>JAPTHN010000002.1:49034033-49634033 GCA_026936325.1 Platynereis dumerilii
ACATGAGTCAAAATGAATGACTAATTTTATAGGATGGTCAATGGTTAACGTTACCAGGTTCCAAACTTAAGAATATTGTCATGACACACCCTTTTTTTCACTTTTAAGTATCCTGCAGATTGGGTTCTTGCCCAATGCCCATCCTCACTAAAAAATGTAACTTTGTTCTGTACTTATCAGATTCCCTGGGTGCGCTTACCTACTGATCTCTTCAAATTTGAAACTGACAATGAAACTTTCTTCACCGGATCTGGAAAGCATCAAAATAAATTTTGAAATTAATTTTCACTTGGAAAGAGTTCAGTGACAAAATAACTTGGCAATAGGTTTACAATTGAATTAATGTGACTTTTGTCGACCTGTATCAACAGCAAACTCCCCTTACTTAAATTGCAATATTATTATTCAGTTTCACTACAGAAGTAAGAATTGGAACTTTTTTTTCTACCAAAATAATTTTTAAAAATCTGTACCTCCACTAGCTTCACTGTCAACAATGTGGAATCTGTAGCCATCAGGAGCATCAACATATTTCCTGCCATTTTCTTCACCTATTGGCCAAGAATTTGCTGCAGCTTTTTGTAAAATGTCTTTGGAATGAATAGTGAGACCCTGGTGGAAAAATTGATTGAAAGACTTTAAAACAATCAAAAGACATGGAACATTTTACAGAATATTTTTTGGGAGTAATAATCACTTTAAAAAAAAAATCCAACTTTTTTTCTCATATGAAATTTTATCAATCCATTTTTTTTACAATGGACAATCTTTTTCATAAGTCATCAACAAACAGTTTCACAGTTGACATGGCATAATTTATGTGTAAAATATATTTTTTGACAAACAGAATAATACTCACCCTAAAATCATTGCCCAGTTTGTAAGAACCAATTCCATAATTGTATGTCAACTCTACAACAAAATAGTTGTCCTCCGGGCCGTAACCAACCATTGACTTGCTCCATTTGCCATCATAAGGTCTGAAAATTTACAAAAAAGTTTTTAAAATTTTTCCAATAGATTAAAATAATGGCTCAATCAAAGCTGGTCAAAAATGCTATAATTTTAGAAATTTATGGACACACACATATATATATAATATATACGTACGTAATATTTTAATTCATAAAGGAAGGACAATAGATCAACATCAAATTCATCAATACAATTTTCAATTCTCGGGGCCTCATTTTCAAAACTTCTGAGAATAAACCGAAGTCAAGATGACTTGATCTCAATTAATCTCTGCACTGAAGTCATGAGTGTACACAATACAAATGTATTAAGATAATTTTTTTTAGGTTGTACACCCTTCTTCTTCTTCTTCTTTGTTAGATCCTGCCTCTTAATAGGCAAACCTCCAGGAGTCCTGATGGAGTCATAAGTCATATAAATAACAAGAATCCGAGGATTCAAACACTGGGTTCAGCAAGCTTTGCATGATTATTATTATTAGTAAGATTTTTAAAGATGGGATATGTTTCTTGCTCAATGACCTGCTTATTAAACTCAATTTTACATGATCCTTTTTTCAAAATTTAACTTTGTACACACAAATCATAAGCAAATATTTGTAAAGTACTCAATGAACTTCCCATTTTGCTCGTACTGTACTGATTGAAATAGGAAAGCCTTGGCAGGTTTGCAAATATACCATAAATTTTGTGAACAGATATACCACTTACATTCAGTGGCGGCACAAGGGGGGGGGGCTGAGTCCAGTGGCGTCACAAGGGGGGCTTAGTCACAGTGAACAAATCAAGAAATGCAGCCATTTTGTAGAAGTCATCTCAGATTCTCAGGGGTCATTGATCCATACCCTCCAAATCTTTACACATGTACCAAATGTCAAACCTCTAGTTGATATACTGAGCTCACAGTGGGAAACTGAAGAATGATGGCCATTTTTTGGCAGCCATTTTGGCAGCCATCTTGTATTTCCCAAAATATTGATTCATGTCAAACAAATTTCTACACCAAATTTCAATACTCTTAAGTGAAAAACTTAACTCACAGTGTCAAAACAAGAATAACAGCCATTTTGTGGCGGCATTTTGGCAGCCATCTTGAATTTCTGAAAATGTTCCAGATTCAAACCCTCAAACGAATCCCTATACTAAATTTCATAACTCTGAGTGAAATACTAAGCTCACAATAGACACTTTAAAATGTGACAATTTGCTGCCAAAAGAGTCTGAAAGAGGAAAAAGGCATGTTTTGGAATTTTGCTAAATTCTGAATAACACCAGCTAAAAAGCAGTCATATAGCACCAAATTACAAAATGCATTTCAGAAACCAAGTATACTAAGGTCCCCAGTTGGTTTTTAAGCCTCTAAAACCTCCTAATTTATCTCCACAAAACTTCAAAGAAAAGCACTTTGACCCATTCTCTCTCTATTACACTGGGTGAACCCAGTGTAATAAACCAACAAAAATGTATTCACCTAGATTGGCTAAATAATACTGACGATTTTATAGTTATCATAGATTAAAATGGCATACAATCACAATACATTTCTCACCCATTGCAAGCAGCCTCGCAGCCTTCCTCAAACTCCTCATGTCTCAAAAACTGCAAGTTAAAGAATAACGTGATGATTGGGCAAAATTGGAAGTACAGCTACTGTAGCCTCAAATATTCAAGCTCCCTATTCCCTATATATTCAGTTTTGTAAACCAAAGCTTGCATTGCATTTATCATGTTTATTCTTTGTTGTTACTCACTGAAATAAGTTTTAACTAATAAAATTGTGTGATGTCATGAAAAAATAATTTTGTTTTATAAATCACATTACTAGAAGAGTAGAAGAGCTTGAGTATAAATATTTTTTGTTGGGGAGCTTAATCCTAACAAAAATTCATTAAATTTATAGCAGTTCAACGCACTAAAAATATATATAAAGTTTTATTTGACATCTGAATATCAAGAAGATACATATGTGTCAGAGCTCTTATTACAGTGCATTGATATTGCAGATTGGCTGCTGTTGACCTGTGCCGGGCATTGCAGGCTAAAAAGGTAGGACTAGGATGCATCAAGAATCATGCCATTTATAATATAGAGGCCTACTCACAAGATGAAACTGCAAGTCATTCCAAGAACATTTTACTAAACTTATCTAGATCTCCGATATTTACACGGTTGAGAACTTGAGATCAGTAGTCCTTGACAATATTTACCAGGCTTAAACTTTTACATGAACTCAACATGGGCCAACACTCTCTAAAACTATATATTATGGTACATCATCAGATCATGCAGTATAGTCTAAATGTATTTCTAATTAAAATTAAATCAGCTGGAACAAAACAATGAGATAAACTCAACATGGCCTGGGCCAACACTCTCCAAAACTATACCTGTATTCATTTAATATGAATGTGATTTTTTTCATGGTAGGCATGTTTAATAAAACACTTTGAATTGCTTTATAAATGTGCCCACATTTTCTCTGACTATCACCCTGTTCCTTGTCTTAGCTGCTTAGCTCCTCAGTTTACCTTCATGCCAAGCACATCTCTGTAGAACTTGGCAGTTTTTGTCCTATCTCCAATCTTGAAGACAAAATGAAGAGCTCTCCTGGATGCCATATTTCACCTGTAACAGTCTGTGACGTGGAGAATAGTGTGACAGCCTCTGGGGATGAATTAAAAGACCTGCAGGAGACACTGACTGGCTGGAGTGGTGATCAGAGTCCACTGTCAACATGCCCTGGTTTGCTTTGGTCGTACACTGCGGTCACATGATGTCGACGTCACCAGTCTGACCTAGTTTCGCTTTCACTTTCCGCCGTTCGAAGCCAGAAAGCAAACACTGCACAGAAATCGTTTTGAAATGAAGACTGCTGCGTGATTACGTGAATGGTAGACTGCATGGTCAGTTTTTCAGCTGTCTGAGGTAAGTTGCTTCAAAATAAGCTTTCAATAAGTTTAAAATCAACTATAATTGCAATGAATTAATTTAAAGAAGACAATTTATGGAACTGGGGAGTTGGAAGAGCTATTAAATTTCAAAGAGGTAGGGTAAAGTTCCTTGAGTCGGACAGCTGGATTCAAGACATTTAAGAAAGTGATATCTGGCAAAGGCTTTAGCTAGTGGTGCGGACCGGACCGGACCACCCCCCTCCGGTCCAGTACCGCCCGGTCCAGGAGGTAGGCGGTCTGGTCCAGGTTGGAGGTGGTCCGGTATACCGGTACGTACCGGTCCAAAGTTGGTTGTCCATAAATTTTTTGCAGATGTTTCTTCATACACAAAATTTGAAGAAAATACATGCTATTATAAGGTTTATTTCATAAGCATCAAATTTTCCAAATAACAACAGTCTAGAGTATAGTCGCAGGAAATATAAGCCAACAAAAAAAACAACAACCGTAGCCCTTGAATAAAATGGACTAGTATTATATATATTGTCTGGTAATGAATTTTCCTCGATTCGCATTTAATATATTTGCTGACCATAATCATCATGTACAGCAACTTCCTTGGCACGAACAACTGAGGTTTGAACTCACAATAAATGCTTGCTTATTTATACTAAAATGAAACTTATACATTTACACTGTGTACAGTGGCGTGCAAACCAAATCAAATCGAATTACAAAGCTGAGGTAAAAATGTCTTAATCATGTTTCCAACAAGTCAATTAAGAGTCATTCAAAATAAGTCCTTTCCAGCTCCCTTTTCTGATGCACAGGCTTGGCATTTGGGGCAACCACATTATTGAAGCAGCCTGACATGCCCTCCCTCAAGTTTTTTTTTTGGCCTTACAAGTACCGGTACGTACCGGTGCGCCCAAGGCGGTACTCGGTACTTGGACAAGGGGGGTGGTCCGGTACTGGAGGGGTGGTGGTATTGGACCGTACCGGTACAAAGCGGTACGGTCCGCACCACTAGCTTTAGCCTAGGGTAAAAGGAATATATGAATTACTTGAATTGGTGTTGTTTTTGATGTACATTAGGAGGATTGAAAAGTTAAATTTCTTCCTGCACCTGCAGAATTCTGCACAAAATTCTGCAGTTCTGCAGGAAGCTGCAGAATTCTGCAGTTCTGCAATATTGGTCCTCTGTCACTGCAGCATTTCTGAAATGTCTCTGCAGCAAAATCTGTAATTCTGTAGGAGTTATGCACCTTGGGAGGTTTTATGCAATTCTGTAGCTAGCTGCAGAATTCTGTAGGAAGCTGCAGAATTCTGCAGGAAGCTGCAGAATTCTGCAGGAAGCTGCAGAATTTCACAAATTCTGCAGCCACCCGCATAATTTCACCAATTCTGCAGCTGCCTGCAGAATTCTGCAGTTTCTAAAAAAAATTCTGCAGGAAGCTGCAGAATTCTGCAGTTCTGCAGCTCCCTGCAGGATTTCTGAACCTCTGTTACTTGCTCCAGCTTATTGCAATGCATCTGCAAAGTTCAGACCTCTTTGACAAGGTCTTGCCGCTACCAGGGAAATGTTGTTTTGGGGGCGTAGCAGTTTGGGGGTCAGGTGGGGGGGTCGGGGCCTTTGGTGCTCGTCCAGCCCAGCATCGTTTCTGAAAAATTCTGCAGCAGAATATTTAATTCTGCAGGAGTTATGCAGCTTGGGAGGTTTTATGCACTTATGCAGCCAGCTGCAGAATTCTGCAGGAAGCTGCAGAATTCTGTAGGAAGCTGCAGAATTTCACAAATTCTGCAGCCACCCGCATAATTTCACCAATTCTGCAGCTGCCTGCAGATTTCTGCAGTTTCTTAAAAAATTCTGCAGGAAGCTGCAGAATTCTGCAGTTCTGCAGCACCCTGCAGGATTTCTGAACCTCTGTTACTTGCTCCAGCTTATTGCAATGCATCTGCAAAGTTCAGACCTCTTTGACAAGGTCTTGCCGCTACCAGGGAAACGTTGGTTTGGGGGCGTAGCGCTTTGGGGTCGGGTGGGGGGGTCGAGGCCTTCGGTGCTCGTCCAGCCCAGCATCGTTTCTGAAAAATTCTGCAGCAGAATATTTAATTCTGTAGGAGTTATGCAGCTTGGGAGGTTTTATGCACTTATGCAGCTAGCTGCAGAATTCTGCAGGAAACTGCAGAATGTCAAAAATTCTGCAGCTTCCTGCAGAATTTCACCAATTCTGCAGCTGCCTGCAGAATTCTGCAGTTTCTTAAAAAATTCTGCAGGAAGCTGCAGGATTTTTGACACTCTGTTACTTCATTCGGCTTATTGCATTGCATCTGCAAAGTTCAGACCTCTTTGACAAGGTCTTGCCGCTACCCAAGAAACGTTGGTCTGAGGGCGTAGCGGTTTGGGGGTCGGGTGGGGGGTCGGGGCCTTTGGTGCTCGTCTGGCCCAGCATAGTTTCTGAAAAAATTCTGCAGCAGAATATTTAATTCTGTAAGAATTATGCAGCTTGGGAGGTTTTATGCACTTATGCAGCTAGCTGCAGAATTCTGCAGGAAACTGCAGAATTTCTCCAATTCTGCAGCCACCTGCAGAATTTCTCCAATTCTGCAGCTGCCTGCAGAATTCTGGAGTTTCTTATAAAATTCTGCAGGAAGCTGCAGAATTCTGGCAGCACCCTGCAGGATTTTTAGCTCATCCGTTTTCTTTGAAAACGAAGAGCTATTGTCGTCACTCGATCGTCGGCCTGGGCGTCGTCGTCGTCGGCGTTGTCCCGGTTAAGGTTTGTGTGAGTGTCCATTTGTGACCTTAGTTTTCCACTTAGAGTTATGAAATTTGGTACAGGTATGGGGCAATAGGTATGGATCGGGAAAATGTTGAGAAATCCGAGATGGCTGCCATTCTGTGGCGGCCATATTGGCAGCCATCTTTCTTCATTCTTGAACTGCCCATTGTCACCTTAATATTTCACTTAGAGTTATGAAATTTGGTACAGGTCTGGACCTCTGGGTATGAATCGGGAACTACTTTGAAGTGAGCCGTCGTTAAATTGCGCTAGCCGTCGTTAGCGTACTCAGCCGCCAATGTTGAAGTAGGCCGTCAATAAAATGAGTGCGGTTGTGATTATTTGCCATCATAACGAACTTTTATTTCACCGCATTTCCGCTAGGTGGCCGGGACGTCGTGGAGACGACTTTCCGGGCAAAAATATGGGTTTTGCAGCGGACGATCAAAAGTTGTTCCTCAGCAAGTCAGACAGGTCAATGATCTATTAAAGTGCAAAGAGGTGAATCGGTTTATGGCGGCTGACTTCAGTGTAAGGCGGCTGACTTTTTATTCACAATCATGTAATAATATGCAGATTCAGCTCAGATTAGATTCAGAAACTTTATGTTTACCATGAAAATCATTTGAAATCAACATTTCAATCTTGTATTCTGCTTATTTGGCCAAGTTGGCCAAGGAGCCTTGGAAGCAGTGACTATGTTAATTTACAACTTATAGCCCATCATGAATGAATGTGACATGATAAGTTGAATTTGTGTCACTTATGCATAATCCAAAGATTTAGTTAAATTTACATCAGAATATTTGTTTACCATGGTAAAGCTTTTCATAGAACAAGTCGTAAATGATGTAAAGATGTGGTTATATTAATGTTTTAATATTGTAGTTTAAAGAAAATTTGTTGTAAAAGTTACTTTTGAAATGTTTTGATGACTTGTAAGCCCAGGTAGGGCTGGGTGTTTATTTTTTAAATAAAGAATTTGTCTGTCTGCCTGTCATAAAGTTCAATTCTCACAAAAAGGATGAATGAATTACAAAAAAGTGAAATTCACCAAAAAAATGAATTTATTTTACAATAATTTAGTACTTATGCAAAACTTGATGAATCTCAATATAATATTTATATATTCAACGCGGAAATTGCGCATAATAGCAGGAATTTTAAAATGATAATTGCAAAACATTTTCTAGATTTTCTTAAACATTTCTTGCTATGAAGCTTCTCTGGTATCAGTCATACAATCTATACCTTGCACAAATTTGGGACTGAAATCACTCCTTTTGCAACAACAGTCATGAAGATATGTACAATAATCGTATATTTGCAATAATTGTGAAAAATGTGCAATAATCAACGAAAGAAATGGGGGGAAATAGCAGAAATTTTTACTTTTTATCATTACAAGAAAAATTTAAATTGTTGATGTCCAAAGATTTAGTTAAATTTACCGCAGAATATGTGTTTAAAGCTTTTCATAGAAGAAGAAGTTTGTTGTTTAAATAATGTAAATATGTGATTATAAATGTATTGATACTGTAGTTTCTAGAAAATTTGTCGTTAAATTTACTTTTGAATTGTTTTGATGACTTGTAAGCTCATATTGTGCTGGTTGTATATCTTTTACACAGGTCAATAAAGTATTTGTCGGTCTGTCTGTCTGTCTGTCTGTCTAGCTGTCTAGCTGTCTGTCCGTCTATAAAGCCCCTGTGCTTCATACAAACCAGAGGGGCTTCGCACAGGATTTACTGGTCATAATGTTGAAAGTTAAAAAATTGCAAATTAAAAAAATATGTATTATTCTTTCTGGTCGGACTGGCTTAAAGGTGGTTTAAAAAAAAAATCATGCTTCTCTCTCCTTGGACTGGCTTAAAGGTGGATTCAAAAATAGCTAGGCATATTGAGTGTGGCTTGGCTAAGTAGGGAATTTTGTTGGCTTTCCAACCTATATGGTTTCATTATGGCGCAATGGTTATGAATATTCAGCCAGCAATGTTGAAAGTTGAAAAATCGCACATTTTTCAACAAAACATGCATGCTTCTTGGTTCTGAATACTCAGCCCTCAATGTTAAAAGCTACAAAATCGCACATTTTTTAACCAAAAAATGCCTGCACCTTTTTGTTTGGAGTGGCTTAAAGGTGGTTTCAAAAATGGCTAGGCATATTGAGTTCTCTCTCACTAAGTGTGGAATTTTGTTGGCTTTCCAACCTATATGGTTTCATTTTGGCCTAGTGGTTCTGAATACTCAGCCCTCAATGTTGAAAGCTACAAAATCGCACATTTTTTAACCAAAAAATTCCGGCATCTTTTTGTTTGGACTGGCTTAAAGGTAGTTTCAAAAATGGCTAGGCATATTGAGTTTGGTCTCACTAAGTGGGGAATTTTGTTGGCTTTACAACCTATATGGTTTCATTTTGGCCTAGTGGTTCTGAATACTCAGCCCTCAATGTTGAAAGCTACAAAATCGCACATTTTTTAACCAAAAGATGCATGTATCTTTTTGTTTGGAGTGGCTTAAAGGTGGTTTCAAAAATGGCTAGGCATATTGAGTTTGGTCTCACTAAGTGGGGAATTTTGTTGGCTTTACAACCTATATGGTTTCATTTTGGCCTAGTGGTTCTGAATACTCAGCCCTCAATGTTGAAAGCTACAAAATCGCACATTTTTTAACCAAAAAATGCATGTACCTTTTTGTTTGGACTGGCTTAAAGGTGGTTTCAAAAATGGCTAGGCATATTGAGTTTGGTCTCACTAAGTGGGGAATTTTGTTGGCTTTCCAACCTATATGGTTTCATTTTGGCCTAGTTGTTCTGAATACTCAGCCCTCAATGTTGAAAGCTACAGAATCGCACATTTTTTAACCAAAAAATGCATGTACCTTTTTGTTTGGAGTGGCTTAAAGGTGGTTTCAAAAATGGCTAGGCATATTGAGTTCTCTCTCACTAAGTGTGGCATTTTGTTGGCTTTCCAACCTATATGGTTTCATTTTGGCCTAGTGGTTCTGAATACTCAGCCCTCAATGTTGAAAGCTACAAAATCGCACATTTTTTAACCAAAAAATGCATGTAATTTTTTGTTTGGACTGGCTTAAAGGTGGTTTCAGAAATGGCTAGGCATATTGAGTTTGGTCTCACTAAGTGGGGAATTTTGTTGCCTTTCCAACCTACATGGTTTCATTTGGCCTAGTGGTTCTGAATACTCAGCCCTCAATGTTGAAAGCTACAGAATCGCACATTTTTAACCAAAAAATGCATGTACCTTTTTGTTTGGACTGGCTTAAAGGTGGTTTCAAAAATGGCTAGGCATATTGAGTTCTCTCTCACGAAGTGTGGAATTTTGTTGGCTTTCCAACCTTTATGGTTTCATTTTGGCCTAGTTGTTCTGAATACTCAGCCCTCAATGTTGAAAGCTACAGAATCGCACATTTTTAACCAAAAAATGCATGTACCTTTTTGTTTGGACTGGCTTAAAGGTGGTTTCAAAAATGGCTAGGCATATTGAGTTTGGTCTCACTAAGTGGGGAATTTTGTTGGCTTTCCAACCTATATGGTTTCATTTTGGCCTAGTTGTTCTGAATACTCAGCCCTCAATGTTGAAAGCTACAAAATCGCACATTTTTTAACCAAAAAAAGCATGTACCTTTTTGTTTGGACTGGCTTAAAGGTGGTTTCAAAAATGGCTAGGCATATTGAGTTTGGTCTCACTAAGTGGGGAATTTTATTGCCTTTCCAACCTATATGGTTTCATTTTGGCCTAGTTGTTCTGAATACTCAGCCCTCAATGTTGAAAGCTACAGAATCGCACATTTTTTAACCAAAAAATGAATGTACCTTTTTGTTTGGACTGGCTTAAAGGTGGTTTCAAAAATGGCTAGGCATATTGAGTTTGGTCTCAGTAAGTGTGGAATTTTGTTGCCTTTCCAACCTATATGGTTTCATTTTGGCCTAGTGGTTCTGAATACTCAGCCCTCAATGTTGAAAGCTACAAAATTGCACATTTTTTAACCAAAAAATGCCTGCACCTTTTTGTTTGGACTGGCTTAAAGGTGGTTTCAAAAATGGCTAGGCATATTGAGTTTGGTCTCACTAAGTGGGGAATTTTGTTGGCTTTCCAACCTATATGGTTTCATTTTGGCCTAGTTGTTCTGAATACTCAGCCCTCAATGTTGAAAGCTACAAAATCGCACATTTTGTAGCCAAAAAATGCATGTACCTCTTTGTTTGGACTGGCTTAAAGGTGGTTTCAAAAATGGCTAGGCATATTGAGTTTGGTCTCACTAAGTGGGGAATTTTGTTGGCTTTCCAACCTATATGGTTTCATTTTGGCCTAGTGGTTCTGAATACTCAGCCCTCAATGTTGAAAGCTACAAAATCGCACATTTTTTAACCAAAAGATGCATGTACCTTTTTGTTTGGACTGGCTTAAAGGTGGTTTCAAAAATGGCTAGGCATATTGAGTTTGGTCTCACTAAGTGGGGAATTTTGTTGGCTTTCCAACCTATATGGTTTCATTTTGGCCTAGTGGTTCTGAATACTCAGCCCTCAATGTTGAAAGCTACAAAATCGCACATTTTTTAACCAAAAAAAGCATGTACCTTTTTGTTTGGACTGGCTTAAAAGTGGTTTCAAAAATGGCTAGGCATATTGAGTTTGGTCTCACTAAGTGGGGAATTTTGTTGGCTTTCCAACCTATATGGTTTCATTTTGGCCTAGTGGTTCTGAATACTCAGCCCTCAATGTTGAAAGCTACAAAATTGCACATTTTTTAACCAAAAAATGCCTGCACCTTTTTGTTTGGACTGGCTTAAAGGTGGTTTCAAAAATGGCTAGGCATATTGAGTTTGGTCTCACTAAGTGGGGAATTTTGTTGGCTTTCCAACCTATATGGTTTCATTTTGGCCTAGTTGTTCTGAATACTCTGCCCTCAATGTTGAAAGCTACAAAATCGCACATTTTGTAGCCAAAAAATGCATGTACCTCTTTGTTTGGACTGGCTTAAAGGTGGTTTCAAAAATGGCTAGGCATATTGAGTTTGGTCTCACTAAGTGGGGAATTTTGTTGGCTTTACAACCTATATGGTTTCATTTTGGCCTAGTGGTTCTGAATACTCAGCCCTCAATGTTGAAAGCTACAAAATCGCACATTTTTTAACCAAAAGATGCCTGCACCTTTTTGTTTGGAGTGGCTTAAAGGTGGTTTCAAAAATGGCTAGGCATATTGAGTTCTCTCTCACTAAGTGTGGAATTTTGTTGGCTTTCCAACCTATATGGTTTCATTTTGGCCTAGTGGTTCTGAATACTCAGCCCTCAATGTTGAAAGCTACAAAATCGCACATTTTTTAACCAAAAAATTCCGGCATCTTTTTGTTTGGACTGGCTTAAAGGTGGTTTCAAAAATGGCTAGGCATATTGAGTTTGGTCTCACTAAGTGGGGAATTTTGTTGGCTTTACAACCTATATGGTTTCATTTTGGCCTAGTGGTTCTGAATACTCAGCCCTCAATGTTGAAAGCTACAAAATCGCACATTTTTTAACCAAAAGATGCATGTACCTTTTTGTTTGGAGTGGCTTAAAGGTGGTTTCAAAAATGGCTAGGCATATTGAGTTTGGTCTCACTAAGTGGGGAATTTTGTTGGCTTTCCAACCTATATGGTTTCATTTTGGCCTAGTGGTTCTGAATACTCAGCCCTCAATGTTGAAAGCTACAAAATCGCACATTTTTTAACCAAAAAATGCATGTACCTTTTTGTTTGGACTGGCTTAAAGGTGGTTTCAAAAATGGCTAGGCATATTGAGTTTGGTCTCACTAAGTGGGGAATTTTGTTGCCTTTCCAACCTATATGGTTTCATTTTGGCCTAGTTGTTCTGAATACTCAGCCCTCAATGTTGAAAGCTACAGAATCGCACATTTTTTAACCAAAAAATGCATGTACCTTTTTGTTTGGAGTGGCTTAAAGGTGGTTTCAAAAATGGCTAGGCATATTGAGTTCTCTCTCACTAAGTGTGGCATTTTGTTGGCTTTCCAACCTATATGGTTTCATTTTGGCCTAGTGGTTCTGAATACTCAGCCCTCAATGTTGAAAGCTACAAAATCGCACATTTTTTAACCAAAAAATGCATGTAATTTTTTGTTTGGACTGGCTTAAAGGTGGTTTCAGAAATGGCTAGGCATATTGAGTTTGGTCTCACTAAGTGGGGAATTTTGTTGCCTTTCCAACCTACATGGTTTCATTTTGGCCTAGTGGTTCTGAATACTCAGCCCTCAATGTTGAAAGCTACAGAATCGCACATTTTTAACCAAAAAATGCATGTACCTTTTTGTTTGGACTGGCTTAAAGGTGGTTTCAAAAATGGCTAGGCATATTGAGTTCTCTCTCACGAAGTGTGGAATTTTGTTGGCTTTCCAACCTTTATGGTTTCATTTTGGCCTAGTTGTTCTGAATACTCAGCCCTCAATGTTGAAAGCTACAGAATCGCACATTTTTAACCAAAAAATGCATGTACCTTTTTGTTTGGACTGGCTTAAAGGTGGTTTCAAAAATGGCTAGGCATATTGAGTTTGGTCTCACTAAGTGGGGAATTTTGTTGGCTTTCCAACCTATATGGTTTCATTTTGGCCTAGTTGTTCTGAATACTCAGCCCTCAATGTTGAAAGCTACAAAATCGCACATTTTTTAACCAAAAAAAGCATGTACCTTTTTGTTTGGACTGGCTTAAAGGTGGTTTCAAAAATGGCTAGGCATATTGAGTTTGGTCTCACTAAGTGGGGAATTTTATTGCCTTTCCAACCTATATGGTTTCATTTTGGCCTAGTTGTTCTGAATACTCAGCCCTCAATGTTGAAAGCTACAGAATCGCACATTTTTTAACCAAAAAATGAATGTACCTTTTTGTTTGGACTGGCTTAAAGGTGGTTTCAAAAATGGCTAGGCATATTGAGTTTGGTCTCAGTAAGTGTGGAATTTTGTTGCCTTTCCAACCTATATGGTTTCATTTTGGCCTAGTGGTTCTGAATACTCAGCCCTCAATGTTGAAAGCTACAAAATTGCACATTTTTTAACCAAAAAATGCCTGCACCTTTTTGTTTGGACTGGCTTAAAGGTGGTTTCAAAAATGGCTAGGCATATTGAGTTTGGTCTCACTAAGTGGGGAATTTTGTTGGCTTTCCAACCTATATGGTTTCATTTTGGCCTAGTTGTTCTGAATACTCAGCCCTCAATGTTGAAAGCTACAAAATCGCACATTTTGTAGCCAAAAAATGCATGTACCTCTTTGTTTGGACTGGCTTAAAGGTGGTTTCAAAAATGGCTAGGCATATTGAGTTTGGTCTCACTAAGTGGGGAATTTTGTTGGCTTTCCAACCTATATGGTTTCATTTTGGCCTAGTGGTTCTGAATACTCAGCCCTCAATGTTGAAAGCTACAAAATCGCACATTTTTTAACCAAAAGATGCATGTACCTTTTTGTTTGGACTGGCTTAAAGGTGGTTTCAAAAATGGCTAGGCATATTGAGTTTGGTCTCACTAAGTGGGGAATTTTGTTGGCTTTCCAACCTATATGGTTTCATTTTGGCCTAGTGGTTCTGAATACTCAGCCCTCAATGTTGAAAGCTACAAAATCGCACATTTTTTAACCAAAAAAAGCATGTACCTTTTTGTTTGGACTGGCTTAAAGGTGGTTTCAAAAATGGCTAGGCATATTGAGTTTGGTCTCACTAAGTGGGGAATTTTGTTGGCTTTCCAACCTATATGGTTTCATTTTGGCCTAGTGGTTCTGAATACTCAGCCCTCAATGTTGAAAGCTACAAAATTGCACATTTTTTAACCAAAAAATGCCTGCACCTTTTTGTTTGGACTGGCTTAAAGGTGGTTTCAAAAATGGCTAGGCATATTGAGTTTGGTCTCACTAAGTGGGGATTTTGTTGGCTTTCCAACCTATATGGTTTCATTTTGGCCTAGTTGTTCTGAATACTCTGCCCTCAATGTTGAAAGCTACAAAATCGCACATTTTGTAGCCAAAAAATGCATGTACCTCTTTGTTTGGACTGGCTTAAAGGTGGTTTCAAAAATGGCTAGGCATATTGAGTTTGGTCTCACTAAGTGGGGAATTTTGTTGGCTTTACAACCTATATGGTTTCATTTTGGCCTAGTGGTTCTGAATACTCAGCCCTCAATGTTGAAAGCTACAAAATCGCACATTTTTTAACCAAAAGATGCATGTACCTTTTTGTTTGGACTGGCTTAAAGGTGGTTTCAAAAATGGCTAGGCATATTGAGTTTGGTCTCACTAAGTGGGGAATTTTGTTGGCTTTCCAACCTA
Organism: Platynereis dumerilii; assembly: GCA_026936325.1. Lineage (NCBI taxonomy): Eukaryota > Metazoa > Annelida > Polychaeta > Phyllodocida > Nereididae > Platynereis > Platynereis dumerilii. Next base: position 49,048,998 of record JAPTHN010000002.1, read on the forward strand.
TATGGTTTCATTTTGGCCTAGTGGTTCTGAATACTCAGCCCTCAATGTTGAAAGGTACAAAATCGCACATTTTTTAACCAAAAAATGCATGTACCTTTTTGTTTGGACTGGCTTAAAGGTGGTTTCAAAAATGGCTAGGCATATTGAGTTTGGTCTCACTAAGTGTGGCATTTTGTTGGCTTTCCAACCTATATGGTTTCATTTTGGCCTAGTGGTTCTGAATACTCAGCCCTCAATGTTGAAAGCTACAAAATCGCACATTTTTTAACCAAAAAATGCATGTACCTTTTTGTTTGGACTGGCTTAAAGGTGGTTTCAAAAATGGCTAGGCATATTGAGTTTGGTCTCACTAAGTGGGGAATTTTATTGCCTTTCCAACCTATATGGTTTCATTTTGGCCTAGTGGTTCTGAATACTCAGCCCTCAATGTTGAAAGCTACAGAATCGCACATTTTTTAACCAAAAAATGCATGTACCTTTTTGTTTGGACTGGCTTAAAGGTGGATTCAAAAATGGCTAGGCATATTGAGTTTGGTCTCACTAAGTGTGGAATTTTGTTGCCTTTCCAACCTATATGGTTTCATTTTGGCCTAGTGGTTCTGAATACTCAGCCCTCAATGTTGAAAGCTACAAAATCGCACATTTTTTAACCAAAAAATGCATGTAATTTTTTTGTTTGGACTGGCTTAAAGGTGGTTTCAGAAATGGCTAGGCATATTGAGTTTGGTCTCACTGAGTGGGGAATTTTGTTGGCTTTCCAACCTATATGGTTTCATTTTGGCCTAGTTGTTCTGAATACTCAGCCCTCAATGTTGAAAGCTACAAAATCGCACATTTTTTAACCAAAAAATGCATGTACCTTTTTGTTTGGACTGGCTTAAAGGTGGTTTCAAAAATGGCTAGGCATATTGAGTTTGGTCTCACTGAGTGGGGAATTTTGTTGGCTTTCCAACCTATATGGTTTCATTTTGGCCTAGTTGTTCTGAATACTCAGCCCTCAATGTTGAAAGCTACAGAATCGCACATTTTTTAACCAAAAAATGAATGTACCTTTTTGTTTTGACTGGCTTAAAGGTGGTTTCAAAAATGGCTAGGCATATTGAGTTTGGTCTCACTAAGTGTGGAATTTTGTTGCCTTTCCAACCTATATGGTTTCATTTTGGCCTAGTGGTTCTGAATACTCAGCCCTCAATGTTGAAAGCTACAAAATTGCACATTTTTTAACCAAAAAATGCCTGCACCTTTTTGTTTGGACTGGCTTAAAGGTGGTTTCAAAAATGGCTAGGCTTATTTAAGTTTGGTCTCACTAAGTGGGGAATTTTGTTGGCTTTCCAACCTATATGGTTTCATTTTGGCCTAGTTGTTCTGAATACTCAGCCCTCAATGTTGAAAGCTACAAAATCGCACATTTTGTAGCCAAAAAATGCATGTACCTCTTTGTTTGGACTGGCTTAAAGGTGGTTTCAAAAATGGCTAGGCATATTGAGTTTGGTCTCACTAAGTGGGGAATTTTGTTGGCTTTACAACCTATATGGTTTCATTTTGGCCTAGTTGTTCTGAATACTCATCCCTCAATGTTGAAAGCTACAAAATCGCACATTTTTTAACCAAAAGATGCATGTACCTTTTTGTTTGGACTGGCTTACAGGTGGTTTCAAAAATGGCTAGGCATATTGAGTTTGGTCTCACTAAGTGGGGAATTTTGTTGGCTTTCCAACCTATATGGTTTCATTTTGGCCTAGTGGTTCTGAATACTCAGCCCTCAATGTTGAAAGCTACAAAATCGCACATTTTTTAACCAAAAAATGCATGTACCTTTTTGTTTGGAGTGGCTTAAAGGTGGTTTCAAAAATGGCTAGGCATATTGAGTTTGGTCTCACTAAGTGGGGAATTTTGTTGCCTTTCCAACCTATATGGTTTCATTTTGGCCTAGTTGTTCTGAATACTCAGCCCTCAATGTTGAAAGCTACAGAATCGCACATTTTTTAACCAAAAAATGCATGTACCTTTTTGTTTGGAGTGGCTTAAAGGTGGTTTCAAAAATGGCTAGGCATATTGAGTTCTCTCTCACTAAGTGTGGCATTTTGTTGGCTTTCCAACCTATATGGTTTCATTTTGGCCTAGTGGTTCTGAATACTCAGCCCTCAATGTTGAAAGCTACAAAATCGCACATTTTTTAACCAAAAAATGCATGTAATTTTTTGTTTGGACTGGCTTAAAGGTGGTTTCAGAAATGGCTAGGCATATTGAGTTTGGTCTCACTAAGTGGGGAATTTTGTTGCCTTTCCAACCTACATGGTTTCATTTTGGCCTAGTGGTTCTGAATACTCAGCCCTCAATGTTGAAAGCTACAGAATCGCACATTTTTAACCAAAAAATGCATGTACCTTTTTGTTTGGACTGGCTTAAAGGTGGTTTCAAAAATGGCTAGGCATATTGAGTTCTCTCTCACGAAGTGTGGAATTTTGTTGGCTTTCCAACCTATATGGTTTCATTTTGGCCTAGTTGTTCTGAATACTCAGCCCTCAATGTTGAAAGCTACAGAATCGCACATTTTTAACCAAAAAATGCATGTACCTTTTTGTTTGGACTGGCTTAAAGGTGGTTTCAAAAATGGCTAGGCATATTGAGTTTGGTCTCACTAAGTGGGGAATTTTGTTGGCTTTCCAACCTATATGGTTTCATTTTGGCCTAGTTGTTCTGAATACTCAGCCCTCAATGTTGAAAGCTACAAAATCGCACATTTTGTCGCCAAAAAATGCATGTACCTCTTTGTTTGGACTGGCTTAAGGTGGTTTCAAAAATGGCTAGGCATATTGAGTTTGGTCTCACTAAGTGGGGAATTTTGTTGGCTTTCCAACCTATATGGTTTCATTTTGGCCTAGTGGTTCTGAATACTCAGCCCTCAATGTTGAAAGCTACAAAATCGCACATTTTTTAACCAAAAAATGCCTGCACCTTTTTGTTTGGACTGGCTTAAAGGTGGTTTCAAAAATGGCTAGGCATATTGAGTTTGGTCTCACTAAGTGGGGAATTTTGTTGGCTTTCCAACCTATATGGTTTCATTTTGGCCTAGTTGTTCTGAATACTCAGCCCTCAATGTTGAAAGCTACAAAATCGCACATTTTGTAGCCAAAAAATGCATGTACCTCTTTGTTTGGACTGGCTTAAAGGTGGTTTCAAAACTGGCTAGGCATATTGAGTTTGGTCTCACTAAGTGGGGAATTTTGTTGGCTTTACAACCTATATGGTTTCATTTTGGCCTAGTGGTTCTGAATACTCAGCCCTCAATGTTGAAAGCTACAAAATCGCACATTTTTTAACCAAAAGATGCATGTACCTTTTTGTTTGGACTGGCTTAAAGGTGGTTTCAAAAATGGCTAGGCATATTGAGTTTGGTCTCACTAAGTGGGGAATTTTGTTGGCTTTCCAACCTATATGGTTTCATTTTGGCCTAGTGGTTCTGAATACTCAGCCCTCAATGTTGAAAGCTACAAAATCGCACATTTTTTAACCAAAAAATGCATGTACCTTTTTGTTTGGACTGGCTTAAAGGTGGTTTCAAAAATGGCTAGGCATATTGAGTTTGGTCTCACTAAGTGGGGAATTTTGTTGGCTTTCCAACCTATATGGTTTCATTTTGGCCTAGTGGTTCTGAATACTCAGCCCTCAATGTTGAAAGCTACAAAATCGCACATTTTTTAACCAAAAAATGCATGTACCTTTTTGTTTGGACTGGCTTAAAGGTGGTTTCAAAAATGGCTAGGCATATTGAGTTTGGTCTCACTAAGTGGGGAATTTTATTGCCTTTCCAACCTATATGGTTTCATTTTGGCCTAGTGGTTCTGAATACTCAGCCCTCAATGTTGAAAGCTACAGAATCGCACATTTTTTAACCAAAAAATGCATGTACCTTTTTGTTTGGACTGGCTTAAAGGTGGATTCAAAAATGGCTAGGCATATTGAGTTTGGTCTCACTAAGTGTGGAATTTTGTTGCCTTTCCAACCTATATGGTTTCATTTTGGCCTAGTGGTTCTGAATACTCAGCCCTCAATGTTGAAAGCTACAAAATCGCACATTTTTTAACCAAAAAATGCATGTAATTTTTTGTTTGGACTGGCTTAAAGGTGGTTTCAGAAATGGCTAGGCATATTGAGTTTGGTCTCACTGAGTGGGGAATTGTGTTGGCTTTCCAACCTATATGGTTTCATTTTGGCCTAGTGGTTCTGAATACTCAGCCCTCAATGTTGAAAGCTACAAAATCGCACATTTTTTAACCAAAAAATGCATGTACCTTTTTGTTTGGACTGGCTTAAAGGTGGTTTCAAAAATGGCTAGGCATATTGAGTTTGGTCTCACTAAGTGGGGAATTTTATTGCCTTTCCAACCTATATGGTTTCATTTTGGCCTAGTGGTTCTGAATACTCAGTCCTCAATGTTGAAAGCTACAGAATCGCACATTTTTTAACCAAAAAATGCATGTACCTTTTTGTTTGGACTGGCTTAAAGGTGGATTCAAAAATGGCTAGGCATATTGAGTTTGGTCTCACTAAGTGTGGAATTTTGTTGGCTTTCCAACCTATATGGTTTCATTTTGGCCTAGTGGTTCTGAATACTCAGCCCTCAATGTTGAAAGCTACAAAATCGCACATTTTTTAACCAAAAAATGCATGTAATTTTTTGTTTGGACTGGCTTAAAGGTGGTTTCAGAAATGGCTAGGCATATTGAGTTTGGTCTCACTGAGATGGGAATTTTGTTGGCTTTCCAACCTATATGGTTTCATTTTGGCCTAGTGGTTCTGAATACTCAGCCCTCAATGTTGAAAGCTACAAAATCGCACATTTTTTAACCAAAAAATGCATGTACCTTTTTGTTTGGACTGGCTTAAAGGTGGTTTCAAAAATGGCTAGGCATATTGAGTTTGGTCTCACTGAGTGGGGAATTTTGTTGGCTTTCCAACCTATATGGTTTCATTTTGGCCTAGTGGTTCTGAATACTCAGCCCTCAATGTTGAAAGCTACAAAATCGCACATTTTTTAACCAAAAAATGCATGTACCTTTTTGTTTGGACTGGCTTAAAGGTGGTTTCAAAAATGGCTAGGCATATTGAGTTTGGTCTCACTAAGTGGGGAATTTTGTTGGCTTTCCAACCTATATGGTTTCATTTTGGCCTAGTGGTTCTGAATACTCAGCCCTCAATGTTGAAAGCTACAAAATCGCACATTTTTAACCAAAAATACATGTACCTTTTTGTTTGGACTGGCTTAAAGGTGGTTTCAAAAATGGCTAGGCATATTGAGTTTGGTCTCACTAAGTGGGGAATTTTATTGCCTTTCCAACCTATATGGTTTCATTTTGGCCTAGTTGTTCTGAATACTCAGCCCTCAATGTTGAAAGCTACAGAATCGCACATTTTTTAACCAAAAAATGAATGTACCTTTTTGTTTGGACTGGCTTAAAGGTGGTTTCAAAAATGGCTAGGCATATTGAGTTTGGTCTCACTAAGTGTGGAATTTTGTTGGCTTTCCAACCTATATGGTTTCATTTTGGCCTAGTGGTTCTGAATACTCAGCCCTCAATGTTGAAAGCTACAAAATTGCACATTTTTTAACCAAAAAATGCCTGCACCTTTTTGTTTGGACTGGCTTAAAGGTGGTTTCAAAAATGGCTAGGCTTATTTAAGTTTGGTCTCACTAAGTGGGGAATTTTGTTGGCTTTCCAACCTATATGGTTTCATTTTGGCCTAGTGGTTCTGAATACTCAGCCCTCAATGTTGAAAGCTACAAAATCGCACATTTTGTAGCCAAAAAATGCATGTACCTCTTTGTTTGGACTGGCTTAAAGGTGGTTTCAAAAATGGCTAGGCATATTGAGTTTGGTCTCACTAAGTGGGGAATTTTGTTGGCTTTACAACCTATATGGTTTCATTTTGGCCTAGTGGTTCTGAATACTCAGCCCTCAATGTTGAAAGCTACAAAATCGCACATTTTTTAACCAAAAGATGCATGTACCTTTTTGTTTGGACTGGCTTACAGGTGGTTTCAAAAATGGCTAGGCATATTGAGTTTGGTCTCACTAAGTGGGGAATTTTGTTGGCTTTCCAACCTATATGGTTTCATTTTGGCCTAGTGGTTCTGAATACTCAGCCCTCAATGTTGAAAGCTACAAAATCGCACATTTTTTAACCAAAAAATGCATGTACCTTTTTGTTTGGAGTGGCTTAAAGGTGGTTTCAAAAATGGCTAGGCATATTGAGTTCTCTCTCACTAAGTGTGGCATTTTGTTGGCTTTCCAACCTATATGGTTTCATTTTGGCCTAGTGGTTCTGAATACTCAGCCCTCAATGTTGAAAGCTACAAAATTGCACATTTTTTAACCAAAAAATGCCTGCACCTTTTTGTTTGGACTGGCTTAAAGGTGGTTTCAAAAATGGCTAGGCATATTGAGTTTGGTCTCACTAAGTGGGGAATTTTGTTGGCTTTCCAACCTATATGGTTTCATTTTGGCCTAGTTGTTCTGAATACTCAGCCCTCAATGTTGAAAGCTACAAAATCGCACATTATGTAGCCAAAAAATGCATGTACCTCTTTGTTTGGACTGGCTTAAAGGTGGTTTCAAAATGGCTAGGCATATTGAGTTTGGTCTCACTAAGTGGGGAATTTTGTTGGCTTTACAACCTATATGGTTTCATTTTGGCCTAGTGGTTCTGAATACTCAGCCCTCAATGTTGAAAGCTACAAAATCGCACATTTTTTAACCAAAAGATGCATGTACCTTTTTGTTTGGACTGGCTTAAAGGTGGTTTCAAAAATGGCTAGGCATATTGAGTTTGGTCTCACTAAGTGGGGAATTTTGTTGGCTTTACAACCTATATGGTTTCATTTTGGCCTAGTGGTTCTGAATACTCAGCCCTCAATGTTGAAAGCTACAAAATCGCACATTTTTTAACCAAAAAAAGCATGTACCTTTTTGTTTGGACTGGCTTAAAGGTGGTTTCAAAAATGGCTAGGCATATTGAGTTTGGTCTCACTAAGTGGGGAATTTTGTTGGCTTTCCAACCTATATGGTTTCATTTTGGCCTAGTGGTTCTGAATACTCAGCCCTCAATGTTGAAAGCTACAAAATCGCACATTTTTTAACCAAAAGATGCATGTACCTTTTTGTTTGGACTGGCTTAAAGGTGGTTTCAAAAATGGCTAGGCATATTGAGTTTGGTCTCACTAAGTGGGGAATTTTGTTGGCTTTCCAACCTATATGGTTTCATTTTGGCCTAGTGGTTCTGAATACTCAGCCCTCAATGTTGAAAGCTACAAAATCGCAAATTTTTTAACCAAAAAATGCATGTACCTTTTTGTTTGGACTGGCTTAAAGGTGGTTTCAAAAATGGCTAGGCATATTGAGTTTGGTCTCACTAAGTGGGGAATTTTGTTGGCTTTCCAACCTATATGGTTTCATTTTGGCCTAGTGGTTCTGAATACTCAGCCCTCAATGTTGAAAGCTACAAAATCGCACATTTTTTAACCAAAAAATGCATGTACCTTTTTGTTTGGACTGGCTTAAAGGTGGTTTCAAAAATGGCTAGGCATATTGAGTTTGGTCTCACTAAGTGGGGAATTTTGTTGGCTTTCCAACCTATATGGTTTCATTTTGGCCTAGTTGTTCTGAATACTCAGCCCTCAATGTTGAAAGCTACAAAATCGCACATTTTGTAGCCAAAAAATGCATGTACCTCTTTGTTTGGACTGGCTTAAAGGTGGTTTCAAAAATGGCTAGGCATATTGAGTTTGGTCTCACTAAGTGGGGAATTTTGTTGGCTTTACAACCTATATGGTTTCATTTTGGCCTAGTGGTTCTGAATACTCAGCCCTCAATGTTGAAAGCTACAAAATCGCACATTTTTTAACCAAAAGATGCATGTACCTTTTTGTTTGGACTGGCTTAAGGTGGTTTCAAAAATGGCTAGGCATATTGAGTTTGGTCTCACTAAGTGGGGAATTTTATTGCCTTTCCAACCTATATGGTTTCATTTTGGCCTAGTTGTTCTGAATACTCAGCCCTCAATGTTGAAAGCTACAGAATCGCACATTTTTTAACCAAAAAATGAATGTACCTTTTTGTTTGGACTGGCTTAAAGGTGGTTTCAAAAATGGCTAGGCATATTGAGTTTGGTCTCACTAAGTGTGGAATTTTGTTGCCTTTCCAACCTATATGGTTTCATTTTGGCCTAGTGGTTCTGAATACTCAGCCCTCAATGTTGAAAGCTACAAAATTGCACATTTTTTAACCAAAAAATGCCTGCACCTTTTTGTTTGGACTGGCTTAAAGGTGGTTTCAAAAATGGCTAGGCTTATTGAGTTTGGTCTCACTAAGTGGGGAATTTTGTTGGCTTTCCAACCTATATGGTTTCATTTTGGCCTAGTTGTTCTGAATACTCAGCCCTCAATGTTGAAAGCTACAAAATCGCACATTTTGTAGCCAAAAAATGCATGTACCTCTTTGTTTGGACTGGCTTAAAGGTGGTTTCAAAAATGGCTAGGCATATTGAGTTTGGTCTCACTAAGTGGGGAATTTTGTTGGCTTTACAACCTATATGGTTTCATTTTGGCCTAGTGGTTCTGAATACTCAGCCCTCAATGTTGAAAGCTACAAAATCGCACATTTTTTAACCAAAAGATGCATGTACCTTTTTGTTTGGACTGGCTTACAGGTGGTTTCAAAAATGGCTAGGCATATTGAGTTTGGTCTCACTAAGTGGGGAATTTTGTTGGCTTTCCAACCTATATGGTTTCATTTTGGCCTAGTGGTTCTGAATACTCAGCCCTCAATGTTGAAAGCTACAAAATCGCACATTTTTTAACCAAAAAATGCATGTACCTTTTTGTTTGGAGTGGCTTAAAGGTGGTTTCAAAAATGGCTAGGCATATTGAGTTCTCTCTCACTAAGTGTGGCATTTTGTTGGCTTTCCAACCTATATGGTTTCATTTTGGCCTAGTGGTTCTGAATACTCAGCCCTCAATGTTGAAAGCTACAAAATTGCACATTTTTTAACCAAAAAATGCCTGCACCTTTTTGTTTGGACTGGCTTAAAGGTGGTTTCAAAAATGGCTAGGCATATTGAGTTTGGTCTCACTAAGTGGGGAATTTTGTTGGCTTTCCAACCTATATGGTTTCATTTTGGCCTAGTTGTTCTGAATACTCAGCCCTCAATGTTGAAAGCTACAAAATCGCACATTTTGTAGCCAAAAAATGCATGTACCTCTTTGTTTGGACTGGCTTAAAGGTGGTTTCAAAACTGGCTAGGCATATTGAGTTTGGTCTCACTAAGTGGGGAATTTTGTTGGCTTTACAACCTATATGGTTTCATTTTGGCCTAGTGGTTCTGAATACTCAGCCCTCAATGTTGAAAGCTACAAAATCGCACATTTTTTAACCAAAAGATGCATGTACCTTTTTGTTTGGACTGGCTTAAAGGTGGTTTCAAAAATGGCTAGGCATATTGAGTTTGGTCTCACTAAGTGGGGAATTTTGTTGGCTTTCCAACCTATATGGTTTCATTTTGGCCTAGTGGTTCTGAATACTCAGCCCTCAATGTTGAAAGCTACAAAATCGCACATTTTTTAACCAAAAAATGCATGTACCTTTTTGTTTGGACTGGCTTAAAGGTGGTTTCAAAAATGGCTAGGCATATTGAGTTTGGTCTCACTAAGTGGGGAATTTTGTTGGCTTTCCAACCTATATGGTTTCATTTTGGCCTAGTGGTTCTGAATACTCAGCCCTCAATGTTGAAAGCTACAAAATTGCACATTTTTTAACCAAAAAATGCCTGCACCTTTTTGTTTGGACTGGCTTAAAGGTGGTTTCAAAAATGGCTAGGCATATTGAGTTTGGTCTCACTAAGTGGGGAATTTTGTTGGCTTTCCAACCTATATGGTTTCATTTTGGCCTAGTTGTTCTGAATACTCAGCCCTCAATGTTGAATGCTACAAAATCGCACATTTTGTAGCCAAAAAATGCATGTACCTCTTTGTTTGGACTGGCTTAAAGGTGGTTTCAAAAATGGCTAGGCATATTGAGTTTGGTCTCACTAAGTGGGGAATTTTGTTGGCTTTACAACCTATATGGTTTCATTTTGGCCTAGTGGTTCTGAATACTCAGCCCTCAATGTTGAAAGCTACAAAATCGCACATTTTTTAACCAAAAGATGCATGTACCTTTTTGTTTGGACTGGCTTAAAGGTGGTTTCAAAAATGGCTAGGCATATTGAGTTTGGTCTCACTAAGTGGGGAATTTTGTTGGCTTTCCAACCTATATGGTTTCATTTTGGCCTAGTGGTTCTGAATACTCAGCCCTCAATGTTGAAAGCTACAAAATCGCACATTTTTTAACCAAAAAATGCATGTACCTTTTTGTTTGGACTGGCTTAAAGGTGGTTTCAAAAATGGCTAGGCATATTGAGTTTGGTCTCACTAAGTGGGGAATTTTGTTGGCTTTCCAACCTATATGGTTTCATTTTGGCCTAGTGGTTCTGAATACTCAGCCCTCAATGTTGAAAGCTACAAAATCGCACATTTTTTAACCAAAAAATGCATGTACCTTTTTGTTTGGACTGGCTTAAAGGTGGTTTCAAAAATGGCTAGGCATATTGAGTTTGGTCTCACTAAGTGGGGAATTTTGTTGGCTTTCCAACCTATATGGTTTCATTTTGGCCTAGTTGTTCTGAATACTCAGCCCTCAATGTTGAAAGCTACAAAATCGCACATTTTTGTAGCCAAAAAATGCATGTACCTTTTTGTTTGGACTGGCTTAAAGGTGGTTTCAAAAATGGCTAGGCATATTGAGTTTGGTCTCACTAAGTGGGGAATTTTGTTGGCTTTACAACCTATATGGTTTCATTTTGGCCTAGTGGTTCTGAATACTCAGCCCTCAATGTTGAAAGCTACAAAATCGCACATTTTTTAACCAAAAGATGCATGTACCTTTTTGTTTGGACTGGCTTAAAGGTGGTTTCAAAAATGGCTAGGCATATTGAGTTTGGTCTCACTAAGTGGGGAATTTTGTTGGCTTTCCAACCTATATGGTTTCATTTTGGCCTAGTGGTTCTGAATACTCAGCCCTCAATGTTGAAAGCTACAAAATCGCACATTTTTTAACCAAAAAATGCATGTACCTTTTTGTTTGGACTGGCTTAAAGGTGGTTTCAAAAATGGCTAGGCATATTGAGTTTGGTCTCACTAAGTGGGGAATTTTGTTGGCTTTCCAACCTATATGGTTTCATTTTGGCCTAGTGGTTCTGAATACTCAGCCCTCAATGTTGAAAGCTACAAAATCGCACATTTTTTAACCAAAAAATGCATGTACCTTTTTGTTTGGACTGGCTTAAAGGTGGTTTCAAAAATGGCTAGGCATATTGAGTTTGGTCTCACTAAGTGGGGAATTTTGTTGCCTTTCCAACCTATATGGTTTCATTTTGGCCTAGTGGTTCTGAATACTCAGCCCTCAATGTTGAAAGCTACAGAATCGCACATTTTTTAACCAAAAAATGCATGTACCTTTTTGTTTGGACTGGCTTAAAGGTGGTTTCAAAAATGGCTAGGCATATTGAGTTTGGTCTCACTAAGTGTGGAATTTTGTTGCCTTTCCAACCTATATGGTTTCATTTTGGCCTAGTGGTTCTGAATACTCAGCCCTCAATGTTGAAAGCTACAAAATCGCACATTTTTTAACCAAAAAATGCATGTAATTTTTTGTTTGGACTGGCTTAAAGGTGGTTTCAAAAATGGCTAGGCATATTGAGTTTGGTCTCACTAAGTGGGGAATTTTGTTGGCTTTCCAACCTATATGGTTTCATTTTGGCCTAGTGGTTCTGAATACTCAGCCCTCAATGTTGAAAGCTACAAAATCGCACATTTTTTAACCAAAAAATGCATGTACCTTTTTGTTTGGACTGGCTTAAAGGTGGTTTCAAAAATGGCTAGGCATATTGAGTTTGGTCTCACTAAGTGGGGAATTTTGTTGGCTTTCCAACCTATATGGTTTCATTTTGGCCTAGTGGTTCTGAATACTCAGCCCTCAATGTTGAAAGCTACAAAATCGCACATTTTTTAACCAAAAAATGCATGTACCTTTTTGTTTGGACTGGCTTAAAGGTGGTTTCAAAAATGGCTAGGCATATTGAGTTTGGTCTCACTAAGTGGGGAATTTTACTGCCTTTCCAACCTATATGGTTTCATTTTGGCCTAGTGGTTCTGAATACTCAGCCCTCAATGTTGAAAGCTACAGAATCGCACATTTTTTAACCAAAAAATGCATGTACCTTTTTGTTTGGACTGGCTTAAAGGTGGATTCAAAAATGGCTAGGCATATTGAGTTTGGTCTCACTAAGTGGGGAATTTTGTTGGCTTTCCAACCTATATGGTTTCATTTTGGCGTAGTGGTTCTGAATACTCAGCCCTCAATGTTGAAAGCTACAAAATCGCACATTTTTTAACCAAAAAATGCATGTAATTTTTTGTTTGGACTGGCTTAAAGGTGGTTTCAAAAATGGCTAGGCATATTGAGTTTGGTCTCACTAAGTGGGGAATTTTGTTGGCTTTCCAACCTATATGGTTTCATTTTGGCCTAGTGGTTCTGAATACTCAGCCCTCAATGTTGAAAGCTACAAAATCGCACATTTTGTAGCCAAAAAATGCATGTACCTCTTTGTTTGGACTGGCTTAAAGGTGGTTTCAAAAATGGCTAGGCATATTGAGTTTGGTCTCACTAAGTGGGGAATTTTGTTGGCTTTACAACCTATATGGTTTCATTTTGGCCTAGTGGTTCTGAATACTCAGCCCTCAATGTTGAAAGCTACAAAATCGCACATTTTTTAACCAAAAAATGCATGTACCTTTTTGTTTGGACTGGCTTAAAGTGGTTTCAAAAATGGCTAGGCATATTGAGTTTGGTCTCACTAAGTGGGGAATTTTGTTGGCTTTCCAACCTATATGGTTTCATTTTGGCCTAGTGGTTCTGAATACTCAGCCCTCAATGTTGAAAGCTACAAAATCGCACATTTTTTAACCAAAAAATGCATGTACCTTTTTGTTTGGACTGGCTTAAAGGTGGTTTCAAAAATGGCTAGGCATATTGAGTTTGGTCTCACTAAGTGGGGAATTTTGTTGGCTTTCCAACCTATATGGTTTCATTTTGGCCTAGTGGTTCTGAATACTCAGCCCTCAATGTTGAAAGCTACAAAATCGCACATTTTTTAACCAAAAAATGCATGTACCTTTTTGTTTGGACTGGCTTAAAGGTGGTTTCAAAAATGGCTAGGCATATTGAGTTTGGTCTCACTAAGTGGGGAATTTTGTTGGCTTTCCAACCTATATGGTTTCATTTTGGCCTAGTGGTTCTGAATACTCAGCCCTCAATGTTGAAAGCTACAAAATCGCACATTTTTTAACCAAAAAATGCCTGCACCTTTTTGTTTGGACTGGCTTAAAGGTGGTTTCAAAAATGGCTAGGCATATTGAGTTTGGTCTCACTAAGTGGGGAATTTTGTTGGCTTTCCAACCTATATGGTTTCATTTTGGCCTAGTTGTTCTGAATACTCAGCCCTCAATGTTGAAAGCTACAAAATCGCACATTTTGTAGCCAAAAAATGCATGTACCTCTTTGTTTGGACTGGCTTAAAGGTGGTTTCAAAAATGGCTAGGCATATTGAGTTTGGTCTCACTAAGTGGGGAATTTTGTTGGCTTTCCAACCTATATGGTTTCATTTTGGCCTAGTGGTTCTGAATACTCAGCCCTCAATGTTGAAAGCTACAAAATCGCACATTTTTTAACCAAAAAATGCATGTACCTTTTTGTTTGGACTGGCTTAAAGGTGGTTTCAAAAATGGCTAGGCATATTGAGTTTGGTCTCACTAAGTGGGGAATTTTGTTGCCTTTCCAACCTATATGGTTTCATTTTGGCCTAGTGGTTCTGAATACTCAGCCCTCAATGTTGAAAGCTACAGAATCGCACATTTTTTAACCAAAAAATGCATGTACCTTTTTGTTTGGACTGGCTTAAAGGTGGTTTCAAAAATGGCTAGGCATATTGAGTTTGGTCTCACTAAGTGTGGAATTTTGTTGCCTTTCCAACCTATATGGTTTCATTTTGGCCTAGTGGTTCTGAATACTCAGCCCTCAATGTTGAAAGCTACAAAATCGCACATTTTTTAGCCAAAAAATGCATGTACCTTTTGTTTGGACTGGCTTAAAGGTGGTTTCAGAAATGGCTAGGCATATTGAGTTTGGTCTCACTAAGTGGGGAATTTTTTGCCTTTCCAACCTACATGGTTTCATTTTGGCCTAGTGGTTCTGAATACTCAGCCCTCAATGTTGAAAGCTACAAAATCGCACATTTTTTAACCAAAAGATGCATGTACCTTTTTGTTTGGACTGGCTTAAAGGTGGTTTCAAAAATGGCTAGGCATATTGAGTTTGGTCTCACTAAGTGGGGAATTTTGTTGGCTTTACAACCTATATGGTTTCATTTTGGCCTAGTGGTTCTGAATACTCAGCCCTCAATGTTGAAAGCTACAAAATCGCACATTTTTTAACCAAAAAATGCATGTACCTTTTTGTTTGGACTGGCTTAAAGGTGGTTTCAAAAATGGCTAGGCATATTGAGTTTGGTCTCACTAAGTGGGGAATTTTGTTGGCTTTCCAACCTATATGGTTTCATTTTGGCCTAGTGGTTCTGAATACTCAGCCCTCAATGTTGAAAGCTACAAAATCGCACATTTTTTAACCAAAAAATGCATGTACCTTTTTGTTTGGAGTGGCTTAAAGGTGGTTTCAAAAATGGCTAGGCATATTGAGTTCTCTCTCACTAAGTGTGGAATTTTGTTGGCTTTCCAACCTATATGGTTTCATTTTGGCCTAGTGGTTCTGAATACTCAGCCCTCAATGTTGAAAGCTACAAAATCGCACATTTTTTAACCAAAAAATGCATGTAATTTTTTGTTTGGACTGGCTTAAAGGTGGTTTCAGAAATGGCTAGGCATATTGAGTTTGGTCTCACTAAGTGGGGAATTTTGTTGCCTTTCCAACCTATATGGTTTCATTTTGGCCTAGTGGTTCTGAATACTCAGCCCTCAATGTTGAAAGCTACAAAATCGCACATTTTTAACCAAAAAATGCATGTACCTTTTTGTTTGGACTGGCTTAAAGGTGGTTTCAAAAATGGCTAGGCATATTGAGTTCTCTCTCACTAAGTGGGAATTTTGTTGGCTTTCCAACCTATATGGTTTCATTTTGGCCTAGTTGTTCTGAATACTCAGCCCTCAATGTTGAAAGCTACAGAATCGCACATTTTTAACCAAAAAATGCATGTACCTTTTTGTTTGGACTGGCTTAAAGGTGGTTTCAAAAATGGCTAGGCATATTGAGTTTGGTCTCACTAAGTGGGGAATTTTGTTGGCTTTCCAACCTATATGGTTTCATTTTGGCCTAGTGGTTCTGAATACTCAGCCCTCAATGTTGAAAGCTACAAAATCGCACATTTTTTAACCAAAAAAAGCATGTACCTTTTTGTTTGGACTGGCTTAAAGGTGGTTTCAAAAATGGCTAGGCATATTGAGTTTGGTCTCACTAAGTGGGGAATTTTGTTGGCTTTCCAACCTATATGGTTTCATTTTGGCCTAGTGGTTCTGAATACTCAGCCCTCAATGTTGAAAGCTACAAAATTGCACATTTTTTAACCAAAAAATGCCTGCACCTTTTTGTTTGGACTGGCTTAAAGGTGGTTTCAAAAATGGCTAGGCATATTGAGTTTGGTATCACTAAGTGGGGAATTTTGTTGGCTTTCCAACCTATATGGTTTCATTTTGGCCTAGTGGTTCTGAATACTCAGCCCTCAATGTTGAAAGCTACAAAATCGCACATTTTTCAACCAAAAAATGCATGTACCTTTTTGTTTGGACTGGCTTAAAGGTGGTTTCAAAAATGGCTAGGCATATTGAGTTTGGTCTCACTAAGTGGGGAATTTTGTTGCCTTTCCAACCTATATGGTTTCATTTTGGCCTAGTGGTTCTGAATACTCAGCCCTCAATGTTGAAAGCTACAGAATCGCACATTTTTTAACCAAAAAATGCATGTACCTTTTTGTTTGGACTGGCTTAAAGGTGGATTCAAAAATGGCTAGGCATATTGAGTTTGGTCTCACTAAGTGTGGAATTTTGTTGCCTTTCCAACCTATATGGTTTCATTTTGGCCTAGTGGTTCTGAATACTCAGCCCTCAATGTTGAAAGCTACAAAATCGCACATTTTTTAACCAAAAAATGCATGTAATTTTTTGTTTGGACTGGCTTAAAGGTGGTTTCAAAAATGGCTAGGCATATTGAGTTTGGTCTCACTAAGTGGGGAATTTTTTGCCTTTCCAACCTACATGGTTTTATTTTGGCCTAGTGGTTCTGAATACTCAGCCCTCAATGTTGAAAGCTACAAAATCGCACATTTTTTAACCAAAAGATGCATGTACCTTTTTGTTTGGACTGGCTTAAAGGTGGTTTCAAAAATGGCTAGGCATATTGAGTTTGGTCTCACTAAGTGGGGAATTTTGTTGGCTTTCCAACCTATATGGTTTCATTTTGGCCTAGTGGTTCTGAATACTCAGCCCTCAATGTTGAAAGCTACAAAATCGCACATTTTTTAACCAAAAAATGCATGTACCTTTTTGTTTGGACTGGCTTAAAGGTGGTTTCAAAAATGGCTAGGCATATTGAGTTTGGTCTCACTAAGTGGGGAATTTTGTTGGCTTTCCAACCTATATGGTTTCATTTTGGCCTAGTGGTTCTGAATACTCAGCCCTCAATGTTGAAAGCTACAAAATCGCACATTTTTTAACCAAAAAATGCATGTACCTTTTTGTTTGGACTGGCTTAAAGGTGGTTTCAAAAATGGCTAGGCATATTGAGTTTGGTCTCACTAAGTGGGGAATTTTGTTGGCTTTCCAACCTATATGGTTTCATTTTGGCCTAGTTGTTCTGAATACTCAGCCCTCAATGTTGAAAGCTACAGAATCGCACATTTTTTAACCAAAAAATGCATGTACCTTTTTGTTTGGACTGGCTTAAAGGTGGTTTCAAAAATGGCTAGGCATATTGAGTTTGGTCTCACTAAGTGTGGAATTTTGTTGCCTTTCCAACCTATATGGTTTCATTTTGGCCTAGTGGTTCTGAATACTCAGCCCTCAATGTTGAAAGCTACAAAATTGCACATTTTTTAACCAAAAAATGCCTGCACCTTTTTGTTTGGACTGGCTTAAAGGTGGTTTCAAAAATGGCTAGGCTTATTGAGTTTGGTCTCACTAAGTGGGGAATTTTGTTGGCTTTCCAACCTATATGGTTTCATTTTGGCCTAGTGGTTCTGAATACTCAGCCCTCAATGTTGAAAGCTACAAAATCGCACATTTTTAGCCAAAAAATGCATGTACCTCTTTGTTTGGACTGGCTTAAAGGTGGTTTCAAAAATGGCTAGGCATATTGAGTTTGGTCTCACTAAGTGGGGAATTTTGTTGGCTTTACAACCTATATGGTTTCATTTTGGCCTAGTGGTTCTGAATACTCAGCCCTCAATGTTGAAAGCTACAAAATCGCACATTTTTTAACCAAAAGATGCATGTACCTTTTTGTTTGGACTGGCTTACAGGTGGTTTCAAAAATGGCTAGGCATATTGAGTTTGGTCTCACTAAGTGGGGAATTTTGTTGGCTTTCCAACCTATATGGTTTCATTTTGGCCTAGTGGTTCTGAATACTCAGCCCTCAATGTTGAAAGCTACAAAATCGCACATTTTTTAACCAAAAAATGCATGTACCTTTTTGTTTGGACTGGCTTAAAGGTGGTTTCAAAAATGGCTAGGCATATTGAGTTTCTCTCACTAAGTGTGGAATTTTGTTGGCTTTCCAACCTATATGGTTTCATTTTGGCCTAGTGGTTCTGAATACTCAGCCCTCAATGTTGAAAGCTACAAAATTGCACATTTTTTAACCAAAAAATGCATGTACCTTTTTGTTTGGACTGGCTTAAAGGTGGTTTCAAAAATGGCTAGGCATATTGAGTTTGGTCTCACTAAGTGGGGAATTTTGTTGGCTTTCCAACCTATATGGTTTCATTTTGGCCTAGTTGTTCTGAATACTCAGCCCTCAATGTTGAAAGCTACAAAATCGCACATTTTTTAGCCAAAAAATGCATGTACCTCTTTGTTTGGACTGGCTTAAAGGTGGTTTCAAAACTGGCTAGGCATATTGAGTTTGGTCTCACTAAGTGGGGAATTTTGTTGCCTTTCCAACCTACATGGTTTCATTTTGGCCTAGTGGTTCTGAATACTCAGCCCTCAATGTTGAAAGCTACAGAATCGCACATTTTTAACCAAAAAATGCATGTACCTTTTTGTTTGGACTGGCTTAAAGGTGGTTTCAAAAATGGCTAGGCATATTGAGTTTCTCTCTCACTAAGTGTGGAATTTTGTTGGCTTTCCAACCTATATGGTTTCATTTTGGCCTAGTTGTTCTGAATACTCAGCCCTCAATGTTGAAAGCTACAGAATCGCACATTTTTTAACCAAAAAATGCATGTACCTTTTTGTTTGGACTGGCTTAAAGGTGGTTTCAAAAATGGCTAGGCATATTGAGTTTGGTCTCACTAAGTGGGGAATTTTGTTGGCTTTCCAACCTATATGGTTTCATTTTGGCCTAGTGGTTCTGAATACTCAGCCCTCAATGTTGAAAGCTACAAAATCGCACATTTTTTAACCAAAAAATGCATGTACCTTTTTGTTTGGACTGGCTTAAAGGTGGTTTCAAAAATGGCTAGGCATATTGAGTTTGGTCTCACTAAGTGGGGAATTTTGTTGGCTTTCCAACCTATATGGTTTCATTTTGGCCTAGTGGTTCTGAATACTCAGCCCTCAATGTTGAAAGCTACAAAATTGCACATTTTTTAACCAAAAAATGCCTGCACCTTTTTGTTTGGACTGGCTTAAAGGTGGTTTCAAAAATGGCTAGGCATATTGAGTTTGGTCTCACTAAGTGGGGAATTTTGTTGGCTTTCCAACCTATATGGTTTCATTTTGGCCTAGTGGTTCTGAATACTCAGCCCTCAATGTTGAAAGCTAAGAAATCGCACATTTTTCAACCAAAAAATGCATGTAACTTTCTGTTTGGACTGGCTTAAAGGTGGTTTCAAAAATGGCTAGGCATATTGAGTTTGGTCTCACTAAGTGGGGAATTTTGTTGGCTTTCCAACCTATATGGTTTCATTTTGGCCTAGTGGTTCTGAATACTCAGCCCTCAATGTTGAAAGCTACAAAATCGCACATTTTTTAACAAAAAAATGCATGTACCTTTTTGTTTGGACTGGCTTAAAGGTGGTTTCAAAAATGGCTAGGCATATTGAGTATTCTCTCACTAAGTGTGGAATTTTGTTGGCTTTCCAACCTATATGGTTTCATTGTGGCCTAGTGGTTCTGAATACTCAGCCCTCAATGTTGAAAGCTACAAAATTGCACATTTTTTAACCAAAAAATGCCTGCCTTTTTGTTTGGACTGGCTTAAAGGTGGTTTCAAAAATGGCTAGGCATATTGAGTTTGGTCTCACTAAGTGGGGAATTTTGTTGGCTTTCCAACCTATATGGTTTCATTTTGGCCTAGTTGTTCTGAATACTCAGCCCTCAATGTTGAAAGCTACAAAATCGCACATTTTTTAACCAAAAAATGCATGTACCTTTTTGTTTGGACTGGCTTAAAGGTGGTTTCAAAAATGGCTAGGCATATTGAGTTTGGTCTCACTAAGTGGGGAATTTTGTTGGCTTTCCAACCTATATGGTTTCATTTTGGCCTAGTGGTTCTGAATACTCAGCCCTCAATGTTGAAAGCTACAAAATCGCACATTTTTTAACCAAAAAAAGCATGTACCTTTTTGTTTGGACTGGCTTAAAGGTGGTTTCAAAAATGGCTAGGCATATTGAGTTTGGTCTCACTAAGTGGGGAATTTTGTTGGCTTTCCAACCTATATGGTTTCATTTTGGCCTAGTGGTTCTGAATACTCAGCCCTCAATGTTGAAAGCTACAAAATCGCACATTTTTCAACCAAAAAATGCATGTACCTTTTTGTTTGGACTGGCTTACAGGTGGTTTCAAAAATGGCTAGGCATATTGAGTTTGGTCTCACTAAGTGGGGAATTTTGTTGGCTTTCCAACCTATATGGTTTCATTTTGGCCTAGTGGTTCTGAATACTCAGCCCTCAATGTTGAAAGCTACAAAATCGCACATTTTTTAACAAAAAAATGCATGTACCTTTTTGTTTGGAGTGGCTTAAAGGTGGTTTCAAAAATGGCTAGGCATATTGAGTATTCTCTCACTAAGTGTGGAATTTTGTTGGCTTTCCAACCTATATGGTTTCATTTTGGCCTAGTGGTTCTGAATACTCAGCCCTCAATGTTGAAAGCTACAAAATTGCACATTTTTTAACCAAAAAATGCCTGCACCTTTTTGTTTGGACTGGCTTAAAGGTGGTTTCAAAAATGGCTAGGCATATTGAGTTTGGTCTCACTAAGTGGGGAATTTTGTTGGCTTTCCAACCTATATGGTTTCATTTTGGCCTAGTTGTTCTGAATACTCAGCCCTCAATGTTGAAAGCTACAAAATCGCACATTTTGTAGCCAAAAAATGCATGTACCTCTTTGTTTGGACTGGCTTAAAGGTGGTTTCAAAAATGGCTAGGCATATTGAGTTTGGTCTCACTAAGTGGGGAATTTTGTTGGCTTTCCAACCTATATGGTTTCATTTTGGCCTAGTGGTTCTGAATACTCAGCCCTCAATGTTGAAAGCTACAAAATCGCACATTTTTTAACCAAAAAATGCATGTACCTTTTTGTTTGGACTGGCTTAAAGGTGGTTTCAAAAATGGCTAGGCATATTGAGTTTGGTCTCACTAAGTGGGGAATTTTGTTGGCTTTCCAACCTATATGGTTTCATTTTGGCCTAGTTGTTCTGAATACTCAGCCCTCAATGTTGAAAGCTACAAAATCGCACATTTTGTAGCCAAAAAATGCATGTACCTCTTTGTTTGGACTGGCTTAAAGGTGGTTTCAAAAATGGCTAGGCATATTGAGTTTGGTCTCACTAAGTGGGGAATTTTGTTGGCTTTCCAACCTATATGGTTTCATTTTGGCCTAGTGGTTCTGAATACTCAGCCCTCAATGTTGAAAGCTACAAAATCGCACATTTTTTAACCAAAAGATGCATGTACCTTTTTGTTTGGACTGGCTTAAAGGTGGTTTCAAAAATGGCTAGGCATATTGAGTT
This sequence comes from Platynereis dumerilii, assembly GCA_026936325.1. Lineage (NCBI taxonomy): Eukaryota > Metazoa > Annelida > Polychaeta > Phyllodocida > Nereididae > Platynereis > Platynereis dumerilii. Next base: position 49,070,335 of record JAPTHN010000002.1, read on the forward strand.
TGGTCTCACTAAGTGGGGAATTTTGTTGGCTTTCCAACCTATATGGTTTCATTTTGGCCTAGTGGTTCTGAATACTCAGCCCTCAATGTTGAAAGCTACAAAATCGCACATTTTTTAACCAAAAGATGCATGTACCTTTTTGTTTTGACTGGCTTAAAGGTGGTTTCAAAAATGGCTAGGCATATTGAGTTCTCTCTCACTAAGTGTGGCATTTTGTTGGCTTTCCAACCTATATGGTTTCATTTTGGCCTAGTGGTTCTGAATACTCAGCCCTCAATGTTGAAAGCTACAAAATTGCACATTTTTTAACCAAAAAATGCCTGCACCTTTTTGTTTGGACTGGCTTAAAGGTGGTTTCAAAAATGGCTAGGCATATTGAGTTTGGTCTCACTAAGTGGGGAATTTTGTTGGCTTTCCAACCTATATGGTTTCATTTTGGCCTAGTTGTTCTGAATACTCAGCCCTCAATGTTGAAAGCTACAAAATCGCACATTTTGTAGCCAAAAAATGCATGTACCTCTTTGTTTGGACTGGCTTAAAGGTGGTTTCAAAAATGGCTAGGCATATTGAGTTTGGTCTCACTAAGTGGGGAATTTTGTTGGCTTTACAACCTATATGGTTTCATTTTGGCCTAGTGGTTCTGAATACTCAGCCCTCAATGTTGAAAGCTACAAAATCGCACATTTTTTAACCAAAAGATGCATGTACCTTTTTGTTTGGACTGGCTTAAAGGTGGTTTCAAAAATGGCTAGGCATATTGAGTTTGGTCTCACTAAGTGGGGAATTTTGTTGGCTTTCCAACCTATATGGTTTCATTTTGGCCTAGTGGTTCTGAATACTCAGCCCTCAATGTTGAAAGCTACAAAATCGCACATTTTTTAACCAAAAAAGCATGTACCTTTTTGTTTGGACTGGCTTAAAGGTGGTTTCAAAAATGGCTAGGCATATTGAGTTTGGTCTCACTAAGTGGGGAATTTTGTTGGCTTTCCAACCTATATGGTTTCATTTTGGCCTAGTGGTTCTGAATACTCAGCCCTCAATGTTGAAAGCTACAAAATTGCACATTTTTTAACCAAAAAATGCCTGCACCTTTTTGTTTGGACTGGCTTAAAGGTGGTTTCAAAAATGGCTAGGCATATTGAGTTTGGTCTCACTAAGTGGGGAATTTTGTTGGCTTTCCAACCTATATGGTTTCATTTTGGCCTAGTTGTTCTGAATACTCAGCCCTCAATGTTGAAAGCTACAAAATCGCACATTTTGTAGCCAAAAAATGCATGTACCTCTTTGTTTGGACTGGCTTAAAGGTGGTTTCAAAAATGGCTAGGCATATTGAGTTTGGTCTCACTAAGTGGGGAATTTTGTTGGCTTTACAACCTATATGGTTTCATTTTGGCCTAGTGGTTCTGAATACTCAGCCCTCAATGTTGAAAGCTACAAAATCGCACATTTTTTAACCAAAAATGCATGTACCTTTTTGTTTGGACTGGCTTAAAGGTGGTTTCAAAAATGGCTAGGCATATTGAGTTTGGTCTCACTAAGTGGGGAATTTTGTTGGCTTTCCAACCTATATGGTTTCATTTTGGCCTAGTGGTTCTGAATACTCAGCCCTCAATGTTGAAAGCTACAAAATCGCACATTTTTTAACCAAAAAATGCATGTACCTTTTTGTTTGGACTGGCTTAAAGGTGGTTTCAAAAATGGCTAGGCATATTGAGTTTGGTCTCACTAAGTGGGGAATTTTGTTGGCTTTCCAACCTATATGGTTTCATTTTGGCCTAGTGGTTCTGAATACTCAGCCCTCAATGTTGAAAGCTACAAAATCGCACATTTTTTAACCAAAAAATGCATGTACCTTTTTGTTTGGACTGGCTTAAAGGTGGTTTCAAAAATGGCTAGGCATATTGAGTTTGGTCTCACTAAGTGGGGAATTTTGTTGCTTTCCAACCTATATGGTTTCATTTTGGCCTAGTGGTTCTGAATACTCAGCCCTCAATGTTGAAAGCTACAAAATCGCACATTTTTTAACCAAAAAATGCATGTACCTTTTTGTTTGGACTGGCTTAAAGGTGGTTTCAAAAATGGCTAGGCATATTGAGTTTGTCTCTCACTAAGTGGGGAATTTTGTTGGCTTTCCAACCTATATGGTTTCATTTTGGCCTAGTGGTTCTGAATACTCAGCCCTCAATGTTGAAAGCTACAAAATCGCACATTTTTTAACCAAAAAATGCATGTACCTTTTTGTTTGGACTGGCTTAAAGGTGGTTTCAAAAATGGCTAGGCATATTGAGTTTGGTCTCACTAAGTGGGGAATTTTGTTGGCTTTCCAACCTATATGGTTTCATTTTGGCCTAGTTGTTCTGAATACTCAGCCCTCAATGTTGAAAGCTACAAATCGCACATTTTTTAACCAAAAAATGCATGTACCTCTTTGTTTGGACTGGCTTAAAGGTGGTTTCAAAAATGGCTAGGCATATTGAGTTTGGTCTCACTAAGTGGGGAATTTTATTGCCTTTCCAACCTATATGGTTTCATTTTGGCGCAATGGTTCTGAATACTCAGCCAGCAATGTTGAAAGTTGAAAAATCGCACATTTTTCAACAAAAAAATCATGCTTCTTTCTCTTGGACTGGTTTAAAGGTGGTTTCAAAAATGGCTAGGCATATTGAGTTTGGTCTGACTAAGTAGGGAATTTTGTTGGCTTTCCAACCTATATGGTTTCATTTTGGCGCAATGGTTCTGAATACTCAGCCAGCAATGTTGAAAGTTGAAAAATCGCACATTTTTCAACAAAAAAATCATGCTTCTTTCTCTTGGACTGGTTTAAAGGTGGTTTCAAAAATGGCTAGGCATATTGAGTTTGGTCTGACTAAGTAGGGAATTTTGTTGGCTTTCCATGGACGAAATTTGTTACACATGTCACCTATATAATAAAGTTGTGCCTTTTGTTGGTGTGATTCATGGATATTCTATACATTTTTGAAATATTTTAAAAAAGTATTAAAATTATTACTTTTTTGTTTCCAGGCCAAAACTTGGCCATCATTGCATGTCCATAGACAAAATTTGATGTAGACAAGCTATATAATATTTCAATGCCTTTTTGTTTGAGGTTATTTTAATGCTTTTTGAAATATCCAGAAAAACTTCGGAAAATACCAATAAATATCTTTTTTAGTTTCTTACCTGTAGCTCAATACCTATTCCTTGTTTATGCATGAAACTGGTTCATAATAAGGGTAAATTGGTCTAGTAAGGCCTTTCCTTAGTTCAACATATAGAAGATCGGGTCACTATTGCAAATACTTGCATGCTATTTGGTTCACCTCGATCACTTTTATGGTGTAATTGTGTCATTTAATGCTTTTTTTTTTTCGCTGAAGGTTTGCTGTACGAAGCCTATGTTTTTAATTACAAGTTTTCAGTTTTTTCAAAAAACGTTTCTTTTATCAGTTTTTTTGTCTTACAGCAAAAATGCTTCTTAAGGGTTTATCTTCTTTGATATTAAAAATAAATAATGTAGTGTTTCAATGAATGCAAGGCTGATATTATGGATCTCAAAGAATCAATTTCAAGGTCATTTGCATTAGTACTCTCTAAAGCACTCATCAATTACAGACACTTTCCCAGCAAAAGTCTGAGCTACTTGCAGTTTGTGCAGTTATCCCGTGCTTATTTCACTGCCATCCATAGTGGATGATGGGGTAACTGTGGTTAACCCATCAGGTTTCCCCAGTGTGGATTGGCCCCCTTTTCAATTGATATGAACAAAATGCGCACTGAGGAACCAAAGAGTCTCCAAGGAACCATCTAAGAAACAGAACAGTGACAGAGTGCAAGTTAATAATAATCCTCAGGGCACTTTTTATTTCTTTTTGGCACTTTTTGTATACCTCAGGTTCTTGCATTCCTCTGGGCACTTTCAAATAGTGCCCTGAGGGTACAAATAGTGCCCTGAGGGTACAAATAGTGCCCTGAGGGTACAAATAGTGCCCTGAGGGTACAAATAGTGCCCTGAGGGTACAAATAGTGCCCTGAGGGTACAAATAGTGTCCTGAGGGTTCAAATAGTGCCCTGAGGGTACAAATAGTGCCCTGAGGGTACAAATAGTGGCCTGAGGGTACAAATAGTGCCCTGTGGATCAACGAGTGCCCCAAGGAACCATCTGAGTAGCAGAACGACAGCATACCCAAAGGCCAAAGGTGCCCTGAAGTGCTGCAAGGAACCAGAATGATCCAAGAAAGAGTGCCAGGAGGAGTTGAAAAGTGCTCTTTGGACAATAAAGATCCCAGAGGAATGCATTAAAGGACTGGAGGTATCCAAAATGTACCCAAAAGAAATTAAAAGTGCCCTGAGGATTAATTGATAAAACGAATCAGTGCCCTCACTGCCCTGAGGGTACAAACGGTTCCCTGAGGGTACAGATGGTTCCATGAGGATACAAATGGTTCCCTGAGGGTACAAAGTAGTGCTCTGAGGGTACAAGTAGTGCTCTGAGGGTACAAATAGTGCCCTGAGGGTACAAATAGTACCCTGAGGAATCAAAGAGTGCCCCGAGGAACCATCTAAGGAGAAGAACAATGACAGCATGCCCAAAGGCCAAACGTGCCCTGAAGTGCTGCAAGGAATGAAACAAGAAAAATTTCCCAGAGGAGTTTGAAAGTGGAGAGGTAATGGCAGACCTTCACAAAGAGTTCCAGATGGCACATCTGATCCCTGTGTTGGTGTAAGGTTTATCATCGGATTAGTGAAATTGGTTGATCCTTTTTTTCCTCACATTTTATCATTTTAGGCTCAATCCCAGTTAAATGGGCAAATTCGCTGTCATTTATCGCAGAAGCGTTTTAAAATTTTGAAATTTGGCAGTTATTTAGAAAACCTGTATAGAAATATAGTCAAATAAAATCTTCATATAATTTGTGAGGGCAAATGGTGTAATTTGCATGTTGAATGGCCAAAAACAGGAAAATGGCATGTCCAATGACTGACTGGTTTCATATCAATCAGTGTTGTGGCAATATTGTTGCAGGTATTGATTTGGAAAGTGAATGGAAATGTTAATAACAATAAAGGCTTTCACATAGAAAAATTCAAAACTCATTTTGAAATGTAAAAATAAGTTTGCAAGGTTATTTTAAAAAGTCACATAATTCATGTAAATTACGTTACCAAGATTAAGGGCCAGTTTAATCATGTTAATATTTGTGTATTTTCACAATTAAGAAATTTATTAACAAACTTGAAAAGTCGAGGTTTTTGTCTAATTTACAGTTTTGAAAAATATTGAAAACTCTTTTAGAAAACTGAATTATTAAAATGAAGCTCACAATTCATCACAGTTTTACATCGTTTTGATTGTTTGCAGGTGTCATTTCATATATTTCACAGCTTTGCCTATCAATTCCACAGCTCATAAAATGTCACATGTATTTGTTTATAGAAAACCCTGTCTCACGTCAGTGGAATACTTGCTTTCCAATAAGTGTTGTTTTTTACTGTGCCAAAGTTATAGCAAAAATCGAAAAAATAAAAGTACGTTTTTAATGAGTTTATTTTGGATCAAATTTGCAAGGACCACTATAGTGTTTCTATAAATATAATGCTTGAAGCTCTCAACTGATAAAAAATATGCACGATTGTGGCCCTTTAACACTGTAATTTGCATATTGTGTGCATTAAATTACCCAAGATGTGTCAGTTTTGGAGTTACATCTATGAAATTTCCCAATAAGGTGTCTAAATTATGTCTCTTTAAACATCTCAACTCAGTTGGAATGTTGGTCCTATGAATTTTTATAAAAACCCAAAAATTAGAAAAAAATCCCAATTTTCCAAAATTTCTGCGTGAAAAGCCAAAATGGTAATGGTTGGATTATTTAAATTTAAACAATTTGTTAAAGCTAATTGTAGTTCAACACAATATGAACTAATATTCACAGCCATTGCATGAGTTATTGCAAATTTTTCCATTTAAATTTATGATTTGAAATGCAAAAAAATTGTTAAAATGACTACTTACTCACCATTTTCATTTCCGATGTCATACCAGTCTTTGACATTTTTTGTCGAAATAAACCTGACATATATATTTCACATCATCGTCATGCTAATTTTGAGCAATATGAAAATTTTTATTCATAGCAGAGGTCAATATTAAAAAAATTAAATAAATACTAAGGATTTTCAGATAATCATATATCAGTCAATATTTGGCCCTGGTCAATCAAATTTGCCACAATAATGTCTAAATTTTACTTTTTGTACCACTCCTCACCAAATATTATCAATTGGAATTTGGAAATATATGTTTATATGTCGAATTTCAAAGCATTAAGCATATTCAAAAATGTATATTTGTTTTTCAATATTCTAAAATGTTGACACTTAATCTTGAACTAAGTAAGTAAGTAAGTAAGTAAAATTTTATTTACTGTCGGTATATCACAATACAACAATAACATAAGCGCTCGGCACTTGTCTCCGACAATAAAATTATAAAAAAGATGATGACAAACTATTGATGAATATTTACAATGAAGAATAAAATAATTTTTAAAAAAACAAACTTATACCTGACACAGCAGGCAGAAACCACATTGACATTTTTTTACATGTTTTGTTACATTATTTTTAAAATTCATAAAATCTTCACTTTTAAGTGCATCAGGCATACTATTCCATAAAACAGAACCTTCATATCTTAACGATTTAAAACCATATTTAACAGAGTTACATTTAGGTTGAACTAGTAAATTAATATTTTGGAGATTATACATAGTTTCAACATTACTTTTTTCATAAAAAGTTGGTTCTATTGGTGGATAATTGTTATTTATGATTTTATGAACTGCCTCTAGAATTAACCTATTTCTCTGCACATATAATGGACTCTTTTTTGCTTTGTCTAATAAATCACTATATATGAAGAGTTAAAATCTAGATATACATAACGTAAAGCTCTTTTAAACAAAAAACGTTCTAATTTACAAGCATCAACCATTCTACAATAATGGTATGCTAAACTACAATAATAAAAATTTGATGAAATAAAAGCATCTAAAATCTTCAATTTACTTGGTTCACTGAGTTTACGAGACAGACGTCCAAGTACATTCACTTGTTTAGCACCTTTAGTTACAATAGAATCAACGTGCTCACTAAAACATAGACTCTTATCAATAAACACTCCTAGTAATTTAATAGTATTGACAGGATCAATCATAATACCTGTTACATTTAGAGAGAAAACTTCATCACAGTGAAGCAGCATAAACTGAAACTTGTCGGGATTCGCTTTCACGTAATTGGTATGAAACCACGAAATAGCTATGTTACAAGATTTTTCAAGAGTATATTTAACAACATTTGGATCACTATGTACACATGACAACGTATTGTCGTCGGCATAATTATATACAACACATTCTTGTTCGAGTTAATTAATTAGATCATTTAAGTAAATATTAAATAGAACAGGTCCTGAAATACTTCCTTGAGGAACGCCTCTTACAATGTAAGACCAATCACTATTATATTCCTTAATTTTGACTCTTTGTTTTCTACAGGATAAGTAACTATAAATTAATTTACAAGCATCAAAAGTAGAACCATACAGTTCTGCCCAAAAGTTTACATACCCCAATGAAAAATAACCAATTTCTCTATTCCCAGGGCAATTTTAACAAAAATAGGCAAATTATACATGAAATACAATGCACTGCATGTAATGTGGCTAAACACTTCTGAACCATGCATTAAAAATTCAATAGCAATGAGATTCAATGATATTATCACTTAATTGCATTTTATGACACTTTCAAAAGTTTACATACCCTCCTGTACTATCACATATTTTCCCGCATAGGATCAACAACAGCTTACAGGATTTTACCACAATATGTCAAAAGTACTCAAGACAACATCAGCAGTGATTTTAATCCATTTCTGCATCACAGAATTTCTGCAACTCCACCTTAGTTGATGGTCTCGGCTGGGGCACGGTCTGTCATGGATAAACCCATAATTTATCGATAATATTCCAGTATGGATGGTGTTAAACCACTCGAGAAGGTTCTCCCAACTGTCCTAAAAAAATTAACATTCCAGGATTTGTGGAAGGTTTTGGATTGTAGTCATGCTGGTACAACTTGTTCATCCCGCTCCTAACTTTCGCACTGAATCATGTCAGTTCTCTTCCAAAATTTTCTGGAAATCAGTGATAATAAACAATTCTTTGGTCTTGACAATGTCTCTGGTGCTATTCGAACTGAAACAGCTGCAAAGCATTGAAAGCGCACCACCCTGGTTCAATTTGGCAATGGTCTTCTTGTCGCCGTAATTCTGAATGAACTCCTGCAAACACATTGCAAGGGATTACAAGGAATTTTAATGATATAACACCTCAGCTAAGTCTCATCCATCCAAAAACACTGCTGATGTAGTCTTGAGTACTTTTGACATATTGTGGTAAAATCCTGTAAGCTGTTCTTGATCCTAAGCGGGAAAATATGTGATAGTACAGGAGGGTATGTAAACTTTTGAAACTGTCATAAAATGCAATTAAGTGATAATATCATTGAATCTCATTGCTATTGGATTTTTAATGGTTCAGAAGTGTTTAGCCACGTGCAGTGCATTGTATTTCATGTATAATTTGCCTATTGTTGTTAAAATTGCCCTGGAAATGGAGAAATTGGTCATTTTTCATAGGGGTATGTAAACTTTTGGGCAGAACTGTAATTGTTACATAATCTTATGTCAGCCACAGTTTGTGGTTAAGTGGCTGGCTAATATCCAGAACACATCAAAAGCAGCAGTCATGAAATTATGGAGATATTTTAATGAAGAAAAATGCTTTCAAAATATAATTTTCCAAATCTCCTTTCATTAGTTAAAATCAACTTTGTTCTGCAAATTGTCATTTTATTTTACTTTTTTTTCTTCCCTAATGGCTATACACTCAATACTATAATGATTATCAGAAGTTTTTAAGGTATATTTTTATGAAAATAAACATACAATAAATATATCAGTAGTGAAAATCATGGCAAATGAAAATGGCTTTTTAAACATCTTATTATTGTTAGACAACCATATGGTATGATTGACTTATTGTCTGATTCATACAGGCCAAAAGAAAATGTTGATAGAGGGAAAACTCAAATGATAAATAGATTCAGATAAAAATTGGTTCCCATGGAGATTAGTGGCTGAAATATATAAGCTGTCAAGTTTATCTGAATTCCGAAATTGCTAATGGCCTTATTTTTCAGAACCTTAATTAGTGTCTGTGCCCATGTTTTAACTGTTTGGGGGGGGGCCTTTCCTGCTCCCCCCTCCCCCACCCTGCGGAATAGCCTGCTGAATTGCAGACGGTATGCTGCTGCGCAGCCTATGTTTTTTAATAAAACATGCGCAGTTATCCAAATCCCCAATGAAGAGACCTTTAGTGGTATGCCTTTTGGCCAAAATATTTCAGGAGCATTGAAGGAAAAATGTGAGTTCTATTTCAGGTTGTCTGATTTTCGGCATAAAAAGTGACTTTTTCAAAGTCTCAATGGCTGGGTTACCCTGCTTAAAATATGGGGGATCCAGTCAGACAAGTCTCATAAATTATAACTGTCACTACTTAAGTAAAGTTTGATATAAGTTTCCCGAGTTCAAGTTCAACCTTGTTAGCGAGGCATTCACATTTTCATAAGAGGTTGGGACGGGGCAGGTTGGACCAGCATGGCCGGGGCACATAGGATCATTTTAAACTGGATCGACTGACAAATAAAATAATCTGCAAAATCTTCAAAATGCCAGCTGTGTTATTTTTAAAATGAATAGAGCACCTAAGTAATTCCTGTAGGGGAAGCGGGGGCACAGTGAATCGGATAAGTTCATTTTAACTAGATCTCAAAGAGATACAAAGATATTTTCTTTTTGAATCTCTTTAGAGAAAGGTAATAGTGTCTACTATATATGCAAGCCAAGGAAATAATGACATTATTTGGGATTTCCGAGATATAGTCCACAAAAGATAAGCAAAAAAAAAAAAGATTCACTGTGTACTGGCACTGGGTACAGTGAATCAGTGCTCATCGTACAGTTAATCAATGTCATTTCTTTTTAAAAATACAAAAATATTAAAGACAAATTGAAACTGGACTTCTGAACATTGAAATAAAAAATTTTAACATTTGCAATATCTCAGAATATTTCCTGAACAAAAAACCCCCTTCGTAGCAATGAATAACAACTTAAAGCCATTTAATATGTAAATGGCATAAATTGTAATGGATGTATTCATTAATTTAGGCTATTCTCAGTACTTCTGAAATATGATATTAGTCATTATGGTTATTACTACAGAAAACACAGTGATTCACTGTGCCCCGATTCACAGTTCCCCAGGCTACTCCTCACCTAAATCACCGTATTTCACCAATTTGAACCATGTGTTCATGCATCATGTTTCTTATTACTCATGCATAAATCATGAATCGACTTGCCAATCAATGGATTTAGATATGATGTGTTCATTTGTACATACCTGATTACTCACTGCAATTCATTACTATGCTGCATGCACCTTAATTACACATTTTGACTTTAGCCCTTCAACTGAAATAGCCCTAAGTGATTCACATTGATATTCAACCTGAAGATACGGTCACTATCTAAATTACCGATATTGATTGATTCCACCAATGTAAGCTCCACATTAAAAATTTGTTTCTCTGATATGGTCACTTTTAACATCACATGTTACCGATTATTGATCACTATCAAGAATTAGATTGTCAGTCTCCATGAAGTATGCGATCATCATTCTAGTTTCTATTTGATGTTCCCCTGACACATATTATGATTTTTGTAAATAATTCACAATTTATCTGCACTTTTAAGCAAATTGAAAATCCAAAAATTCCAGGTTTTCAAGCCAAAAATCCTATTTCATCCCATAGTGTCCAAAAGGTATATGTTTCATCAAATGTTATACCAGATTCTGTTGAGTGTTCATAAAATACATCAAACAAATGAAAAATTTCGAAATATTGCTATTGAGCATCCTGGGAATTCAACTGATTCACTGTGTACTGCGATTCACTGTGCCCCGGCTTCCCCTAAAATATGAGGGTAAAATCAATTCAGTTGCCTGATCTGCCAGCCCTTCTAGCTGAAACAAGATTTGTTAAAATTATATCGGTAAATATTTCTATATAATCATTCTGTAATGACACACACGTGTGTGTGTGATCTTTGAGAATAAAATGTGGTGTTTCCACACTTTCTTCTACTTTCCTGGACTTTCATTCCGTGGCCCAACCTGCTCGACATGGCGGTCCAATGTGCCCCGGACCCGGGGCACGTTGGACCACAAAAAGAAATTTTTTCAAACTTAATTTCCTCCACAACCATGGATGGTGGATCGACTTGGTTTAGCATATGTAGTGTAGATGTTCAGAAGTCAGTCAGTAAAGAGATTTTTCAAATATTTTGAGAACTTTTTGATTGAGAGCCAGAAAATAAAAAAGTCCAACGTGCCCCGGTCTCCCGTACTTCGGATTACATTTGTTATAGCATTTAAACCTAAAAAGGGCTAACAATTTCAATCGCAGAACAAGTAGTGTAGAACATTCAGCACTAGTCAACAAATTAAAATTATTACTCGTAAAATCTTGTAGCACAAAACGTAAACCTCTTTAAAGTTTCATGCAGTTTTCCAATTTTCTAGTTGCAGTCCTGCTACAAAAATGCCAAACAATAGGGTAGTAGCCAAATTTATAAAGGCTGTCATAAGTGCACGTCTCTCATTGAGACTTTTGACCATTTTGGATAACTTCATTATTATATTAAGGTTTTTGCTGGCTTTTTTACAAGAGACATTGACATGCTCATTAAAGTTTAAATGAAAGTCAATATTTACACCTAATAGTTTTACACATTTTGAGGACACAATTGCTGTAGGCCTATTATCTATTATAATCTGGTCTTCCTCATTAGGTTTTCTATTTTGATCCAGAAGTAAATATTGAAATTTTGACGGATTTGGCTTCATCATGTTTTCCTTAAACCATTTAATGCACATTTCTGAGTTTTTAGATATAGTACTTTTTACATTATTCAAATTTTGCCCTATTACAGCAATTGTGTTGTCATCTGCATAATTGTCATCTTCTCATTAATTACAAAAAGCAAATCATTTGTGAAGATATTAAAGAATACAGGACCTAAAATACTCCCTTGGGGGACACCTTTTCGTAAATGATACCAGTTGCCTTTAAAACCTTGTAGCTTTACCCTTTGCCTCCTCCCTGATAGGTATGAAGCCATTAAGGCACAAGCTTCAAGACTAAATCCATATGCATGCAACTTCGAAATGAACAATTTATGAGGTAAACAATCAAATGCTTTACTTAAATCCATCAAAATCACACCAACAATATTTCCATTATCTAAAGAACATTTCCATTCATCTGTGCCATTTATCAATACATGTCCACATCCATATTTTTTACGGAAGGCGGACAGTTTGTCAGCATAAATTTGAAGGAGGAAATCCTTCATTTGATTCATATACTGGTTTTCAAAAAATGTTGACATAGCACTTAGGCAGCTTACTGGCCTATAATTCTCTTTTTTGAAATCATCTTTAGATTTAAAAATTGGCAAATATTCCCCTCTTTTCAGGCCGTCTGCAAATTTGTTCATGGGTATGGACATGTTGAATAGTCTTTCCATTGGATAAGCAAAGTCTGAGGCTGCTGACTTGAAGAACATTGGAGCAATATTATCATAGCCAGTAGCTTTCCTTTACATTCATACATTTCATATATCTCAGGCCCGTAGCCAGGGGGGGTGTGTTGGGTGTGTACACACCCCCCCACAGCCCAACTTCCCCCTTGAATCCACAATGATCTTAGGCGTTTTTGGGAGAATCCGAGAATGTTGATTCACGTGGTCTGCAATGCCTACTGCTTGGATTTATTTCCAAACAAAAATAAATGTAAGCATTGCCATTTGAGGGACCATTCCGAATTTTCTTTAAATAGGCCTAGCTTATAGTATTTTAAATAGGGGGTATAATATTCTTCTTCGATATCAAGAGGTTGTATGTATTTTTTGTCCAGAAAAAGTATTAGGCCTACACTGGGCAATGATGCGAAAGAAACTACACCCGATTAGACAGCGGCATTGAGAAGATACACCAACCACCGTATGGGGTAATGCAAAGATAAGAACATTTCATTAGAGGTAGTGAGGGGGAAAGGCAGAGGAATTGGGGGAAAGGAGGAGGTTATAAATGTGGGGGAAATGGGAGCAAGAGTGGGGAGTGGGGAAGAGGGGTAAATGGAGGGAAACAGGGGTAAGTGGGGAGAAGAGGGGCAAGTTCATGGAAGAGGGGGTAGAAGGGGGTAGAAGAGGGAAATCGAGGGCAAGATGGGAAATAACTGATATTGCGAGAATAAGAGAAGGGAGCAGGAGATGTATCCTGTCATGAGGCCTCCCCTCACAAAGAAACCTTGAATGGTCTCGAGGGACAGATCAGGTATGGGCCATATGAGCAATTGAGCATGCGTATCACGTACAAGCATACAAAGTTGTATGGCTTTTTAACATAAGGTCCGCGTGACTCAGGCTCTACTCCAAAGTAAGAAATTCCAATATGGAATTACGGTCAGGGGGTGTGAAGGGTGTGTTTCACTGCCCCATATATACCAGAACTTCCAAGTGAAGAAAAGAGGAAAAAAACTCCAAAAACAGAAGAAATTTTTTTTAAATCAGGCCCGTAAATAGGAATATTTTAGGGGGGCACAATGATTCTCTCCTCCTGGTATGCCTCCTCCTTCCTCAGTCACTTTCCTCTCTAGACATATCCCTCGCTGCCTCCTCCCTCGCTAATGCCTCCTTCCACTCTTCCTGACTCCCTTTCTATCTCCAGTTTCTCTCATTCTGGCTGTCCACCTCCTCTGTTAAATTTCTGCATTTCTATATTCAAAAGAAATGCTCAGACTAACTCCTCCTTAGTTTTTGCCTCCTCTTGTTAGCTCAAGCCTTTGCCGGTTTATTCATCTTCCTTCCCCAACCATATATCTCTCTGACTTGCACCTCTCTACATTCTCCGTTACAATACCCTCTTCAGTCACCTCTATAGATCTTTCTGACTAATAGTCTCCCTTTCTTCACCTGCTTAGCAATAGCTGCTCCCTTTCCCCCCGCTCTTGTCACCTCCATCTCTGGCACCTCCCTTGTGAAACTCCTTTTCTACCCCCACCCCAATTGTTTTTTGTCCCCTTCATCTCTCCCTCCTCCCCAGGTCTTGCCCTCTCCATCCTTGCCTCCAAACTCTCTGCCTCTACCCTCTCTGCATTCTCCCTCTCTAGTAGTCTCTACCATAGAAATACTTAGAACGGACATGAGGCTGTATGACGCCACCTCGAGATGAGGTCACCAAATCCGCCATATTGGAACTGCCCTGAGACATGACATCATTGTGACGTCTCAGCAGGAGCAACAAGATGTTGTGTTTGGCTGATTGTGACGTGACATGATGCCATTGTTACTAGTGAAGTCACTATTATTGGTGATGTCACGGTTACCAAATGCCAGGCTGCCAGGCAGTTCCAAGACGGTGGATTCAGTTGCTTCGTCTGCTAGAGCCTCATGTCCTTTCTATGTATTTCTATGGTCTCTACCTCCCGCCTAATAACTGATACACACACTCTGTGCTGCCTTTTCAGCATGGTTCTGGCATCAGCATCCCTATATGGAATCTCGTAATTATCTCCTTCCTCTCACGACTGTGTTTTTATTTCCATGACCCACTCTTACAGGACCCGCACTGTCTGTGGCATGAGTCAATGCCTCTCCAATTTCCCTGCAAATAACTCTATTATGGCTTGTAGCACACTATTGTGTACACAATTTGGCCACCGATGATGAAAAATGAAAGTTATAGCACAATTAACTACTTCTTATATTTTGATAGCTAATATATTAGGGAGACTAAATCCAAAAGGATTGAGCTTAATGAGCTTTTCGTTGTTCCGTAATACAGGTTGAATCAGTACACTGGGATGAATTGTGGCGGACCCGTAATACGGTTTATTTCATAAAAAAATAAGTACTTCAACTTAATCCAGGAAGTTAATTTTTGGAACACTTATAATACACATACTGGAGTATATTTTGATGGGGTTTTATATTTCTAACTGCAGGCAGTGAGGAGCTGCATCTTAAGCTTCGCCCTGCAAAAATTGAATTCACCACACCTGGTCAAAACACTTGTGCCACAAAAAGTATAAGTATTAAAGCCACCAAACAGGAAACGTTCATGATATAGTGTTGACTAACTATGGAAAAAACGGTGACCATAGTCATAATAGCATTGGCTATACTCAACAAAAACAAAGCCAAAGTCAATTTCAGTGTCATTTTCGGATGAAAATAAATGATTAATAACAGCACAAAAAACCAATTGGGGGTCTAGTAATATGAAATGAATAATGAACATGGTTAAAACATAGTGGAAAATCAATTTAACCTTTTAAAATTGGTAAATAATGATTAAACACTTCAATATTGTGATAAGATAAATTCCTTGAAATTAACCAGAAATCATGTGACATAATATAGAGATAAAGGCATCAAAATACGGAAATTCTATTCTAAATCAGTTACCGTAATAAGGGGTGAATCGGGACACTGGGGTGAATCGGGACAGAACAGGAATGTGTTTTATTTCTTAAACTACTACTACTTCTATTTAACCCAGGTCCGTAATTTTTGGCACAATTTTAGCATACCGAATAGCGTATATTGTGGTCGAGTTTTATAATTCTAACTGCAGGCAGTGAGGAGCTGCAGCACTTTAAACTTGGCCCTGCAGAAACTTAATTTTCTGCAGGTGGTCAAAACTTTGCTCATTTCACAAAAAGCATTAATATTAGAACCACAAAAGTAGCAGGAAACTTTTATAACCTATATTTGGCAAATTAAGGGACCAGACGAGTTGACTAGATGTGGGATTTTGTATGTTTGGTCATGGGTTCAGATCCAGGGCAATGGTAAGTTTCGGAATCAACAAAAAAAAACCCTACTAATTTTCAGTTGAATGTACTAGCGTGGTTTTTTAATGAATATTATTGAACTTAATATCATTAATAGTGGATTTAGTCCAGAATTATCAATCACTGGCAAAATTAGCAAAAAACTACAGTTTTTAGTACTTTTCTGTTATTTATCATATTTTTCACAATTTGCATATTATCAATGAAACTGATTTCATATTTTCCCTAAAATACATTTTTGGCATGTTGAACATGTTTTCTAATATTAACTCACAAGTAGCAATCACTTAAAAAAGCTAAGAAGTGTTGATGGTGAAAATAAAGGAGTGTCCCGATTCACCCCAAAGTGTGGGGTGAATTGGGACATTGGTTTTATGGGCCTTGAGCTTTGGAAATTTAAGATATAATTTTAAACTCTTGGGGATACTTAGACCTTGTGCTTGGACATAATTTGACGCCATATTTTGATTTCTAAGTTTAATTTTGTTCATACTGTGACAGAAAAACGGACAATTCTGTCCCTATTCACCCCATATTACGGTAGTTATAGTTCTAGGGAACCTAATTATTAGACATAGTATTTGATTTAGGATGTTGGGTCTTGGGTTTTGTTCCAAATTAATAGCAGATTTTTGACTCTCCCAAAATAGCCCTACTAATTTTCATTTGAAAATATATGCATGTCCCATTGAAGAAAATAATTATTATTGATATTGGATTTAATCCAGAATTACCTGTCTATAGCATAATTAAGAGAAAAATTATGGTTTTTGATAGTTTTCTCTCATTTATCATATTTTTAAGAATATGCTAATTTTGCGCATAATTGAGTTCAGATTTTTCTTAAAATTTTTTTTTGCTTCTTAAATGTGTTTTCTAAATGTTATACACAAGTATCCATGCAATTGACACGACCGTGGTGACGTAGCAGCAGGAAGTGTTGATTTCTTAAAACGCGACGTACTTGTGAACGCACTAAGATCAGCTCTAACAAGTTCAATATAATTGTTAGAGACTTATTATTTTGTCATATATTGCAGTTTGATACATAAATATCTGTAAAAAAATTTCAACTTTACCTCTAAAACTATGACACCCAGACCTACAAATTTGTAAAACGCGGCGTACTTGTGAACATTTGCATAAGCAATGCAAAAGTATCCTAAATGTGCTCTTATAATGGTCTCAGGAACTGAAAAAGTGTTGGTCTGAAAGAGGGATACTATTGGGCTTCCACACAGCCATTAGCAATATTCCAGATATATAGGATATATATTTTATCAGAGATCAAAAGTGCATGTAAGAAAATTAATGGTTTTCAAACTAAGTGACATCTCCATGTAAAAAATTCCCCTGGTCAACACTAACACTGTAAAACCATAATTTTTTTAGCTAAATATGTTCTTTGTGTTTCAGTCTGTGATACTGAACCAATTATTTCATTTTGAAAATTGTCTAAATATCAAAATCATCACCATTTATAAGCAATACTATTTGTGAATGAGCTATAAACAAGGCAAAAAATGTGTTTTTTGAGCAGAATTTTGATTTATGGTGATAGGCAAATCAACCAACACATATCAAACCATATATTTCTGAAAACTACACATTCTCCTCTAGTCAATCAGATACATACCATGTCCAAATAACATATCATGTTGAAATAATAAGCTTTCCAGTCTGAAAAACAGCCACTGTTCACAATACCATGCTACAAGCCTTATATGTCTATGTGTTTTCACAAAAGCTTAATATTACTAAAAGTCAAGTCTAAAAAAGCGGTTCATGATGTTAAAATCATAACTTGCTTTTAAGTGAAAACGGACTTTTCAACTTCTTTCGAAGCATTTATTTACATTGTGACTTTTAAAATGTCTTGTGAGTTTTGACCTTTTTTTAATAAGGTCAAAATGGATGATTTTCTCCAATCGCGGAGAAATTTCCTTACAAAATATTAAAGACCCAGTGATTTGAAAAATTATTTGCTCAATACACTGGGTTTTTAATATATTATTGTATGACAAGGCTATAAGAAAAGGTCAAAACTCACAAAGACTGTGTTCTTTATGAAACCATTGATTTGATATTTGTTATAATGCTGTGACTTTGCATGTTTTTTATGGCATCAGCAACATGTGGGAGACTTACATCACAAACAACTTTTGGATAATGAATAATTTGATCTTGCTCTTTCAATGTGATATGGGTTGAGACATTGCTTTTGTTCGACAAGAAAAGTTTGAAAGCAGCCCAGAAATCATGGGGTCTACTTGAATTTAAACATTTTTTTTAAAAGTAAGTACTTTTAGACATTTTCCGGACTGCATTTGCATGATTCCGCATTTTCCTGTAAAGTTCCCAGTTTTCATTGGATTTATTTTTCCAGTATCTATTGCGAAGACGATTTCTTCTTAATATTGCTTTTCTTAATTTTGAGTTCATGTAGGGTACACTGTCTTTTTTCAATGTTTTTTGCTTAAGAGGGGCATGGGAGTTGATTACATCATTTACTGCAGTCTGATACGCCCAAGTAATATCGTCTATATCATCAAAGCACTCAAAAGCATGGAAAGGAATACATTGAATATCAACTCGATACTGGTCTTCATTAAACTTTTTGAGGCTTCGATAGTATATCTTACGAGGCAATGAGACAGGAGCACGCATTTTCGTACAAGTACAGATCATTTTATGACAATCACTAAGTCCTGTGTCAAAAACAATACTTTCATGAAAGCACCTGGGCATAGTAACTAGGATAACATCAATTAGTGAGGGATTGTTTTTTGACTTAAAACAAGTCGGTTCTTTCACCAAATCTGTTGAATTATACAAGTTACAGAAATCATGAAGTTTGCTGCCACTGTTTGCCATGTTAATGTTCATATCACCCATTATAGCAACATTACTAGTTTCAGCAAAACATTTCTCACATATTACAGAAAGCTCATTTATATATGAATTATTACAGATAGATGGTGGTTTATAAACTGACAAAAAAATCCATTTGTCTTTTCTTAACCGTACTTCAGTAATAATATGCTGAAAATCAGAACACTCATTTTCAAGATCACATCGCCTAAAATGTGTGATGTCAGAGCGGATATAAGTTACTAAGCCATGAGCTCTTCTTGTCACATCGTTACGGTAACATTTAAAGTTTGCAATTTTAGCCACAGCATCAGATACATGTTCATCCAATTTGGATTCACCTATACTCAGTATATAAATAAGTCCTTCAGACATCAAAATTTTGCAGTAAGCTGTTTATGTTTAGGTATCCGGACATTACAGATGATTTCATATTTGTACAAGAGGTGTTCAACTTATTTTGACAAAAACGAAAACAGCCACTAAATTGCGAATTTTTGCTGCTTTGAACTGAAATTGCTGTGAGTGATCCGCATGCTGCTCATGTTGCATGTCACATCACCAAATTATCTCAGGACTATCGTAACGGTAATTAATTGCATGTTGTTTGGAAGGTGTGATAAAATGCCTTTTGAGGAGGGGTTTTACTCCCTCAAGCATACAGTCTCGTACCATGGGGGATGATTATTGTATTTATTTAAGCCAGATGTTCATTGTGAACTACAGCACAAGGAAAAAATTGGATGTTACCCTCGTAAGGGGCTTCAAAATTTAATTCCCCTGGCCATGGTTGACGGCCAAATCTGGGGTGATAAACAAATGAGATCTGTGACATAGTTGGAAAGACCAACTTATTCATACTAAGATGTCAGACCATTCCAGTAACAACACTGGAGGTAGACACAAGTTTATACATGATTTCTGAAAGTGTAAGTTACAAAAATAAAGCCCAAAATAACGCAATTTTGAAAAAAAGTGAGAAAACAAGGAATCTTATATGTATGCTCCACCTGAAAGTTATAAACAAAGACCAAAAAAAATGGTTACATTTAATAAAACTAAGCTTCATCTACAAGACTATACCAATTTAGGAGTGGTTTGCAGCATAAAAGCTATGTACAGAGCACTTTAAAGTTAGAAGATTGAAAAATTGAGCAATCTACTATGAAAATACATGCCTTTTTATGTTTGTGATTAAACACAGAAAAAGTCACACTTTCACCACCAAAAATTAAAATAGAATAGCCGAATACCTTGTCAGCATAAATCTAAATTGGTTTCAGAAAGAACCTTCCCAAGTTCTTTCCACGAGGAGAAATGAGATAGTATTCATCAGAAAATTGTTCGGGGCCATGTAATCTTAATCACAATCAATATTCAAAAAAAGAAGCAATATTCCTGTAACTTGGTGGATAGGTTACCAAAGAACCTTTGATGAAGTCTGAGAAGTTTCAGCAAAATCGGTGTAACTGGAAAAAATCGGCAAATCTACTTGCAACCACTATCACTGGCCGAAATATTGCTTTCAAAACTGGAGGGAGGCCTATCTCAGGAAAAGTTTAATAAAATTGTGCAAACTGTTCCAAAATATTTCAAACACATATCTTATATTGACAAGACCTACAGCTAACCCTTTTTGTCATCAGACAGGAAAAAAGTCACCTTTGTCAATTTCTGTGTAGGGATGAACTCTTTGTCAAAATAAGTTGAACACCTCTCGTAAGAGTTCATGTGGATTGCGGTTTGACATGTGTGAACAACTGCCACAATACCAAGTTGGCCTTTGCAGCAGTTTATTGGTTTAAATTATGACATAATTTTTCCAGCCAACATCACTTGCTTGAAGCAACCTGAAAAAAAGTGACACGCTATGTACAGCTTGGCCAATCACCTGGCAGGATTTTCTGATGTCAGATCAAAAATTTTGCTAAATTTTTTGTTATTTCATTTATGTCTACAAATATGAAATCATCTCTAAACCTTTGCTGTGAGCCAATATGTATTGTTTCAATACATGGAAAGGGTTTTCATTTTCAGCACTTACATCAGAAATAAAATCAATCTCATAATTAAAATCAATCTCATCATTAAAATCAGTCTCATCATTAAAATCACACACATTTGATTCATTTTCACTAGCGAAATTTGTATATTCATTGCTAACATTACCAAGTAAATCATCATTTACACAGTTTAGATTTTCGGACAGACTTTCAGGAAGGTCGAGTCTATCTTGCATTAAGATAATTTTATCACGTAAAGTATAAAAAGAGTCATTTGCTACATCATCAATGATGCCGGCACCATTTTCAGCAGTCTCTTTTGATGGAGTTGCACGTATTGCCTTTGTCTCGTCGGCACTACCATCATAGCCACCACTCTAGTAGTAGGAGTAGGAGCCAGTTCGTTCACTGCACAGCTTCGCTTTGTGGCCCAGGCGTTCACATGACCAGCATTTGAGGGGGCTTTCCCATCTACATGAGTGGGTCAGATGACCGCTCTCACCACAATTATAACAAGCTTGCTACTGGGAACTTGTAGCATTCTGGTTTGGTTCAGACTGGTATTTGCGGGATGGTCTGCTAAGACTCTGCTTGGCCGGCTGTGGTTGGACAGGAAACGAGAGGTGGGTTTGGGAGTTTCTCTGGATCGGGAAAACAGCTTTGGGTAAGAATACTCTTCCGTAGACCAGGCTTCGTCATCATCTTTGGGGTTTTGCCATTGACTGCCTGACACGCATCAGTATCTGACCCATTACATTTTGGCCAAACCACTGATCAAAGTCTGAACTTCTGGAATCCTGCAACGCAAGGCCAATACCCCAAAGACGACTTTTTGTTGCCGCTCCTATCTGGTTTTCGCCAATGTCGAGCACGGCTTTCCTGGCTTTTGTGTTTTGGCTGTACTTTGCCATATTTGTGAGGTACAACACACATTCACCCTCAGTTTTCCATTTTCCTTCACTTTACCCTTTTACGTCTTTGTGGAGGTTGAGTATTTCATAGGGATCAATTGACTTCAAAATGCGTTCAGCTTTGTCATTGTCACCGAAAAATTTGGCCTTAGAGGAACCGAATAGTTGTTCAGTACATGAGTACATTTTTCCATCAACTGTAATGGGAGCTTCAGTGTACAGGTTACTAAATACAGAATTTAGGCCATAGAAGACTGTTGTGCCATTTCTTGTTCTGGTGTGTCGACCCTTGTTTTGGATTGGGACAGTTTCAGAAAGAGGGGCTGCATTTGGGATCATAGTGTCACTTCTTTTGAAGTGGGACTTAGGCACATTGAACTTCGTCATATCAGTGACCTTTAGGTTTTTTCAGGAGTGTTGTCATATACCTGAAGTTAAGGTCATTGCTGATAAAGTCAACATTGAGCTCAGCTGCAAGACATTTTAATGTCAAGTTGAGTTCATCAATTTTTGTGATCTCAACCTTTCCATCAAGCTGTGGCATGACACTGCAGAGTTGGACTGATTCTGCTTCTAGCTTGGCAGCTGCGATAGTTTTCCTTGCATGTCCTGCTATTTTCTTCACCTGACGTTTTGTTGCGCAGTCATTTGTGCCACAGACTAAGCTTATGGGTCTTCTACTTCATCTTCAGTTTTTTTGGCAATGTCTAAGAAATGGGTGCCACTGATATGGCTTTGATAGTCAGATCATCACTGGTTGCTTGGATATTTCTCAGCATTGAGTCCCCTATTAGAAAGTGACCTGTGATTTCAACCTCATCATCTGATTCATCTTCTGAGCTGCTCTCTTCACTATCATCACCTAGAATGTCAGCAAGGTCACTGCAGTCAAATCTCATCATCCTCCTTTGTTACTTGCTGTTTTGGGCTTTCAGAAAATGACATTCTGATATTTGCTTGTCAAGTTTACTTGACAGATTTTCGCTCATTTCAATTTGTTTTACAAGCAAGCTGTGAAGCATTGCCACTGAGCTACGGATTCAATGTGGAAGTTCTTTTGGCATAGGAGACAGCGAAGCATATCATGGGTCATCACCCTCGATCTCTTGCAGCCATACATACACACAGGGGGATCAGGATGATCAGCAGGATCCAGGGGTTGATCATGGAGACCAGGAGTTCTGCGTGCCTTCACGTTTTTCATCACTTTCCTCATCACTGGTATCATGAGAGCTGGGCGGCAGACTTATGGGCAACACTGTACCCAAGAATGAAAATGTCTTTGGTAGCTGTTTTCTTGGCCCTCCTCCTCTTCAGCTCTTTAGACTTTACTTTCATAGCCAATGAGCACGTCTTGAAATTTCTTGAATATTTCAAGTCTCAAAGTCTGTAAGACTGGGAGTTCTTTATTTTCTAAAACTTTACAAATGTCACTTTCATGATACCGGAAAACTTCTATTCACATTGTGAAGAAAAGTCTCAGAATAATGGTAATTTTCTATGCCATTCAGCACATTTAGCTGTGATATATGCAGCATGGTCAAAGTTTTTCACAGTCTATCACACCTTGGACAATGGTCAGGCAGAAGTGTGTCTCTATTGTCTTTGGATTTTTTGACACCCCCTCCTGATTTCAAACCCCAGGGAATGTTATGGTTGGGTCAAATTCAGCAAATTCAAGCCTATGCTAAAAGTTCAACCAAAGATAACACGACTGCATTTATATCCGTAACAATCCAATGTAGGCCTTATCTCTCATACACGATAATACCTGAGAGATGAATAATTGACACATTATGCACATGGGGCTCAGTGTGAGGCCACATTTAGGTTAAAAACACATTTGCTATATTTAGCATGAAATGCAAAAATAAAGTTTTGACCACTGGTCCAATTTAAGGTGGCTCGCTACTCGTGGCCAAGCAATGGCGACGTCACCATAGCAACAGCAGCCTGCAGAGCTCTGTGGGCAGCATTTTTGTCTTTTTATAATTCCGTGCAACGGCCACTTCATGTGCCATTTGCGCCACTTTTATTAGGGTTAGAGACTTCTGGTTTATAGCATTAGATGCGCTGTGAAGAGGACTGCAATCCCAGAGAGTTGCAGCTTTATAGTCCCAATAGAATATTTTGACAGGCAATTTTCGGCAAGCAGGTCTAATTTCTCAAAAATGACTTTGAAATACAAATACATTTTTATATCAAAATCCATCGCGGTAGCAAACCTTCTCTTATGCATTTTATTGTTCCTCACAATATTTGGAAATAAATGACAAAGAAATGAGAAATCCTATCTAGCCAATTTTTTTTAGCGCCATGATTTATGAAAAAAGTCAAAATTGTCAAAATCAATATTTTTATTCCGAACCCCTTGGGGCGCCCTTTAAACTAAATATATCTCTTTGAAATTGTTATCAGCTTTTCCCTGAAAGTGTCTTCTTTAATTTCATGCTTCATTTCATAATATGGGATGCATGACCACTGAATGGCAGAGCAAACTTTACAGTAAAAAAGTTAAGAAAAAAATTGAGTTTTTCAGGATTGCGTGGACTGACTTTCTTGTACATAACCTCAAATATTTTGAAAAAAAGGCTGGTTGTGACCACTTTTTTTTACATATCCTTGCTATAAACTATATTTTGGATCATTCTAAACTATTTTTAAGAAATCCTATCTTGGAAAGTTCACGAGTATCGAGCCACCTTAAGGCACAATGTCATGGAACTTATGTTGGACCACCCGTTTCCTGATACTGGACCAGTGATCCAATATTGGGACTACTGGAAGAAAGGGAGAAGGATGGTTTCAAGAGGGAAGAGGCAGAGATTGAAAGCATAGAAATTTAAAAGAGGATTCAAGTCCAATGTAAAGATATATGGGTCAAAATTTGAAAACGGTGAAATTTCAGTCAGGAAAGAAGTTGATTTGAAATCGGTTTTATTATAATTTTCATAGCTACGTGTTTTTCAAGTTTGCAATTTGCTTCATTCCAAAACTGTGATGTCAGAGATTAGTTGAATAATTTCGTTTATTACAAGCACAGATTTCAGGAAACTGACAAAGTGCAGTGACACATGGATGATGTATGTTTCACTGTGCACTGTAACTGAACCAAACAGACTACTTGGTCTCAAAGGAGAGTTGCAATTACTGACAAAAAAAGTTGTTTGAAATTGTGATGACTGGTGTCTTGTGAAAAACAGCAACACATTTTGTTTGGAAAACCGTGAGGTGCAACACTCAGCTTAGACACGCGTTGTTTGTTGTGGTTGTACACTAATAGTAACACTGCCTGACAGTTTTAAATTCCTTTGTCATTAACTGTGATGTCAAACTCTGAACTGATATGTCACAGATTTAAGATTAGACCAATCACATTGACAGATACCCGATGATGTCACGGTATAACTGCAAAACGAAGTTTTCAAAAAACACATAGCTATGAAAACGATAATAAAGAAGCTCCTTTTGATTTGTTTTGGCAGGTAAAATAATCACCTTTCATTGTACTTTAAAGGCACACACTCATCGAAATCATACTTTTAATAAGCATATCTTCCCATGAAAGAATCAGATGTTTCGAATTCATTCAGCTAACATTTCCCAAATACGGTTTTTGTCACAGATCAGGAAAAATACATGAAATTTGCATTTCAGCCCAGTTTTGTGGTCCTTCATGATATTCAGTCAGCTGTGCAGTGACGTAAGGCTGGGTGGCCCTCCCCCTCCCTCCTCAGATTGCATGGGCAATAAGAAAATGAGACACTTGGAATTTTGACCACCAAACAATACTGTGATATACTGAATTGGATTAATTGATTCTGTTACATTGAGGTTTATTCACGATTGACCATATGGCCAAAAGCACAGATTAACACCTTTAGGTGTTGACAACAGCCTGATCACTCCCCCACATCCATGCTTTTCTTTTGTATTTGACCACTTCTGACTCAGACGCCTCACTCCCCAGCAAGTGGTCGAAGGCAATCCTACTCTTGGAGAAATAGTCCCCTTTGGGCCTAGGTATAAATGCAGAATTATGAGCTCAAAAAGGCATACCAAAATTTATGTGCAGTTACAACTAATTCAAAGTGCATACTTATGAAATAAGAGAAAGAAGAAAGGCCAATTAAAAAGACAACTAACATGCATTTTAAAGTCTGATAACATTGTTTGGATCAGATGTGCAATGGAGCAAAACTCCAAAGAATTATATTGTCTTGAAAGCGTTACTTGGTGTATCACACCAATTCTGAGAGTCTTGTTTGATAAACAAAATAAGATCAACTGAGGTATACTTTATTAATTTATATGAAAGCCAGCCAGAATATAAAGTAACATTTGAAAGAAGATGGGAGTTTAACCCTTGTAGCCGCAACCGATTTTGGGTACACAAAGCCGCAAAAGTTTAAACATTTCACATTAAAAGTAGTATTAGTATACTAAATTAAGTCAAATTGGAGGATACTGGCAGTGAAATTGGGAACAAATAATATCGTATAGCTAAAAATATGAAATAATGTTCCGTCCAATTTTCGCAATTTTGTGCCAGTTTGATTCATTTTTGGAATATTCAGTATTTTTCAAGTTTTTTAAGGCCAAACTGTTCTGTAAATGAAAGGGATTGCCTTCTGATTTCAATACAAACCATTTAGTGGGCTAAAAATTGCAACAGATGAGAAAAGAAGCGCTGAAAATGGCCATTTTGGCCCTTGCCCTGCAAGATCCATTCCTTCAGGTGTCCATTCCGGGCAGTTTTTTGTGAGAGTGTAGGTCCTGCACTTCTATCATACCAGCTGACATTTACAAAATCATCACTCTAGGCGTTTTTGATGATGCTGAATCCATTTTTGTAGGTTTCAGATCACTAAATGGTTAATGTCACCTGATTTAAGATAAATTCATACAAATTTTACTCGAAATTCAAATGAATATCATTTTAATTTTGTTGAAATGGACTGACAGGCAAATATCAGCTCTGCAAACATACAAAAGTGACTGTATTACCATAATTTGATCAGTTATAAGTGGCAGCACAGATGCAGTATTCATCAACAATTCATATGACACTCACAAGGGTGGGGGCCTACGAGGCCCTCATTGCGGCTTTGTGTCGGAAAAACGCTCAAACTCATGCCAGTGACCCTGTTCAATATTAATACATTCTCAACTTTTGGATGTTGTTTTACATTAGTTGGACTAGGATTACACAGAAATCTGAATGCGATTGACCAAATATTGTGCGAGATACAAAAGCGAAAAGTCCCAGGGGGGCCTCCGAGGCCCCCATTGCGGCTACAAGGGTTAATATTATGTATAATTGAAAAAAGAAAAGATCGACAGATAGAAAGATAGATAGATAGATAAAATAAGATAGATATAATAGGTTGGGTGGCTGAGTGCTTAAGGTGCCAACCTGCTCCGCTGAGGGTCTTTGCCTATCGGTTCGAACCCGGGGGGGAACCCAAAATTTTCAGTGAACCTTCATGAGTAAAATCCCAGCTGAATTTTGTTCCGATGAGATGTTAAATTGGCAGTCCCTTGTATCAGTGTCTATGCTGGGCTAGTAAAAGATCCCTCACATGAGGTAAAATGTGATACTTGTTGAGGAATCCCACTCTCTCCCATCTCAACAATCATCCCTCGTGAGTGCCCAGAAGTGGGCTTAGAGGACTGCAGTTACCATATTTATCTGTCTACAGTACAACCCAATAAATTTTCCGAAATCCCACGCCCTCAGGAAGATGCCCTCACTCTCAATCACTCACTTCTAAGCACTGACCCTCGTTTGCTGGCACTTCCAAGCACTTCTTGGGACACCCCAATTGCACAGATACTGGTGCCCTCTTGTGCTAATTACACACACTGGGGATCAGTCAAATTGACTGTTTAATTTGAATGTTTCCCTTTTAAATTAGACTTTAATTATGTACAAAATAAAGTAAAATAGAAATTTCATTTAACTATAAAAGTTATTTTCATTGTAATTCAATAATTTCGCTCAGTTTCTTCAAAATTATAGCATTTCTTCTCTTTTCCACGCTAATCAATTGCACAACTCATATTCCAAAAAGGTATTGACCTAAAGATTTCTATAAAATACCTAAAATAACTTTAAGGCACTTTTGCAGAAAACGGCATGTCAACAAAAATGACTATATTTAAATCAGATATCCATAAATAACACTTTCAAAACGGGACATAATTAGTTGCTCATTGAGGTGTACACCTATTTATAAATAGTAACAGTTAGTTTTCAACGAATGCACATAAGATATAATTTATTTCTACTGAAAATTAAGATATGCAAAAAGTTCTTGAAAGCTCCATGACAATGGTGTAGAAGGTTATTGAAGAATTCCATTGACATTAAAAATTTCGTTTTATTCAGAATGTATGAATCTTTGAATGAGTAACAGTTTACCGCAAATTAGAAATATCTGATAAATATAACCATTTGAATGATACTAGTCAAACAAAATACTTAAATAATAAATTATATCCATTACTATATTATAATTTAGCTTTTCAATATTTGAACTCGTTTTTTATAATTAATTAGGCCTATGATAAGTACAGTTTATGGATATGCTAATTTCTAAAATCCAACAAATTGTAAAAATTTGTCAAATTCCCGTTTATGATAAATATTATATCAATCAACTTCACTGATTCAAAGTTTAGTTTTTAAGTTTAACTTTAAAAAATAAGAACATTTAGGGAGCCTAGATTTGCTTCAACTTGAATCTTGTGCATCAGTGATGCCAAGTAGTTCAATACATTTACTACAGAGGGCCAGCAGTTTGAGCAAATTGCTTTGTTTGCTCAGTAGTGCAAGCGCGAGCAAGGGAGTGTAAAGTAGTGGATGTGCTAGGTTGTATAGGGGAGGGCAAATGAGAGTATCAGCTCGGAAAATTTATTGGGTTGTACTGTATCTATCTATAATAGATATGATAGATCATTTCTATGTGCTAGATAGATATTGAAAATAGATATTATATATAGATATATAGATAGATAGGTAGATAGATAGATAGATGGATGGATATGATAGATGGATAGACAGATAGATGATTGAAAAAATTAAAGATTGATTATAAATGACTGCTGATTGATGTGCTGGTAGAGACCATTTAATATCCAGGGGGGGGGCTTGGAGCTTTTTTTTAAATAATTTTTTTGTGAGATAAATACATTTTTTTTGCAAAATTTTGTTGATTTTGTTAATGAAATTCGGGGACTTTGCAGGTTTAATATAAATAATTATTAGTTCTGCGTAAAATGTTCAGTGGCATATTTAGGGGGGCCATTGGGCCATGCCCCCCCCCTCCTCAGGCCCAAAATTAACATGGGAAAGATAGGAAGGGCCGCGGAGCACCCCGTATTCACCCCATATTATGCCCCCCCCTCAGGCCATTTCTAGATACGCCCCTGGGAATGTTATGGCTTCTGGGAGAATAAAATGTGTATATATATAAAGTGTGTCAGCTCGATGCAGATTTGTGAGAAGTTATTTTTTCGGAAATGGACTTGTTGATCAGAAACACAAATTTAGTTAAAAACCAATGCCCCAAACTGAAAATGCATCGGTCATTTAAGAAACACCTCCCCCCCCCTGACTAGTTTCTCGCTGTCACCGCAAATAAATTAAAATTTGAGAAAGCATTTTACGGGGAGGGGGATGGCTAAATACCAATGTCAGTGACATTTCACTTCTCTTCAACAGTTTACATAAAAAAACCAAGATCTGGAACTAATCCTTGAGTTTGCAAATCAAGTGAAAGTTCTCATGTTGCTTGCACTCTCTCCAGGTTGCAACTGTTGTACACTTCTGCTGGACTACTTCTGGTCAAAAACAATAGAGAGTTTTGAAAGAGTTGTCAAATACAATAGAATTGCAATAACTGTGACACAACTTCAAAAGGTGTCTGGCCATATGGCCATTCGTGAATAAACATCATTGGTGACAAAATTAATTTGAGAGATACTTAAACTGTGAAAAATATTTCCAGAAGAGTTCCATAAACATCGCTGTCAATCAATATTTTGCCTTTTGTACTGATTGGCTTGTTCTGTGATGGGTGGAGTCAGTTAATTTGACAGTGGTCAATTTAATACATTTGCTCCACATGTGACATGTCCAGATCGCATTTTTTGACTGAAATGTTATTCAACTACCTGATAAATACAAGTACACAGACAATCAGACAAACAGAAAGATAGATAGATAGATAAATAGATAGATAGATAGATAGATAGATAGATAGATAGATAGATAGATAGATAGATAGATAGACAGACAGACAGACAGACAGACAGACAGACAGATAGATAGATAGATAGATAGATAGATAGATAGATAGATAGATAGATAGATAGATAGATAGATAGATAGTATTAAGTATTTAGGGTGCTCAGATGGTAGATGCTAATCAATGAAGACTATGGATCCAGGTTGTTGTTAATCCAAGTTTATTGTAGATAGATATTGATATACATGTACACTCTTCAGAAGCCAAAGCTTAACTGCCTAGGACTGGCTAGTAACCAGCCTCTAGGTAGCTGCTGGGGTTGGATCCCATACCCTATTATGGGGATCAACCTGAGAATCTATTTATAGTTTTCATCTTCCTATTCAAACAAATGCTATGATACAAATACTCTTTTAAATAATTACTAGATAAATAATTACTAGATAAAAATACATTACATGCTTCAGGTATTTCTAGACTTCACAAATGCATCATTTCGGCAATTATACACTCTTCACAGTGCAACAAATGTGTGGAACACATGAATAAAGTCATGATAAAGATGCCTGTGGATTAAGAACGATGTAGATCATCTGGAACTCACTTGAACTTGAACTTGAAGCAGCATCAACTGTGTATAGATTTCTGGATCCAAGGTAGAGGCTAGACCATTGTCTATTTTTCAGTTCTGTCAAAATGTGAAAAAGTTGTTCACAAGTATAAATTAGCTTCTTAATGCAGTTTTGGTGATATATTTATCCATGATAGTCATATATACTGGTCTGGACTTGGCCTGTGAGTGGACCAGAGATCCACACAGTGGAATGTCCAGATTTTAATTAATTTCCATGAATTTGATGAAGTTATTAATTATTCCACTGGTGTTAAAAATCCGGAGAGCTACACCATATTAAGTATTTAGGGTGCTCAGATGGTAGATGCTAATCAATGAAGACTATGGATCCAGGTTGTTGTTAATCCAAGTTTATTGTAGATAGATATTGATATACATGTACACTCTTCAGAAGCCAAAGCTTAACTGCCTAGGACTGGCTAGTAACCAGCCTCTAGGTAGCTGCTGGGGTTGGATCCCATACCCTATTATGGGGATCAACCTGAGAATCTATTTATAGTTTTCATCTTCCTATTCAAACAAATGCTATGATACAAATACTCTTTTAAATAATTACTAGATAAATAATTACTAGATAAAAATACATTACAATAGATAGATTGACTAGATAGATAGATTGACAGGTTAATAGAAAGATAGTCAGATAGTTAGACAGATAGATAGATAGATAGATAGATAGATAGATAGATAGATAGATAGACAGATATATAGATAGATAGATTGTTAATATGATAGATAGATAGATAGATAGAAAGATAGAAAGATAGATAAGGTTGTTAATAGGCCTATGCCCTTGTTCTCTCATTTTGCGGTCTGAGCTTGTCAATTCAGGTCCAGGCCAGTCACTGTTCATTTTAACCTTGAGATACTCAATGTGTGTTTTTGGAAAACTAAATTATTAAAATTAAGCTCACAATTCATCACAGTTTTACATTGTCGTGATTGTTTGCAGGTGTCATTTCATTTATTTCACAGCTTGCCTATCAATTCCAATACTCATAAAATGTCACATGTATTTGTTTATTGAAAACCCTGTCTCACGTCACTGGAATACTTGCCTTCCAGTAGGTGTCGTTTTTTACTGTGCCAAAGTTATAGTCAAAATCGAAAAATAAAAGTAAGTTTTTAATGGGTTTATTTTGGATCAAATTTGCAAGGACCACTATAGTGTTTCTATAAATATAATGCTTGAAGCTCTCAACTGATAAAAACGATTGTGGCCCTTTAATGTCCAAGGGTCAGGAAACATGGTTCTTATATGCAGTGGAGATAGATACCGGGGTAATGCTGTTAGGCGTCATTAACATCACACTATAAAAAACCCCAATATTTCTCAGAATTCACACAATAATTATTGTATCATCTGGACTAATGCAGAGGGAGTATAAGGTACAGACAGAACAATCCTATAAAAAAGACTGTTATCTGCCTGACAGCAACCACAATGAAAATAATTAAATGTTTCATTTTTTTTACACTTTCATTAAGTTTTTCTTTCATGCACACCAAACTGTTTATTTACTAAATTGTACACATGTATACCAAATGATTCCTGTGAAAAAAGATCCTGTATAACACTTTTTAAACTTCAAATCAAGCAATAAACACTCAAAAAATTTGCCATTTCTGATGTTTGAATCTGCAACAATACAAATAAATCAGGACTTCCAAAATGCTTGTGACGTAACATTTGCCAATGACTATTGTCACTTCCATTGAGATTTTAGGGTGATAACACCAAAACTGCTATTAGTACCAAACATAATTTAATGTTAATGACACGTGATGTTTATGACAATTTTAAACAAATATTTCCTTTTCTGGGGCACGTTGGACCATAAAAGAGAATTTTTCAAACTTATTTTCGCCACAACTATAGAAGGTAGTTTGACTTGGTTTCACATAAGGGTAGTAGATGTTCAGAAGTGAGTCAGTAAAAAGATTTTTAAAATATTTAGAAAGTTTTTGATTGAGAGCCAAAAGATAAAAAAGCGGACCATGCAACGTGCCCTGGTCTCCCCTATAGAGACAGAACATGCTATATGAATTATATGGCCTAATGGTTAAGAGTGCTTGTTTCTGCAACCACTGGTTCTGAGGGCATGGGTTCGAATCCCACCCCAGAACTCAATTTAGTCCGAGCCCATGGGACATTAAAATGAGGTAGGTTGTATCCAGTGTTCTGGGATGGGGAAACTGAAAGACCTTGGTCATCCCTGAATTAATAAGGTATGTGCCAGACTCCCAGTGTTCTCATCTCATCATTGTGCGGTGTTCACCAGAAAAAAATGCAGCTCCCTCCACAAAAATGCAGGTTGAGCTGCCCCGTCTGATTCGGAGTATACCAACATGACAAAAACTAAAATTCACACTGCGAGCAGAATGTTAGAAGCTGCTGAACCTATTGCTTGAGAATTAAAATTTGTTAGTTGTTGGGGTTGGTTAATTAAGCATTTGAGTTATGTGGCAAATAAAAGGCTTGACCAGAGCAATCCATCAGACAACAACCATCACTGCACAACACAATCCTGACCAAGCCATCTTGGATTTCTCCGAATGTGTTTTCACCCACAGGCAAATTGCTGGACCAGCTTTGATAAATATCAATAAAATACAATAAGATCACAATGGACAATACATTTAATGGCCACAATCTTAGAATTCTCATGGTGCCGACATATAGGACAGCCAGACGTCCTTGGGGAACGGGGAGGGGCTATGAAATTTTGGTTAGAACTAGATCTCATATCGCGAAGCGGAATGAAAGGAGGTGGCCCTTCAACTTGGACGGCACTAATTAGCTTTATTTATAGGCCTACTCATGAATGCAGCTAAAACAACCTAGACAAGAAATGGTGCCTTAACCTATAGCCACATTTTTCATTGGCTTTATCCTTTTTGGGACTCATAGTGTGGAATGGGTATGATTATGGCAGAGATGGTGAGGAGCGGTTCA
This sequence comes from Platynereis dumerilii, assembly GCA_026936325.1. NCBI lineage: Eukaryota > Metazoa > Annelida > Polychaeta > Phyllodocida > Nereididae > Platynereis > Platynereis dumerilii. Next base: position 49,104,017 of record JAPTHN010000002.1, read on the forward strand.
GTTTTAAGAGAAAAAAAAAGAAAATGAAGTTCGAGTTAAAAAAGTGGTGGGGGTAATTGGGGGTAAGTGAGTGAAAGTGAGGAAATGAGGTGGTAGAAGTGAACTGAGGTGAAAATTAAAAGTTTAAGGTAAAAAAGTGATGGGGGTAAGTGGGGGTAAGTGAAAAAATTGAGTGTTAGAAGTGAGTGGAGGTGAAAAAGTTTTGAGGTGGAAAGGTGGAGGTGGTGGTGCATACTGTGTAGTGACTTGTAGACCAAAATGGTCTCCCAATGGACAAATTTGGTCTACCTGTCATTGCCAAATTGGCATCACAGGGAAACCAAGTTTTTCCAAAGACTTGGGTACACTTTAAACCAAGGCTTCTGGTTCTCATATCAACAGTAATCTTCACTATCTCCTCAATATATACTTCTGCTTAGGTCATCTTTCTGGTTTCCGATTTAAAAAAATGTCAAGACTTTATTTGTGGCAATCTGCGAAACTCCTATATTAGCAGCCAGCTCAACAGTTCAAAATTCCTTGGCAAGCAAATCATCTGCTGATCTATAAAAGTCGGACATGTTATTATGACACTATGAAATTACATTGGTCTCCCAGTCGAAAATCCATAAAAAAGGCTCTGTCTGAGATGCAGCAAGGCAATTGTGTCCACACAAGTTTGCAATTTTGAAATTCACTAAATTATAGGACAGAATTTATCTTGGAGAATTGAATTGAACAAAAATAAGACATTCAAATGTGTCTGAGGTTTTTTACGGTCTGAAATTGAGTGTTTAAGCAGCGGGGCAGGGGTGCCAGAACAGGGGGGCAGGGGTGCTGGAACAGGGGGCAGGGGGAGAGGGGCAAGGTGTGCCCTTTTGATCTTATAAAAAAACATTATTAGGCCTTATTTTACTGATTTTAAGCATAAATTAATTAGCATATATTAAAAATTATTATTGACGTTCTATAGTTACATTTTTTCGCACAAATTTGATTTGGCCTTTTTGCGTTCGACCGCCCCTGCCGCCGACGCCCACATATCCTTCCGGCACCACTGTGGGGAGGGGGGGACCTTGGAGGCATACAATTTTTTTTGAGGGTACCCAATTTTGTAGGGCACACATTATTGTGATATACACACCCATAAGGGGGGGGGGGGTTTCACTGATATCCCTATTGGAGGACATATGCTCTCGCGAACCCCATTTTCCGATACTGTTGAGCTGTGTCTGAAGGGGCCCAAATGGTCCAAGAAACGGGGCCAAAGGGTGCTACATCCCCCCCCCCCACCATTAGGCTATGGGTTCGGCCCTGATTGAGGGTAAACTAAGGGGATTGAGTTTGAAATGTGAGGGGAGGTGAAAAATGAAGTTTCTAAGTAAATAGGTGGTGGGGGTAAGTAGGGGTAAAGGAGGGGTGAGGTGACTGTCATATTATTCCATTAAGTTAATCATATTTGAGGGCTGAGTATTCAGAACCATTGCGCCAACATGAAACCATATAGGTTGGAAAGCCAACAAAATTCTCTACTTAGTCAGACCAAACTGAATATGCCTAGCCATTTTTGAAACCACCTTTAAGCCAGTCCAAGGAGAAAGAAGCATGATTTTTTTTGTTGAAAAATGTGCGATTTTTCAACTTTCAACATTGCTGGCTGAGTATTCAGAACCATTGCGCCAAAATGAAACCATATAGGTTGGAAAACCAACAAAATTCTCTACTTAGTCAGGCCCAACTCAATATGCCTAGCCATTTTTCAAACCACCTTTAAGCCAGTCCAAGGAGAAAGAAGCATGGAGTTTTTTCTTGAAAAATGTGCGATTTTTCAACTTTCAACATTGCTGGCTGAGTATTCGGAACCATTGCGCCAAAATGAAACCATATAGACAGACAGACAGACAGACAAATTCTTTATTGACCTGTGTAAAAAATATACACCCAGCCCTATATGGGCTTACAAGTCATCAAAATAATTCAAAAGTAACTTTAACAACAAATTTTCTGGAAACTACAATATTAAAACATTTACGATCACATATTTACAATATTAAAACATTTACAATCACATATTTACATTATTTAAACAACAAACTTCTTCTTCTATGGAAAGCTTTAAACAAATATTCTGCAGTAAATTTAACTAAATCCTTGGACATCAACAACTTAAATTTTTCTTGCAATGATAAAAAGTAAAAATCTACACAATAATCTAAAACACGAGTTAAAAGTAAATTACGTAAATCGTTATAAGTATTACAATGGAACAAAAAATGATTTTCATCTTCTAGAACATGATGGGAACAAAATTCACAAACTCTATATTCTAATGGTATATCATTGTAACGTCCTGTCTCTATTGCTAATGGTAAAACACCGAACCTAAATTGTGAAAGAACAGACAAATGACCTCTATCATAAATTTTATATACATAATCCTCAGTACCAAATGTAGTTTTAAATTCTCTGTAAGTTCTTAATTTTGGCATGTTAGTTACTTGATTTTTCCAGTTGGTTTTATAAATTTCCATCAGTTGACGTTGTGCATTTTCTAGGTTAATAGGTAAATTTTCTACAAAATTTTGAGTAAGATTCAATTTAGTGAATATTTGTAAAACCTCATTACTCCAATTTCTCTTGTTAATTTGTTTATCAACTTCAAACACTTGCTTTGTCAGTCTGTTTTCATCCATGTAAACAAGTCTATTCCAAAGACGTAGTATTTCAATATGACGTCTAGTTTTTGAATCAATCCATCCCATATCGCCTTTAAAAGCATGTTTCGGGGTAAAACTATTCACACCTAGAAAAAATCGTATTGCCCTATTTTGTATTGCTTCAGGTTTAGAAAAGTCTTTGTAGCCCCAAACTCCCGAACAATAATCCATAATAGGAACAACACCTGAATCAAACAATTTACTGTATGTTTTAAATCCTAAACCTTTCAATTTGTAAACTTTGTTTTGGATACTTCCAAGGGCTCTTCCAGCCGAGTTGGCAAGGGCAGTTGATGTAACATTATAATCAAGACATTCTTCTAAGATTAGTCCCAGATATTTATAACTTTTTACAATTTCAATTGATTCATTTCCATAGGTAAATTCACAGTTGCTAACATTTAGACCTTTATGTCTAAAGTGGACAATTTTTGTTTTACCAATATTAACTTTCATTTGCCATTTACTACACCACTGATACATTACATCAATCATCTTCTGTAAATCACTTTCAGACTCAGCGATTAAGGCCAAGTCATCTGCATACATAAGGATACTTAATTTAACATTGTCTGTAACATCTACACCCATTTCTAAATTTTTAATATCTAGAGCTAAGTCATTAATATATAAACCAAAAAGAGTAGGGGATAATGGATCACCTTGTTTAACCCCTGAACCTAACTGAAATGTGTCTGTATTAGCATTATTAAGATTTACTTTAGCTACTGGGTTGGTGTATATACATCTTATGGCGTTGAATAGTTTTCCACCAAACCCCTGTTTCCTGAGTTTGAAAAAAAGTAGTTCACGATTGACTGAATCAAAAGCCTTTTGTAGGTCTATAAATGCGACAAAAGTTGAGCGTTTTTTATTTATTCTATTTCGAATAGTACTAGTTAAGCTATAAAGATGGTCTGAACAAGAGCGTTTTGGTCTAAAACCATTTTGTTCATCGACATATATATCATTAACTTCTGCTATCTGTAACAATCTGTTATTGATGATAGCTGAGAATAATTTAAAAATACATGACATTAGACTTATACCTCTGTATTGTAGTGGTATTCGTGGATCTATCATATTTGATTTTGGAATTGGTTTGATGATAGCCATATTCCACTCACTAGGCATGATGTTAGTAATGTATATTTTATTAAATAGAGATAAGAGTAATCCATTTGACAACCCATTTTTAAAAATTTCGTATGGTATGTTATCAACTCCCATGGATTTATTTAATTTTGTCTTTTGAATCACTTTCTCTATCTCTCTAATCTCAATTAAGTTTTCTTGACCATAAATTATAGGTATTTCATTTTCATGATCTTGTAAATATTCAATACATTCGTTATAAAAATTTAAATCAAATGTATCCACAGATTTAGGATTGTACAGGTTTTTAAAATCATTTTTCCATTGCAGTAATACTTCTGCATGTTCAGTTATTACTTCATTTTGATTATTGATCACTTCTTCAGGAATTTTATTTCTTTTCTTGGGACCTAAATTTTTTAAAGATTTCCAAAATTCTTTTGGATTTTCAGTATTTAGATTTTCAATTTGTATGATTTTATTTCTGTTGAATTTTCTTTTTTCTCTGCGAAAAACCTTATCAAATAGTTTTCTAGCAGAATTATATTCCTCTCTATTTCTCCTCTTTTGAGGTCCATGACATCTTAAATAATTTTTCTCTTTAAGACATATAGGTTGGAAAGTCAACAAAATTCCCTACTTAGTCAGACCAAACTCAATATGCCTAGCCATTTTTGAAACCACCTTTAAGCCAGTCCAAGGAGAAGCAAGCATGATTTTTTTCTTGAAAAATGTGCGATTTTTCAACTTTCAACATTGCTGGCTGAGTATTCAGAACCATTGCGCCAAAATGAAACCATATAGGTTGGAAAGCCAACAAAATTCCCTATTTAGTCAGACTAAGCTAAATATGCCTAGCCATTTTTGAAACCACCTTTAAGCCAGTCCAAGGAGAAAGAAGCATGATATTTTTCTTGAAAAAATGTGCGATTTTTCAACTTTCAACATTGCTGGCTGGGTATTCAGAACCATTGCGCCAAAATGAAACCATATAGGTTGGAAAGCCAACAAAATTCTCTACTTAGTCAGGCCAAACTCAATATGCCTAGCCATTTTTCAAACCACCTTTAAGCCAGTCCAAGGAGAAAGAAGCATGGATTTTTTTCTTGAAGAATGTGCGATTTTTCAACTTTCAACTTTGCTGGCTGAGTATTCGGAACCATTGCGCCAAAATGAAACCATATAGGTTGGAAAGCCAACAAAATTCTCTACTTAGTCAGACCAAACTCAATATGCCTAGCCATTTCTGAAACCACCTAAAAGCCAGTCCAAGAGAAAGAAGCATGATTTTTTTTGTTGAAAAATGTGCGATTTTTCAACTTTCAACATTGCTGGCTGAGTATTCAGAACCATTGCGCCAAAATGAAACCATATAGGTTGGAAAGCCAACAAAATTCCCTACTTAGTCAGACCAAACTCAATATGCCTAGCCATTTTTGAAACCACCTTTAAGCCAGTCCAAGGAGAAAGAAGCATGATTTTTTTCTTGAAAAACTGTGCGATCTTTCAACTTTCAACATTGCTGGCTGATTATTCAGAACCATTGCGCCAAAATGAAACCATATAGGTTGGAAAGCCAACAAAATTCCCTACTTAGTCAGACCAAACTCAATATGCCTAGCCATTTTTGAAACCACCTTTAAGCCAGTCCAAGGAGAAAGAAGCATGGATTTTTTTCTTGAAGAATGTGCGATTTTTCAACTTTCAACTTTGCTGGCTGAGTATTCGGAACCATTGCGCCAAAATGAAACCATATAGGTTGGAAAGCCAACAAAATTCTCTACTTAGTCAGACCAAACTCAATATGCCTAGCCATTTCTGAAACCACCTAAAAGCCAGTCCAAGAGAAAGAAGCATGATTTTTTTTGTTGAAAAATGTGCGATTTTTCAACTTTCAACATTGCTGGCTGAGTATTCAGAACCATTGCGCCAAAATGAAACCATATAGGTTGGAAAGCCAACAAAATTCCCTACTTAGTCAGACCAAACTCAATATGCCTAGCCATTTTTGAAACCACCTTTAAGCCAGTCCAAGGAGAAAGAAGCATGATTTTTTTCTTGAAAAACTGTGCGATCTTTCAACTTTCAACATTGCTGGCTGATTATTCAGAACCATTGCGCCAAAATGAAACCATATAGGTTGGAAAGCCAACAAAATTCCCTACTTAGTCAGACCAAACTCAATATGCCTAGCCATTTTTGAAACCACCTTTAAGCCAGTCCAAGGAGAAAGAAACATGATTTTTTTCTTGAAAAAATGTGCGATTTTTCAACTTTCAACATTGCTGGCTGAGTATTCAGAACCATTGCGCCAAAATGAAACCATATAGGTTGGAAAGCCAACAAAATTCCCTACTTAGTCAGACCAAACTGAATATGCCTAGCCATTTTTGAAACCACCTTTAAGCCAGTCCAAGGAGAAAGAAGAATGATTTTTTTTGTTGAAAAATGTGCGATTTTTCAACTTTCAACATTGCTGGCTGAGTATTCAGAACCATTGCGCCAAAATGAAACCATATAGGTTGGAAAGCCAACAAAATTCCCTACTTAGTCAGGCCAAACTCAATATGCCTAGCCATTTTTGAAACCACCTTTAAGCCAGTCCAAGGAGAAAGAAGCATGATTTTTTTCTTGAAAAACTGTGCAATTTTTCAACTTTCAACATTGCTGGCTGAGTATTCAGAACCATTGCGCCAAAATGAAACCATATAGGTTGGAAAGCCAACAAAATTCCCTATTTAGTCAGACTAAGCTCAATATGCCTAGCCATTTTTGAAACCACCTTTAAGCCAGTCCAAGGAGAAAGAAGCATGATTTTTTTCTTGAAAAACTGTGCAATTTTTCAACTTTCAACATTGCTGGCTGAGTATTCAGAACCACTAGGCCAAAATGAAACCATATAGGTTGGAAAGGCAACAAAATTTCCATCTTAGTGAGACCAAACTCAATATGCCTAGCCATTTTTTAAACCACCTTTAAGCCAGTCCAAACAAAGAGGTACATGCATTTTTTGGCTAAAAAATGTGCGATTTTGTAGCTTTCAACATTGAGGGCTGAGAATTCAGAACAACTAGGCCAAACTGAAACCATATAGGTTGGAAAGGCAACAAAATATCCCACTTAGTGATACCAAACTCAATATGCCTAGCCATTTTTGAAACCACCTTTAAGCCAGTCCAAACAAAAAGGTGCAGGCATTTTTTGGTTTAAAAAAGTGTGCATTTTGTAGCTTTCAACATTGAGGGCTGAGTATTCAGAACCACTAGGCCAAAATGAAACCATATAGGTTGGAAAGGCAACAAAATTCCCCACTTAGTGAGACCAAACTCAATATGCCTAGCCATTTTTGAAACCACCTTTAAGCCACTCCAAACAAAAAGGTACATGCATTTTTTGGTCCAAAAATGTGCGATTTTGTAGCTTTCAACATTGAGGGCTGAGTATTCAGAACCACTAGGCCAAAATGAAACCATATAGGTTGGAAAGGCAACAAAATTCCCCACTTAGTGAGACCAAACTCAATATGCCTAGCCATTTTTGAAACCACCTTTAAGCCAGTCCAAACAAAAATGTGCAGGCATTTTTTGGTTTAAAAAAGTGTGATTTTGTAGCTTTCAACATTGAGGGCTGAGTATTCAGAACCACTAGGCCAAAATGAAACCATATAGGTTGGAAAGCCAACAAAATTCCCCACTTAGTGATACCAAACTCAATATGCCTAGCCATTTTTGAAACCACCTTTAAGCCAGTCCAAACAAAGAGGTACATGTATTTTTTGGCTAAAAAATGTGCGATTTTGTAGCTTTCAACATTGAGGGCTGAGTATTCAGAACCACTAGGCCAAAATGAAAACATATAGGTTGGAAAGCCAACAAAATTCTCCATTTAGTCTGGCAAACTCCATATGCCTAGCCATTTTTTAAACCACCTTTAAGCCAGTCCAAACAAAGAGGTACATGCATTTTTTGGCTAAAAAATGTGCGATTTTGTAGCTTTCAACATTGAGGGCTGAGTATTCAGAACCACTAGGCCAAAATGAAAACATATAGGTTGGAAAGCCAACAAAATTCCCCACTTAGTGATACCAAACTCAATATGCCTAGCCATTTTTTAAACCACCTTTAAGCCACTCCAAACAAAAAGATGCAGGCATTTTTTGGTTAAAAAAAGTGTGATTTTGTAGCTTTCAACATTGAGGGCTGAGTATTCAGAACCACTAGGCCAAAATGAAACCATATAGGTTGGAAAGGCAACAAAATTCCCCACTTAGTGATACCAAACTCAATATGCCTAGCCATTTTTGAAACCACCTTTAAGCCAGTCCAAACAAAGAGGTACATGTATTTTTTGGCTAAAAAATGTGCGATTTTGTAGCTTTCAACATTGAGGGCTGAGTATTCAGAACCACTAGGCCAAAATGAAACCATATAGGTTGGAAAGGCAACAAAATTCCCCACTTAGTGAGACCAAACTCAATATGCCTAGCCATTTTTGAAACCACCTTTAAGCCACTCCAAACAAAAAGGTACATGCATTTTTTGGTCCAAAAATGTGCGATTTTGTAGCTTTCAACATTGAGGGCTGAGTATTCAGAACCACTAGGCCAAAATGAAACCATATAGGTTGGAAAGCCAACAAAATTCTCCATTTAGTCTGGCAAAACTCAATATGCCTAGCCATTTTTGAAACCACCTTTAAGCCAGTCCAAACAAAGAGGTACATGCATTTTTTGGCTAAAAAATGTGCGATTTTGTAGCTTTCAACATTGAGGGCTGAGTATTCAGAACCACTAGGCCAAAATGAAACCATATAGGTTGGAAAGGCAACAAAATTCCCATCTTAGTGAGACCAAACTCAATATGCCTAGCCATTTTTTAAACCACCTTTAAGCCACTCCAAACAAAGAGGTACATGCATTTTTTGGTTAAAAAATGTGCGATTTTGTAGCTTTCAACATTGAGGGCTGAGTATTCAGAACCACTAGGCCAAAATGAAACCATATAGGTTGGAAAGGCAACAAAATTCCCATCTTAGTGAGACCAAACTCAATATGCCTAGCCATTTTTGAAACCACCTTTAAGCCACTCCAAACAAAAAGGTACATGCATTTTTTGGTCCAAAAATGTGCGATTTTGTAGCTTTCAACATTGAGGGCTGAGTATTCAGAACCACTAGGCCAAAATTAAACCATGTAGGTTGGAAAGGCAACAAACTTCCCCACTTAGTGAGACCAAACTCAATATGCCTAGCCATTTTTGAAACCACCTTTAAGCCACTCCAAACAAAAAGGTACATGCATTTTTTGGTCCAAAAATGTGCGATTTTGTAGCTTTCAACATTGAGGGCTGAGTATTCAGAACCACTAGGCCAAAATGAAACCATATAGGTTGGAAAGGCAACAAAATTCCCCATTTAGTCTGGCCAAACTCAATATGCCTAGCCATTTTTTAAACCACCTTTAAGCCAGTCCAAACAGAAAGGTGTATGCATTTTTTTGTTAAAAAATGTGCGATTTTGTAGCTTTCAACATTGAGGGCTGAGTATTCAGAACCACTAGGCCAAAATGAAACCATATAGGTTGGAAAGGCAACAAAATTCCCATCTTAGTGAGACCAAACTCAATATGCCTAGCCATTTTTTAAACCAGCTTTAAGCCACTCCAAACAAAGAGGTACATGCATTTTTTGGTTAAAAAAATGTGCGATTTTGTAGCTTTCAACATTGAGGGCTGAGTATTCAGAACCACTAGGCCAAAATGAAACCATATAGGTTGGAAAGGCAACAAAATTCCCATCTTAGTGAGACCAAACTCAATATGCCTAGCCATTTTTGAAACCACCTTTAAGCCACTCCAAACAAAAAAGTACATGCATTTTTTGGTCCAAAAATGTGCGATTTTGTAGCTTTCAACATTGAGGGCTGAGTATTCAGAACCACTAGGCCAAAATGAAACCATGTAGGTTGGAAAGGCAACAAAATTCCCCACTTAGTGAGACCAAACTCAATATGCCTAGCCATTTTTGAAACCACCTTTAAGCCACTCCAAACAAAAAGGTACATGCTTTTTTTGGTCCAAAAATGTGCGATTTTGTAGCTTTCAACATTGAGGGCTGAGTATTCAGAACCACTAGGCCAAAATGAAACCATGTAGGTTGGAAAGGCAACAAAATTCCCCACTTCGTGAGACCAAACTCAATATGCCTAGCCATTTTTGAAACCACCTTTAAGCCACTCCAAACAAAAAGGTACATGCATTTTTTGGTCCAAAAATGTGCGATTTTGTAGCTTCCAACATTGAGGGCTGAGTATTCAGAACCACTAGGCCAAAATGAAACCATATAGGTTGGAAAGCCAACAAAATTCTCCATTTAGTCTGGCAAAACTCAATATGCCTAGCCATTTTTGAAACCACCTTTAAGCCAGTCCAAACAAAGAGGTACATGCATTTTTTGGCTAAAAAATGTGCGATTTTGTAGCTTTCAACATTGAGGGCTGAGTATTCAGAACCACTAGGCCAAACTGAAACCATATAGGTTGGAAAGGCAACAAAATTCCCCACTTAGTGAATCCAAACTCAATATGCCTAGCCATTTTTTAAACCACCTTTAAGCCAGTCCAAACAAAGAGGTACACGTATATGTTGGTTTAAAAAAGTGCGATTTTTTACCTTTCAACATTGAGGGCTGAGTATTCAGAACCACTAGGCCAAAATGAAACCATATAGGTTGGAAAGGCAACAAAATTCCCCACTTAGTGATACCAAACTCAATATGCCTAGCCATTTTTTAAACCACCTTTAAGCCAGTCCAAACAAAAATGTGCAGGCATTTTTTGGTTTAAAAAAGTGCGATTTTGTAGCTTTCAACATTGAGGGCTGAGTATTCAGAACCACTAGGCCAAAATGAAACCATATAGGTTGGAAAGGCAACAAAATTCCCCACTTAGTGATACCAAACTCAATATGCCTAGCCATTTTTGAAACCACCTTTAAGCCAGTCCAAACAAAGAGGTACATGTATTTTTTGGCTAAAAAATGTGCGATTTTGTAGCTTTCAACATTGAGGGCTGAGTATTCAGAACCACTAGGCCAAAATGAAACCATATAGGTTGGAAAGCCAACAAAATTCTCCATTTAGTCTGGCAAAACTCCATATGCCTAGCCATTTTTTAAACCACCTTTAAGCCAGTCCAAACAAAGAGGTACATGCATTTTTTGGCTAAAAAATGTGCGATTTTGTAGCTTTCAACATTGAGGGCTGAGTATTCAGAACAACTAGGCCAAACTGAAACCATATAGGTTGGAAAGGCAACAAAATATCCCACTTAGTGATACCAAACTCAATATGCCTAGCCATTTTTTAAACCACCTTTAAGCCACTCCAAACAAAAAGGTGCAGGCATTTTTTGGTTTAAAAAAGTGTGATTTTGTAGCTTTAAACATTGAGGGCTGAGTATTCAGAACCACTAGGCCAAAATGAAACCATATAGGTTGGAAAGGCAACAAAATTCCCCACTTAGTGATACCAAAGTCAATATGCCTAGCCATTTTTGAAACCACCTTTAAGCCAGTCCAAACAAAAATGTGCAGGCATTTTTTGGTTTAAAAAAGTGCGATTTTTTACCTTTCAACATTGAGGGCTGAGTATTCAGAACAACTAGGCCAAAATGAAACCATATAGGTTGGAAAGGCAACAAAATTCCCCACTTAGTGATACCAAACTCAATATGCCTTGCCATTTTTTAAACCACCTTTAAGCCAGTCCAAACAAAGAGGTACATGTATTTTTTGGCTAAAAAATGTGTGTGCATTTTGTAGCTTTCAACATTGAGGGCTGAGTATTCAGAACCACTAGGCCAAAATGAAACCATATAGGTTGGAAAGGCAACAAAATTCCCCACTTAGTGAGACCTAACTCAATATGCCTAGCCATTTTTGAAACCACCTTTAAGCCACTCCAAACAAAAAGGTACATGCATTTTTTGGTCCAAAAATGTGCGATTTTGTAGCTTTCAACATTGAGGGCTGAGTATTCAGAACCACTAGGCCAAAATGAAACCATATAGGTTGGAAAGCCAACAAAATTCTCCATTTAGTCTGGCAAAACTCAATATGCCTAGCCATTTTTGAAACCACCTTTAAGCCAGTCCAAACAAAGAGGTACATGCATTTTTTGGCTAAAAAATGTGCGATTTTGTAGCTTTCAACATTGAGGGCTGAGTATTCAGAACAACTAGGCCAAACTGAAACCATATAGGTTGGAAAGGCAACAAAATATCCCACTTAGTGATACCAAACTCAATATGCCTTGCCTTTTTTGAAACCACCTTTAAGCCAGTCCAAACAAAAATGTGTAGGCATTTTTTGGTTTAAAAAAGTGCCATTTTGTAGCTTTCAACATTGAGGGCTGAGTATTCAGAACCACTAGGCCAAAATGAAACCATATAGGTTGGAAAGCCAACAAAATGCCACACTTAGTGAGAGAGAACTCAATATGCCTAGCCATTTTTGAAACCACCTTTAAGCCACTCCAAACAAAGAGGTACATGCATTTTTTGGTTAAAAAATGTGCGATTTTGTAGCTTTCAACATTGAGGGCTGAGTATTCAGAACCACTAGGCCAAAATGAAACCATATAGGTTGGAAAGGCAACAAAATTCCCCACTTAGTGAGACCAAACTCAATATGCCTAGCCATTTTTGAAACCACCTTTAAGCCACTCCAAACAAAAACGTGCAGGCATTTTTTGGTTTAAAAAAGTGCGATTTTTTACCTTTCAACATTGAGGGCTGAGTATTCAGAACCACTAGGCCAAAATGAAACCATATAGGTTGGAAAGGCAACAAAATTCCCCACTTAGTGATACCAAACTCAATATGCCTAGCCATTTTTTAAACCACCTTTAAGCCAGTCCAAACAAAGAGGTACATGTATTTTTTGGCTAAAAAATGTGCGATTTTGTAGCTTTCAACATTGAGGGCTGAGTATTCAGAACAACTAGGCCAAACTGAAACCATGTAGGTTGGAAAGGCAACAAAATATCCCACTTAGTGATACCAAACTCAATATGCCTAGCCATTTTTTAAACCACCTTTAAGCCACTCCAAACAAAAAGGTGCAGACATTTTTTGGTTTAAAAAAGTGTGATTTTGTAGCTTTCAACATTGAGGGCTGAGTATTCAGAACCACTAGGCCAAAATGAAACCATATAGGTTGGAAAGGCAACAAAATTCCCACTTAGTGATACCAAAGTCAATATGCCTAGCCATTTTTGAAACCACCTGTAAGCCAGTCCAAACAAAAATGTGCAGGCATTTTTTGGTTTAAAAAAGTGCGATTTTTTACCTTTCAACATTGAGGGCTGAGTATTCAGAACAACTAGGCCAAAATGAAACCATATAGGTTGGAAAGGCAACAAAATTCCCCACTTAGTGATACCAAACTGAATATGCCTAGCCATTTTTTAAACCACCTTTAAGCCAGTCCAAACAAAGAGGTACATGTATTTTTTGGCTAAAAAATGTGTGTGCATTTTGTAGCTTTCAACATTGAGGGCTGAGTATTCAGAACCACTAGGCCAAAATGAAACCATATAGGTTGGAAAGGCAACAAAATTCCCCACTTAGTGAGACCAAACTCAATATGCCTAGCCATTTTTGAAACCACCTTTAAGCCACTCCAAACAAAAAGGTACATGCATTTGTTGGTCCAAAAATGTGCGATTTTGTAGCTTTCAACATTGAGGGCTGAGTATTCAGAACCACTAGGCCAAAATGAAACCATATAGGTTGGAAAGCCAACAAAATTCTCCATTTAGTCTGGCAAAACTCAATATGCCTAGCCATTTTTGAAACCACCTTTAAGCCAGTCCAAACAAAGAGGTACATGCATTTTTTGGCTAAAAAATGTGCGATTTTGTAGCTTTCAACATTGAGGGCTGAGTATTCAGAACAACTAGGCCAAACTGAAACCATATAGGTTGGAAAGGCAACAAAATTCCCCACTTAGTGATACCAAACTCAATATGCCTTGCCATTTTTGAAACCACCTTTAAGCCAGTCCAAACAAAAATGTGTAGGCATTTTTTGGTTAAAAAAAGTGCCATTTTGTAGCTTTCAACATTGAGGGCTGAGTATTCAGAACCACTAGGCCAAAATGAAACCATATAGGTTGGAAAGGCAACAAAATTCCCCACTTAGTGATACCAAACTCAATATGCCTAGCCATTTTTGAAACCACCTTTAAGCCAGTCCAAACAAAGAGGTACATGTATTTTTTGGCTAAAAAATGTGCGATTTTGTAGCTTTCAACATTGAGGGCTGAGTATTCAGAACCACTAGGCCAAAATGAAACCATATAGGTTGGAAAGGCAACAAAATATCCCACTTAGTGATACCAAACTCAATATGCCTAGCCATTTTTTAAACAACCTTTAAGCCACTCCAAACAAAAAGGTGCAGGCATTTTTTGGTTTAAAAAATCTGTAATTTTGTAGCTTTCAACATTGAGGGCTGAGTATTCAAAACCACTAGGCCAAAATGAAACCATATAGGTTGGAAAGGCAACAAAATATCCCACTTAGTGATACCAAACTCAATATGCCTAGCCATTTTTTAAACCACCTTTAAGCCACTCCAAACAAAAAGGTGCAGGCATTTTTTGGTTTAAAAAAGTGTGATTTTGTAGCTTTCAACATTGAGGGCTGAGTATTCAGAACCACTAGGCCAAAATGAAACCATATAGGTTGGAAGGCAACAAAATTCCCCACTTAGTGATACCAAACTCAATATGCCTAGCCATTTTTGAAACCACCTTTAAGCCAGTCCAAACAAAAATGTGCAGGCATTTTTTGGTTTAAAAAGTGTGATTTTGTAGCTTTCAACATTGAGGGCTGAGTATTCAGAACCACTAGGCCAAAATGAAACCATATAGGTTGGAAAGCCAACAAAATTCTCCATTTAGTCTGGCAAAACTCAATATGCCTAGCCATTTTTGAAACCACCTTTAAGCCAGTCAGAACAAAGAGGTACATGCATTTTTTGTCTAAAAAATGTGCGATTTTGTAGCTTTCAACATTGAGGGCTGAGTATTCAGAACCACTAGGCCAAAATGAAACCATATAGGTTGGAAAGGCAACAAAATATCCCACTTAGTGATACCAAACTCAATATGCCTAGCCATTTTTTAAACCACCTTTAAGCCACTCCAAACAAAAAAGTGCAGGCATTTTTTGGTTTAAAAAATCTGTGATTTTGTAGCTTTCAACATTGAGGGCTGAGTATTCAGAACCACTAGGCCAAAATGAAACCATATAGGTAGGAAAGGCAACAAAATTTCCCACTTAGTGATACCAAACTCAATATGCCTAGCCATTTTTGAAACCACCTTTAAGCCAGTCCAAACAAAGAGGTACATGTATTTTTTGGCTAAAAAATGTGCGCTTTTGTAGCTTTCAACATTGAGGGCTGAGTATTCAGAACCACTAGGCCAAAATGAAACCATATAGGTTGGAAAGGCAACAAAATTCCCATCTTAGTGAGACCAAACTCAATATGCCTAGCCATTTTTGAAACCACCTTTAAGCCAGTCCAAACAAAGAGGTACATGTATTTTTTGGCTAAAAAATGTGCGATTTTGTAGCTTTCAACATTGAGGGCTGAGTATTCAGAACCACTAGGCCAAAATGAAACCATATAGGTTGGAAAGCCAACAAAATTCTCCATTTAGTCTGGCAAAACTCCATATGCCTAGCCATTTTTTAAACCACCTTTAAGCCAGTCCAAACAAAGAGGTACATGCATTTTTTGGCTAAAAAATGTGCGATTTTGTAGCTTTCAACATTGAGGGCTGAGTATTCAGAACAACTAGGCCAAACTGAAACCATATAGGTTGGAAAGGCAACAAAATATCCCACTTAGTGATACCAAACTCAATATGCCTAGCCATTTTTTAAACCACCTTTAAGCCACTCCAAACAAAAAGGTGCAGGCATTTTTTGGTTTAAAAAAGTGTGATTTTGTAGCTTTCAACATTGAGGGCTGAGTATTCAGAACCAATAGGCCAAAATGAAACCATATAGGTTGGAAAGGCAACAAAATTCCCCACTTAGTGATGCCAAAGTCAATATGCCTAGCCATTTTTGAAACCACCTTTAAGCCAGTCCAAACAAAAATGTGCAGGCATTTTTGGGTTTAAAATAGTGCGATTTTTTACCTTTCAACATTGAGGGCTGAGTATTCAGAACAACTAGGCCAAAATGAAACCATATAGGTTGGAAAGCCAACAAAATTCCCCACTTAGTGATACCAAACTCAATATGCCTAGCCATTTTTTAAACCACCTTTAAGCCAGTCCAAACAAAGAGGTACATGTATTTTTTGGCTAAAAAATGTGTGTGCATTTTGTAGCTTTCAACATTGAGGGCTGAGTATTCAGAACCACTAGGCCAAAATGAAACCATATAGGTTGGAAAGGCAACAAAATTCCCCACTTAGTGAGACCAAACTCAATATGCCTAGCCATTTTTGAAACCATCTTAAAGCCACTCCAAACAAAAAGGTACATGCATTTTTTGGTCCAAAAATGTGCAATTTTGTAGCTTTCAACATTGAGGGCTGAGTATTCAGAACCACTAGGCCAAAATGAAACCATATAGGTTGGAAAGCCAACAAAATTCTCCATTTAGTCTGGCAAAACTCAATATGCCTAGCCATTTTTGAAACCACCTTTAAGCCAGTCCAAACAAAGAGGTACATGTATTTTTTGGCTAAAAAATGTGCGATTTTGTAGCTTTCAACATTGAGGGCTGAGTATTCAGAACAACTAGGCCAAACTGAAACCATATAGGTTGGAAAGGCAACAAAATATCCCACTTAGTGATACCAAACTCAATATGCCTTGCCATTTTTGAAACCACCTTTAAGCCAGTCCAAACAAAAATGTGTAGGCATTTTTTGGTTAAAAAAAGTGCCATTTTGTAGCTTTCAACATTGAGGGCTGAGTATTCAGAACCACTAGGCCAAAATGAAACCATATAGGTTGGAAAGGCAACAAAATTCCCCACTTAGTGATACCAAACTCAATATGCCTAGCCATTTTTGAAACCACCTTTAAGCCAGTCCAAACAAAGAGGTACATGTATTTTTTGGCTAAAAAATGTGCGATTTTGTAGCTTTCAACATTGAGGGCTGAGTATTCAGAACCACTAGGCCAAACTGAAACCATATAGGTTGGAAAGGCAACAAAATATCCCACTTAGTGATACCAAACTCAATATGCCTAGCCATTTTTTAAACCACCTTTAAGCCACTCCAAACAAAAAGGTGCAGGCATTTTTTGGTTTAAAAAAGTGTGATTTTGTAGCTTTCAACATTGAGGGCTGAGTATTCAGAACCACTAGGCCAAAATGAAACCATATAGGTTGGAAAGGCAACAAAATTCCCCACTTAGTGATACCAAACTCAATATGCCTAGCCATTTTTGAAACCACCTTTAAGCCAGTCCAAACAAAAATGTGCAGGCATTTTTTGGTTTAAAAAAGTGCGATTTTGTAGCTTTCAACATTGAGGGCTGAGTATTCAGAACCACTAGGCCAAAATGAAACCATATAGGTTGGAAAGCCAACAAAATTCTCCATTTAGTCTGGCAAAACTCAATATGCCTAGCCATTTTTGAAACCACCTTTAAGCCAGTCAGAACAAAGAGGTACATGCATTTTTTGTCTAAAAAATGTGCGATTTTGTAGCTTTCAACATTGAGGGCTGAGTATTCAGAACCACTAGGCCAAAATGAAACCATATAGGTTGGAAAGCCAACAAAATTCTCCATTTAGTCTGGCAAAACTCAATATGCCTGGCCATTTTTGAAACCACCTTTAAGCCAGTCAGAACAAAGAGGTACATGCATTTTTTGTCTAAAAAATGTGCGATTTTGTAGCTTTCAACATTGAGGGCTGAGTATTCAGAACCACTAGGCCAAAATGAAACCATATAGGTTGGAAAGGCAACAAAATATCCCACTTAGTGATACCAAACTCAATATGCCTAGCCATTTTTTAAACCACCTTTAAGCCACTCCAAACAAAAAGGTGCAGGCATTTTTTGGTTTAAAAAATCTGTGATTTTGTAGCTTTCAACATTGAGGGCTGAGTATTCAAAACCACTAGGCCAAAATGAAACCATATAGGTAGGAAAGGCAACAAAATTTCCCACTTAGTGATACCAAATTCAATATGCCTAGCCATTTTTGAAACCATCTTTAAGCCAGTCCAAACAAAAATGTGCAGGCATTTTTTGGTTTAAAAAAGTGTGATTTTGCAGCTTTCAACATTGAGGGCTGAGTATTCAGAACCACTAGGCCAAAATGAAACCATATAGGTTGGAAAGGCAACAAAATTCCCCACTTAGTGATACCAAACTCAATATGCCTAGCCATTTTTTAAACCACCTTTAAGCCAGTCCAAACAGAAAGGTGTGTGCATTTTTTTGTTAAAAAATGTGCAATTTTTTACCTTTCAACATTGAGGGCTGAGTATTCAGAACAACTAGGCCAAAATGAAACCATATAGGTTGGAAAGGCAACAAAATTCCCCACTTAGTGATACCAAACTCAATATGCCTAGCCATTTTTGAAACCACCTTTAAGCCACTCCAAACAGAAAGGTGTATGCATTTTTTTGTTTAAAAATTTGTGATTTTTTACCTTTCAACATTGAGGGCTGAGTATTCAGAACAACTAGGCACAAAATGAAACCACATAGGCTGCAAAGGCAACAAAATTCCCTATTTAGTCAGGCCAAACTCAATATGCCTAGCCATTTTTGAAACCACCTTTAAGCCAGTCCAAACAGAAAGGTGTGTGCATTTTTTTGTTAAAAAATGTGCAATTTTGTAGCTTTCAACATTGAGGGCTGAGTATTCAGAACCACTAGGCCAAAATGAAACCATATAGGTTGGAAAGGCAACAAAATTCCCATCTTAGTGAGACCAAACTCAATATGCCTAGCCATTTTTGAAACCACCTTTAGGCCAGTCCAAACAGAAAGAAGCATGCATTTTTTTGTTTAAAAATTTGAGATTTTTTACCTTTCAACATTGAGGGCTGAGTGTTCAGAACAACTAGGCCAAAATGAAACCACATAGGTTGCAAAGGCAACAAAATTCCCTATTTAGTCAGGCCAAACTCAATATGCCTAGCCATTTTTTAAACCACCTTTCAGCCAGTCCAAACAGAAAGGTGTATGCATTTTTTGGTTAAAAAAATTGTGATTTTTTACCTTTCAACATTGAGGGCTGAGTATTCAGAACCACTAGGCCAAAATGAAACCATATAGGTTGGAAAGGCAACAAAATTCCCTATTTAGTCAGGCCAAACTCAATATGCCTAGCCATTTTTGAAACCACCTTAAAGCCAGTCCAAACAGAAATATGCATGCAGTTTTTGGTTTAAAAATTTGCGATTTGTTACCTTTCAACATTGAGGGCTGAGTATTCAGAACAACTAGGCCAAAATGAAACCATATAGGTTGGAAAGGCAACAAAATTCCCTATTTAGTCAAGCCAAACTCAATATGCCTAGCCATTTTTGAAACCACCTTTAAGCCAGTCCGAATTGAAAGAAACATGCATTTTTTCATTTAAAAATCTGTGATTTGTTACCTTTCAACATTGAGGGCTGGGGTATTCAGAACCACTAGGCCAAAATGAAACCATACAGGCCAGAAAGCCAACAAAATTTCCTATTTTGTCAGGTCAATTTCAATATGCCTAGCCATTTTTGAAAACACCTTTAGGCCAGTCCAAACAGAATGACGCATGCTCTGTTTTGTTCAAAAATCTGCAATTTCTCACATTTCAACATTGAGGAATGGGTTATCAGAACCCTTGGGGCATATGCCAGAAAGCCAACAAAATTTCTTATTTTGTCAGGTAAACTCAACGCTAGCCATTTTTGAAACCACCTTTAGGCCAAATTGAATGCAAACAGAATGATGCACACCCATTTTCGATCAAAATTTGCGATTTCTCACATTTCAACATCGAGGGTTTGGTTCTCAGAACCAATGGGCCAAAATGAAACCATATAGGCCAGAAAGCCGACGAAATTTCCTATTTTGTCTGGCTATACTCAATATGCCTAGCCATTTTGTGAACCACCTTTAGCCCAGTCCAAACTGAAAGATGCATGTTTGTTTTTTCTAAATCTGCGATGTGTCACATTTCAACATTTGCTTGAAATAAATAATGTGGCTTGAAATAAATAATGTGGTTCCTTAACAAGCTGTTGCTTGATTTAGGAATTAATATACATGGACTAGGCACAATTGAATAAAATAGCTGTAATAATTGTATATCATATATTTCCCGGAGAAGCGAACTCGATCCATACCTCCCTCTCTCGTAGATATCCAACGGTCGCCCCCCTTAATGCAGATGCAGTAAATCCTCAATTGATTTTTTTAACCAAATTCTAGGGTCGGGGCGGCAGCCAGCGTCTCCCTACCGCCACCCTAGATTAAGGGGCAACCATTCAATTTCCAGGGGGAGGGGGAGAGAGGCTCAGAGTTTTCCTCGGATTGTTTATCTCATGGTAACGGTGGCAGTAGTTATTTATTTCAAGCGCACAAACTCCCCCGAATATTCATTCCTAAATCATGAAACGCCTTGCAGAAATTATTTTAATATTTCAAGACTGCTGAAACGCCTTGTTAAGAAATACCCAAAGCAGGAATTATTTATTTCAAGACTGCCAATGTTTTTATTTCACCAAAACTGAGCAAGAATTGTCTATT
The DNA here is from genome assembly GCA_026936325.1 of Platynereis dumerilii. Lineage (NCBI taxonomy): Eukaryota > Metazoa > Annelida > Polychaeta > Phyllodocida > Nereididae > Platynereis > Platynereis dumerilii. The sequence goes on from JAPTHN010000002.1 coordinate 49,124,595, forward strand.
TAAAAAATAAACTCCAAGCCCCCCCCCCCCCTTGAGATAAAATGCCCCCTTGCAGTTAATAGTTCTGTCGTGTATTCTGCTATGCAATTTTTATTTCTATATTATGACAATATATATAGCATATCAACATGCCTGAAACAATTATTGATAATTCAACAGTCGTGGTCAATGACCAGACCATTGTAATTTGTTAATTAATTTAAAAGTTTTAGTACTGTAGTCCTTGTTGTCTGTGTAGTTGTAGTTAATATGTAGTTCTGTATTTCACAGTATTTTTTGCTGTTATGACATATTTATATATGGGTCAATATTCATATGAATATTGAAATATTGATCTGTTTCTGTCAATATATATATTCATTCATTCATTCATTCATTCGTCTTTGGAACTTCTGTGTTTCTGTAGACCAGCTGAAACTACCACACAATGTTCAACAACAAGTAATAAGGAAGCGAAACTGCTGCACAACTGCAAATGATAGCCTGCAGATAGATTATATCCTTCAATTTATTAATTTCTGAAGCAGTCTGCAAATTGTTGACCCATTTTATTATTCCAGCAATTAGTTCGTCCCGCAGCGCCCTCTTACGATTTTGCGGTGAAACGGAACTCTCCGGGACACCAGATAGGCTAGTAGTGCAGCCAGCATACTTTACCGCTAATGGCGGCCAACATTGAGGGCTCATTTCAATGTGGTGAATCGGGAACATGTCGAGAAATCCAAAATGGCGGCCATTTTGTGGTGGCCATTTTGGCAGCCATCTTTCTTCATTATTGAACTGTCCATTGTCACCTTAATATTTCACTTATAGTTATGAAATTTGGTACAGGTATTGGCCTGTGGGTATGGAACAGGAACATGTTGAGAAATCCAAGATGGCGGCCATTTCGGCAGCCATCTTTCTTCATTTCTTGAACTGCCCTTTGTGACCTCAATATTTTGCTTAGAGAATTGAAATTTGGTACAGGTATTGGTCTGTGGGTATCGATCGGGCACATGTTGAGAAATCCAAGATGGCGGCCATTTTGTCATGGCCATTTGGGCAACCATCTTTCTCATTCTAGACCTGCCCATTGTGATCTCAATATTTCGTTAAGAGTTATGAAATTTGGTACAGGTATTGGCCTGTGGGTATTGATCAGGAACATATTGAGAAATCCAAGATGGCAGCCATTTTGTCAGGCATCTTCCATAATTTCTTAAGCCGCCCATTGTACTCTCATTATTCCTCTCAGAGTAATGACATTTGGTACAGGTATTGGCCTGTGGGCATGAATCGGGAACATGTTGTGAAATCCAAGATGGCCACCAAAATGGTCACTTCAAAATGTCTGACATCCTTGAACTGCCCATTTTGACCTTACTTTTTCGTTTAAGAGTTATGAAATTACGTACAGGTATTAGCCTGTGGGCATGGATCCGTAAAATGTGGATAAATCTAAGATTGTGGTCATTTTGGCAGCAATCTTTCTTCTTTCTTGAACCGCCCATTGTAACCTCAAAATACCGCTTAGGTTTATGAAATTAGGTATTACCTGTGGGTGATAATCTGGCACACATTGATAGATTTCATATTAACAGACGAGCGTTGAAACCGCTTTTGGTTCTGGTTTTTTTAGCTCTGTTACTTCATTCAGCTTATTGCAATGCATCTGCAAAGTTCAGACCTCTTTGACAAGGTCTTGCCGCTACCCAGGAAGCGTTGGTTTGGGGGCGTAGCGGTTTGGGGGTCGGGTGGGGGGGTCAGGGCAGGAAGCTGCAGAATTCTGCAGGATGCTGCAGAATTTGTGAAATTCTACAGCTTCTTACAGAAACATAGGCGTATTTCGCAGGGGGTCAGGGGGGGGGGCTGCAGCCCCCCCTGGCATCAGGGCAAATTGCATATATCAGGGCAAATCCTGACCAATCAGGGCAGATCCACTGCCCTGGTCATATCCGCGCCATGTTAAAATTTCAGGGCAAAATAGCAACAGCCCCCCCGCGAAACGTCTGTCCCGTACGCCTATGTACAGAAATGCTGCAGAGACAGAGGAGCACAAAACCCCCAACCCCCCTACCAACCCCCAAACCAACGTTTCCTGGGTAATGGCAAGACCCTTTTCAAAAAAAATTTTTGAAATTCTGCAGCTTCCTGTAGCTTCTTGCAGAATTCCACAGTACACTTAAATTTCTTCCTGCACCTGCAGATGTTTTGATGCTCGTCTGCAATGAATTCTGCAGATTGTAAAATGACATTTTTGCGAGCTGACCGTTCGCCGAAAAATGTGTCGTACGGCAAAAAGAAACAACGATGGACAAAGACTGACTACTGCAGTCTATAGACCTGGTTGTAGGGTACCTGAAACTTTTTTCTGAATGAAATTTGGTTGAGAATTGACCGAACAGAGAGGCAAAACGTCCATGGAAGTTTATTTTGACAGAGCACTGTAAAATGACATTTTTGCGAGCTGACCCATCGCCGAAAAATGTGCCGTACGGCGAAAAGAAACAAAGACGGACAGAGACTGACTACTGCAGTATAATATATAGACCTGGTTGTAGGGTACCTGAAACTTTTTTCTGAATGAAATTTGGTTGAGAATTGACCGAACAGAGAGGCAAAACGTCCATGGAAGTTTATTTTGACAGAGCACTGTAAAATGACATTTTTGCGAGCTGACCCATCGCCGAAAAATGTGTCGTACGGCGAAAAGAAACAAAGACGGACAGAGACTGACTACTGCAGTCTATAGACCTGGTTGTAGGATACCTGCAACTTTTTACTGAATGAAATTTGGTTAAGAATTGGCCGAGCAGAGAGGCAGAACGTCTATGAAAGTTTATTTTGATAGAGGTCATTCCACAAACTGCTACCTGACGAGCACCAAAGGCCCCAACCCCCCCACCCGAACCCCAAACCGCTATGCCCCCAACCTACGTTTCCTGGGTAGCGGCAAGACCTTGTCAAAGGGGTCTGAACTTTGCATATGCATTGCAATAAGCTGAATGAAGTAACAGAGCTTCAAAAATCCTGCAGGGAGCTGCAGAATTCTGCAGCTTCCTGCAGAATTTTTTAAGAAAGTGCAGAATTCTGCAGGAAACTGCAGAATTCTGCTGGCAGCTGCAGAATTGGTGAAATTCTGCAGGTGGCTGCAGAATTTTTGAAATTCTGCAGTTTCCTGCAGAATTCTGCAGCTTCCTGTAGAATTCTGCAGCTAGCTGCATTAGTGCATAAAACCTCCCAAGCTGCATAACTCTTACAGAATTACAGATTTTGCTGCAGAAACTTTTCAGAAACGCTGCAGGGATGGATGAGCACCAAAACCCCGGACCACCTGACCCGAACCCCGACCCCCCAAACCAACATTTCCTGGGTAGTGTTAAGACCCTTGTCAAAGAGGTCTGAACTTTGCAGATGCATTGCAATAAGCTGGAGCAAGTAACAGAGGTTCAGAAATCCTGCAGGGAGCTGCAGAACTGCAGAATTCTGCAGCTTCCTGCAGAATTTTTTAAGAAACTGCAGAATTCTGCAGGCAGCTGCAGAATTGGTGAAATCCTGCAGGGAGCTGCAGATCTGCAGAATTCTGCAGCTTCCTGCGGAATTTTTTAAGAAACTGCAGAATCCTGCAGGAAACACGAAGCCCCCAATTGTACTTACTGCTGTGTGTGTATATATTTACTATAACAACAACGTGACGTCAACACTTGGAGGCTCCGTGGCAGGAAACTACAGAATTCTGCAGGCAGCTGCAGAATTGGTGAAATTCTGCAGGTGGCTGCAGAATTTTTGAAATTCTGCAGTTTCCTGCAGAATTCTGCAGCTTCCTGCAGAATTCTGCAGCTAGCTGCATAAGTGCATAAAACCTCCCAAGCTGCATAACTCCTACAGAATTACAGATTTTGCTGCAGAAACTTTTCAGAAACGCTGCAGGGATGGATGAGCACCAAAACCCCCGACCACCTGACCCGACCCCCGAACCCCGACCCCCCAAACCAACATTTCCTGGGTAGTGTTAAGACCCTTGTCAAAGAGGTCTGAACTTTGCAGATGCATTGCAATAAGCTGGAGCAAGTAACAGAGGTTCAGAAATCCTGCAGGGAGCTGCAGAATTCTGCAGCTTCCTGCAGAATTTTTTAAGAAACTGCAGAATTCTGCAGGCAGCTGCAGAATTGGTGAAATTATGCAGGAAGCTGCAGAATTTTTGAAATTCTGCAGTTTCCTGTAGAATTCTGCAGCTAGCTGCATAAGTGCATAAAACCTCCCAAGCTGCATAACTCCTACAGAATCAAATATTCTGCTGCAGAATTTTTTCAGAAACGCTGCTAGGCCAGACAAGCACCAAAACCCCGGACCCCCCCAACCGACCCCCAAACCGCTACGCCCCCAAACCAACGTTTCCTGGGTAGCGGCAAGACCTTGTCAAAGAGGTCTGAACTTTGCATATGCTTTGCAATGGGCTGGATGAAGTAACAGAGGTTCAGAAATCCTGCAGGGAGCTGCAGAACTGCAGAATTCTGCAGCTTCCTGCAGAATTTTTTGAGAAACTGCAGAATTCTGCAGGCAGCTGCAGAATTGGTGAAATTCTGCAGGTGGCTGCAGAATTTGTGAAATTCTGCAGCTTCCTACAGAATTCTGCAGCTTCCTACAGAATTCTGCAGCTTCCTGCAGAATTCTGCAGCTTCTTGCAGAATTCTGCAGCTGGCTGCATAAATGCGTAAAACCTCCCAAGCTGCATAACTCCTACAGAATTACATATACTGCTGCAGAATTTTTTCAGAAACGCTGCTGAACCTGACGAGCACCAAATCCCCCAACCGTCCCCCCCCCACCGACCCCTAAACCGCTACGCCCCCAAACCAACGTTTCCTTGGTAGCGGCAAGACCTTGTGAAAGAGGTCTGAACTTTGCAGATGCATTGCAATAAGCTGAATAAAGTAACAAAGTTTCAAAAATCCTGCTGGGAGCTGCAGAACTGCAGAATTCTGCAGCTTCTTACAGAACTGCAGAATTTACTGCAGAATTCTGCAGCTTCCTACAGAACTGCAGAATCCGCTGCAGAACTGCAGAATTCTGCAGCTTCTTACAGAACTGCAGAATTTGCTGCAGAACTGCAGAATTCTGCAGCTTCCTACAGAACTGCAGAATTTGCTGCAGAACTACAGAAAGAAATTATACTCTCCTCGGGAGGGCTTGCCCAGCTTCAAATTCTTAGCCATATAGAAAAATTGCAGGTTGGGGGAAAATAAATTGATACTGATATTTGTTATGTCCTAGCGCTGTCTAGCAGCGCGGATGTTTCATGATTAAAATTCCAAGAAATAAATAAATCAAACAAGCATGGCTGTGGTGGTCAATGTGCGCATGCGCGACTTTTATTATAAAGCGGATGACTCCGTTCATGAAATCTCGGATGACTCCGTTCATGAAATCTCGATACACAACATCTCTCTTTGTTTAACAAAATAGTTGGTAAATTTGCACATGCGACTTTTACAATAAATTTGTCAAGTTGTTAAATTTTGGAATTTTTAGAACACCATTTTTTTTAAGATGAGTTTTTGAACATCAGAACATTTAAAATTTATATAAGATCATTTGGAAAATGAACATCAGGTTGAACCTTAGATTATCAACATTTTTACAAAATTAATATAAGATCATTATCTCTCTTTGTTTAACAAAATAATTTGGCACATATAAAGGTAAATAATCTAAATTAAATTTTTAGAGACTTGTATAAATGTAAGTCTATATAAGGCAATTAGTGAACATTGTATAATACTGAGAGTATACTTGAACTTTTACAACTTCAAAAGTATAAAGTTTAACATCAATAAGCATAACTAAGATGCTAAGAACTCGAAAAATTGTATAAATGTAATACAATCAGAAGGCTATTATATAGCAAAACCTTAGCTCTGTCTAAGTAACATGATTAATGAATTCTAACTTAATCACTTAATCACTACAAATTCTAGTTGAGAACTAGTCTAGGAATCTACGAGGGCGTTGAACAGATCTACCAGTGCGTGTGACAACATGAGGGGTTGGTAAGACTGGTCCCATATCAAGGAATTCTGGATCCTCAAAATTTTCGTCTTCTTCATAGTCATTCTCGTCATTGAGATCAAAGTAGTCTTCCCTCGTTTTCAGTAGATCCCTCCGATTTCTTCGTTTAATTCTGCCATCTGGAGTTTTGATAAGGTACGATCTGTCATCATAAGTTTGTTGATCTGCTGGTAGTAGTTGAGCTGGTTCCCATCGGTTGTGATGTGGGTAATTTCGGACTCTGACATTATCAGTCTCTTGTAGTGCTGGTAGTTCTCGTGATCCTCGATCATAGTACGATTTGGCACGTTGTCTGTTGTCGGCAATACTGGCTTGGACTGCATCTGGATCCAAGAGATTTGGACGTAGGAGATCTTGCGAAGTAGGAATCCTTGTCCTTGTTCTTCTGCCCATGAGGCGTTGAGCTGGAGATCCAATAGTGTCATTTCGCGGTGTGTTGCGAATGTTTAGCAAAGCGAGTGCTAAGTCTCTGTTATCCTCTTGACACTTGGTGATGACTTTCTTCACAATATCAACAGCTTTTTCTACAAGTCCATTAGTTTGAGAATGGTACGGAGACATGGTAACATGTTCAAAGTCATAAGCAGAAGCAAACTGCTTGAATATCACACTGTTGAAGGGCGGACCATTGTCCGACAGTACTTTCGTAGGAATGCCATGCATAGCGAAGATTTTCTTCGTAGCCTTGATGACCAAGTCAGCTGACGTATCATGATGAAGGTTGATAAACTCAAACCATTCAGAGTAGTAGTCGACCACTAGAATGTACTTGGAACCATTCAAATCAAAGAGGTCAATAGCTAGAGTTGACCAGGGTTCAGTTGGAACTTCGGACGGAATGAGAGGCTCTTTTTGTTGATAAGTGCGGAATTTCTGACATGGTCCACACTTTCCGACTAATTCTTCAATCTGGGCGTTGATACCCGGCCAATAAACTAAGTCTTTGGCAAGTTGTTTCGTCCTCACTATGCCTTGATGCGACTCGTGCAGAATGTTCAGAGTTTCTTTCTGAAGCGCTGCAGGGATAATTATTCTCTGGCCTCGGAGAACTGTTTCATCAATCACATGAATTTCTTCGCGGAAATCCCAATAGGGTCGCACTAATTCTTCTGTTTCTCTTTTTCGTTCAGGCCATCCTTTGGAGACAGTTTTCATTAATTGCTGTAGGGCTTCATCTTTCTTGGTTTCTTCTTGAATTTGAGACAGTCTTTGAGTGCTGAATGCGAAGATACTTTGCACATTAGTAAGCATAACAGAAAAGTCTTTGTCTTCATTCTGTGCAGGTAATGGTAGGCGACTCAGATTATCTGGAACAGGAATGTCTTTTCCTGGCTTGTGCACTAGTTTGAAGTCATACTGTTGAAGTCTCATCCTCATCTTTTGCAGGCGTAAGGGAACTTGATGTAGAGGCTTGTCGAGAATCCTGATGAGCGGCAAGTGATCAGTCACGATGGTCACATCCTGGCGACCATAAATGTACGTGTGGAACTTCTGGCATGAAGTTACAATGGCTAAAAGTTCTTTCTCTATCTGGCTGTAGGCATATTCAGCAGGAGTAAGGGACTTAGAACTATATGCGACTGGTCTGCCACCTTGTGTTAACACCATTCCTAAGCCAAGTTGACTTGCATCACAGGAAATTGTGATCGGCTCTTCGAGACTGTAATAGCGCAAAACAGGAGCTGTAGTGAGCATGCGCTTTAACTTCAGAAAGGCTTCCTCATGCACTGGATCCCAGTGAAATTTGAAGTGTGCTTCTTTGTTGCTTTCTTTCAGTAACTGACGTAATGGCTCTGTAGTGTGCGCAAGTTCTGGGAGAAATTTCATAGTGTAATTCACCATACCAAGCAGAGTGTGAACGTGGTGCGACGTAGTTGGTCTTGGCATTTCAGTTACAGCCTTAACTTTGTCTTGGGATACTTTCACGCCGTCTGGGGTTAGAACTTGTCCAACGTATTCTACTTCCGATTGAGCTAATCGCATTTTACTCTTGTTGAGCTTCAAGTTGTTCTGACGACATCGACGGAGAACTGCTTCTAATGTCCTGTTGTGGCTCTCCAGTGTTGCTCCATGTACCAATATGTCGTCCATAACTATCTCGACATTTGGAATACCACTAAAAAGTTCAGTCATTGCTCTCTGGTAAATTTCAGGCGCACTTGAGATTCCCATTGGTAATCTTTTGTAGAAATATCTACCGAAGGGCGTGTTAAACGCAGTGAGTAGAGCACTATGATCATCCAGTTTAATTTGAAAGAACCCTTGATGAGCATCTAATACTGTAAAATACTTGGAGCCGTGTGTGCGGGTAATCACATCTTCCACTGTCAGGATAGGATGATATTCTCGAAGTAAAGCTTGATTCAAGTCTTTGGGGTCAATTGTAATTCTAATGTTTTTGTTCTGCTTTAACACCACATGCATGCTGCTACACCACGGGGTAGGTGTGCCAACTGGAACACGTTCAATGATTTCACTGTTTTCAAGCTGATCAAGTTTTTGTTTCACAGAGTCTCTTAATGCTGCAGGAATCGGTCTCGGTGGATGCGCTACGGGTCTGACTTCTGGGTCGTACTTGAGAGAGTATGTTCCTGGGATACAGCCTACTCCCTCTGTCACATCACTGTAGTTGTCAACTAACACCTGTGTACTAGAAGGCACTGAAGTACTACTTGCTAAGACTCGCTTGACAAGATTTAAAGCTACACTGTCTGAATCGCTAAGAATAGCTGGACATGAACTATCAACAACTTCAGCTTTAAGATAGTAGACACCTTTTGACGTTTTAACAGGCAATTTCACTTGTCCTATCGCTCTAACTGTAGAACCTCCGAAACCATTAATAATCGTTGAGCTAGGAATTAACTTTGGAATCGGTCTCAATTTGCTGTACACATTGTATGGAATCACGGTTACATCACCTTGCGTATCAATCTTGAAATGAACAACATTTGAATCAGCCAAACTCAAAGTTACACACCACATGTTACATTTCTTGTTTTGACAAAAGGACCGTGAATCTGGAGGCAAACTTGTTGCACGAACATTTACACAATCAGTCAAAATTTCAGCATTTGTGCACATAACATCATTGACATCATTTGCAAAGGCAGTACCATTGACATTGGCAAGTGACACATCAGTTGAGCAAACAGCATCATTCAAGTCAATCAGCATTTGAGTTGGAAATAAACAGTACAGTGCCAAAAGCACCATTGTGCAAAACATCAGAACCATGCGAAAAAATTTCATCTTTGCACCTGCACCTGCACCAACATGAGCAGTGACATCAGAGTCAGACAAATTCAAATCATTTGACAGTTCAAGTTCATCAAAGCATTCATTTGACATTTCAAGTTCATCAAAGCATTCATTTGACAGTTCAAGTTCATCAAAGCATTCATTTGACATTTCAAGTTCATCAAAGCATTCATTTGACTTTTCAAGTTCATCAAAGCATTCATTTGACATTTCAAGTGCATTGTAATAGTCATTTGGTATTTCATCATATTCATTCGGCAATTGATTGCACATTTCACATTCACATTCACAATAACAGTCATTTGGCAATTGATCGCACATTTCACAGTAATAGTCATTTGGCAATTGATCGCACATGTAGTCATTTTCACAATAGTAGTCATTTGGCAATTGATCGCACATGTAGTCATTTTCACAATAGTAGTCATTTGGCAATTGATCGCGATAGTCATTCATTTCATCACAATAGTCATTCGACTCATGACTGTAGGCGTTTCCTTGGGAGCGAAAGTGATAAATGTACAAATCGTTCATCGATTGCACATAGTCGTTCGCACTGTGTGACGCACTGTTCATCGAATTCATGGAGTGAATTGTGCCTTGTTGACCTTGTTGACCTTGAGACGTTTGACGTCGTTGACTTCGATTGTCATTGTTGTTGCGATTTTCACCACTGTTACGCTGTCGGCACATGTTCTGGAAGTGCCCTTGACGATTGCAGAAGTTGCATGTTCTTCCGTATGCAGGATAACGGTTACGTGCGTGCGATATTCCACAATTGGAACAATTGGTTACACCATTTCGATCCGAGTAACTTTGAAATCTCTGATGCTGACTGTAGCCCCGGCGGTTGTGGAATCCACGGGAATTTCCTCGGAATCTTCGAGCACCGTAATTGGATTGCGACTGTTGATGGTAAAAGTTGCATCGTCTACGTGACATACCTCGACCGTATCGATTGAACCCTCGGCCTCGTCCTCGGCCTCTTCTACTGTTGAAGGCGTTCACATTTTGACTAGAATTGTTGTCTCTCTGGTGGGACTGGTTGTTGTTGCCATGGTGATGACTGTACACATTACTGGACTGCAGGACACCTCTTGACAATTGTCTTTGTTCATGCAGATGACACTTGTTAATGATCTGGTCTAATGTCAAATCTTCTGACCATAATCTATCTCTGAGGTCCTTGGACCGCACACCCACAGAAATCTGCTTACAAAGCTGATTGTCCAAAGTATTTCCAAACTGACAGTTCACTGCAAGTTGTTTTAACCGGGCGATATAATCCCCAATACATTCTCCTTCTTCTTGTTTACACGAGTCAAATTGCGTCATATACAGTTTGGTTAATCGTTTGGGCTCGAAATGATTGTCAAACTTCTGGAGAACGAGGTCTAAATTCTGGCGATCGATTTGGTTTTGAAATTCGAAGTTATTGAAAATGTCAATATATTTAGGACCCATACCGTAAAGTAGGATGGACACTTTTCTTTGTCCACTTGCATTCTGGAGATTTGCAGCTAGGAAGTACAGTGATAATTGATCCTTATGAGCTCTCCATGCGGGTAGAATTGTAGATTCTGTTGGTTGAAACTGGGCGTCTGTATTTAGCGGAACGGAACGGAATTGACGGAATGGAATATCTGTATTCCGCGGAACTGTAAAATGCGGAATTGTAAAGTGCGGAACTGTAAAAAACGGAACTGTAAAATGCGGAACTGTATTCCGCGGAACTGTAAAACACGGAATTCTACTACAGACAGCTTGGTGTCATTATGTAGGATATCACTTGATGCTTTTCAAAGGGAGTGTCATCTAATGACTGTTAGACATTAACTGCAATTCTTTAGATTGTGCACTTTTCATGACAGCTCATGACTTCTTATTGAATCAATTGATATTGTAGTGCCAGCAATTGCCTAATTGGTATTGAAGTGTCAGGATGTGATAATCTGGTTGAAGTGTCAGTGTGATGAACATTCTCAAGTGCAATTAAATTTAGTTTTAGAACTGGGACTTGCTTTGAAGAACTCATACAATTAGTTCTTTCTTTTATGAAATACATAATTGTAATAGGGTTATTTTTACAAGCATACCTTGCCACAATGCATACGGCAGAATACAGAAAATTACCAGCAAGTAGTGCATTGGTGGAGGGCTGGTCTGTTGGTCATGTAGTTATATATGGTAGAGATTAGCTTACCCTGACCACATCATACACTGTTTTGTGTATGGAAATGAGCCCTGCAGTGGGAGGATGAAAAAGTGACTGATTAGGCCTACAGGCCATCCAATCAATTTTTATTTATTTCAAAATTTCCCATGAATTACAAGAATAGTTCTTCGCATTTCTGGCTGACTCTTATTCCCATGAATGATTTCTTCAGACCTTCTTGGGACGATGATCCTTATTTAGATATTTACTTGTTTCATACAAAATCAAGAGTTATGAATACTCAGCTTCTATTAGGGCTTTTCTGTTAAGGAATGAAGGACAATATATGCTTTTAAAAGGATTTTTTTTTTTTTTTTTTTTGAATGACTTGGTCTTTATTTTTTCCAAAATACAAATTTTTTATGTTCAACAATATAAGATTGGAGGCCTTCGAACTCTGTCGAGTTATTTGAAGACTCACCAAGATGGAGTGGGATGAAAATGAGATGAATGAAAATGAGAATCAAGGAACATTTTAAAGTTAAAACATGCTCTCCGTTGCCACATCACCAGACATAAAGTAAAAAGAAGAGATGTACTTTTGAAAACAGGTTTGATGAAAATCACAGGGTAGTGGAATATGAATCCCAAACCGTCTTTCAATTTTTTCAAAACGATTGTCAAAAACTCACAAACCAAAAACTCTTCAAAATCAAATTAGATGAGAATCACAGGGTTAGGAATACAAAATCCCAGTCCGTATTTCAGGTCAGATTGAAAATCAGATAAAATCCATAACCAGAGACAAAATATCTTCAAACACCAAGCCTCAGAAGCAGCTCCATTAACCCGATTGCTCTACCCATTCCATAGTGGAGGGAGTTTCTTCATTAACCAAACAGAGACAAGGAATATTGGGAAGGTATGGAAATGCAAACATAGACATATCGAAAATAGATTTGGTTTTTGTGTTTTTTTTCCTCGCTAACTCTTTGCCTGTTTTAGAGGTTGTCAATGGGATTAATAAGGAGGAAATTTTTTAGACTTCGTTTAAAAGCATGGTAGCTATTACAGACCAAACAATTGTTACCTCAATTGCAGAATTGCTTGGTCTGTATTCCTTCAGTCTAAGGTACAGAAAAAGCCCTACTATATAGCCCAGGTGGATTGGATTTTGTTTTCATAGTAATACTGAAGTATAATGACAGGTATCCTGTCAAATGATAACTGCTAACTAATTTGTTATTTAAAAAAAAAAACTTCATATTTTTCTAAGATTAACAAGTCAACAACAGCATTTTGACTTCCACAGCCAAAGAACAAAATTTACAGTCAGTCACTTTGATACAGAAAAAGAGTGAACTGCTGCACTGTGAAAATGGCATTTTGTGTGTCATCATGCTGATGATTTGTCATGATCATACCTGATACTTTCAATGTTAATTTGATTTAAGGAGACTGATCCTGCTTGTGTGTGACAGGATATGCATCTGATTTTCACTATAAAATCAGCTTATGACAGGTCAAATGGCCTTCTCTTGATCATGACTAATCAAACAGCCTGTAGTTTTTCCCATGTTGAAAGTAGAGAAGATGATTTTCATTGGCTATCATGAGGCACAAAGTACATTTTTCACAGTGAATTGGTCCTCATTGTTTCTATATATAAAAGTGACAGACTGTTCCCCCAAGATAGCAGGAAATCCCAAGCTAATGCCGATTTATATCTTCAATTCATGGCGTTATTTGACAGCTATTAATTGCTTAAATATGAATGAAGTAATCAACATCAACTGGAAAGCAATCGGAACTCAAAAGTCATGACATATCAAAACTTGAAAAGGCCTTCTATTGACAATGACTACAAACATGTGCAATGTTACAGGAGATTGTGTTGAAGTTGACTTGTATAGTCCAGTGAATCAAGCTATTTTGCTTGTACATATTTGACGTGTGGTAGAAAGCCACTCATTTGTGACTGATATCCAATTGAATGGGTGTGTATAAGAATCTGTGAATTAAACACATTTTATCAGTTGGTCCACTTTGCATTAACCCAAACAAACTAACAAGTCCCTCTCGTAATCCCCTCGCTCATCATTCAATCATTCTATGATTCACAAATACCATCCAAGCACAGGAATTGACAAAGACAACATTTGACCATATCAGATCGCATTCTGAGAATGTCAACCAAAGTGCTATGCATTGAAGGTTAAAAAAAACATTAAAAAAAATAATATCATGTATTCACAAACCTTTTCTCAACATGTTTCTTATAGATAGATATATAGATATATAGATAGATATAGAAAGATAGATAGATAGATAGATAGATAGATAGATAGATAGATAGATAGATAGATAGATAGATAGATAGATAGATTGGCAGATAGATCTAGACAGATATGGGTAGGCCTAATAAAGAAGTAAATTAGGCCTACTGACTAAGTGATGTGACACTGTGGCAAAAAATCTTGTGTTCAGTAAACCAAACCATTTGCTTTCAAAAATGTGCGGTCTGGGATTGTCAAATGCGGGAAATACATTCATTTCACTAATTTCGGAAATGAAATATGGGCAACAACCAGAATTGTATGATTAACAGTCACTTTCAATAAGTTTTATAAGATAACAGCCATATCTCTGTGATAACAGCATCTACAACATCAAATGGACTACTCACACACATAAATTAAACTGTAAAAACAGGACTATATTATATAGAACCTTTCCTGGTCGCTCATTTGCTTAGAAATGATAAAATCGAGAGCTTTAACATCAAAGTGCCATTTCAAAGAAATGATCGAAATTTGGCTTTATATTATATCCCAAATTAAGATAAAGCCAAGTAAAGCTAATTCAGTAGTGAAATGTCATGCATGACAAATTGATCATCATCTCTTTTTGTAAGATTAATAGCCAATTTATTTAGAAAATATGGACAACAGTTGAAGTTAGGATGAATAGACAGTCCACAAAGCAATTGTGAATTGTAATCAACTATGGAACATCCCTACTGATACAAGGACCACTGGCCTGCAGAATTAATGGCAATTAAGGCTTCCAAGTTGGTACCTTGCAATCCAGTGCCAATAACAGAGCCATGGGCATCCATAGGAGGCAGCTCAATGGTAAATATATATACAAATTTCGGCAATTCCGCATTTTACAGATTCCGTTCCGCATTTTACAGATTCCGTTCCACATTTTACAGATTCCGCTTTTTACAATTCCGTTCCGCATTTTACAGATTCCGTTCCGTTCCGCCAAATACAGACGCCCGGTTGAAACTTGGGCGGTTCGAATGCGCCGGCCGCCATGATGTAGCGAGGTCTGACCGGGCGTTGCTTTCCAGGCTAAATTGTTCGTAATTTCCGCATTTTCAGAGTAAAATAATCCTGGCAAAATGTTCTTGAGTTAGCCTGCCCACGTCTGACACCATGTTATGTCCTAGCGCTGTCTAGCAGCGCGGATGTTTCATGATTAAAATTCCAAGAAATAAATAAATCAAACAAGCATGGCTGTGGTGGTCAATGTGCGCATGCGCGACTTTTATTATAAAGCGGATGACTCCGTTCATGAAATCTCGGATGACTCCGTTCATGAAATCTCGATACACAACAATATTTTTGTTATAATTTTCCAAACCCTAATTTTTGTCTTTGCAATATTTGTTCATTTCAGAGAAATTCAGACAGCTATAGCTCCAACATAAAGAATGAATGACGCCCGCAGATCACGGTCCAACAGCTGGGAGAGGCAAGAGCCGGATGGACAATTGTATCGAGACCCTCTAGACAGACTGTCCTCTTGCGAGAGTAGCAATAGTTCTCCTGGGATAATCCGCATAGTAGTCAGAAAGAAGAGGAAATCAAGAAAATCAAGAAAATCATCTTCTTCTTCTTCTAGCTCTTTCACAAGTCCATCTCAACGGAAGAGGAAAAGAACAGAAGATTCTTCTTCTTCTTCTTCTACCTATTCTTCCGGCTCTTGGAGCTCCTGGTGGAGCATTGGGTACATTCGATTCGACCTGCTCTAACTACTCCGGAAGTTACGTATCTACTCCAGGAAGTGACGTTTCTACTCCTGGAGTGAACTACTCCAAGGTTGGTCCAAATCGAACATAACAGAGTAGTTAGAATCGTCATAACTTGGGGTTCCCTAGCAATTAGAATTCCCCAGTTGATGGCAATTACGACATCAATTGACACCCTCAATCGATTGCTCTTAATTTATTGAATTGAAATACGGACATTCACACCAGAAAAAAACAATTAGGCACTAAATCAAAGCTTCTGAAGTGTCATCTATCTTTGTAAACAATCCTACGTCATGGGATATCCCAATTTCTTGGAGTACTTCCGATCTACTCCAATCTACTCCGAACTACTCCCGGAAGTGCAAAACGAATGATCTGGAGTGAACTACTCTACTCCAGGAGGACTTTGGAGCAGCGAAACGAATGTACCCCAGGACTGGGGGACCTGCTAAAAAGCGGGTTGAAAAAAGCGGGGTAGCGGGTAGCGGGTTGACGCAAAATAAACACAGGGAACAATGGGAAGCACACTGAACAAACACAGGGTTATTCAACTGACACTGGGACAACATTCCCTGTCTGCCCGCTACTGTTTCACCCCTCTACCTCCGCTACTTGCAATTAAGCATTTTGCACTTATATAGGCCCAGTGATAGAGATCACTGTATAGGCCCTATAGCTAATTGATAGGCCTATGTGATTGTCATTTAAGGCTAACACCATCATTGACACTTCTTGAGGAATGAGTTAATTGGCTTTAATTGCCATCAATTTCTCAATACTTTTACAATAGAGCTCCCTACAAAGATTGAATTTATATACATTTTTTAAATTCTAACATAAAATATTAATTAAAATATTCAAAAAGATTTATGGTAGTATGATTGTACATGTTGATGTAGGCCTATGCAATGTGAATTGCAATGTGAATATTTTTATCCTGTATCTTTTTTATGTAAATTGTGAATAAAGAATTTAAAGCAACAGTCTTGAGCAGTTTCTTTTATTTCGTGTTGGCTTTTAATGTGACATAATTCTTATTTATAAAAAAAATATAATGATTTTCCTTCAAATTAGAGGGGTTGATCAAAAGTAAATAAAGTAGCAAGCATAACTTTGTTTAGGTAAGAGCCTATAGCCTGTACATCAAGTCTTTTATCTGACACCAGTGCAATACATTTTTCACTTTCATCAAGACTACTTAAGTAGGGCATAAAGGCTACTAACTCTGTCAAAAAGCTCTGATCTGCTAGAGCATAAAAAAGCGGAGAATCTCAGCATTCCAAAAAGGGGTCTGCCATTTCTGTACACCCAATAGTCATGTGACTGTGAGCAATTGATTGTCTGGGCCTCTCAGGTAGCGGAAAATGCAGCAGAAGTAATGTAGCGGGTGAAGCTACTATAGGGGTAGCGGGCAGTGTTGTATCAGTGTCTAGACTGTGTTGTATCAGTGCCATCCGCTACCCGCTACCCGCTCCTCTCCAGCCCGCTTTTTAGCAAGTCCCCAGGACTGGGTCGTCTTCTCCATTACTGAGCTCCACCAGCTATGACAGCAGCTGGGACACTTGGTCCAGCACAAGTGAAGATGAAAAGAAGAAGAAGTTTGTATTATTAAAATTTTATATTTATATTCTGCTTTTCTTTTAATCCTTCCGACTGACCGAGCTTAGAAAAAGTGCCTCGATTCCCTCGAGAAGATCGAAGAAGCTAACAATCAATTATTTCTGGCCTTTATATCTGTCTCCAGAGAAAAGAAAGAGAAGAAGAAGAAGAAGAAGGAAAAAAAGAAAAAGAAGAAAAAGTCAGATTCATCTGACACAACCACATCCAGCAGTTGCGCGGAAGAAAAGGGGGAGACGAAGGAGAGGTAAATCGGGAATTTTAAGATGAACACGAGTAATCCTTGGAAGCAAGGCTTTGGAGTCAGTTGGAGTCTGGAGTTAGAGGTTTTCAGGTGGAGCATGTGGAGCATGTGGAGTCAGGGTCAAAATCAATCTGTTGACTCCAGCATGCTGACTCCTAGAAATTATTTCGATATTAATGACAAAAACCCAAGTATATATATTAATAGGATGCTTTGTGAATTAATTATAGTATTCAGACATAAGAACTTCATTTCAGGAAACTTGCTAAAAAGTCAGGCAAGAAGGAGAAAATGAGACAAAGAAAGAATCGACAAAAACGTTTGCAGAAAGAAGAACGGAAATTGAAGAAGTTAAAGAAGATGGAGGAAGGGAAGATTCGGGAAGGTCAAAGTTCCGAGATTGGTTCTGCTCTGCCTGTCAAGGGTGGGTCGTGTTTAACCTCACCAATTAAAGCAAATTAACATGGATTTATGATCTCCAAACTGTTTCTATCAAAATGTAACTAAAGTTACTAAACGCTCTGTGAAAATTTAATATGAAATATTAATTTCACACGGTCGCATTAATGAAATTTTCGCTATCTTGCTGTAATTGTAATAGGCTTTCTTTTCACTTAGATAAAGATAGTGAGCCTTCAAATGGGAGGAGCATGAGACCAATGACAAAAGAAGAATGGGAGAAGAAACAGAGTGAAGAACGCAGAGTGTATGATCCAGAATCCACCAGATATCGGTATGGCACAATTTTAGTATTTTCTCGAGTAATTATTGTATTTTAACAAGCACATAGTACTTGAATGACTACTAATCACAAAATTAACACTATATCTGTTAGCCCCACCCAGAGTAGAAGGACATATGCGGGGAACTTACTTGATCAGTTTTGGTGTAATAAATGAATTCTTTTTGGGCTGTCTTGAAATAGATAATATATGCTAGGGGTATTTCTTGACAAGGTGTTGCTAGATTCTGGAATGGATATTCGGGGACTTGTTCCCTTGAAATAAACAATCACTGCTACCGATATCGTGAAATAAATAATTTCCCAAGGAGGAAAACTCCAAGCCCCCCTGCCCTGGATATTAAATGATCGCCCCCTCTGAGAATTTTCAAAGGGCAGGGAATTCTAAAGTAAAATGGCAAAGGAACAGAGGGACACAAAACCTCATCCTTAGCCTCATAGAATCTTTTTTTGAAAATTGAATTGCTGTACATGTAGAAGTTCATTTTTTCATTGTTTTGTGCTGTTAAAATATCCGATGTAATGTATAACGATAGATTTCTCATAAGGCCACACATAATTGATTCTTAGCTTCGCGGACACGCCGACACAATAGATTTCCTGCCGATGGAAAAAAAATAATAATTTTTTTTTGACATGAAAAAAAAAAAAATTTTCACCTTTTTTAGCCTGGCTCACCAGGCTAATTCAGGAGTAATGGTCTGAAAATATTGTCTGTCAGAGTTAACTCTACTGTTCAATAACAACAGGTTCAATATATCGGTTTTTGTGTGTTATTGGTTTGTTAGGGTAGTTAGATGTATGGAAATTACTTTTTTTTTTTCAATAAAAAAAAAAATTTTTTTTCCCCAAAATTTTTTTTCCAAGATTTGAAAAAAAAAAAATTTCAACTTTTTTTCAATAATTACGCTAATTTTTTTTTTTTTCAAAAAGAGGAAATCGGGCAACTTCTGTTTTTTTTTTCAAAATTTAAACATTTTTTGCTCCAAGATTAAAATTTTTTTTTCCTAAATTAAAAAAAAGAAAAAAATTGTTTTCCTAGATTTTAAAAAAAACTATTTTTTTGTTCCAAATTTTTTTCAATTTCGTCAATTTTTTCAAAGGAGGAAATTGGGGGACTTCAAGATTTAAAAAAATCGTACACATTCTTTTTGTGGTTATTTCGATATTAATTTGTTCATGGAACAACCACAATAACAGCACTTCATTTGCCGCAATTCAGAACCACCTTTCTCTGCCATTTCCAAAAAAGTAGACTTAACTATTTCACCAGCATTGCTACATATTTTGCCGTCATCACTGCCACGTATTTTGCCGTCATCACTGCCACTTGAGCCAGGCTTTGAATCCGCGGATTCTTGTTTTTTTTGTCCTACCGACCGACCCAAGAAAAAGTGCCTTGAGAGGATCCGATAAGCTAAAGATCAATTATGTGTGGCCTAAACAGAAGAGCGTTGACATTGCATGCTTATGGTTCTCTGGTTATTTCAGACAGCAACTGGTGGTGGTGAAAAGCTTTACCAGAAGATGTCAGGGCTGGACTAGGACAGATTTCATGTTTTGAAAAAAACTTTAAAGTCATTTTGATTTTGATATAACTGATTTAGGCCTCCCTGCCTGCATGGATCGTCAATCTTAATTACTGTATGTTCATGTTATTGTAGAATTTACTAATTGTTTGTTTTATTTATGCTCTACTGTTGTTACGTCAATATGTATGCGGATGGTGGTCAATTTTAGTGTTTGGGGAACATC
The DNA here is from genome assembly GCA_026936325.1 of Platynereis dumerilii. NCBI lineage: Eukaryota > Metazoa > Annelida > Polychaeta > Phyllodocida > Nereididae > Platynereis > Platynereis dumerilii. The sequence continues at coordinate 49,144,462 of JAPTHN010000002.1, forward strand.
CATTTTTCATTCACAGTTTTATCCATGGTATTTATATTGGTAGGCCTATTTGAAATTAAAAGCCTTTTTCCAATACACTTTCAACTTAGGCCTAAAATTTCAACGTAAATTCCTCTGTGGGTTCAAGCATTGAATCCATGGATTCTTGTCTTTTTTCTTTTTAAAGATTTTTGTTGTTGGTTACATTGCTCTTAGCAAATATCAGAGCCTCAGATGGTGAAATTACTTTCAGATTAATTATCTGCAATCACCAGTTGCAGGCCTATCGTGTTATTACTGCAGCAATGATCACTCCTGCTGCTGCATGCTGAGCACTTGTCCCGTTCAGCGTTGTCCACGCTTTACGTCATCCGTTTTTAGAGCTGGTCCGCGTGGTCCGCATTTTACACTGACTGTTCAGAAAATGGAAAATGGCCGAGTAAACAACAACATGAGCAACCGCAACAGAGAACGTGGCACACCGAAGTTTGCTGTGCTTTGGCAGGACGCATGAAGTAGATATGATTATACGTTGATGGTTTGTGTGTGCATTTTGAAAACACATGAAACAGTAGAATTTCGTGTCTGTTGCGCAACCACGATTTATGTCAGAGCCTGAGATCAAAACTTGTCTTGAGAAGTTGAGTTGAGGTTGGAATTCTCTCAATCAGTCCACTGCACTGGTCCACCAGTCATTGAATTAGCCTAATTTTCTTTTGAATGGCTGTTTCAATCATCCTTTGCTCATTGCCATTTCCTCCTGTCTTATTTAACCTACTGGTACCAAGTGCATAAATGCAGGACGTAAAGTCCCTATCATCCATCCATCTACTAGGAGAACAAGGACAAGGTACTTATCACATACTGATGTAATGCTCAGAATTCTTTTGGTGTCTATTCTCCCAGGTCGCCACTCTTGTGGGGAGCAGCACTTGCATGTTTTGTTTTCTTGTGGATTAGTCATCGTTCTACTCAAATTTCACCCTGAAAAAAGTTGCGGGTACCCAGCAACCAGGTCTATTGACTGAAGTTGACAGTGTTTGTCTGTTGTTGTTTCTTTTTTCTGTACGACACGTTTTTCGGCGATCGGTCAGCTCGCAAAAATGCATTTTGCGAGCTGACCGATTGCCGAAAAAAGTGCCGTACGGCAAAAAGAAACAACGACGGACAAAGACTGACAACTGTATTAAATAGACCTGGTTGCAGGGTATCCACCACTTTTTTCAGAGTGAAATTTGGTTGAAAATTGGCCGAGCAGAGTGGCAAAATGTCCATAGAGGTTTATTTTATGCAGCAGTTTGTAAAATGACATTTTTGCGAGCTTACCGATCGCCGAAAAAAGTGCCGTACGGCAAAAAGAAACAACGACAGACAAAGACTGACAACAGTAGTAAATAGACCTGGTTGCAGGGTATCCACCACTTTTTTCAGAGTGAAATTTGGTTGAGAATTGGCCGAGCAGAGTGTCAAAACGTCCATAGAGGCACAGAGGTTTATTTTGAAGCAGCCCCCCCCCCCCAACTCGACCCCAGAACTGCTCCCCCCCCCAACCAACGTTTCCTGGGTAATGACAAGTCCCTTGTACCAGAGGTTCACAAATACTGCATGAATTCTGCAATAAATTTGTTCTGCAGAATTTATTGCAGAATTGCAGAATTCTGCAGTTTCCTCCCAAACTGCAGAATTTATTGCAGAATTGCAGAATTCTGCAATTTCCTCCCAAACTGCAGAATTTATTGCAGAATTGCAGAATTCTGCAGTTTCCTCCCAAACTGCAGAATTTATTGCAGAATTCTTCAATTTCACTCCCAAACTGCAGAATTTATTGCAGAATTGCAGGAAGAAATTTAAATGTACTGGATAATAGGCTTGGAAAAAAATATTGAATTAAACCAGACCAAAGTTATAGAAAAGAGTAGGCCTATGTTCCTCGTTTTCAATCAAGTCCATGATTTTTATTCAGGATAGACAGCACTGATCATTGCTAATCTTTCTATTTAAAAAGAGCATAATCTGTTTATTTCAGACCACTTGACCTAAAACTGGAAAATGAACGGAGACCGAAAATCACGACGGTCTGACAGCTGGGAGAGACGAGAGCGCGGTCAACATGTGCTTCGCGACCCTCAACATGCTCAAGATAGACGGTCGTCCTACAACAGCAGCAATAATTCTCACGACAGAATCTACATAGAAACGAAGAAGAAGAGGAGGTCGAGAAGCACATCCTCTTCGTCATCTAGCTCATCCAGAAGTCCGTCCCCGAGGAAGAAAGGAAGAAAGAGAGCCAAGAAGAAAGGAAGAAAAAGAACAAGTTCGTCATCTTCTTCTAGCACTTCCAGAAGTTCGTCCCCAAGGGAGAAAGAAAGAAAAAGAGCAAGGAAGAAAAGAAGAAAAAGTTCTGAATCTTCGAAAAAAGGAAGAAGAAGAGCAAGTTCTTCCTCTTCTTCTTCCTCCAGCAGCTCATCTTCAGAGTCTTCTTCCTCCTCCTCCAGTCCAGAGAGAAATAAAAAGATCTGGCAAGACAAGTTAGTTTCTTTTGTGGTATATATCACTGCGCAGTACCAGAAGTGGTAGGATGAGGGTTTGACTGCCAGATTAAATTCAAGTTCAGAATTGCTGTTTTATATTGTTGCAGCCCTGAACACAAGTTAAACTGATTGAATGCAAGTTCTGCATTGATGTTTGATGTTGTTGCGGCTCCTTTAGAAACACCACAAGTTTAAATTCAAGTTTTGCAAGTTGACTGCAACTTGCAGCTGTGAACACAACTTTGGCCAACTGATCTGACAGATTTGCAAATCAGCCAAATCTTTTGTTGTGATACCTATTGGTATAAACAAACTGATAACGTTTTTTTATTTTCAGGGAACATTCCAAAAAGTTAAAATTGAAGGAGAAAAAAAAGGTTAAAAAGGAGAAAAAACGTTTGAAGAGGGAAAAAAAGAAGGAGAAGAAACGCTTGAAGAAGGAAAAGCGAAAACTGAAGAAGCTGAAGAAGATGGAAGAAAAGAAGATTCAGGAAGATCAGAGTGTCGAGATTGGTCCTGCTCTGTCTGTCAAGGGTGGGTCTTGTTAATAGCAACATACATGTATTATATCATATACCATTTTTTCGAAAAAAAGAAGTGTGTCTCATTGAGAGAACTGCACGGTTAGAGGCCCAAACTAAAATAATAAGCATACAAATGTAGGTCTCAATTACATTATAAATTATTCTTTTAATTTCTTTATGCTTAGATAAAGAAAGCGAGCCTTCAAATGCAAGGAACATGAGACCAATGACGAAAGAAGAATGGGAGAAGAAACAGAGTGAAGTACGCAGAGTTTATGATCCAGAAACAGGCAGAAATCGGTAAGAGAAATAAAATTTGTATTTTTCTTGAGTGATTTTCGTCTTATGATTAGGATAAGATATTTGAATGTCAAACTTACATTAAAATGTGTAAATTGTGAAACATGGATTTTAAATAAAAGTAAGCAATTCGTTATGGATATTTGACTCCGTTACTATGGTGTAGGAAGCCAATATAACAAAACAACCCAAGTCACGGTCACTGAGTAACAATATCACGAGCTGTTGTGTGAATTAATATCACTCGAGCCCACAGGGCGAGAGTGATATTAATTCACACAACAGCGAGTGATATTGTACGAAGTGCCCTGACGCGTGGTTGTTTTGTTTTTATCACCTGGTTTTACCTCAAATTTTTAGTTATAAAGAGAGACTATTTTCTGCCATTACAAAAATGTGACGTCATCATGGAGTAACAATGGCTATGACGTCACAATCCCATTGTTTTGGCCATTGCTTTGTTTGTGACGTCATCAGACAGCTGAGATGCTGGTGATGTCATAACCATTGTTAAAAAATATCGCCCTTGAAGGGTGGTATTTTTTACAATATCATAGACCCTGATATTTTGACTCCAAACAGTGATATTCACAGCCAACCAGGTGATAATGACTATTATTAAAGGAGGTGTGTACACATCTCCATATATGCAGTCACAGTGAGAGTATGGAAGTTTTGGCGGGAAATTTGAAATTTGAGCATGATCAAAATGTCTTTGGGCCCTAACTTCGCCATTTTCTTTGGAGATGTTTGGAGTCAAAGAGGCACACTAACTTGATTATTATATAAGAGCAAGCATCTGGCATAGGAATGAATACCCTGCACGTTGTATTTTGGACGTGACTTCGTTTCAATCGTGCTTAGATCCACTACAGGCAGCATCACACATTGTGTATTGGCCACTGTGCCTAAACTATTGCACTTGTATATTTATAACTAATTTGGCACATGAATTGGTCTTATAGCACGTATGAGCCTTTTGGTGTTCATATTTAAGCAATAACTACAGTTTTTGTAAAATTTGGAAATTAAAAAATAATTTTTTTTGAGCATGGTTGCACCTATGGACATGAAAATCTGCCATATTATATGTTAAATACCCTCAATGCGCCTTTTGGGGGTCTAAATGCCCTTACAAAAATTAATTAATGGAAATTCAGCAAAAATGTGGGGAAAAAAACAACTATTTCTGTGCTCTATGATTCCGTCAATTTTGGAGTTAGACCTCAATTTTGCATTCAGATGTCTTAATTATATTAAACTCTTTAGATGTCCAAATCATAACTCTTTGAATGGCTAAACTTGTGTTTGGACTCAGTTTTGTCAAAGCCCATGGGATTTTGGTGGATGTCAGTAACTGTTGTATCCAGTGTTCAATACAGCTCTAGACGAAATAATTCTATTAGTGAATAGAGTATGTCTTATATTCCCAGTCTTCTCATCTCATTATCATGCGATAGTCACCAAAATGAATGTGCAGCCACTTTCCACAAAAAGGAGGTTCAACTACTGAGCTAATCACACACGTTTCCATACATCATTTTAAAGCTCTTTCAAAGTTCGTTAGTGGAATGTATTCATTTTTCCATATCACATATATATACCACAAGGCTATTTTGAGCCTTGAAAATGGGTTATTTGTAAAATTCTGAAATCTAGCACAGTCTATTGATAACTAACCACCTCCATTTTGAACCCTTGGGTTCTTGTTTAATTAAATTGCAACTGAATTGTACGAAATGGTAATTATTAAATACTATGTTATAAAATATTTGGGAGTAATTGTTATGTTTGTGTCACATTATGTTTTGTACATAATGCAAGTCTTGCAAGATGACTATATTTAGAAATGACACAAGAATATTCATGTTTATTATGAGTAACATCTTTATTGGTAGGCCTATTCAATCTGTTTATTTTGAAGAATCGAATGTTGTGCAGCAGCATGCAGATGTGAAGTTTCAAAAGATCTAAACATCTTTCTATGTAAAGATTGTAACCGTACTATATTTTGCAAGCTTTTGTTGATTTTACTGATCAATATAGTCTTTTTATAAAGATGCATATGATCAATTTGAATTTTTCAGATTAATAAGAGGGGAAGGTGAGGTCATTGAAGAAATAGTGAGCAAGGACCGGCATAAAGAAATAAACAAGGTATGGTTAAATCCATATGTTCCACTGAATAATTTCAAATAATAAAGTACAAAAGTGAGTCAGAATAGAGACATTGTTTGAGTACAATATTTCAACCTTTATTTGGTCATCTTCAGGTACATAATGAGAGGGAATATTGATAGAGGAAGGTTATCACACAGAAAACAAAACCTTCCTCTATCAATATTCCCTCTCATTATGTACCTGAAGATGACCAAATAAAGGTTGAAATATTGTACTCAAACAATGTCTCTATTCGGACTCACTTTTGTACTTTAGTATGGTTAAATAGTTTTCTTGTTTTACACCACATTAAAAATGTCCAGAGCTATACAGTAAGCTGGTAGCACCAGTGATTGGTCAATGGTATTGATTTATTTTATCATTGCAGACATTGCATTAAACTTAGAGCAGGTTGTGTAACTACATTTTCATTTTGGCAACAATGTGGAAAACCTATTCGAAAAAAGCTTGTTTTGTCAATTGTCACAATAGCTATAAAATTAATGTTTGTGTTGTAACTGCAATAAAGGCTTCATCAATGATTCAACAAATTTCACCACCCTTACATTAAAATTTTTCGTATTTCAGACCGCAACTGCCGGTGATGGGAATTTCTACCAGAAAATGTCTGGACTGCAGTAAGACTTTTTAGTCTTAAAAAAAAATCAATACCTGATTGTGTGTGTAACATGTAGGCAGTTGTATGTCTACTGTTGGTACTGTACATATATGAATACTGGAGTGGTTGGGTGATTTTAATTATGTACAATGTACATACAATGACAAACCAATTCAAACAAATTAACCATTTCATAACTCCTAAGTTATCCTTTTCATTCACACTGTTTCATCCACAGTCTTTTCATTGGTATTTGCAAGTTGTTACCAATACATTTTTAGAATCTGAATAGTTCTTTGTTCTTTACACTATGAGTTTTGATATTTTTAAGATACATATTCTGATAAAACCAGACCAACAACACCTTCGGCCAACTTGCAAATACAGAATTTTATTATCTAGAAAGATACTCATGGCAAAAAAGTAAAATGAACAATGTTGTTCTGCATATATATTTTCTTGATGGTCTTGGTGATCAGATGGCCCAGTGTTTAGGACACCAGCCGAAATGGATCCTTGCTAAATTCATAATCTATTAAAGGACATTCGTAATTTTGGGAATCGCATTGGCATTGGTCTGCTCCACTGAATCCACCAGGTGGCTCAAAGGTATAGGCAATAGCTATGTTCTCCTGAATCAACCAAGTGGCCCAGTGGCGCGGGCAACAGTCATGTTCTTTTGAATCATTCAAGTTGCCAAATGGCTTGGGCAATAGTCATGTTCTCCTGAATCAGCCAAGTGGCCCAGTGGCTTGGGCAACAGTCATGTTCTCTTGAATCAGCCAAGTGGCCAAATGGCTTGGGCAATAGTCATGTTCTCCTGAATCAGCCAAGTGGCCCAGTGGCTTGGGCAACAGTCATGTTCTCTTGAATCAGCCAAGTGGCCAAATGGCTTGGGCAATAGTCATGTTCTCCTAAATCAACCAAGTGGCCCAGTGGCGCGGGCTATAGCCATGTTCTCTTGAATCAACCGAGTGGCCCAGTGGCGTGGGCAATAGCCATGTTCTCTTGAATAAACCTACTGGCGTGAGCTATAGTCATGTTACCCTGAATCAACCAAGTGGCCCAGTGGTTAGGGCTATAGCCATGTTCTCTTGAATTAACCGAATGGCCCAGTGGCGTGGGCAATAGCTATGTTCTCTTGAATCAACCAAGCGGCCAAATGGCTAGGGCAATAGTCTTGTTCTCCTGAATCAACTAAGTGGTCAAGGAGTGTGGGCAATAGCCATGTACTCCTGAATCAAACAAGTGGCCCAGTGGTTAGGGCTATAGTCAATGTCTCCTGAATCAACCGAGTGGCAGAGTGGCGTGGGCAATAGCCATGTTCTCTTGAATCAACCAATTGGCCAAGCAGTGGGGCAATAGCCATGTTCTCTTGAATCAACCAAGTGGCCAAGCACGCAATAGTCATGTTCTCCTGAATCAACCAATTGGCCAAGCAGCATGGGCTATAATCATGTTCTCTTGAATCAACCGAGTGGCAAAATGGCGTGGGCAATAGCCATGTTCTCCTGAATCAACCAAGTGGCCAAGCAGCGTGGGCAATAGCCATGTTCTCTTGAATCAACCAAGTGGCCAAGCAGTGTGGGCAATAGTCATGTTCTCCTGAATCAACCAATTGGCCAAGCAGCATGGGCTATAATCATGTTTTCTTGAATCAACCGAGTGGCAAAATGGCGTGGGCAATAGCCATGTTCTCCTGAATCAACCAAGTGGCCAAGCAGCGTGGGCAATAGCCATGTTCTCTTGAATCAACCAAGTGGCCAAGCACGCAATAGTCATGTTCTCCTGAATCAACCAATTGGCCAAGCAGCATGGGCTATAATCATGTTCTCTTGAATCAACCGAGTGGCAAAATGGCGTGGGCAATAGCCATGTTCTCCTGAATCAACCAAGTGGCCAAGCAGCGTGGGCAATAGCCATGTTCTCTTGAATCAACCAAGTGGCCAAGCAGTGTGGGCAATAGTCATGTTCTCCTGAATCAACCAATTGGCCAAGCAGCATGGGCTATAATCATGTTTTCTTGAATCAACCGAGTGGCAAAATGGCGTGGGCAATAGCCATGTTCTCCTGAATCAACCAAGTGGCCAAGCAGCGTGGGCAATAGCCATGTTCTCTTGAATCAACCAAGTGGCCAAGCAGTGTAGACAATAGTCATGTTCTTCTGAAGCAACCAATTGGCCAAACAGCATGGGCTATAATCATGTTCTCTTGAATCAACCGAGTGGCAGAATGGCGTGGGCAATAGCCATGTTCTCCTGAATCAACCAAGTGGCCCAGTGGTTAGGGCTATAGTAATGTTCTCTTTAATCAACCAAGTAGCAGGGTGGCGTGGGCAATAGCCATGTTCTCTTAAATCAACCGAGTGGCAGAGTGGCGTGGGCAATAGCGATGTTCTCTTGAATCAACCAAATGGCTTTGGCAATAGTCATGTTCTCCTGAATTAACCAAGTGGCCTAGTAGAGTGAGCAATAGAACATTTTCTCTTGAATCAACCATATGGCCAAATGGCTTGGGCTATAGTCATGTTAGAGTGTCTCTTTTCTCGAACTTTATTCCGGATCACGCTCTTCTTTAAACCAATTGATCTCCTATGTGAACAGACCACATAGTCTATAGTTCAGCCAAATCCATTGACGTTTAGGCCCCCTCCCCTACCCACTTCTATTTTGGGGCTATTTTTACCATTCGCGAGTACAGTAAAAATGTCATTTTCATATTGAAAAACATGCACTACCGACTTATTGTACCTATTAAGGTTGCTTAAAAGGTACAATGAGGTGTCTGCTGGGTACTGCTTTCATTTCCATCAATTCCTCATCCATATCATGTTATCTATAGGCATTTTAAGGGCACAAATCACTAAATTCAGCTAAAATTCTTGTCGAACCACCCAAATACCTAATCCTGTACTTAGAAGGGTAGATTGAGGATGGTGATATATTTTATAAGTATAGGATTTCTAATAAGATTCAAGTATTAAGAAATACTGAAAAATCAAGAGTTGCCAACCCCAATTGGACTTGTTCACTTGAATCAACCAAGTGACCAAACGCCTTGGGCAACACTCATGTTCTCCTGAATTAACCAAGTGACCTAGTAGCGTGAGCAAAAGAACATTTTCTCTTGAACCAACCATGTGGCCAAATGGCTTGGGCAATAGCTATGTTCTCTTGAATCAAACTAAGTGGCCCAGTGGCTTTGGCTATAGCCAAATTCTTGAGAATCAAACAAGTCAGGGGTACCTCACAACAGTGTATTATTAAAATGCCCACATCAGAGTAAGCTACTGGTTGCACATCTTTTGTGACACTTAGATTCATTTTTTTATGCAACTGGGAGAAAATATCTGTTATGCTGCCAGCTGGGTTGCCAGCCAGCCCAAGCGTTGTTCAGCATCTCCCAGCCAGCTGATATAAATCATTTTATTTCCCAGCCAGCCACCTCTACTGCTTTCTTATTACCTGACAGCAAATTTCATCGGTTGGACGCCAAAAATTAGATCCCAGCTGACAACTTTGCCAGCTGGGAACATCTTAGCTGACAGTCTGCCAGCCAGCCGGGCGCCTGCTGCATAAGAGATAATTGGTATAACAGATCGTAGGGTGCCCCTGACAAGTGGCCCAGTGGCTTGGGCAATAGTTGTGTTCTCTTGAATCGGCCATTTTACCAAGCTGTTTTGGTCTTAGACATGTTCTCCTGAATCAGCCAATTGGCCCAGTGGCCATGTTCTCTTGAATTAACCAAGTCGCCAAATGGCTTAGGCAAAAGTCATGAATGTTCTCCTGAATCAACCAAGTGGCCCAGTTATGTAGCCAATAGCCATGTTCTCTTGAATCTACCAAGTTGCTCAGTGGCTTGGGCAATAGTCATGTTCTCTTAATTCAACCAAGTTGCCCAGTGGCTTGGGCAATAGTCATGTTCTCTTGAATCGGCCAACTTAACAAGTGGTTTAGGCTTTAGCCATGTTCTCTTGAATCGACCAATTGGGCAGGTTGCTTAGGCTTTGGCTATGTTCTCCTGAATCAACACAATGGCTTAATTGATAGTCATGTTCTGTTGAAGCAACCAAGTGGCCCAGTGACTTGGGCAATAGTCATGTTTTCTTGATTCGACCAAATTACCAAGTGGTTTTGGCTTTAGCCATGTTCTCCTGAATCAACTAAGTGGCCCAGTGGCATGAGCTATGACCATGTTCTCTTGATTCAAGAGTGTTCAATCAACCAAGTGGCCCAGCACCTCGGGTAATTGGCATGCTCCCCTGAATCAAACCAGTGGCTCAGTGGCATTGGCTATAGCCATGTTCTCTAGAATCAAGCACGTGGCCAAATGGCCTGGGCAATAGTCATGTTTTCCTGAATCAACCAAGTGGCCCAGTGGCTTAGGGCCTAGTGGCGTGAGCAATAGAACATTTCCTCTTGAATCAACCATGTGGCCAAATGGCTTGGGCTATAGTCACTGTCATGTTCTCTTGAATCAACCAAGTGGCCCAGTGGCTTGGGCAATAGTCACATTCTCTTGAATTGACCAAGTTACCGAGTGGTTTTGGCAATAGCCACGATCTCCTGAATCGACCAGGTGGCCTAATTATGCGGGCAATAGCCATGTTCTCTTGAATCAACCAAGTGACCCGGCGACTTGGGCAATTGGCATGCTCTCCTGAATCTAACCAAATGGCCCAGTGGCTTTGGCTATAGCCATTTTCTTTTTAATCAGCCAAGTGGCACAGTGGCTTGGACAATGGTCATGTTCTTGTCAATCAACCAAGTGGCCCAGTGGCTTTGGCTATAGCCATGTTCTCTTGAATCAACCGAGTGGCCGAGTGCCTTGGGCAATAGTCATGTTGTCCTGGATCATCCAAGTGGCCTGGTGGTTTGGGCAATAGAACATGTTCTCTTGAATCAGCCATGTGGCCAAATGGCTTGGGCTATAGTCATGTTCTCCTGAATTGAACCAGTGGCCCAGTGGCCCAGTGGCTTTAGCTATAGCCAAATTCACTTGAATCAAACAAGTGGCCCAGTGGCTTGGGCAATAGTTGTGTTCCCTTGAATCGGCCAACTTACCAAGTGGTTTAGGTTTTAGCCATGTTCTCCTGAATCAACTAAGTGGCCAAGTGGCTTGGGAATAGTCATGTTCTCTTTAATCAGCAAAATTGCCTGTGGCTTGGGAATAGTCTTGTTCTCTTGAATCAAACCAAGTAGCCCAGTGGCTTTGGCAATAGTCATGCTTTCTTGAATCGACCAAATTACCTAGTGGTTTTTAGCCTTGTTCTCTTGAATCGACCAGGTGGGCAGGTTGCTTGGGCTATGATCATGTTTTCCTGAATCAACCAAGTGGCCCAGTGGCTTAGGTGATAGTGCATGTTCTGTTGAAGCAACAAAGTGGCCGAATGGCTTGGGCTATAGCCATGTTCTCTTGAATTCGCCAAGAGGCTTTGGTAAAAGTCATATTCTCTTGAATGAACAGAGTGGCATGGTGTCTTGGGCAATGAATCAACCATGCTCCTTGGTGGTTCGTGCTATAGCCATATTCTCTTCAGTCAACCAAGTGGCCCGGTAGCTTGAGCTGTAGCCATGTTCTCTTGAATAAACCTAGTGGCTTGGGTAATAGTCATATTCTCTGGAATCAACCAATAGGCCCAGTGGTTTTGGCACTAGCCAGGTTTTCTTGAATCAACCAAGTTACCAAGAATCAATCCTTCTAACTCATTAGTATGAACAATAGGCTCATTCTATCAAATCAACCAGGTGGCCCATTGATTTGGGCAATAACCTACTTATCTTGAATCAACCAGATAGCTTGTTGCTTTTGGCAATTATAGCCATGTTCTCTTCTAACAACCGGGTTCCCCAGTGGCTTGAGTTACAGCTCTTGAATCAACCAAGTGACTCATTAGTATAAACAGTTGTCTTGTTGATTGAAACCAACCGTGGGGGGGGGGGGGTAGTGGTCTGTGAAATAGCCTTGTCCTCCTGAATCAACCAGGTGGCCAAGTGGCTTAGGCAATATAGTCATGTTCTCTCAAGTTGCTGAGTGGTCCAGGCAATAGCTGTGTTCCCATGAATCAACCTGATGGCAGTGTTATAGGCATTAGTAATGGTCTCTTTAATTAAACAGACTGCACAATGGCATGGACAATATATAGCCATGTTCTCTTGAATCAATTAAGTGGCCCATTGGCTTGGGAATTAAATGGCCGATATTTTACCTTAACCGTGTTCCCTAGTGGTCCCTGCAACATTTTTATGTCTATTTATGTATCAACTGTAACCACTGAGTGTAAGTTTCACTACTGGCCTTTGACAAAAACAACTATACGAGGGGTGTCCCAAAAGTTCTGACCAATTTTTTTGGCAGACCTTTCTATTTGAAATAGCTAAATGAAACTTTCACAGAATAAACTTCAGGTATTTGACAATCCATTTTGAAAAATTCAAGACTGTAAGAAGTGTTTAAGTTACTATTCTGTTACCATGGTTATGTGAGGTTGGTGCACGCAGCGCAGCTCAATTTCTCAGATGAAATTCAGCAAATTAGCTGTGTTAAAAGTCAGAGAATTTATAGTAAAAAAGCAAATGATTGGAAGAAAATGTATTTCCTGATAAGCTTGCAGTCTTTCAAGATATCTTCCATTAGTTTATAAACGTTTATTTATATTTCAACCTGATCAGCTGAGGCAATAAACAAAGGCTTTTTCCAGCAGTTGCCTGACAGAGCTTGAGACGGTTTGGCTGAAACAATCTGCTGTCAAGAGGCAGTGCTCAAAAAAGTTAGTTTCAAAACCCAATCTCATCTGCTTTAATGACCAGATTTGGCCTTCTGTAACTTTGTGTGATACTAAGATATATATACCAGTTCAAAAATTAAAGAAGTAATAGTCATAACGAGAAATGAAGCAGTCGCCACATACACTGAAATTCCATAATTTAGGAACAGCCCAGTTTGGAGGACCCAGGTGATCACCTCAGCACATGGGCTAAACTGATTCACAGTGACTTTAAATGTAAAGGAAAAACTTTGAGATACTGTTAGGTTTCCAAATAATATTTTTCATGATAAACCATTGCTTATTTACAGTAAATTCCTTGGTTATTTATAAGCCTAGAGACTTGGATTTGGCCTAAAAAATTAGCTGCGCTCGGTGCACTGACCTTCTGTTTCCATGGCAACAGAAAAGTTATTTAAAATGTTCGAACTGGTACTATACCTTTAAAATGGATAGCGAAATACCTGAAATTGATTCTGTGAAAATTTCATACAGCTACTTCACGTAGAAAGGTCTGCCAAAAATATCGGTCAGAACTTTTGGGACACCCCTCGTATAAATTATTCTAAAAGTTCAAACTGGGTGGCCTCTCAATAGCGATACCTCATTGCACCTTGGAGAGGTCTCCAATCTCCATTACTGCAGTTCTAATCAGGAATCAACAATTTTTTATAGCAAACTGAACACTGTATTACTGTAACTGTATCTGGAGCTAATAAGTGATAATGAACTTGAAATTGATCTCCTCAACTAAGTGGCCCACCTGTGTGAAAAATAAACCTTAATTGTTCTTTCAAATGAACCAAGTGGCCAAATGGTTTTGGCATTAGCCTTGTTTCCTTGAATCAACCAGGTGGTCTAGGGGACTTGCAATATGTTCTCTTGAATCAATCATGTTCCCTTGAGGTACAGGCAATAGCCTTGTTCTCTCAAATAAACCAAGACTTGGTGGCCCAGTGGTTTTGGCAACAGCCTTATTCTCTCATATAAACCAAGAATCAACCAAGTGGCACAGTGGTTGCATTAATATGTTCCGTTGAATAAACCATGCATGTGCCCATTGGTATGAATGAGTCTGTTCCACAGGCAGTGTTCACATGCTTTGCCTTATTCTGTTATATTATACCAAGGTGTATTGCTCAAGCTCCCCCTATGGGAAAATGACAGTCGTCATGTGCGGTCATATTTGCGGAAGTTGCCATAAATAGTATTCTTAGGATATATCCCATGGCCACCAGGCCTGTTTTGTGGTGGCTGGGAAACAGGCTATAGTATGCTCACCAAAGGGCAGACTGAGGTTCCAATTTAATCAAGAGATGGCTCTGTGGTCTCCTAAATTCTGATTGGCTGTCAAAGGGAATTCCCTTGTGATGTATGCTGATATGGGTGCACACATATAAGATTGGCCAAACAAGGTTTAATGCGAGTCTAAATGCAGTGTAGTGGGTGAAAATCATCTCTAAGTGTAGCTGAGAGACTATTATCTCACAGAACCAACAATAATGTTGTGAAAGGCTGCTCCTTGAGCAATTTGAATCAATTTTCTATATTTGCACTCCACCAGGCGGCACTTGAGCCATAAACCTTTCTCTCTATCTCTAGAACTGCTAAGCCATTGTGATCATTCCGCCTGTGTCTGTTCTCCCAAATCAACCAAGTGGCCCAGTGGCTTGGGCAATAGCCATGTTCTCTTAACCCAAGCGTGTTCACCAGTTGTACAGCAGCCACATTCTTTAAACCAAACTGCGCTCCCCAGTGGTTTGTACAATACCCTTGTTCTCTTGAATTGACCAGGTGGGCCATTGGTATGAACAATAACCTTGTTCTCACAAATCAACCAAGTGGCTGATTGGTTTTCGTGATTGCATTATTTTCTTGAATCGACCAGGCAATAGTGTTAAGCACTAACCATGTTTCTCTGAATCATCCAAGTGTTTAATTGTTATTAACGATAGCCTGTTAACTGTTGTTTAGAGCTACCCATCTTCTCTTAAATCAACTGTTCCACTCAAAGGTACAGGCACAAACAATGTTCTCTCGAATCAACCGTGTTCACTGGTGATTTGGGAAATAGGCTTGTTCTCTTGAATCAACCGAATGGCACAGTGATTGGGCAATAGCCATGTTTATTTTTCTTGAATCAAGCACGTTCCCATTGTTAGGAGCAATAGCTTTGTTCTCTTGATTCAACCAGGTGGCCCTGCGGCTTGTTTTATCAGTGCCTCTGTGTTTACAGAACTAACTTCCAATCATTATGACACAAGTTCGAATGCAGACATATCAATATTTTACACTATAAAAGTTTATATCCGACGAAAATCAGTGCTTCATATCCTCTTATACCTATTTCATCATTCGAGCACTTATCAATATTAAAAATTTGCAGTGGCGGATCCAGACAAGGTCATCTAGGGGGGCCCGGGTGTGTTTCAGCCATTCGCTGGCCCGCGTCGCGGCATATTCTCCCTCTTAGTTCCAATCTATGAACAGAACCAGCTTTTGGGGCTTAGTTCCAGTCTAGTGTCCAAACTACACTAGTTACTGCCCCAGACTGGAACTTGCTTAGTTTCACCCTAGGACCAGAACTAAGAAGTGCAACACACCAGCTCCAATGGACAACATAAAATCCGGGACAAGGGGATGCAGAACTGGGCAGAATGGCCAGGAGAATCCAGGGCGAACTCAGCAGCCCAGTTGATGGTCATGGAGCCAGAGACTGGCTAAATGTATAATTGTACAATCAAATTTTCAGTATCAGGTGTCAAAATATCAGAAAAGATGCAATGACCTTAATTGTCTAAAAAAAACCTTCAGTTGCTGGTTGGGCCCTTCCAATTCTGCACTCTGGTCCCGGGTTTTAAGTCACCTATGCGCAATGCAGATGCAATGGGTACATTCGTTTCGCTGCTCCAAAGTGCTCTTGGAGTAGAGTAGTTCACGAAGTTCGCCCGTCGTTGGGCTACGGGGGGGGGGGGATTCTCACTAACAGGGGTGTATAAAGCCAGGGGGAGGGTTGTTCTCACTAAGAGAGGCTGTATAGGCGCCGTTGGAGGGTACTGCATTTTTTTTTGTTTCTTGGATTAAAATGGTTTGGTATTTTAGCATTTCCGATTAATTGGTCCGGTTTCTGCTATTTGGTATCATTAGAATCGTCTTGAAAAAAAGACACTTCCTTCATTGTATATATGGTATCTCAATCATGAAGATTAAATTGGTTTCAGCTTTCAGGTATTTGTACTGAAAGATTAAAATGGTTTGTGGTTATGGCGTTGATTTTCTGATTAGAATGGTTCCAGTTTTTTAAATCGCCGTGGCGCATCCCCATGCAAAAGTCGGGAAGTACCCCCCCTCATGGGAGCCAGCCCAGACAATGCGCGGATCATCTGGGGGGGGGGGGTTTCTTCGACATTCAGGGTACCCACTGAAATTTGGCGAGCAAATTCCCTGTATTTTCCCTGATTTTTCCCTGCTTTCCCAGATGTTTTCTCTGACATAATTTGGCCTATCGTTGTGTTGTCGCTGCATTATCGTCGCAAATCGGAAACCAAAAACTATTACTTTTATGGATTTTTGCTTAAATTATCTAATGGTCACCCCCTTGAGAATGGACATAAATCCTCAGTTTTCACCAAATCTTCTTGAAATTTGGAATCCTGCTTCGGAACATATTTTACAGGTAATGACACTCTAGGCCTATACAAGGACATATAAAAGCAAGGAAAGATATGGTTTGGCTCCATCTTAAAAAGCAACCATCCTGATTGACGTGACAGTGGTGAAAGCATCAGACAAATTTATGACGTCACATAACCATTATCAAAGGCCAGTACGTCGACATAACCAATAACCACAACCGCAAGCAGTGTCAACGCTCGTCTGTTAATGTTAAATTTTTCAATGTGTGCCTGATTGTCAGGCCAATACCTGTACCTAATTTTATGTCTGGAAGTGAAAGACTAAGCTCGATCAATAGCTATTCGTTTTCAAAGAAACAGACAAGCCAAAAATGAACTTAGCAAATCTTTTAACTACAATGACACATATAAAGGAAACACATTCTCATTAATATACATATTGTTCAATCTAGTTCCTCTTTATAATAATAACAGTGGTATAGCTAACAAAATTGTATTTGACAATAAAAATAATTATCTTAAATGCTGGTTTAAAAAAATAATTGAACCACTGGTACGGTAACAACTAGATTCATCAACCAGCAAAACCAAAGAGTGAAACCATTTCAAAAGTAAAACATAAGTGAATCATTTAGCATTGAAAAGTTGAAAACATAACACTACTCAGTCCCTTGAGATCTTTGAGTTTAAGTTATGGTTATTTTATCCTTAATATTATGCTGAATGTGAATATCTATTCTTTTATAGGCCCTACAACAAAATTGGGATGACCCATGTTTAGCAGATTTGCTTACATTTGCTCACTGAGTCACTAATTACTGATACAATTAACTTCTCCTCATGCATTAAGACAATAACAAAGGCTGCACAGCAGCAAACCGTCAGTATTTTTAAATAACACATCTGTCAAATTTACTAACAGACACATTTCATATTCTAAACATAAAACCTTCCGAGATTTAATACGCTTTAAACATTCACAAATTGCATAAAAAAGACTTTGCCTTAGGTCATGCTTCTGAGGTAAAAATTAAGTTATACAACAAGTAAAATATCATTGTTTACAATTTTACATATCTAAAAATAATAATTAAACTTGAAAGTGCAAATAAGTGACAATTTTTTATAACAAGAATTGGATGATATCATTTTGAGAAACTACTAAACATTATGACACAGTGATTTTAAGACAAGGAAGGACTGACAGGTTAACTGTTAAAGAGTACTCTCGGCACTTCCATCTTTTCTTGACATCCTGAAAATAAGAATAACTGAGATTAAATCATTTGAAAAAATGTTGTTGTTATAGTCTGTTATGGCACTTTGTTACAGAATGTGTACACATCGGACACCTATTATAATAAATGTCCTGTCAGACAAGAATACTTTTTGAGATGGCTCGATATGGATGAACTTTCTGAGATAGAGTTTTTTTTTAAAATAGCCAGTTCAAAATGATCCGAAATATGGTTTCTAGCAAGGATATGTAAACTTGGTCGTTATCAGCCTTTTAAAATAATATTTGAGGTTAAGTACAAATGAAAAGCAGTTCACGCAAATCCCGAAAAGGTCAATTATTTTTTTTACATTTTTACTGTGAAGTTTTCCCTGCTATCAGTGGTCATACATCCAATATTATGCAATGAAGCATGAAATTAAAGAAGACAATTTTATGGAAGAGCTTATAACGATTTCTGGGAGAGATATTTTGTTTAAAGGACTTTATAAAAATTTTGATTTTTTGAAAATTTTAACTTTTTTAATAAACCATGGACATGATGGTGCTAAAAAAATTACGACATGGAATTTATTATTTCTTTGTCATTTATTTCCAAAAATTGCGAGGCACGATATAATGCATATATATTATATAATAGAAGGTTTCCTTCCATGACAGAAATTTTCCTTCACTAATTGAGGTGCTTGGACATCGAACATTGTTTCATGTAAATTTCAACCAAAATGATCTGAAATTTATAAGTTTGTGCTTACATTAAATGCAACATGCCTAAGAACCTGATTGTTAACTTCATAGACCAAAGTGTCATTTAACATAACTCAACAAAACAAAATGGGACAACATTTATGACAGAATCTCCAACAACATGCACCCGTGCCTCAAAATATATTCCAAATATCTTTGATATAACAAAAATATGCCACTGCCTAAAAAATTGGAATCCAGCTTCTCAGAGTATCTATCTATCGAGAAAGTGTAATTTGTAAAGCATTTATAGGAAAGCCCATAATGAAATAGAGATCATTCTCCCAGAAACGTGAGCAACGCATCATGAGAAGGCTGAACATTTTACTTCCCTAATAAGTATAAAAATCGTCCTCCCTAATGATAAGTGGTCCTTCAGGAGTTGCAGGTCAAAATTTTGGATAAATAATTTTTAACCCTGTTACCAACTATCATGCCTGTTACCAGACGCGCTCTTCGTAACAGGATTAGAGCGTACCAGAGTTGAGTTTAATGCAATAACCCAGGCTGTAATATAAAGTAATTGCACCATTTATCGCTCGCTCATGCCTCAGTCTCAGTTGTCCTGGCCTCGACTCCAACACTGATAAATCCGCAAGGCCTGGCAAGTAAAAATGTTTAAATTATACATACTAGCATCTTGATGAGCTGACACAGTCATTGCTACTTCAGTCTGTTCCTGTGGAGTTCCTGCACCGACATGTTCTCGTTCTGAAATGTGATATTGCATATTATAATTTAGGCCACCCCAAAATGATTTTATGTATGGCTGAATCACCGGTTTTAAAATTGTGAAATTAAAATAAATTTTTTAGTTAATTTTGCACCCTTATGGACTATAGATTCTCGCAAAAAAAATTAACCAGTATGAATAATCAAAGAGTGAAACAACTATTTGATGGATAAAATGGCAGATCCCATTTTAGAAGCTGAGACGATTCCTTATTTCTTGTAGTAGATCGGTAGCTATACGGGTAATATTTGGTGTAATTAAGGATATTTAAAAAAAATAAAACACTTCCTTTAATTCCTCACTTTTTTGGGGCAGTACATACCTCTGAATCTCGACTGTATAGGGCGATGGGACTTAGGCGGAGCCTTGGTACAGACAACAGCACCAAACTCATTTCTTGTTAAAGAAAAATCACGTTGAGAAGCTGCCTTTTTCTGTTTCTTTGGCAGCCGCTTCCCTCGCTTCAATTCTCTGTCAACCCTGGCTGCCGTAGCGGCCAGATCAGCTTCTAGTTCATCAAAATCCTCCACATCATCAGTTTTCCTGCTGCAACAGAAAGTATTATTAGAGTACTTTTATCGGATAATTGCAAAATACCTTATCATGGTTTGATTATTCTTTAACTAAAATAAAGTAATTGGTTTGAATTAATAATATGTACATGCATATAATGAGTGCTGCTTACTGCTTTTCTCAATATTTTACTGGTAATAAAAACGGTGCCGAACAAATCAAATCAGGACGGTGGGGGGCTACAGATTTTACCCCCTTGACGAACTGCTCGCAAAGCAACAACAAAATCTTTTTTCACCATTTTCAACTGACATGTTCTTATGAAATTGCCAGTGTTGGGAGTCGAGGCCAGGACATCTGAGACCGAGACCGAGGCATTCAGGAGCATCCGACACCGAGACCGAGGCATTGACCAGCCGAGACCGAGACCGAGGCATTAGTCATCGAGGCCGAGACCGAGGCCGGCAGAAAATAAATTATGGTTTATGGCCAAACTATATAGCATATTATCGGCATTTAGCCATCATGTCGCTTACAATAAGGTTATTACAGTGTAATTAAAGATTCACACAGTGACTCAATTAAAAAACTGAAATGAAAACAATAAGGGGGGCAATCATTACATTTTTAATTGACGGCGGCCGCGGAATTCGTCTCACCGGGAATTAGGAATAAATCTTTTTTTTATGGAGGAGCGACAGATTAAATTCGTTTTGAGTGTCTGACAGCCTCAGTTATTTACTTCTAAATCAAACATTTCAGACTGAGATAGTACATCTGACAAAAATTTATTTCAAGACTGCTAGGAAAGAATAATTAAACCAAGCCTTTTCGGCATGACTGGAACAATAAATTGCATATTTTTTTCTAAAATTCCAAGGCAGCTTGCCTGTTTCAATAAGGACTTTCTTATAAATGCTTAAAAATTACACCTTCTGGATAGATGTATACTCTGAGCTGCTTGGTTCCAATATATTAGGCAATGGCATATTTGTGTTTATCAAAGATATTCGAAATATTTCTTGAAATCATGGATGCATGTTGGGAGATTCAGTCAAAAATGTTGTCCCATTCAGTGTTCAGTCTGTTGAGTAATATGTCAAACATTCTGGCGTGTAAAGTAAACAATCAGGTACTTAAGCAGCTTGCATTTTAAAAAATTTAAACAAGAACATTAAGACTTCCATCATTATGGATGAAATTTACAAGAAACAATGTTTAATGTCAAAGCACCACAATTAATGAAGGAAAATAAGAAATATTTAATACTTTTGGAGATTCATAACTTCATTACGTATTGTAAAAAAACATGGCACCTATCCTAGAATAGATAAATCAATGGCAGTTAAAGCAGAAAAGGATTCTATCAAATTCTGATATATAGGAAAATAATAATGAAGGTCCCTTAGATAAGGGATGGATGGATGATTGAGGCTTTACGTCCTGTATTTATGCACTTGCTAGGCTAATTAGGACAAGAGGAGGACACGGCAATGAGGTGAAGGACGATTGAAACAGCCGTCCAACATAAGCCAGGGTGACCCGGCAAGAGCTGGATTCGAACCCTGGACCCAGCGATTGGCAGTCCAACATGCTACCACCAGACCAACCCTTCCCCCACCCTTAGATAAGGGAAACAGACTGATAATTACAATAAAGTGACAGGAAAATTTTGTTTGACGGTCCTCGGAAATTGCACTTTATTTATGCGGCAAATATCCGAGGCCAGAAGGTCCAAGGCCAAGGCCAAGGATTGGTCATCCGAGACCGAGGACAAGGCCATCAAAATGTTGTCTGAGGCCTCCAAAACGGGAAATTGCTATAAATTTGTATCTTGTTGAATAATTTTTAATGATGGACACCGTTTGCCAAGTTCAATACGATAAATAACATCGATCCTTTTTTGTTTTCGGCGTATCGCAATCCGCAAATTCAGCCCAATTCAGTGCATTTGTCAGCTTAAAACCATATTTTGGTCAGGAATTCAGTGGGCTGCACCCTGGGAGAAGGTCCGTAAATTGTTTTTTTGCAAGTTTTCATATTTTTGGCTTAATAAAGTCGTGTTTTACCTTTTAAAATGGAAACTAAGCATGTGGAGGACAGTATTGGATCGAAAGTGGTTTTCATCAATATTGGTTATCAAACTGGCGGAAAGAATAGGGGCACCCCATGTTCTGTTATAACAATTATCTGTTATGCAGCAGCGGATTTTTGGGGTCCAACCGATGAAATTTGCAGTCAGGTAATGAGAAAGCAATTAAGGTGGCTGGCTGGAAAAAAAAAGATTCATATCAGCTGGCCGGGAGGTGCTCCCCCTGTTTTTTGGTCAAGGGAGCTCGGCTCCCCTGAGCTCCCCCCCCCCATTTCCATCACTGAAGTGTCACAAAAGATGTGCAACCAGGAGCATTATAATAACGCACTGTCATGGGGTGTTCCTGAAAGAACCGGTACAATCGATATACCGTGAACCGGTGGGTTTTTTTTTTGGGTGTCAATTTTTACTTTGCTCAATTCCGGTTGGGTCTCACTTTCACGGATCTGAGCTGAATGATATCAAGACACTTCATAGACACGCCAACTCGTAGACACGCCAACTTGTAGACAAACCAACTGGTAGACAACCAACTAGTAGACAACCAACTGGTAGACATCAGGTACCACCAACTGGTAGACATCAAATTGGCAGGGATCACCAAGTCGTAGACACAGACTTTTTGGTCAGTCTAATATTACCTAGTCGTAGACACAGACGTTTTTATGCTTACCAACTCGTAGACAGACTAGACCCTTTAGCTACCTTTGGGTATCAAAGTGAATGTAATCTTTATTTTGAGTCAGATCATGAATAAACAAGAAACACAAGATATGTAAATATTTTTTTATTTGATTGTAATTGTCTTTTTTTGATGAATAAAATATTTATTATTAAACTTACACTCAACGCAATTCATTGCAATTACCCAGGCATGATGTGACACTCATTGATATTGACCAGAGTCAAAAGGAGTGTCAAAGGATAGCCAATTCAATTGACAATTGTTGGCCGAGTGTGCCATAATTTTTCAAAAGATTTATATCATTTTGTGATGTCTAGACTACGAGTTGGAAAACCTTGAAATTGTCCTGTCTACGTCTCTACGAGTTGGTAGATCCAAATAAATGTTGTCTACGGGTAGGATTATACAGTGTCTACGACATGGTTATTTTACTTTATTGGTTGTCTATGAGTTGGTTATCAATTTTTGAGTGAAAATGCTGTGTCTATGACTTGGGGGATAGCTTTGAAATATGTCTACGACTTGGTGTGTCTACGACTTGACTTGTATTCGAGCTGAATAACCCCCCCCCCCCCATTGGGTTTTGGACCAAAGAATGCTTAAAACGCTCTAATTTCATTGGGAAAAAAAACTGGCATGAAGCACAAAAATAGTCCTATCAATCGGGATAGTCAATTATTGTCCTGGTTTCTTTAATTTTGCCGTACGGCTCTTTTTTTGGCGATCGGCGACCTCGCAAATTCAGTTTTGTTGACCATGTTGACAAGTGAAATACAGCCTTACAGGTCTCAACTCCCTAATGATAATTCCAGGGAAATAGAGGTCCAAGCCATGAAATAAACTATAAACCTCATACATCTGTGCATGCAATGTTTACCACAGTCACAGACACAGTAGTCTGGGAGCCAAGAGCTCAAAAGTGCTTTATTTAAGGATTTGGCTCACCCCGAAAGAGGGATGGACAATCTATACATCGTTGGAATCGCGAGATTCCCTAGATTATGGAACTTGGGGATGCAGTTAAGAAAAGTGGTGCAATTTTTCACAAATCGGTTACCATGGCAACCAAGTCATGATATTTTTACACTCATCATTGCACTAGTAAAATGCATTTTTTAGGGATTTAGTCAATAGTTAGACTTCATCAAGCCAACCTGGCATGTACTACCTCAATGACTAATTTTGATGGTCATGTGACCTTTTTGGTCACATGACCATTAGAGCCCTGCGCGGGCCGGGTTTTGGCCCGAAGCCCGACCCGGCCCGAAGCCCATGGGCCGGGTCGGGCCGGGTAGTTAACTTTCATTGCGGGCCGGGCCGGGCTTGGGCCTGGTGGTATGCGGGCCGGGCCGGGCCTGGGCTTTACAATTTTATGTCAGCCGGGCTTGGGCCGGGCTTGGGCCTGAAGCTAGCGGGTATGGGCCGGGCCCGGGCCTGACACACTCACAGAGGTACATGCTGCTGAAAGAGCATAGATGGAGCCTCTAAAAGTGTGGCATACCTCAAAAATAATTTAATTATATACAGTACCTCATTATGTTATATAAATAAAATTAATTAAATATCCAGATAGCCAGATATATAACTATATAGATGGATGAACAGATAGCCAGATAGATAGGTAGATTTATATTCATCTCATACTAATATTTCTTGATACATTACAATATTTGAATTTTTCTACATTATAAAACTTATAATTTGTTAAATTCTAGATTTGATTTAATGATAAAACACTAGAATGTATTATAATATGATGTTTATAAAGTTTTGCATGTTACAAAACTTATTGTCTGATGTCATTTGATACCCCTGCTTTCTTGCTGTGCTTCAAATCTTGTATACAATCATAGGGGTGAGAGACAATGGTCAGATTATGCAATTGTGCAGATAACCCAAAGTTGTAAACCCAAACTAGCATTGTACAAATTAAAAAAAAATAATGCAAAATATGTAATACCAGATGCTTCATCACTAATGTTTAAAAGTCATTACTGCCATATTGTGCCATAAGACCACATAAATGTATTAGATGTCATTCAAATTTCAGAGCAATTATGACTGGTGTTTGCAAATTGAGAAGGAGGGGTTAGGTTTCCAGCTTCATTAGGCAATACAGTGACCCTTCACAAGTTTTAACTGCACTCATTTTAATTGACTTAAATAATCAAACATTTTTCTTAGAACAAGTGGATAAAAATAACAAGGAAATTGGCTGCTGAGGTAAATGAAAATCTTAGAAATTTAGATTACACTTTAAAATGGCGCATGGAGACCTTTTGTGATGATTGATGGCTGTTTAAAATGTTTAAATTAACAATAAGACATTTTTTCTCATAAGTCTTCTGTTTAATCTACATTTCTCTTCAGTAGGTATGCAGTACGGGCGGGTTTCGGGTTTACCCAAACCCGGCCCGTGGGCTTGGGCCGGGCTTGGGCTCCAAGTTGTTTAAATTTCCCGGGTATGGGCCGGGCCCGGGCCTAACAACTCCGGGCTTGGGCCGGGCTTGGGCTCAGGAAAAAGTGACCGGGCTTGGGCCGGGCCTACATTCTCTTCTTAATTCCGGGCCGGACCGGGTACGGGCTTGACTCCGAAAAGTCGGGCCGGGCTTGGGCCTAGTTTTTAGGCCCGCGCAGGGCTCTAATGACCATACTTACCACCATTTGAGGTCAAACCTCAGAAATAAGCATTTTTTCAAGAGTTCATACAGTATTTTTAACCGCTGTAGCTACAATAATGCCAGTATTTGGATAAATTTAGTCTCAATGGAAACCCCTTGTTATAAGCTTCAACCTCACACAAAATTTATATACATATCCATGGAAACTGGTTGCCATGGCAACAAAGTTTGAAATGACACAAATTTGACTTGAAAATTGGAAAATTCATTTTTAGGGATTTACTTGACAGCCAGACTTCATTCAACCAAGCAGGCATGTACAACCATAATTAGGCATATTATTGGTCATGTGACCTTCTGGGTCACATGACCAAGGTGACCACAATTCAAGGTCAAACCTGAGAAATTGACATTTTATTAAGATTTCATACAACATTTTATACCACTGTAGCAACAATAATTGTGCAATATGTACAAATGTGGTCTTGTTGGATAGCCCTTGTTATAAGCTTCAATCTCCCACAAAATTTATATACATATCCATGGAAACTGGTTGCCATGGCAACAAAGTTAGAAATGACACAAATTTGACTTGAAAATTGGAAAATCATTTTTAGGGATTTACGCGACAGCCAGACTTCATTCAACCAAGCAGGCTTGCACAACCATAATTAGGCTAATTATTGGTCATGTGACCTTCTGGGTCACATGACCAAGGTGACCACAATTCAAGGTCAAACCTGAGAAATTGACATTTTATTAAGATTTCATACAACATTTTCTACCACTGTAGCTACAATAATTGTGCAATATGTGCAAATGTGGTCTTGTTGGATAGCCCATTTTATAGGGTTTCATTACTCATGTGATGTGTTTAAGTATCCATGGAAACTGGTTGCCATGGAAACAAAGTTCAAAATTACACAAATTTGACTTGAAAACTTGAAAATTCATTTTTTAGGGACTTACTCCTCAGCCAAACATCATTCAACCACCTGGGCATGTACAACCATAATTATGCATGTTATTCGTCATGTGACCTTCTTGGTCACATGACCCGGGTGACCACAATTCAAGGTCAGACCTGAGAAATTAACATTTTTAAAAGATTTCATACAACGTTTTCAACCGCGGTAGCTGCAACAATTGGACAATATGCAAAAATTTGGCCTTGTTGGATAGCCTATTTTATAGGACTTCATTGTACAATTTAAATAAAATGCATATAAGTATCCAGTGAAACTGGTTGCCATGCAAACAAAGTTCAAAATTACACAAGTTTGACTTAAAACAGGAAAATTCATTTTTTTAATGACTTACTCCACAGCCAGACTTCAAATAAAAAAACTGGGCTTGTACAACCACATTGCACATTTTATTGGCCATGTGACTTTCTGGGTCACATGACCATGCTGACCACTACACAAAACCTTGGAAAATTGCATTTTTTGAAGATTTTATTCAATAACATTAGCTTTTGTAGCAACAGTATTTGTGCTATGTACACAAATGTGGTCTTGTTTGAAGGCCCTTTTCATAGGGTTCAACCTTGCCCTTGTACCCATGTTCACTGGTTGCCATGGCAGCAAAGTTCACTAATTTGGTAATAATTCTGCATCAATATAAAATAATCCAACAAAGACTTAAATGTTTTCTCATTATTTACAAAGTTCTCTAATATTGACGAATACTGAGCCTAAATAGAAGAACGCCAATCGATTTTCAGGCTTTTATTTATTAGTAGGCTTCATGAAAAGATGAGCCTCATAGATTCACATCATTGGCTGACATCATAGATTGTCGCCATCGCCTGATATCATCGGCTGATATCATCCAGTGATATGACATGTCACTGACTGATGTCATCCTGTGATGTAATTGACTGACCGTCATCACTGACTGCCTGACGTTACTGACTGACGTTACTGACTGATGTCACTGACTGATGTCACTGACTGATGTCACTGACTGATGTCAATGACTGATGTCACTGACTGATGTCACTGACTGATGTCACTGACTGATGTCACTGCAGACATCACTGGCAAATATCATTGACTGATTTTGCTGGCTGATGTTAGAGCTGACAGCACTGGCTGACATCACTGACACCGACCCCATCATTGGCTACATCATCTACTGACATCACTGACTGATTTCACAAGCTGATATCACCAGCTGATTCACCAACTGATGTCACTAGCTGACATCATGGACTGACATCATTGGCTGACATCAATGACATCATTGGCTGACATCAATGACATCATTGGCTGACATCAATGACATCATTGGCTGATATATTTGGCTGACATCACAGGCTGACATCACTGGCTGATGTCATCAGCTGGCAATACTTGCTGATGTCACCAGCTGATGTCACTGACTGACATCATGGGATGACATCACCAACTGATGTCACTAGCTGACATCACCAGCTGATATCACCATCCCTAACCCTAACCCTGCCTTCAAATAAACCAACTGGGCTTATTCAACCACAATTGCCTATTTCATTATCATGTGACCTTCTGGGTCAAATGACCATGCTGACCACTATTCAAGGTAAAGCCTGGAAATATGTAATTTTGCATCCAACAAACTTATTTGGAAGAACTTATGTAATCACTTGCGTAAAATGTTGTTTGTCCGCCGGGCAGATCGACAGGCGTTCGGGCGGCGGGAAGATAGATTGTTTCCGGGCCTGTGCTTGGCCTCTATTGAGTGTTCATGGATGACATTTAGTACACATATAGCCTGTATGATCTAGTTATGCCTTTTGATGGTTTTATTGGTGGATATTAAATACTTTTTGAAATAACTAAACAAATATATAAAGTATTTTGTTTGTTTCCAGGCCAAGACTCAATGACTATTGCATGTGCAAGGATGAAATTTGATACAGATGTGGCCTATGTAGTTGTGCCTTAAGATGGTCTCATTGAGAGATATTCTATACTTTTAGAAAAAATGTATTACAATTTTTTATTTCTTTTTTTTGGCTAAGACTCACAATTATTATTATTATTATTATTATTACAATCTTTATTCATACTGAGATGTATAAAATTGTGGAATAATTAGGAACAACATTACTCAATTCAAACAAATGTCTGTAATGATAAAATTAATCTCATCACTTGAAAGTTCACAATGAAATATATTGTCTCTGACGAGTGAAAGTTCTTTTAGAATATTGCATGTACATGGATAAAGTTTGGTTCAAATATGGTCTAGTCGTGCCTTTTAAAAGGTCTGATGGAGAATATATACTTTTGAAATATTGAAAAAAAATAATAATAATTTCTTGCCCAAGACTCAGTCACTATTGCATGTACATGGAAAAAGTTTGGTACACATAAGGCTTATATGGTCTATTTGTGCCTTTTTGTGGTCTGACTAGTAGATATTCTATATTTTGTAATATTTTTTATTTCGGAGCCAAAACTTGCCTGACATCATTGCAAACTTGTGTAATTTTGAACTTTGTTTCCATGGCAACCAGCTTCCATGGATATATACACGCATTTTAAAAGTGTGCAATGAAACCCTATAAAATAGGCTATCCAACAAGGCCACATTTATGCATATTGTGTAATTGTTGCAGCCATCGCGGTTGAAAATGTTGCACGAAATGTTTTAAAAATGTTCGTTTCTCAGGTCTGACCTTGAATTGTGGTCACCCTGGTCATGTGACCGAGAATGTCACATGACGAATAACATGCATAATTATGGTTGTACAAGCCTGCTTGGTTGAATGAAGTCTGGCTGTCGAGTAAATCCCTAAAAATGAATTTTCCAATTTTCAAGTCAAATTTGTGTCATTTCGAACTTTGTTGCCATGGCAACCAGTTTCCATGGATATGTATATAAATTTTGTGGGAGATTGAAGCTTATAACAAGGGCTATCCAACAAGACCACATTTGTACATATTGCACAATTATTGTAGCTACAGTGGTAGAAAATGTTGTATGAAATCTTAATAAAATGTCAATTTCTCAGGTTTGACCTTGAATTGTGGTCACCTTGGTCATGTGAACCAGAAGGTCACATGACCAATAATATGCCTAATTATGGTTGTACATGCCTGCTTGGTTGAATGAAGTCTGGCTGTCGAGTAAATCCCTAAAAATGAATTTTCCAATTTTCAAGTCAAATTTGTGTCATTTCAAACTTTGTTGCCATGGCAACCAGTTTCCATGGATATGTGTATAAATTTTGTGTGAGATTGAAGCTTATAACAAGGGGTTTCCATTGAGACTAAATTTATCCAAATACTGGCATTATTGTAGCTACAGCGGTTAAAAATACTGTATGAACTCTTGAAAAAATGCTTATTTCTGAGGTTTGACCTCAAATGGTGGTCAGTATGGTCATGTGACCCAAAAGGTCACATGACCATCAAAATTAGTAATTGAGGTAGTACATGCCAGGTTGGCTTGATGAAGTCTAACTATGGACTAAATCCCTAAAAAATGCATTTTACTAGTGTAATGATGAGTGTAAAAATATTATGACTTGGTTGCCATGGCAACCGATTTGTGAAAAATTGCACCACTTTTCTTAACTGCATCCCCAAGTTCCATAATCTTGAGAATCTTGCGATTCGGACGATGTATAGATTTTCCATCCCTCTTTCGGGGTGAGCCAACCGCCCATTTTTTCTCCTTGGCTCCCAGACTACAGATATCTGTGATGTTTATAACCACATGACACTGACAGTCAAAATCTTATTAGGCCTACTCACCGACAACGGGAGCGGGCCTGTTTCCTGACAAATCTCTCAATAGTTTCATCAGTTGACTCCATCAAGTCCATCCTACAGCTGGGCACTCCTTCTCCGTGCATTGAGTTACTTCAATAGCAAATGCAAACATGTGAAGCTGCCAATGCACACCCCTGTGTGAAGCTGTCCGCCATATTGTAGTAAGTAGTAGTAGTAGTTTGGTTTTCCCTCAGCTCTTGTAGAGGGAGGGATGGGCCAGCCAGCAGCAGGCTTAGTTCGAGCTATACACTGGAACTAAGGTAGTTCCAAGGATGGACCAGAACTAGCTTAGTTTCAGCCTATGCTTAGAACTAAGGTAGTTTCATGCATGGGCCAGAACTAGTGTAGTTCCAGCCTATGTCTGTAACTAAACCCCACTTTCTAGTTCCATTCCTATTCTAGAATTAAGCTGGAGAATGTGTTGGCATATTTTCTTCAAAATACTATTATTAATCTCAGTGGTCTAGGGGGGGCCCGGGCCCCCTAGCCCCCCCCCCTGTATCCGCCACTGCATTTGATTGGTCAATTTTCAGTGGCGGATACAGGGGGGTGCCTAGGGGGCCCGGGCCCCCCCTAGACCACCAAGATTAATAATGGGCGTCTGTATTTAGCGGAACGGAACGGAATTACCGGAACGGAATATCTGTATTCCGCGGAACTGTAAAATGCGGAACTGCAAAACACGGAACTGTAAAAAACGGAACTGTAAAATGCGGAACTGTAAAAGACGGAACTGTAAAGTGTGGAAACTCCACTGTTCACTGCTGTAGCCCACTGGAAGAACCCCTCAATTGCATACATGTATAGGCCCATGGCTGCTTGGCAGTTGAATTTCAATTAGCGAGGGTGTGAATTAACTGCCACCCCCATCGACTGCCATTATAATAATAAAAAAATAAATATTTTATTTGCCTCAAAATTGAGATATGTACATGTAATATTTACAAATATAATGTATAAATATCAATAAAACATGGTAAAAACGTACACGTATAGTTAAGTAAAAATTTGTGATAAAAGTATTTCAGTAATTTGGCATTAAAATCATTCTTAAAAGATCTTTGTTGTTGGCAGTGAGGTTTGATAAAAGCATTTTACAACTGTCCATAACACCGTCATTCACAGGGAAGGCTTTTAATCTTGTAAGACAGTTTTTGGTATGTACTTCAGTTAGGATAGTGCTAATTGAAGATCAAACATAATTTCCATTGTAAGGAAACTGTTGACATTTCGCTTCTGATTGATTCAATAAAATAAATCAATAAATTTTATTTTGCTCCAAAAAGAGATATATAGTACATGGCATTGTAAACAATGTAGGCCTATCAATTAATTTAAAGTCCATTCAAATGTGAAATCAAGATAAAGGCAGTAAATAGTTAAAAGGGTGACAGATGCAGTTTTATGAGCTCCTTATTTCGTTCATTATAATTCATTAAAAGTAACTTTAAAACACTCAGCCAGTCCGTTCTCTGGAAACATCTTCTGCAGTTCTGCAGATTCGCAAAGTTCTTAAGGTAGTCTTTCTTCAAGGCGCACTTTTAAAGACAGACCAGTCACTGACATACATGTTACTGCGATCTGAGGTCCTGCTGAGCTGTTTTGGTTCAGCTTAATTTCATTTTACTGAACTAATAGACTTGATAATACCAGTTGTGACACATTCTGAAGCTTTGAAGTGACAGTTTCATACTTGCATTCCAGGAATAAATGATCACATTCTGGGAATGATGTTAAACTTATAGGGTCATTGTATGTACATTATGCATCTATAAATAAAAATAACTCTAACTTCAATTTTCCATGATATGCTCTCAGAAGTGAATAAACAAAAAAGGTTTCGTGATTCAATTTATGTACTTTATGTGTTTTGAACCAGGCAGAAACAGATAATCCTAAACTTCAAAAGATTTGAGAATATGTAAAGGTTAGTGTGAGATTCAGCATCACTCTGTCTCTGTCCACTGAAAGTGCTACAATGGATTCTACAAAGAAAATAGTTGCCTTATTCAAGATTGAATTTCCTGGAGATGCTGCTGATCAAGAGGGCTATTCAACAAAAGTATTCTGTTGTCAAAGAGAAGATGCTGCACCCGAACAAGTTGGACAGATTATGAGTATACAGCATACCTGCCAGCTACTAGAGATGACACTGAAGCAAAAGATCTTCATGACTACCAAGTCCTCCCTGCAGAAATGTATGGACTTGGCCTCTGACCATGCAAGGATATGCAAGGGACAATTATTAGCCTCAAGTCTGATCAGGAAAGGGCATGTGGCTCTGACAAGACTAGACTGTAAAATTTGAAATTCTCAGTCAGCTCAAATGATTGAGTGAGATGGTTGCACAATTTGTTTGAGCTAACATAGCTTGATGTTGTGAGTTATGATAATCTTTTCGTTGTTATAACTTACAACAACAAGCTATGATAGCTCAAAGAAATTGTGCAACCATCTCACTCAATAATTTAAGCTAACTCAAAATTCAAATTTTACAGTGTAAGGTGCAAACATAACCATAATTCCAGATGGTCATCCTCATATTCCTCACCTTACTTGCCAATGGACAATGTTTGATAAATCATCAGATTTTTCATTGCCAAATAGGGCCTATTGCTTTCCTCGTTGCTTATAAATATTTTTGAAGTACTTAATTTGACCAGTTTCTCTGAATCACTTTGTATTTTCCTTAGCCTCACGACCTTTAAGGCTTTACAGGTGATTTCATTAGCATGCGATTCTGCTCATTCACAGTCAGCATTGAGGGATCAATGCAATGTATCTGAAAGCTACGTTTGATACATTAGATGTGTGACGTTCTGTTGTCCCTAAACCAATCAGATTAAGCAAAAATGCCATGTATTTAGTGTGCATAGAACCTCAGAATCGCGTACTAATGAAATTGCCTGTAAGCACTCAGAGATTGATTGTCAGAGTGGCCTGGTCCGATTTGGCTTATAAGAAGGTATAATTTATAACTATTTTAAATAATGTTTATTGTGTTAAAATCAAATGATACCACTCAATCAATTAAATTTCTTATAAGGTGAGTGATACGAGTAGCAACCACCATCCTTCACTCCGAAAATGCCTCCTACAATACAGGCTGCCAAGCAGCTGTAAAAACATTTATAAGCACACATGTATATGGTTTGTTGAAAATTATATAATTCTGTAGTCTTCTGGGCATATTATATAGGCCTAATGGTGACATTGCTTGGCAATTCTAAGGATATCTATATATATAATGTCATGAAAGTGTTTAATTATATTTGACAAATTCTTTGAATGACTTTGATTAAAAACCATAACAATCAACACTAAGGACTCATATTCGCGTAAGCGAATGGGCGGCGAAGCCGCCCATTCGCGAAACGCGAACTTAGTGCAACAAGTGCCTGAAATGTTGTGGACTGCTTCACTGACCTGATTTGGTCAACCGCCTGAACCTGCGATGGGAGAGTCATTCGTCAGCTTCAGATTTAGTTTAGTAGGAACTTATAACTTCAGTTTATCATTCCAATGTATCTGAATATTTTGAATATGTTTAATTATCACTCCTGTGTGTGTAATCCTTGAATTTGACAGGAAAAAG
This sequence comes from Platynereis dumerilii, assembly GCA_026936325.1. Taxonomy (NCBI): domain Eukaryota; kingdom Metazoa; phylum Annelida; class Polychaeta; order Phyllodocida; family Nereididae; genus Platynereis; species Platynereis dumerilii. The sequence goes on from JAPTHN010000002.1 coordinate 49,177,965, forward strand.
TCATAGTTTCTTCAAAAACATTTGGTGATGGTTTCCGTAGTTTTCCGCCAGATGGCGTCAGGTGTTATGCAGGCTGTAGTGGCGATCCTGTGATTTAGTTTTATTAACTGTAAAGTGAGTTTTGATAGCACACATACGTTTTTGATATCGTTTTAAAGCTCTTGAAGAGATCTGACTGATGCAGGTAGGCCTACTACATAAAATAGTGCTGACGCGAATCTTTGGCTGTGCCAATTACATATTACAAGCTGATTTGATTGAAGAGTTTTTATGTTTTGATAAGTTGAGTTGGCTAAATGTCAGTAGGTCTACTAAATTGTCATGCAACAACAGACTGTGCACTTTTCTTTATATATGGCTCCATCTGAGAACATTGCATTGCATAACATAGTCCACTCACTAAAGCAAACTTTGAAGGGACCGTCTCATATTCACCCCCCCCCCCCCTCCGTGGAATTTGATTTTCATCTGTTTATAATTGACATATTTTTATAGATCTTTCTCTGGCAGGTCGCTTGGTCACATTGAGTACACTCAATAATTCCGCTGAAATGGCATACTGCTTCAAGTGCTTCATGAATGCTAGCCTGATGATTTAAGAAATTAGCTGTGCATGGCTTCTTGCTGATGGAAATCTCAGCCATGAATTTAGTACCTGGCACAGAGCAATTTATGAATTGAAAATTGTTGAATAAAACATCCTAACATTTAAAGTTACATCAAAAGTTTTACGTTTACATGCATGTGACAGCATGTCATCAAAGAAAAAAGATTTTATGGTAAGTTCTTCAAAGCAAGTCCCACTTCAAATATCTGAATGGTTAATTGCACTTCAAGAATGTTCACACAAAAGTGACACTTCAATGACAATAGAATAGACAATGGCACTTCAATTCCAATTAAACAGTGATACTGTAAGAAGGGTACCAATGGCATTGTGTAGGCCCAAGTATTATGCCCAACTCTATTGCATTATCTGGCTATTAATTCGGCGGCAATTGGCTGAATTTCGGCGACGGCCAGATTCCGCATTTTACAGATTCCGTTCCGCCGATTCCGCATTTTACAGATTCCGTTCCGCATTTTACAGATTCCGCTTTTTACAATTCCGTTCCGCAAAATACAGATTCCGTTCCTTTCCGCGTTTTACAGACGCCCATTAATAATAGCATTTTGAAGAAAAATTGCGATAACACGGGCCCGCGAATGTCGAAACACGTCCGAGCCCCCCTAGACTATCGCGTCTGGATCCGCCACTGATTTTGGTATTTTTGTATGTGTGCACTTATGTAATATAAATAATATGTAAATGGCACTGCCATGAAATTCGCGCAGCACTTTAAAAAATTTTGTAGGACTTATAGTTTTACCATAACTTTCATGTTTATTTCATATTCAATGTATGAAAGGAGTTATGTAACTGTTTCAGAAAATTAGAAAGACAGATACATGGAAAGACAGAGAAAAATGTAGAATAGCAAGATAAACTAGACAAAAAATATAATAGATAAATAGATAAATATATCGATAAATAGAGAGATAAATAGATAGACAGATAGACAGATATATATATTATACAAATACGGCATGATATGAGTGCAATATGAATTTACGAGTGCAAATAAATTTTCATATTGCACTATAATAAGTGCCGTATTTGTTTTATTACATGACCACTATGCTTCCAATATAATGTTCCATTCCGAAAAAAAAAAAAAATTTTCAGAAATTTTTTTTTTTTTCAGTCAAAAAACAAAAATGAAAAAAAAAATTTTTTTGGAAATTTTTTTTTTTAATAAAAACTCATATGTATTGCACTCTAACCATGCAAATATGAAAAAATCTGAAAAAAAAAAAATTGTAAAAAAAATTTTTTTGGAAAAATCTCATATTGCACCCGAACCATGCAATATGAGTTTTTATGATGTCGTCATGTGACTGATTTAGGCCAATCAGCATGGCTCTAGCATAGTGGTCATGTAATAAACATATATATAATGACTGACAGATAGATCTATAGATAAATTGATAGATAGATATAGATATTAAATAAATGGTAAAAAGGCAGACAGCACTGAAAGCTGCCAAAGTCAAGTCCATGTTAGATTGTTGATATTACATAATAGTAATATATGTAAATGGCACTGCCATGAAATTCACGCAGCATTGCCATAGAACTACTGTATTATCTTCAACTTTCCATGCAGAAGGCCAATTTATCTTTTTGAAAGACTGGGCAAATGGGCAGATAGATAGAATAGATAGATAAGATCTATATATAAGATTAGATAGATAGATAGATAGATAGATAGATAGATAGATAGATAGATAGATAGATAGATAGATTGCACTGACAACTGTGTAATTCAAATCTGTGTAAAATTTGGATCTATAAATTTGGATCTATTATGTTAAATTGTTGTTGTTACATAACTGAGATCAATAAAACCATTGCTATTCAGAGATGACTGTTTACTATTAGACTGTTACATAATTTGTTGATAGTTAATGAAGATTATGTAACCTTAAGTGTTGTTATGATTTCTTACTTGGTGAGCCATTTAAGTCATTAACTTTTGTGTTGACTTTTAATTTTCAGTCACTTCTTACAATCAGGGGTATGGAAATAATTATTTCCAATGTTGATACACATGTTGATTTAAATCCCTGACATATGTCATTGCAGGTTGTTATACGACAAGACTGAAATTTTAAAGCTATTTTGGAAGATATTTGAGGTATTTTAATTATTTACCAAACTAAACTCTGACTAAACTACTAGCTCCACTTTTATGGCAACTACAGGCACTTCCTGTTCAGACAGTCACTGTAGACAGGAGCACCACACAGTATGAGCTGTCCTTGTGCTAAGTGAGCTTCGCTCATGGCTGCCTTCGGCAGCCATGAGCTGCGCTCATAATATGAAAATGGCACTGCCATGAAATTCGCGCAGCACTTTAAAACGTTTTTGTAGGACTTATAGTGTTACCATAATTTTCATGTTTATTTCATATTCAATGTATGAAAGGAGTTATGTAACTGTTTCAGAAAATTAGAAAGACAGATGCATGGAAAGACAGAGAAAAATGTAGAATAGCAAGATAAACTAGACAAAAAATATAATGGATAAATAGATAAATATATCGATAAATAGAGAGATAAATAGATAGACAGATAGATAGATAGATATAATGACAGACAGATAGATAAATTGATAGATATATATATGATAATTATATTAAATAGATAAATAAGATTGATAGATAGATCTAATTAGCAGACAGCACCGAAAGCTGCCAAAGTCAAGCCTATATTAGATTGTTGATATTATATAATAGTATAAATATAAAATACAAAAACAACAACATTATCTGTTCACTGTTACATAATCATCAGTTTATAAGATTATGTAACTTTAATTATGTTATTTTTTCTTGTTGTCTGATTGAAATTAAATAAATCATATGTTAATAATTTGATTTAGCTTGTCAATGCTAATAATTAACTATTCCATAAAAATTATTGGTACAGGATACATAACTAGAGAAAATTGAATTTTTAAGACACTTTTGAAGATGAATATGTTATGTTTTGTTAAATACGAAACTAAATCATTGATAAGAAGCTGGACCCACTTGACCTAATTCCAAACTGTGGACTGTTGATGTTGAGACCATCACTGCACAGATTTTTGAGTCTTCTCTTGCACTCAATTCGCTTCGCTCAACGGCCTTCGGCCGTTTCGCTGCGCGAATATAAATATATAGTAATACAAAAACAATAACATTGCATGTAGATTATCTGTTCACTGTTACATAATCATCAGTTTATAAGATTAACTTTAATTTTGTTATGTTTTCTTATTGTCTGATTGAAATTAATTAATCACATGTTAATGATTTGATTTAGCTTGTCAATGCTAATAATTAACTATTTCATAAAAATTATTGGTACAGGATATATTACTATATATTTTTTATCCAATTTTACTGCCAACAACAAACATCTCTTGAGAACTCTTTTAATGCCAAATTATTGACATATTAGCTTTTATCACATTTTTTGTATCTATAATGTTTTATTATGACACTGTATGTTTTAATCCTTAATAATTTTTATTATCTGACATATTTACTGTTTTTCTATACATATCATGTACATATTATCTCATTTTTGAGGCAAATAAAATATTATTATTATTATTATTACTAGAGAAAATTGAATTTTTAAGACACTTTTGAAGATGAATATGTGTGTTATGTTTTGTTAAATACGAAACTAAATCATTGATAAGAAGCTGGACCCACTTGACCTAATTCCAAACTGTGGACTGTTGATGTTGAGACTATCACTGCACAGATTTTTGAGTCTTCTCTGCGGGAATATTATGTATATAATGTATATATATATATATATATAGGATATATATATACATTACTTCAATTTTCAAAATCATTATTACGAGTCACCGTTGGTCTATTGATTGACTCTAAAGCTGCATCATCAATGTAAATAACATAAAACGTTGGGCTGTCGATCACTATGCATCGCTCAACCAACGTTTTCCAGACTGTACAAGCCGCATACGGATATGAATATATATATATAGGCCCACAATTTCATTTCTGTCTAGTCCATTTGTGGCAAGGTTAAGCATCAGAGCATAATCTGCTTATTTCAGTCTAATTATCTAAAACTTTAAAATGAATGACGACATGATATCACAACGGTCTGACAGCTGGGAGAGACAACAGCGCGATGGACCAAATTTAATATCTGGAGACCTCTACACCAGCAGTAATGGCTCTCTCGAAAGAATCTACATAGAAGTCAGGAAGAAGAGGAGATCAAGAAGTTCATCCTCTTCTTCTTCGAGCTCTTCCGGAAGTCCATCGCCTCGGAAGAGAAGAAGAAAAAGAACAAGTTCTTCATCTTCCAGCTCCTCCAGCAGCTTTTCTTCCTCTTCTTCTTCCTCTTCCAGCTCCGCCTCCAGCAGCAGTAGCTCAGAGAAAGATAGGAAGAAGAAGAAGGAGAAACTCAGGCAGAGGTTTGTTGTTATATTCTGTTTGTTTACTGGTATAAATGTTACAAGAAAGACAAGAAATATAAACAGTTCAACAAAAATAAGTCCCCCTTTACGAAAACGTGAATATCTCAAAGACCTCTTCTCCGATTTCTGTGAAAGTTGACCAGTTTGTAGGCCTGCATATTGACATTGTGCGTGTGTATTTGTAGCTTTATTGCTTAATTTTTGTTTGAGCCAGCAGACCCCGAGTGCACTAATCCCTATTTTCAAAAATACAAAGTTTTGGCCTTTCCAAAAGGATTTTTACCGATAGGTGTTAAACTCCACTCAATTATTTGTTATTGCATCCAAGGAACCTAAACTGTAAAACTGTTACAAAAGAAGTCCCTAGTTGTCTTCTAAATACGACTGATAAACCAATTTTCTCCTGACACATGATGACACATGATGAAGCAATACTAAATTGTCACATAAATAACAACATTTCAACGTGGAAACTTTATTCTAGCTAGATTTAAGAGATATTCACCGAGATGATGCTTGTGAATCTCATTAATATCTAATTATTTAATTAATTATTATTTAACGACCAAGAAATGATGTATGGAGGGCAATGATTATGTGCCTATGAGCTAAATTTTCATAACTGCATAACATACCTCTGGTCTTTCTTATTCACGAGCATTTGAATCTGTCTACAGATTTGACGTTATGGTTATTTTTATAATAATGTAATACTAATGACAGCATCACGATTGATCGATTCAAGTGCTCGTGTTCTTATTTAACATTGATCAATATACGTAACACAAGTTTGAGGCTGAATTCATTCAAGCTCTTCATTGATGTTTTACGGTGTTGCAGCTCACTAACATAAGTTTAACTGATATTAAATTCAAGTTTTGTGTTGATGTTTTTGTTATTGCTGCTTGAACACATGTCTGACAGTTTAAATTCAAGTTCTGCATTGATGTTTTATGTTATTATTGCTTGTACACAAGTTGACCGAAAACATTCAAGTTCTGCAAAGGCTTGCTTAGTGAATGGTACAAACCAGAGCTAATACATTAGTTCTGTACAAACAGAGCCAAGGGGTAGGCTGAGCAAAATCACAAGTCTATCTGTTTGGTCTTTATAATTATTCAGACATTTTGGTTTGGAATTCTTTTTTTTTTCAGAGAGCTTACTAAAAAGTTAAAAATGAAGGAAAAGAAGAGACAAATAAAAAAAGAGAAAAAACGATTGAAGAAGGAAAAACGAAAATTAAAGAAGCTAAAGAAGACAGAAGAAAAAAAGATGATAGAACCTCAAAGTGTCGAGATTGGTCCTACTCTGCCGTTCAAGGGTGGGTCTCATCAAACAACTGTAATTTAGCCTTGAATTTTAAAAAGTGCTTTCAATTGTGCCATAAACATTGCTAAAAAGCCTTTTTCTTCACTTAGATAAAGAAAGTGAACCTTCAAATTTGAGGATTATGAGACCAATGACAAAAGAAGAATGGGAGAACGAACAGAATGAAGTACGCAGAGTGTATGATCCAGAATCTGGCAGAAATCAGTAAGCGCAACATTTAGCATTTTCTCAAGTTCGCATATATATTATAGTAGGCCTATTGTATTTTACAACACAAGTCGAAGGCATTACATTGCTGCCTGTAACATGGTCCCACAACCACACATATGGAATTCACGGAGACATTGTTGCACTCCACTGAACTGAGGTTCGAAACAGGTGATTACAACAAACAGTCAATGCCAAACAATGCTAAACGAGATAATCCAGCTTGCTATTTTGTAACAGGGCCCCTTTAAACATTGTCGGAACATAAGAAAATGTGTTAGAGGCTCATCAGAGCTAGGGAATTTTTGCCAAAGAACTTCTAATTAGAGCATTTGTGCATCCATTTATCCACATGGAATTGTTCATGGACTATATTTATATTGCATGGGATATCTATATTTGGAATTGCTAACAGGACAAATTGTATGATACAGATTCATAGAAAAGGTAAGATATAAATTCTCATATGGCCATGTCAACACAGAATTTTTTGCCAACTCACATTGAAACTTTGAAAGCTGTTAATCAAATATAAAAGATGTTTCAAGGTAACACTTTGCATAGGTTTTGTCCACAGTGACTAAATACACCAGTTCTATGTGTTTTCTACGGCTGACAGCAATTCGATTTTATATGAATTGACTTATTCTGAAACATGTGCTTTCTCCAAGCCAATGTTTTGATCAAACAGGAAGTCATGTACAACATGTACAGTGCTGCCACGTTGTTGCACCATGCTGTAAGTAAGTGAAACGAGTCATGTTTTGCCATTGGATTAATGCCAAATATCCTCAACCAAACTGCTTACAAATGGAAGCACGGATTCTCATCCATGAATCTCAACCGATGAGATGAAAACATATTGGATGATGAAGGATATATTTTGAGACATGTGGGACAACAATGGCTACCATGGACTGACAATTTCATTGGTAGGCCTATACTTATAGTTAGGCGCTGGCTAAAATCTTGATTAGTAATAAGTGAAACACAAAGCCAATGTTGTTTCAATGGGAAGGGGACTTCACTTACTTAGTGAAGATATGTTACTGTAGAAAAAAGAAAATTGGCAGCTGTGTGTAACTCATGTGCCTTGAGCAAGTATTGTCATTTTTGACTCAATATGCTTTCTTTGCATAAAATGAGACTCCTTGCTTTCACAAGCAGTTTGGTTGAGAATGCCCAGAGGAAAAAAGAGTACATTTGAAGCGCTCAAATTATTTAAATATATATGCAAAGCCATACGCTCCAAATATGTTCCCTTGTAGAAAAGTATACGCATTTTTGGGGAAAAATCGCAGTTTATTCGGTAATTTAAATAATTCAAGCGCTTCGAATGTGCACTTTCTTCCTCTGGGTGCCTAGCATTAACCAAATTGCAAAACATCACCCATTCCACTTACTTCCAGGCAGCACTGTTTATGATTTGAATGTATTCTGGAAGTAGTATTGTTATACAAAAAAAATTTAAACTGTTGTAGCTCTTAAATCAATATGATCTGTGTAATAATTGATTTCTATATGAAAGTAATAAAGACATTATAAAATTTTAAAATGTTAAAATTATAAGAGAGAAAGACAGTTTTGGAAAGTACTGGGCAGTGTATACATGTGGCAATGGTTTTAACTGACATCTTTATTGGTGTCTGTCCATTTATTTTGAAAATTATATGTTGAGCAATATCCTGTGTGATGTTTCCGTCAACAGATAGAAAGCTCCTACATGTAGTTATGGAGAGATTGAAAGCTCTAGGTCTGCTATTCTTAACATTTACAAGCTTTTATTTCATTATTTGTATGTATTATTGATCCACTAGTCTCTTTATAAAGACACATGATCAATTTGAATTTTTCAGATTAATAAGAGGGGAAGGCGAGGTAGTTGAGAAATAGTGAGCAAGGACCGGCACAAAGAAATCAACAAGGTACTGGCCGTCTAGAAATGTCAGGCGTGTTTGGTTTACAAAGCATTGACAAATATATTTTCTATTTTGCCATAATTTCAAATATCTTGTGCTATTCAGTGAAGTAGTTTGCCTGTAATTGATGATTGGTATTGAAGTTTCACCACAGTTGAGAAACCAGGACGGCAACATGTTGCATTTGCTTGTCCTAAGTGTTCATGAAGTCTTCAAAATTGCCTTGCCTGGAAACACTATCACTGGCAATCTTTTTCCTGATCCCTTTGTCAAAATTAATAATAAAGTGACAATGTCAAAATCCCTTGGGTATTATAATGTTTGACCAATAGGCCATTCCGTAAAGTCTGATTCACAGTTTTGACACTTTAGCATCTTGTGTAGCCCTACCATTACACTTCAGCTACTTCATTGTTAAACAGGGATGAGGCCATGTAATATGGGTATCAGACAAGCCGTCAACCAAAGCTCCAAGTGTAACAGGCGCTGAGCTACAAGGCAACATGTCATGGTGTCGGACGTACTCACATGGTGTAAGTCCGACATCCCGACATTTTGCCGTAGCTCAGCTCCTGTTACACTTGGAGCCTTTGTTGATGGCTTGTCTGATACCCCTATAACTAGGCCTCATCTCTGTTTAACAATGAAATAGCTGAGGTGTAATGGTAGGGCTATACAAGCTGCTAAAGTGTCAAAATTGTGAATCAGACTTTACGGAATTGCCCTAATTCAGTCATTGCTTCAATGAGTTAAGTCAAATTACTGAATTAATAAGTCAATTAGACATAATTCTGCAACATTTTAGTTATTTCATTTAAGTTTGACTAATTAAGACAAATCAGTGTGGCTGACTGAGCGATTCAGTCAAAAAGGTTTTAAGTATAGGTACCTGAGCCATGATGGAGCAGAAGTTGTGTCAACATAAATAATCATAATACTTAAATATATTTTGTTTGTTTTGTCATAATATATATATATATATATATATGTATATTTTATTTTTTTAGGTAGAAACTGCGGGCGATGGGATTTTTTACCAGAAAATGTCAGGACCGCAACACTCTAATAGGAGAGTTTTTGAATCTTCAAAATAAAAAGACTTTGATTCAATTGTTATGCATGTCATTGAATAGATATAACAATTTCAGTGAGTTTTATGACATTATGTATGCAATTGAATGTCTGCTGCTGTTACTATAACAGTATTTTGACTTTTAGTGATTTTGATTAACATAGAGGAACAAATTCACACCATTTAGAGTCATAATTAATGATAGTTTCATAACTCATCCTTTTTGCACATACAGAGTGAATTACTAGTGGTTTTATCCATTATTGGTAATTTCAGATATTTGAAGTTGTAAATTACTGCGAATATATTTTAAAATCTGAGTTGTTCTCTTTCCTTTTATATATTTGACATGGTTGAATGAATACGTTGTCAGGAAAAACCTGACCAACAAAATCATCCACCAAGAATGGACAGCATTTTTGGCTGTGAAAGTTATCAATAGAAGTAAATCGAATGAATGTTGTTCTCAAAGTATTTTCTTAGCAAACAAGTGGCCTTGTTGTTATGGCATTAACCTTAAATGGTTGTCTGAAGGCGAATCAAATTGGAGAATTCCCTACTAGTGTCTGTTAAATAAATTTGAAAATCCATACAGCGATGCAAATGGATTTTTTTTTTGTCGGGAGAGCTCTAAGCTCGTGCGGCAGTGGTGGGTCATTCCAAATTTTTTAAAAGGGAAAAAAACTCTTTCTTCTACCAGACCATAATTTTGGCTAATAATAGCTACTGGAATAATGAAACATAGGCTGCGCGGCAGCATACCCTCGGCTAATCAGTGGCTATTCTGGAGGCAGTGAAATCAAGTGGCCATCAGGAGGCGCGGGCTTTGAGGGGGCAAGGTCCCTAAAAACTTTAAATTGATGTCCGTTTCCACCAGGTCACAGCAAGTGCCATAATGAAAATCTGTACAAATTTTAGTGAGAATCAAGGCCAAAATTTGTTTTGGCAATTTGTTGAATTTCCATCACCACAATGTTTTTCATGAGTTTCCCTGACTTTCCGTAACTGCAGAGCAGACACTTAAATATTAAAAAAAACTTAAGCAATACTTGATTTGTAAACAAAGACAGGGTTTTGAGGGGGAGGGTTGTAGCGTGCTGGACTGCCAATCGCTGGGTCCAGGGTTCGAATCCAGCTCTTGCCGGGTCACCTGGACCTATGTTGGATGGCTGTTTCAATCATCCTTTGCCTCATTGCCGTGTCCTCTTCCTGTCCTAATTAATTAGCCTACCAAGTGCGTAAATACAAGATGTAAAGCCCCAAACATCCATCCGTCTTCAAAAATACTGTTCTTTTATTGCATACAGAAGTTCATTTTTAAAATTTTATTAATTTTAAAATTAGACTTTATTGGATATGACGGAAATTTGTCTACACCCATTTGTTGAAATCTACAGATCTGATAGTAATATACAAATACTGTATGTTATTAATGCAATATTAAAATCCAGTTGCACAAGGAAATTAATTATTTGATCAGTCAGTCAAACAATAAATTAAGCAATCACTCAATCAGCAGATCAGTCAATCAAACCACCCTGGTTTTATACCAGGTTGCCACCCTTTAAATTCGGATAAAAACGAGAAATTTGGTTGAATCTGTGATAAGTGATAACACACGGAAAGAGACCTTTTTTTATTAAAAAAATCTGTTAAAGTCAGTTTAAGGATTCCATTAATGCAGCAATAAATGCAATTGATGTCGGGGGAAATATGTCTGTTGAAGCAGGAAAAATCACGGAAAAACACAGAGAATTTGCTCCAAAGCTTACTGTGCACTAAATTATATAATTTTAGCCATCTTTATTTAGTTTCATTTCAAATATTAGCACCAATAGGCCTACATGTAAACTAGAAGAATAATTGTAATAATAAAGCAGCTTCCAATCAAACGCTGGAACAACCTTGCTGACAACATTTACAAATAGATAATACTACAATATATAACTTACACCATCCCAATATGGCGGCCATCTTGTGGCGGCCATCTTGGATGGCGTAGAAGCAAGAGGGCTGGCCTATAAGGGAAGCTATTCATGCCCAGAGGGCATGAATAAATTAAGCTAATGAGGTAATTCGATACCTTTGAAGTAGGGTAATCAATCAAGTGTAGTTAATTGACCTGTCAAAGTTGACATGCAAGCTGTCACATGAGAGGGGTACATATAATTCACCTGTCAAAGCTGACATCTGCTTAATTATAATGTAGCATAAGGTGGCAAGTTATGGTCTCATGCCAGTTAGTTGTATTTGAGTGGTTATAAAATTTGTATTTGAGTGGTTATAAAATTGCTTTAACTTATTACCCTCAAAAGTATCTATTTGTATATTAGAAAAGAGTCAAAGTGTTAGTCACCAGCAATATTTTTAAAGATGTGTTTATATATTGAAATATCATATATATCTTTTTTAACAAATGAACTTACTACTGCTCAAAAAATAATAAAAAAAAAAAATAGTCATTCTCATATACTATTAGAGTCAGAGCAGAATCTTAGGTCCCTATGGACCCTCAGTATCTTATAGAAGGTTAACTAGGCATTGTTGTCAGGAAAACTATGAGAAAAATGCTGCTACACTTGGTAATACACAAACTTTAAAAACCGCTGCTGTTTCTAAAATATTTTCATGGATACCTGTTACTACATTCACCAACATCGCAAAGTTAGAGAAAAACTGTGAAATGAGTCTAAATTTCCAATCCACAAACTTGTAAGAGAACCATCTGACAGCTGTAACTGTCAGACGAAATTGACTATGTATATCAATGTAGCCATGTGAAAAAAGGTCTGTGCTTTCCCTTTCTTCCCTGAATATTGTCAGGCGGACTAGCTCAGACATGCTCAATAGCATTCTGTGAAATATCGCGAGTATTTTATTCTGTTCGCTTTAATGGTTGAGGTCAATGATACAGGAGATCGACTACGATGGACTAACAATGTCGACAAGACTATTAAAATGCGTGCTGTAGCTGTTAGACTCAGTAGAACACCCGCGAACGAAATACAACCCAAGGGGAAACATTTAGACGCTTATAACCAGACGTCAACAACAACAGACTGCACAGGTGCGTGATTGCACCTGTGAAACTGAAAAAGTAGACCTCAATACATTCGCATCATGTTTTAAGCTACAATCCCCTACCTTATCCTATGCCTGCTTCTTCCTGAATCTTGTCTCATAGCGTACGATTGCAGAAGGCCATTCCACGTCACTTATTCGGTAAAATCCAGTTCAATTCGTTTCGCAATGGACGTATATTCGACATGTTTGTTTGGTGCAATCCACAAAATTTTGAAACTGCGCATCCTCCACCGCGCACATCTCCGGGCGCAGGTGTGCATTCTGGGAAGTCTGCAGGAGCTCAGGCTGATCAAGGCGACCTCTCTCGGCTTAGCAATGTACTGCCTGACGTGTGCGTCAAATCAACTTCTGACTAATTTTAACATCTATTTTTTCTTTCTTTTTGCCCTGGTCACCCCAACAGCGTCAATTAGAATGCATTTACTTGGCCCTGTGTCTGTTGAACTAAGGTCTAATGTGTTAAAACTTTCAGTCAGAGTGAATGTATTTCAGTAGGTGGTTGGCAGTCGGACAGATAACAGTGAATGAAGTGCATCAGACTCGATCAGTTGAGTGAGCATATTAAAATGAATTCTCTTCATTCAAAAACTCACAGAGGTGAGGATAAAGTGCTATTCGAGATGGGAGAGGAGGTTCAAGACAGTGGTGAGCTCAGGGATGTTGAAAGGCTGAGTTTAAATAGTGGCTATCATTCCATTGACATAGGCAGTGCTGAAATACCTGATGACCGTGATGAAAGGCATAGTTTAAAAAGTGAGCAAATACCTGATGACCATCATGAAAGACAGAGTTTAAACAGTGGCCATGATTCTATTGACATAAACGAACTGCAACTGAATTTGCCTCAAAGGTCGGATTGGGATGATGAAATAGACTCCAGCAGTATTTTGTATTGGCCCCTGTGTGGTAGTTCATTTCCAAGAGCCGAAATAATATATCTCGTGCAGGTCAGCATATGTTTTTTAATAATCACATGTTGCCTTATAAATTTAAGTCTGCAAATTGGAAATAGCAACTTATGGGCCATATTGCTCGCCTCGAGCCTCGGTTACATTTTACCAAGTCCGGGGCTGGACAGAGCTAAAAAATTTACAGCCAAGAAGGAATTGAACAAGATTTGAGAGAAATTTTTTTCTTAAACCTAATTTTTTGAGAAAATTTTTGTCCTGTAAGAAAAAGCATAATACCCTGACCCCACACATTGTCACACAGTCAAATTACTTCCATCTAACATAGGCTTTGATAGGAGCAAAGCTTTTCTTTGCTGAAATCCAAAATATTGATGTTGTTTCTGTTGACTTCCTTTGATTCACAGAACTTTCATCAAGCATGGCTTTTTCCTGAAATCCAAAAATTGCCACCCCAGATAATTCAATTTGAAATTCCTGTTTTCACTCTAATTATAAAGGGACCCTAATGAAGCTTGTCTTGTGGGCATGATGGAATTGTTTAAACAGCTAGGTGTGCTGTTTACCCTACATTCCTCAATGGGTACAGTCGCACTCACCCTACACAGCACCCTGGGAGATTACAGGAGGGTATTTTAGACTGGCTTTTACAAGGACTGGCTTAACATGCCTCTGTAGTTTTGGCACCTTCTTGTATCAACAGGACAGTCTGGTAAAGGCTTGGTGAGGTGGGAATTGAGCAGTAATAAAAAACTATTGTCAGCTCTCTGCTGTTTTGTTATTTTGGAACATTTCTTATAATGCTGCATTGGCTGTGGATTAAGGACTGCACCTCTGTTCTACTCACTGCATCTTGAAAGGGAATGATGACAAAAGGTCATTTCATAATTGGCTCCACTTCAGTAATTCCTTCTTCCATGTATGCCCTCTGCTAACTGTCCTCTGTCCAGAATCTTTCTGATTGCCATTGCCTACACATCTCTGCTACAACTTCATCTCAACATTGCACTTTACACCACAGGATTATTTTACTCAGGGATTTCAACTCTTTTGCTACCAGCATTTCTAATATTGAAAATGGCAAATTTTTTCACCACTGACCAGCTGACCAGTATCACCAGCCAGATCGGAGATGGTGTCTCCTCCATGGAGCTGGACCTTCAGCTCGCAGAGAGGAAGGAGCACCATCGTGTTATTGTCAAGCAAACAAGCGGTGACATCCGACAGATGATTGTGCTGTTTTGGAAGGACCTCGAGACCCTAGTTCAGGAGATGAGGAACCATCGTTATGCCCTGCTGACAGTGCCAGCACATCAGCTGATCACCATTTCCCCTGAGCTGGAGCTTATTAAGACCCGACTCCCCGGTGACCCCTGGATCACAGGAATTGCAGCCATCAGGCCCGGAGACCCTCGGTTCCTGCAAATAGACTTTCTGAGAACCGTCATGCCCCTCTCCATCACACTCTTTGATCAACTCATCGAAACGCTGGATGAAATAATAGCCACAGGACATGCCAGGGCCTTTGTACCCCCATATGTGCCGTCAACACGCTACATGACTCTGTACAGGAGGAGGAGGATCACCGAGGTGACAAAGGAGGATCGCGATGTAGCTGACAGATACTACATTAACCGGGAAGAGGCCCTCGTCATGGAGCCAGGACACCGCATTGCCAGTGCCCGTGAGACCGAGGCATATCAGGCCCGGGCAATGCTGTTCAGGCCCTACGCTCACATTAACACTACCACCACAGGAAGCATTGACAACCCCATAGTTATTCGAGACGACTCAATTCCACAAAGGACTGCAGGTGGCTTTCTACCAGCAACTCACATTCTGTCCGAAACGTACACTCAACTACCAACTCCCGAGGCCATCTGCAGTCACTTTGCCATGAAAATTTTCGCTTTGACAATTATTAAGACTGTGGGCTTGCCCATGCATGTGACACATTATGACCTGAACTCTACAGCATCCTCGCATGCTCATGTTGCTCAAAACTGGAGGTACTTCCAGTACATATGCGATGTCGCACTTAGACATCTGAAATTCCCCAGGCCAACTCCCAGCAGTGCTTACGTCAAGGACCTCCTTAATGGAGCAGGCCTGGGGTCTCCATACCACATGGCCCTTCGCGAACTCAATATGTCGACATGCCTGACGAAAAGTCAGTTTATGGAGACCACTGCCTT
This sequence comes from Platynereis dumerilii, assembly GCA_026936325.1. Lineage (NCBI taxonomy): Eukaryota > Metazoa > Annelida > Polychaeta > Phyllodocida > Nereididae > Platynereis > Platynereis dumerilii. The sequence continues at coordinate 49,193,729 of JAPTHN010000002.1, forward strand.
GAACGTGATCTATGCCAGCTATGTTCATAGCTTCCCCTCCCCTAGGCAACTTTCTGCATACAGATAAGGGAGAACAAAATGACAATGTTGATATGCTTGTGTGACAATGTTAAAGTGACAATGTTGATATGCTTGTGTGAATGCTAATTGAATTGTTTTTTTTTGTCTTTTTTTTTTGGTTGGGGTAGGGTTGACAGACGCATTTGTAAATATAACAATTAGGGGAAGGGATACATTTCGTATATTAAAATTATTTTCTATCTATAAATATTTCGTTTGTATATATTATTTCACCATCTACTGTTAAACTGAACCAGCTACTGTTGAATTTACATCAAAGTATCTCCATTTAGAAATACAACTGTCATGCAAATGAAAAATGAGATGTGAATCCTGCACTCATTGTGAATCTCAAAGAATATTATCGACTGATTAATTTGCATCAAAGTATCTCCATTTAGAAATACAACTGTCATACGAATGAAAAATGAGATGCGAATCCTGCACTCATTGTGAATCTCAAAGATTATTATAACAAAAAGAAAGAAACTGCTTCTTCACAGTGGTCTGACAAAAGGGTATGAGCAGAATTGTTTTATGTCTGGTAAAGTCTATGCATTTGCAAAAAAAAAAAAATGAGGGTCTATCTGAAACCCTCATTGTGAATCTTAAAGATTACAGGCTTAAGAACAGGGTCTGGTGACACCTTGGTAATTCATTTTGGTTTTTTCTGAACAGATTTGTTTCCTCAAATTTGCTGCAAAAGAAAAAGTTTAGCCCACCTGGCTTTGGTTGTAATCCTTTTTTCAAAAAGAAGTGGCTAAATCAAATTACATTTTAACATTATCAAGAAGGCAAAGAATATACATGCGACAAATTAGAAATATGACAAACTCTTAAAATCTCATTTTAAAAACCTTTAATAAGTATTTGTTTCTATTTTGTCAAGGACACAGGTATGACAAGAAAATAAGCACAGCAGAAAGTATGACAAAGTAAATATTTTCTAAAGCACCTTTACTTTTATTAATACAACCCACTTAGAAAATTTACGCATAGTGACTTTCTTTCTTAGAATACCATTCAGAAAATAAAATTCTCTATATAGTCTCATCATTACCCCCATCATCAAACCCCATTAATATTTGTTGACTTCAATTTAATAATTTTTCAGGAATATAATACTCTTTTACTGGCAATTGATAAAAATACAAATGAAAGCATTTAGTTTAAAATCAACATGTTCTGTTTGAAATAATTTTAAAATTAAAATGAGACTTCCCCTAATTTTAACAATATTAAATCATAGCTTGTCAGTGTTGAGCAATTACAAAAGAAAAGCACCCTTAGCTCAAATGAAATAGTGACATTTCAGTACCATGTGTCAAAAATACAACTTGACAGATGCCAAACAGGTATCACCAGGTTTAACAGTAAAAACTAACTAAAAATACAGTGAGTCTAGCCTAATTTTAAACAATATTAAGCCATAGCTTGTCAGCACCATGAGCAAAAATACACCTTGACAGCTGTCAAAACAGTTATCACATTACACAGTACAATGAAAATAGTATTACAGTGCTACTTAAGTCTAATATATATGTACAGACACAAAAAATGATGGTACTCTGAACCAGTTATAAACTTGGAAAAAAAAGAAATAATTAGAGAAAATTGCATTTAAAAATAAAGAACCCAGAGCTGAAATAAGGCTTGGTCTACACTGGAAAAATTAGCTATTGTTATCAGTCAAAAAAAAAAAAATGGTTGGTAAGCACATGAAGATAAGAGCAATATTTACTTAGTATATCAATGTATTTTAAAAAGAAAATTTGATTAGAAAACGGATTTAGTTAAAGAAAGTTCTGTTTAAATATGTTATCCAGTGTCACAAAACAAAATTTTTACAGTTCTAATGTTCCTCACGTTAACGTCGTGGTCTCAATGAACGGGCATCTGCCCTAATAATGTTAGCCGGGTCTATATCGGCAGGAAGACCTCTTCTTCTGGCACGTCTTCGGACGACATTTTGTTCCTCGAGGGGGGCAATGACTAGGGCTGGCGGCTGGGGCAAGCGAGGCGCCGGGTGTTGCGCTGCCCGGGCGACTAGAGGACCGGCCTCTGGAGGGTCTACAGCTGGACCGGGAGCCTGGGGAGGCCGAGCGTCCTGGTCAGCTGGGTGCGCGGGCCCCGGGGGCCGAAAAGGCCGGGGATCGAGTCGGGGGGCTCCATCAGCCGCTGGTGCGATCACCGGTAAGGCGGCTCCCTGAATACCGTCTGGTGTATTCAGGGGGGCAGGTGCAGGGGGGAGTCCGAAAATCGTTGTGAGGGGCAAGTTCCAGGTCCATATCCTTGTGACGTATCCCTGAAAAGAATCAAAAAGTGAAATTAGATAACTAATTAACAGAAACACATGGAAGTGTATTTAATTTGATACAAAAGGCTGCTGTCACAAAGAAAATTTACATAATAAAGTATACGTACTCTATTTAGATGTCAATCAGAGTGCTGTCCGCAGGTACAAGGCGAATCGTTTCTGGAGTACGTACTCTGCACTGTTCATTGACATAGCCCAGGTTATTGCTAGCTGCATCAAGTTGCCTGCCATACTGCGAGGGCTTCTTCTGACAACAATTCTGTTTACAATTTTCTCTTATTGTTGACACGGCCAAACAAGGTAACAAGAGGAAATTACAGTACGTCTCGGCAGTCTTTGCTATCCAGTTGGGGTACACTTTGTCGTATGCATCAATACGGATAAGAATAAAAGCGGAAATCACCCCTAAAACGGCCATCAAGATCAGCAGTGCAACAGCGGTCCATCCACAGGCCTTCTTCCAGGTGGGCGTCGGGGGTGACAGGCTTGCCGGCGTCGGGTTCTCGGGCGTGGTTCCCCTGGAGGAGGCCCCCGTGCTCGCGTCTTGAGTGCTCCACAAGTTCACAGTGTGACTTTCCACAGTACACGTAGACTCCAAGGGTGCGTCGGTCTTGAGACTGCTAGGGTCAAGAACACTACACTGCAGCCACCAGTAATCCTCAACAACCTGTGCGCAAAATTCCTCGGAAACCGTCTCAATTCTGGCATCTTGAAATCCATAGGTGTTGTCCAGGGAATCCATATCAAATCGGTCGGGATGGGTGATCGTCATCGTTAGCCATTTGTCACGTCGCAGTCTGTAAGGAATTTTAGGAGCTGTATCACTTTCCAAGCATGTGATACCATCATCCTCGCAGTCGCAATTCCTTGTCTGACCGCAGAGAAAACTTTCTCCTAAGTCGAGACACACCACCGCTGTCACCAGCAGTAGCAGGCCTTTCATGATGGATCCTTAAAATTCCTAAAGTTATTCTCTGATATTCTGAACTTTCTCTCTCAGTCAACAAATACAATCTGACAGTAAAGTTGGCCTCAGCAGTTCACCAAGTAGTTTTGACAGTTGACAGCAAGCAAGCTAGCAGCATGACACGATTACGTAATCGAATGCATTGCATTCACCCTTTGTCTCTGTCTGGATCCAGGGTAGCTAGACAGGGGGCAAGCTAGAACCAACTAGTGAATGTTACATAATATTACATCGCATTGAGACTGGTTGTCTGCTATTTTAGCAGTTTCATTCTTAAGACTGCTATAGAGCATTGTCTGGAATACTATAGAATCTGTATAGTCTGAGTAATATTTGTGTCTGTAATATATGAGTGATTCTGCCCTTTTTTTTCAATGAGCTTTTGAATACTATTGATATGATCAGAGGTTCAGAAAATAATGGGCATTGACAGTACAAATTTCTACTCATATGAACAAAAAGCAAAAAGAAAATAAAACAAAGAAAGTGACCATATTTGTTCTGCTTTTATTTATTTATTTATTTATTCCTTTAGCAGTCACAAAAACAAACAAAGAAACAATATAAGCCCTGAAAAAATACAAAAAGAAAAAACAGTTTAACCTATCTATTAAAGTTATTGTACAGTTGTTTGTGTTCTATTTTTTATTTTTTTTTTTTGGAATACTTTGTCCTGTTCACAATTTCATAGGCTAGTATACATTGAGGGTTCACATGAGCTTTTCATATAGTGTAAATGATTGTCAAGGACACCAGGCTGTCAGGCAGCTGGTTACCCTTTCAGAGGGGTGAGTAATTGTATTACCACCTTTGAGCATGCAATATAACAGTCAATTGAAACTTCTCATATGAGTTGTCCCAGCACAAAAGCCTAATTTGTTGTTGTATAGGGAGCTGGGGTGAGGGGGCTTAAAGTTGCAGGCAGGGGGGCTGTCACAATTAGGGTCAAAATGAAATGGCTGCCCCAGTGGCATGTGTTCTTTGCATTTTTTATTGAGGCCATTTGACTGCTCATCAATCATGTGCAATTGTGCTCACGCAAGGGAAAACTTTGAATTTCAGGGAAGAGTCTGATCAGGTTACTGAACATAGTCCCAATGAACAATCACATCAGGCAAGCAGGGGATTACCAGGGGGGTGCAAGGGCTAGGGACTAAAATGAGGGGGCACCTCTCTAATCGTATATTGGCATGTCCACCTACCAACTCTTCTAAACTCTTGGTTCAATGAAGCATGAAAAAAAGAATTATGTCAGTAGCTGTTGTCACAAATTCCTCATCAGCCAAAGGTAGAACATCTTTCTACCAGCTTTGGTCAGCTCAGGTAAAAACCTGCTTTAAACAAGGATCTATGCCTATCAGTACTCGCAAGTGAAAGCAGTTTTATTCTCATCCCAACAACAGTGAACTGTACTCATTAGCTTTTTGTTGCTGAAAAAACAAAAACAAGGAAAGAAGACAATTCAGCAACCTTCAGACTCTGGACTTCAGACTCCTCATCTCCAGGGGACCTTTTTGATCACAGGTAAGTCATTTGTTTATCATATCAGTGTGCTAAAACTCGAAATTAGATTTCCTTTTATTTTGGTTAGATTATCGTTCTTGACCAGGTGCGTCGGCCGTGTTGGTGTATTTGAGTGCGTTTTTTGACGGTCAAATAGTCAGTTTTTAGCAAATTGAAAGTTGTCAAAGTGTGGACACTCTCAGTCACTAGCAAATCACGCTCGCAGGTTTTAAGGAATCATGTCAAGGGCCGTATTCTCGTTAAATTCTCAAAAGTGCGCATATCATACAAGGTCCAGAATTGGCATTTTCCAGACACCTTCATGACATTAAACTCCAAATTCGCCTAACTCGGTCATCATTTTACACGTACAAGACATGTCGAGTGCAGCTAAAATATAGGCCTAACGAATTATAGCTTTATATCTCCAAAATGTCACCATTGGGTCAAATTTTCGTTAAATCTTGATGCCCCTATTTTGACGAACGCTGAGTAAGATGGAAGAGCAGGCTTAGATTACATGAGTTTACCTGTAGAGGGCGTAGTAGTACGGTGTAACTTGAAGGAGCCCCCTAGCGTTAAAACATATCTCTGTCATGAATCCACAAAGCTCAGAAGGGGCATCTCTGCGCATCAAAAAAAACGTTTTGTTATTCTTTATTTCTTTAAATCTGGCCATTTCAATGACCCTGAGAGTAGAGACAGGCAGGATTGGGGTGAATCTTGGTCAGCAGTCCCTCGTACCAATGGCCGAAGCAGGTGGGGAGGGTTAGAAATTATTCATTTTTAATATTTTTTCATTTTCGCAATATTTTCTGGGTTAAAAACTACGTAATTGAAGGTAGGCAACTCATGCGCCTAAGTTTTCAACAGCTCGGTCTCCCCTGAGCACTGGGGTCTTAGAGAGTAGAGCATTGTTGTCATGTCTTTTCATGCGCCTACTTTTCTTCTGCGACAACTAGCTCTCTGAACAGTCCGCCAGAGGGGGCTTATCAAACTTTTCCATCGGCGTCTGCCTCCCGCGACAGTTAGAGCAGACGCTCTTCATTTTCAGGCGACTACTTTTCTAATGCGACACCTAGCTTTCTGTAAAATACGCGAGAGGGCGCATGAGAAGCTTTTTGCTCGGCGTATTTTCCCCTCGACAACTAGAAGAACCGATAGGGGCGCTGTGCGCAGTATGTCGTCTGCACGTCTGCTCTACTCTAGGCAAACACGCCACCTATTGCTCTCCCTCTATAGCTCTTGGTCCTCTTTGTTCAACGTTTTGCCCTGCACCGCGCTGTGCGCACTCAAACATCACATCACTTGCTCTGTCTGTTAGTCAATTCTTCGGGCATCTCATGCCTGCGCAGTTGGTGCTTTAGTCCACAATATTATCCTGCAATGCTTTAGTCAGTCTGTCATCCCTGCGCCTCGCTCGGAGGTCTTTGTAAACAACTCGTTTACAGGCCTGTGTCTCATGTCATTGTCAAGCTGTTGTGTCAGCTGTTGATAGTCCAGGGCCTAAGCATTCCCCTTTGCACTCTTAACATTCAGCTTTCTACCAGCGCTGCTAGGTCGAGTCGTCATTGCTTTGCAAGTTTGGGGGTGGTTAATTTGATAATATTGAGAAATTACCTCATGGAATCCAATAATTTTTTGTTGCTGTTTGTTTTGACATAAGTCAGCTCTGACCAAATAATCGACTTTGGCTTTAGATTTGAATACAAATGCATGCTTTAATTCGAAAATATTGCTCTGCAAAGTCAAAAAAAAAGTTGGCAAACAATAGCAAGTTGCAAAGCAATGCTGAGTAGACCTTGCATGGGCTTTTTGCAGGATCTCAAAATTAAAAAACAATGAAAAAACAGAGTCAATGATACTTTTGTTGATGAAAATAAATTTATTCTCTCATATTAATATACACAACACTACACAATATACGTACATATTTGAATATCCAACACCACACAATCTAACTGGACAAAATTTCAGTTTTTTTTATTTTTTTTATTTTCACAAGAAAGCCAAACACCTCACTGATGAATGGGCAAATAGGCACATTCTTACTCATGACAGTCTACTAAATACAATGTCAGAAATACATTTACTTCACACATTTTAAAAAGCTCACTGCTGAGCTCTAGACCTTTTACGACAACAGAGTGGAACACTTCTACCAAAAAACAAACTAGAATCACACGCGATGATGAAATATTTTGAAAATCATGCTTCTTTCAGCTCATCAAGTTTTTTTTCAACCAAAAACTAGAACCGCACGCGGTGCTAAAATGACAGGAGAAATATATGTTGTCACTACGATTAAAAATCCACAATGTAATACATATAGCTTTTCTGCAAAAACCAGTATTATTGACAAATAGGGACAAGGTTGGTAATAAAGGCATGCTCTAAGGCTCCTCGACATTAGGAACCGAGACCGAATAGTCGTCTGCATTCAGTCCTAATGCAGTCGCGCTTTTTCTTCAGCTTGGTCAGCACTCTCTCCCAATTATAACCTCTACACCAAAAGTAGGCAAAAATTAGGCAATAAAACGCGCAATGTTTAGTGTCTAAGAGTTCCTTATTGAGCATTTCGCATTTGTGCTTCTTGGTGAACTTCTCAAATTCTTTTCCGTAGGTTTTGTGCCAAGCTTCGCCAAGGCTGTCGAAGAGCAACACTGAATCATGAGCAACCACAAGCACAACCCAGTGACCAATATCAGGGTTCCGCGAATGTCCCATTTGGCTGGTACCGCCTCCGCTAATGGGCGACCACAAGAAGGACTTCTGAAAGCCCGCTCCACTGTCGCTCACCTCGGTGGCAGGAATCGAGATGTTTTCCTGGGGGAATGGCCTGGCAACTCCGCGACTTCTGTTATCCCCTGCAGAATCCCCAGATTTACAGGGATCACGACAACTGTGCCTACTTCCCGAGCTGCGTTCGCCACTCCTGCTACGACTCCTGGTGCGGCTCCGACTTCGGCGCCCGTCTCCATCAGACCTCCCGCCTCCAAAAAGAGACCTCGTTCTATGAGACATCCACCGTGGTGCATAACCTCCACAGACTCCTCGGACTCCTCCCGCTCCAACGTACCCCATCCTCCCATCCTCCAGGCCTTCCGTGGGAGCCCTCGACGCGGCTGTAGCAACGGGTGAGTACACATTTTCATTTATCGTGACATTGAGAATGTAGCAGCTTTGTGTAGAGTCCTTGCTGATGTATGGTAATATTTGACAGGGTGCTATAGCCATCACAAAGTCGCATGTTTTCTGGTCGTTCCATAAAATCTCATAAATGGCCGAAGTGTTCATGTTAGGAAAGGTAGACGTTTCTTTCAAAATCCAATTCTAGACAGGCGGGCGTCTTGATCAGGGTTAGCATAACTACGCTTTCGGGTAGGGCTTTAGAGAAACGCAATTCCACCCGAACTGAACCGTCAGGTGCGGTAGGATACTGTGTGTCTTGGTTTTGGGGATTTAAATCCACTACAAACAGACTGTACCCTCCGGGGAACTCTTCAAGACTGATTCTCTGACCGTTTGGAGGGGTTTTACTCTTCCCAGCATACAGGCCCGTGTAGCCCTGAATATATTTGCCTCTTTGGAAATCAAAAGTGAGCGGTCCTCTAGCCGTTGGACAGCCTGACAGACTTATGGTCAAATTATTTAAAAAATAATGATGAAAAAAAAATGGATTTTTTTGGATATTTCCAATTAAGCTGTCCCCTGCGACGAAGGCAATTGCAAGCGAGCTCGGGATTTTGGATTGAAAACAATCCTCCATATAGTACGAGGTTATTCCGCGGGCTAAACTAAACTTGCGGATGTCCTCTTTCAAGTAAAAGTAGCGAGCACGGGAAAGCCCGGAGCGGAGTACTTGCTGGTGGCCTACAAGTACTTGCGGACTAGGCGTCACCTGTTTCACTATCAGAGTAATATCCTGTATTTCCAAACGTAGTCGGTGTCTTTGGTATTCGCCGTTATTAACCTAAACTCCGAACTGGTGGGGACAAGCATTATGTCTACAGAAACTGAATTTAAGAGATATTTCCCCGTCTTGAATACATCCACATCCAATTTCGACTGCACTTCCACCGATTTACTGCCTTCCATGAGCGTCGCCCTCTTTCTAAAGCCTTCATTACCTCCGTAAGCCATGGAATTAGTGTCCATATACCCGGCAGCGTCTTTGTAAAACATGGCGCATTGGAGTTCCTCATCGGACATTTCCCTCTCCTCCAGTAGAGTGTTCATCATGGCCATATAGCAGTAGCCCGTCACACCGCCCATTACGACCGTGTCATTATAGCGTACCTCGGCTTGATGCCAGAGTGCTTGGGATAAATTATTCACCGGACCCACCGAATATGGTCCTTCATCACCTTGTTCGACGTCTTCACCACCGCCGGCTTCTTCGGCGTCCTCATCCCTCGTTTTCTTGGGTTTCTTTGGCACCCTACTCCCGTCGGAGCGTAAAATGCGAAGAGTAGTCCTAACAGTCACGTCGGAGAGGTCCAAGTACGAAGAACCCGCCCCGGGAATTCTAAATTTGACATTGCCCTCCGTTGAGAACTGATTCGAAGCTTTGTACTGAATATACTTGCAGTCCTGCACACCTAAATTCGAAATGGGCGTGGTGAAGACGTCGAGGGCTGTTTCGTATGCGAGATCGGCTTCCTTTAAAACTTTTTCTCCACTGGCCATATTGACAGTTTGATGATGCTCTCTCTCTCTCTCTCTCTCTCTCTCTCTCTCTCTCTCTCTCTCTCTTTCTCACCGAGATCTAACCGAAAATATCGGAGTTGTCCTTCCCCTTTCTCGACTTTTTCCCACCGCTGGCTGCCGATTTCTTTCGAGAATTTTTGTCACTAGTCTTGGTACGCTTGCCTGTGCTTTTGGTTCCGCCACTACCGCTGCTCTTCCTTTTCCTCTTGCCCTTACCTCCCGATGATTTGGAGGCGACTGAAGGCGCCACATACTTGGGTGTGTTTTTGTCCATTTCCGCTCGCGCCATGTTGGTGAATTGCTCCACAGGTGTGACAACTTGGAGGGGGAGATCTTTAGAGGTGCTGGTGTGAGGTGTCCCCGACTTATTCTTAAGAACCACCAGTTCGGGTTTTGCTCCCCACGCATAAGGTTTTCCGACCGTTTGTTTGAAATGCTCCACCCAGGCGTCATTACCTATGGCTGCCACGGACTTGTATTGGGGATCCATTTCAAATCTAGTGAGCAGCGGCTGACGTGTCTGTCGTTGTTGCTGTTGTGCAGCTCCTGCAAGGGTACGTTGTCGCTGTCGCAGATTTCTATACTCAGCTCACTCAGACTAGTCACTCTTAGAGGTACGTATCGAACTGAAGGAAAACGCACGCAGCCGTCGCGTTTTATCTCGCCAAGGCTGAGAGAGGCTATGATAGGTCTGTACGTATCCCCCAAACAGGAAAGTTTGCACTCCTTACAGATCACGTATAAACTGTCGTATTTTTGTCCCCTCTTGATGGGCGGGAGGGATAGTTCTATCAGCCCTAGGCACCAGCACCCTCGCAGCATACCCTGTTGAAGATCATAGCGTTCGACCAGCCCGCACGTGAACTTCACCGGTGTGTTGCCCTCATGCGTCAAAGCATCCCGATTGCTCTCTAAGAATATTAACATGGTGGCCCTTCTCTTCACCGATGTTTTTTTCTTCCACTCTTCCACTCTTCCTTTTCCTCTTGCCCTTACCTCCCGATGATTTGGAGGCGACTGAAGGCGCCACATACTTGGGTGTGTTTTTGTCCATTTCCGCTCGCGCCATGTTGGTGAATTGCTCCACAGGTGTGACAACTTGGAGGGGGAGATCTTTAGAGGTGCTGGTGTGAGGTGTCCCCGACTTATTCTTAAGAACCACCAGTTCGGGTTTTGCTCCCCACGCATAAGGTTTTCCGACCGTTTGTTTGAAATGCTCCACCCAGGCGTCATTACCTATGGCTGCCACGGACTTGTATTGGGGATCCATTTCAAATCTAGTGAGCAGCGGCTGACGTGTCTGTCGTTGTTGCTGTTGTGCAGCTCCTGCAAGGGTACGTTGTCGCTGTCGCAGATTTCTATACTCAGCTCACTCAGACTAGTCACTCTTAGAGGTACGTATCGAACTGAAGGAAAACGCACGCAGCCGTCGCGTTTTATCTCGCCAAGGCTGAGAGAGGCTATGATAGGTCTGTACGTATCCCCCAAACAGGAAAGTTTGCACTCCTTACAGATCACGTATAAACTGTCGTATTTTTGTCCCCTCTTGATGGGCGGGAGGGATAGTTCTATCAGCCCTAGGCACCAGCACCCTCGCAGCATACCCTGTTGAAGATCATAGCGTTCGACCAGCCCGCACGTGAACTTCACCGGTGTGTTGCCCTCATGCGTCAAAGCATCCCGATTGCTCTCTAAGAATATTAACATGGTGGCCCTTCTCTTCACCGATGTTTTTTTCTTCCACCAGTTCTCCCCTTTGCAGTTGTTGTTGTTGTTGTTGCGGATGATGTTCTCTTTCTTCTTCTTCTTCTTTCACCAGTAGTGAGCTTCACTATGGAACTGGCTGCTAGCCATTCGTTATATTTTCGTGGCCAACTTTGATATTTGACCAGCTGCTCCTTCACGCCATTCCGCACGCGGCTCTTCAAGACTTTCTCTATCTTGAACAGGGCATTGGGGTCGTATCTAACGGGGGTTATTTCACCCGAATAGAATTGGCCTGCAACGTCCTCACCCGAGAAGTCCCTCAAATAATACACGGGGACGCCTTCGTACACGCGTCTGTCCCTCACGGTATACACTTCTCCTGTAAATTGTTCATCGTATGCCCGGTCAAAGGGTTTCTGTCTAAAGTAGGCCACGCGTACAGTCTGGCCAATGGTAAAGCTGTATTGCTGTCTCTTTCCCTCACCGGGTCCAACATCCTGAGTCCTTCGCTTCCTTTGGCCCTTGGTAGGCAGAGCGTTCGCCCTTTTCAGAGCCCTCTTCAGGGAGTCGCGGTAGCTCTTAGAGTGCGTGACGTACTGATAGTCCCACACGCTCTGCTCGTTATCCTCGGTCACTTTGGACGGTTGGATGCCTATACTACTATGAGGAGTGTTGTTGTAGGAGTCGACAATGGCCTGTAGTCTTCCCTCATAGGCGTAGGAGTTTGTGTGTTGGAAAAATTGAAACAACTTTTTCTTTAGGGTTTTAATCATAATTTCAGAGTAGTTCGCTTTGGTTTCGGTATTGGCCAGTACGTGTCTCACTCCCCTGTCCTTGAACAATTGCTGTACTCGGTCATTGCGGAATTCCATGCCTCTGTCCGTCCTCAAGAACGAGGGCGCTAGACCCGCTCTGTCGAAAATTGCCGTGAAAGCCCTCTTCATTTCGACACCTCCCTTATTTTTCACCGGTTCGACTCTGCAGAAACATGAGAAGATGTCCACGGTGACCAGGATATAACCGTTGCCCGAATTACTCCGGGTGAAACGATTGCCCGTCAATACCAAAAGATCCGCATCCCAGTTGTGGTTCAACCCCTGAGAGATCACTCGTCTGTAGGCGGGCTGTCTCTGTCTCACGGCCTTGTGGAGAGTCACGAGGTCCTGTCCTTCGGCCCACAATTTTATTCTTCTCAGAGGAATGCGATATCGACCCTCTTTCTTTATGGCCTGGTGTAGCTTAGAAACGCTGGTGAAACTCCCAGAAGCTGACGGGTCGTAAAATCTCTTGGAGAGGTAGGAATCGATGTCACGAGGTAGTGCCATGAAGATTGTCGTTTTATCATTAATATTATTGAGTACGTATCCCCAGGGTGGTTGGGACCCACCTCCAAAACTCTACAACTCGATCCAGGCTCTGCGCGCTCCCGAAGTTCCGCTACCTCCGACTCTCCTACCTCCTCTGCCCGTTTCCTCAACTTTGCTCGCTTTTCCTACGTTCGAGTCCGAGGACTTTTTAACGACTTTCTTGCCGTGCTTGTTCTTCAGGAAGTGCAGCACCCTCCTGAGTTTCTTATTGCCTATTAGTCTCAAAGGCACGTTTTTCTCAAGCAAGATTGCGTAGAACGTTTTGTAATCTTTAGGCAGAGGGAATCCCGAAGACTGAGTGTGTAGTAAAGAGGCCGAAAAGTTCCTTCGTCCCCCTTTACCTCCTTTGTAGGGCGCCAGAGCTTTGTAAATGGCCTCCGCATTTCCTCGAGTCACGTCGTTTCCGAGGGATGCTTGGACCTCGCTCAACACCGTGCGTTTCTCCCCCTTAGATTCGACGCGTCTGGAAGTTGTGGGCTTTGCCAACTCTGCCGAGTCTTTCTCGGAATCCTTTGAGGTAATATTCTCTTTAGGCTCCTCGACCTCATTATTCTCTTCCTTAGACCGGGTCACTCCCGTCTCCGAGAAATGGTTCGACTCGTCGCGTTCGGGGGAATGGGTTGTGGCCCGCCCCAGCATCCCGTGAACGCCTTCGCCCCGAGTCGAAGTTTGTCCATCTTCGGTCGTCGGAGCTTTGGCGGGGTCCGTTTGAAGGGGAGCGTCGATCCGACGCTCCCCTTCGCTCGGACCCCGTAGCTTGCGATCCTTCATCATGCTGAGGTATTTTTCTTCGGGTACCACGTAAACTTTCCTGTTGAACTTCATTGACGAGGTCATTATTGGGGAATAGCCTCCGAGTCACAACGTCCTAATGGTTTGAGGATTTCCTTGTCACCGCCAGCGCAGACGCTAATGTCTTTTGCGTCCTCTTCCGTCTCCTCCTGACTGGGGAAGTCACTGGCTAAGCCTGACGAGTGCTCGCTTCGACTCTCGCTTTCACTCTGAAACTCGTCAGTGTTGCCACACCCTTCGCTATCCTTCAACTCGGAGGCCTCGCGCGGTCTTTTGAGCAATGTCTCTTGCCCTTCCAACGCTTCTAGTTCTTCCTCTTCTACCTCTCCTCCCGCTTCCGACTCATCCGAATCGGTTGCGTTAGAACAAGAATCCGTAGCCGTGAGCTCATGAGATGATGATGATGATGATGCTGATGATGATGATGATGACGATGATGATGATGATGATGATGATGATGATGATGATGATTCGATCTCGGTGTAAAAACCCTCCGTCTCAGTGCTGCTGCTGCTGCTGCTGCTGGACTCCTCACTTTTTCCACCCGGGCTAGGAATGTTCTCTCCAGCACGTCGTGTGCACTGTCTAAACTTATCTTTCGGTCCCTTCTCGGAACTCCTCGGTTTCGACGCGCTCTCCAGTTCGCGTAAATAAGGATAGCACAGTTTCAGAAAGTGTAAAACTGTCTTGTGGTGACGCCTAAGGGACTCCTTGGCCTGAGAACGATGACGAATGGTCGCAAGCCTCCTCAGGAGAGCTTTACTCTTGGCCAGTTCCAGACAGGTGCCCGAGGATACTTGCAGACCCCCTCTTAGCACATTCACAATTAATTCTATAACTGCCAGCGCGTGTTCTCCATCAATCCGCTCGAGTAAACGTTGTGTTAGCCGCGGGGAGACTTTGTTCGTTCGAACCAGTAGTCTGATGAAAGGAATACATTGCAGCAATCGTGTTGACATGATGACAATTACGCCGGGTAATGCGGGTGTCCCTGGGAGAGCCAAAGAGAACGAGAGCTGGAGAGCGAAATGACTGTCCCTTACTTTTTCGTGTACAGAATCAGAGCGTCTGAGGGTAGAATGCCTGTGCTCAGTCTTATGTCCTCATCGCCAGAGCCTGTTAGGTTGTTGACGAGCAGGTAGCCTCGCGGAACGCGAGTGGCGTCCTCCCACGCTTCCAAAAGTCTTTTAGGGGTGGAGGGGAACATCTGACGTGACAGGTGATGTATTTGCTGAATGTCTCTGCAGGTCTTCATCAGAATGAGGTAGCTGCTATTCAAATTTATGGTTCTCGAATAGCGAGATTGGTGAAAGATGTTCTGAGACAGCATTATAACGGAAATGCGACGGTGATGCACCTCCCGCGTGAATAGGGCACACATCTCGGAAGATTTGCCAATCTCGTCAAGCAGGTCATCCAGCACGAGTAAATTGTGATGTTGAGGGTCTTCAGAGCCCAGGCTCTCAATCAGTTCCCGTCCGGGTAGGCCTTCGTGTAACGTTAGGTTTTCCACATCAGCCTCCAATTGAGTAAACACTTTTTGATACACGCCATAGGCGTATACTATTCTCGCAGGAGGAATCTTGTACAGGCTTGACGCATTCCTCAGTATTTTCATTGTTAATACGGTCTTTCCTGACATCGAAGGGCCCACAATCATAGTCGAGGAGGGGCATTCGAAACGGAATACATTCTCCCCTGGTGATGAAACACTAGCGTCATCATGCTTAGCCGTAGTCGCTTCCCCATTCATGTTGATGACTCGTAAACCTCGAGCAGTGTGAGAGAGCTCTTAGAATGTTTTTTTCCTTTATCTTTTAAGAGCAAACCCGAGAGATGGCGCTCAGGCCACGATTGGTACGGGTATCGTCAGAGGGCCCAAAAAGCGAGCAATGAATGCCCAAGTCAAGAGACCTCGCACTCAGTCGAGTTCTGAAGAGGAACGGCCACTGACCCTCCCCAATAAGATGTCCTTGGGAAAAAGGAAGCAGCCTGTTGCGAAAGTCCCCAAGAGAGGGGGAGTTGACGATTGGGAAGGCTATCAGGCCGCCTTTAGTCAGGTGAGCTCTATTCCTCAAACGATTTTTGACAACTTCTTCTTCTTCTTCTATGTCTATAAATCAATCATTAGCTTATAAAAATTTACTCTTATTCAGGACCTGCTGACTCACCTGGAGGTTGCATGCGAGCGACTGGTGAAGATCTCAACCATTTGCAATGCAGCCTGCGGTGGCAAGAAAAGGAAGCGGGAGATGTCTGAAGATGAAGATGGAGGTGCTGAGAATGATGATGATGATGATGATGATGATGATGGTGAGGGAGAAGAAGAAGAATTGAGGGCTCATTTGGAGGCTACAGCCAAACGTTATTTAAGGTAAGTCTTCTCTCTTCTTTTTACAGCAGTAATAAAATACAAAAAGAAAAAAGAAACCCTTTATTACACGGTACATTGTACTGAATCCTGTCCCTTGTTTTTTTTTTCAAAAAAAAGGTTGCGAGAACGTCGAATGCGTAGCAAGAAAAGACGCGTTGCCAAGGCCGTACGAGTGCTAGGACAAAACGACGCGAAAATGGCTGAGGACCACAGAGACGACACCCCAGTAGCGGAGACCAAGAGACGCGTTCCGGTGACATTCAAGGAACCAAGGGAACCGAGGGAACCAAGGGAGCCTGTTGAACCCGAGGAGTCTTGGTACCCACGTTTCGTAAACATTACGAGCGACAGCTCTTCCTCCATACTGATACCTCCCACCCCTCCGGTGCCAGGGTCTCGTCAGGAACGATTAAGCGCAATTACTCAACCGGCTCGACCTTCCAATTGGGTTCCCAATTCTCAACCCGATGAGAAGCTGAACGCTGTCTCCCCGCGACCATTTCATTCAACACCCGAACCAGGTCCGTGTCCTCCGGATGATGTGATGCGAGCTATGGGGTGCAACACTTCGCAGGAGTGGAGGGCCACCTGTGAAAAAATGGCAGCGCATTTACGTCCTTGCGAAATAAACATCAGGTGGGTACTATTCTCAAAGTATAGTATTTGAGGTTACATTTTAATTTATTTTTTCCAGGAGAAAATTTATGAATTTTAGTATCTAACACCACCATACCTTTATACTTACAGTGCCATTCGAAGGGAGAGCAAGATGGAAGAAGAAGAAGAAGAAGAAGAAGCAGCGTCAAAGGTTAACCGAATAGACGAGACACCCCCCAATACATCCAAGGATGCTGCAGGACGCAACGTTCAACCGCCTGTTCCTGAGCCTACCAAAACCAGGGCACGTAGTCCAACAGGAGAGCTCTTCTCATCATACAGCTCCATTCCCAGTACCATTCCCGAGCACGTTTACACGGACTCATCCTATGACAGGGACATGGTGGCGGCTGCTGATGAGTGAGTGTGCTGTTTATAAGCATTATTTTTTTCGTTATGACTAAATAAAATAGATATAATGGACTTCTCCTTATAAAGCTTTCATTCATTCATTCATTCATTCACTCCCTTGCAGAGCGGAGAGGCTGGCTGAGAAGGAACCCATTAAGCCGGCGCAGAAGGAAGACAACCTCATAAGCGAGCCTCAGCCTGGGTGTTCAACGGCAAAACCGGACGTATCGGGTGATAAGACTCCGCGTCAGGGCTTCAGGTTACACGTGCCCGTGCCTGAAGATGATGCCAAAGCCGCTCCTGATGGACTCACATCCAGGTGAAGTTTGCGTTTAAACTATGAAAATTCCGAATAAAAAAAATTTGTCAAGAGAAGGGCTATTTTTAACTTTTTGTCATTTTCTATTCCAGTGAGCGACAGGAAATTTGGAAAGCCATGAGCACAGTTGGCAAGGTGAGCGCAATGCCTGAAGGCGACATCGAAGGCGATAGTGACTTGAAGCAATTGGTTGACATTCTATACAATGCAGGGGAATGCACAGGGGAGGGAGGTGTTGCGGAAAGACTAAATGCTCTTGATGGGGTGGGGGAGGAGGAGGAGGAGGAGGAGGGGGAGGTTGGGGGCGTAGAGGTAGGGGAGGAGGAAGAAGCGCCTGTTTTAGACGCTGTAGACGCTCAGGTTGCGAATGAGAGTGATTTGTGGGATGACACGCCACAGGGCGAGCTTCCCGGGTATGAGTTTGATGATAGGATGCTTTTTAGAGGTCGCGATTATGCATTAAATTTCCATAGAAATATGAGAATCGATGCGAGACATCTAGAATTTGCTGATGGTCTAGCGACAGAAATTGTCTACAAAGTGTACTTTAATCAGAACTGGAATAACGTAGTTTTGGCAGAGGTTTTGGGGGAATTGTTGGACATCATGGACGCCATAATCGAGAGGCTTAGAGTATGCTACAGTGACAATGATCTGGTTAGGGTTTATATTTCGAGCAAGTCCTTCTACGCGCCTCGCACAATAGGTCTGATGCCCCTCGGCGAATTGACAGTGGGACTGGTATCCGACGTGATAGAAAGCGTGCTGCAGTCGGACGAGTCCCTTGTGCTGGATGAACCACTGGACATTCATGTCGCTGTGGTGAGGAACCCGAGAGGGGCTGGCCGTGTGGAAGGGTTGCTTTACAACTTCGGAGAGGGAGATTCTCTCCGCTACTCAAAGGCCATTTCACAAACTAAAGTGTTGGACAACCTGTGTCTGGCCAGATCGGTTACTGTAGCACTAGCGAAGGCCCGTAAACTGGAGTGCGAGGAGATTGGTGATGGCGTTTTACTCAGACAGGCCCAAAATCATTTGGACCAGCTGTACAATGCCCGACGTCAAGTGCTGACCCGAGAGGCCAGATCTCTACAGTCACTGGCGGGTTTCGCTCTCGATTATACGCCCTCTTTTACTGACATTGCAGCTTTCGAAAGGGCTGTGAACTCGCAGATTGTAGTGTTCCAGTCCGGTACTGATTTAACGCCGGTGTATGTGGGCAACTCTGAGAGGCAGAGAACTATCTATCTGTTCTATGCCAAAAGGGACAGTAATGACAAAAGCCCGGGTCACTTTCATGCTGTTGTGAATCTTCTGAAGATGTTCAGAGGCGTGACCTTCTGCACAAAGTGTAAGGCCTGCTTTGGAAAGAAGGACAAGCACGCATGCGCGAATGAGTGTAAATCCTGTGGTGTTAATTCGTGTCCCATTATAGAGGAGGAGAAAAAAATGTGCACCACCTGCAACAGGTTCTTGAATTCTCAGGCCTGCTTCGACACTCACATTGAGAAGGGTGTGTGCGCCGAATCCCTCCGTTGCCTAGATTGTAACTATTTTTACCGGCGGGGCACCGAACACCGTTGCGGCTATAGATTATGTCGAATATGTCAGCAACAGGTGACGGGTGTACACTATTGCTATATACGCCAAAAGAAACCTAAAGCCATTTCGGCGAAGTACATGTTTGCGGATTTCGAGACGGACCCGAATGGCGAAATTCATGAACCGAATTTGGTTGTGGCGCATTGGCAATGTGAACACTGCGAGGGTGTCAGTCATCGTGACAACCCTCGATGCGCTCACTGCGGAACCCCTTGTGTCAAGTGTCGCGGTCAGGTGGGACGTCATAGGAGGGGCGACGATCTTCGTCAAACCTGCATGATGAGCTCCGAATGCGGCCTGAGAGGTATCGAATTGTTTGGGGAGAATATAGCTCACGAATTTTGTCTGTTCTTTTTCGATCGCCCTTTTGAGGGTTACACATTGCTATTCCACAATGGCCAGGCGTATGACGCTTATTTCCTGATGAATTACGTGCTGAACAGTCTAACAAGACAACCCCACATGATACTCCGGGGTAGCAAGGTTATGTGTATCGACACAGGCAAATTCCGAGTTATTGATTCCCTTAACTTTCTGACAATGCCATTGGCACAAATGCCCAAAGTGTTTGGGTTGGGGGGTATCCGCAAGGGTACTTTCCCGGTCTTCTTCAATCAGAAGGAGAACTGGGACTACATAGGGCCAATGCCACATCCCTACTGCTACAGAGTAAATTCCATGAAGCCTCGGGCCCGGAAGGACTTCATGGAATGGTACAGGCAGCAGAAGGGAGCTGTGTTTGATTTCCGTAAGGAAATCTCTCAGTACTGTCAGGATGATGTGAACATCCTGCAAGAGAGCTGCAATGCCTTCCGAGCATGGCTCCTTGGAGTCACCTCTAGGGAGGAAGTGTTGGACGTAGGGGAGGGAGGGGAAAGAAAGACACGCACCCGCGGAGTGGATCCTTTCCAGTACAACACACTAGCGGGGGTGTGTATGGCCGTGTACAGGCACCTGTTTCTCCCTGAGGAGTTTGAGGTGAAGACCGAGGAGGGGCGTACACTTAGTGAGGTCAGCACATATGACAGAACAAAGTTCTACGATTGCGATGGCCATGAGGTGGACGCCTCTTCTGTTGAAATAAAGGAACGCACTTTCAAGTCCACCCCATTCGCACACATGCCAGCAACGGGGTTTGGTGGTCAGGATAATCACAGCATGCTCTCCATTCTGTGGTTAGAGTACGAGGCCCGACGTCACGGTGTGGACATCAGGCACGCTCGTGCAGGCGGCGAGCATAGGGTACCCAACACTAGAGCATCGGGAGGCTGGCTGAAACTAGACGGCTACCACCGCGATGAGACCACAGGCAAGGAGACAGCGTGGGAGTTCATGGGGTGCGTATTCCACGGCTGCCCAAAGTGCTATCCATCGAATCCCTTTGGCACTAGCCCCCGCCACCCTCACACTCAAGAGCCCCTGGACGTGCTGTACAAGCGCACCCTGAGCCGACTGGAGTACCTGAGGAAAGAACTACATCTGGAAGTACATGTCATTTGGGAGTGCGAGTTCAGGGCTCTTAGAGCGAGCGACCCTAGCATTGAAGAGTTGGCTGAGAAATACGATCTCATGCCCCGCTTGGACCCCCGCGAGGCCTTCTTTGGAGGGAGAACAAATGCGGTGAAACTCTACAGAGAGGCAAAGGATGGTAAAAAGATTGGATACATAGATATTTGCTCCCTGTATCCCATGGTGCTGAAAAATGACATTTACCCTTATGGTATTCCAGAAGTCATTGTTTCACCCGACACAACAGATATATCCCAATATTTTGGTTTGATCCAGTGCCGGGTTAGAGCTCCGCGAGCTCTCTACCATCCCTGTCTCCCAGTGCGCAGTAACAATAAGCTCCTGTTTCCTCTCTGTCGCACGTGTGCCACAAATCTCAGCCAGAAGAGCTGCACGTGTAGTGATGACAAGAGGGACCTCATTGGCACTTTCACAACGGTCGATCTGGAGGATGCCTTGTCAGTTGGCTACGTGATTATAAAGGTTTATGAGGTGTATCACTTCAAGAGGAAAGCCAAATACGACAGAGCAGAGGAGGGCTCTGGGGCTTTTGCCGAGTATGTGAACATGTTCTTGAAGGGCAAGCAGGAGGCCTCGGGTTGGCCACGACCTGACATGACGAGCGAGGAAAAGGCAGAGTACTGCAGGGAATACGAAAGATTTGAGGGTGTTGTGCTTGACCCTAATAATATAGCATACAATTCTGGGAAAAGGGCAACGAACAAGTTATTGCTCAACAGTTTCTGGGGAAAGTTTGGCGAAAGTAATAATCATCGCATTCACAAACTGGTGAAGACAGCTCCGGAACTGCTTAGGGTAACAACCGATTCCTCAATCAAATTGAAAGATGTCAACGTGTTCGCCAGAGATAAATGCCTACTGCAGTATGCCCATGCCGAGGGATTTCTACCCGAGATGTCTCACGTGAATGTCTTTGTGGCGGCATTCACCACCTCCAACGCGAGACGACGGCTTTATAAAACCCTTCTAGCCTTGGGGGAAAGAGTTCTCTATTTCGACACCGATAGTGTCGTATATGAGTATGATGAGGGTGATGAGCACGAGTACAAACCCCTTCTGGGCGACCATCTAGGTCAATGGACGAACGAGTTGGGTGAAGGCGAGCACATCACCCGCTTCGTCAGCAGTGGACCAAAGTCATACGCGTACTTGACAAACAAGGGGGTGGTGATAGTCAAATTAAAAGGGCAGACATTAAACCACGAAAATTCGCAAAAGTTGAACATGGATGCTATATGTCAACTCGTGTTATTCTGGGCTGACCCTGACACCTACCCCCTACCCGAGGGAGTAGAGGCTTACATAGAAGCACGATATGACAAAATCAGGCGCTGCAAAAAACGCTTTGTCCTCCACAGTAGAGAGGAGCTCAAAAGATTTAGAGTGACCTACTATAAAAGGAAACTAGTAGAGGGTACTTTTGACACTCTGCCCTATGGTTACTAAAGTTCTGTTTTTTTTTAAAAGTACACGTACGTAGTTCAGTTTTGTATTTATTTTAATCAAGCTCCTATACTATTTAGAACATTGGTTTACTATTGCGACTTATCATTTCAGGCCCCTGGAAAAATAAATAAAAATGCCACCCATTAGATGATGATGAGGAGAGAAAACTATATTTTAGTTCTGAATGTTAGCCAGGCGAAAAAAAAAAAAAAACGGCTATTGTTATTGTGTAGAGTTGTAATATATATATGTGTATTTTGTGTTATTCATCTGTACATTTTCATTGTTAACCGTAACAAGGATTTTTTAATGTAAATAAACGTACTCTTCATTTCACAAACTACGTATTCGTTTTTCATATTTCCATGAGCAAAGATGTGTAACAAACAACATAGTCAATATTTTCAGTTGAAATTATAATCTTTAATTCACAGCAAACAACTACAAAAGTTCCACAACATAGTCAAATATTTTCAGTTGAGAGTATAATCTTTAATTCACAGCAAACAACTACAAAAGTTCTACAACATAGGCAATATTTTCAGTGAAGAGTATAATCTTTAATTCACAGCAAACAACTACAAAAGTTCTACAACATAGTCAATATTTTCACAGCAAACATCTACAAAAGTTCTTCAGTACGGATATTAGAAAATAAAAGTGAACATTCAATTCATAGCGCAGATATTACAAAATAAAAGTGAACATTCAATTCATTTCATCACAAGCGACATCATAACAATAGTGCAGGAGTCTGGTGTACATTTTACCAGAACCGGATACATGATGAGCAATAAGATTGTTCCTGACTTTTTCCAGGCCACCGAAATACAAGAACATATTCACAAATTCGGTACAGAGGTAGACGCTCTTATACGAAAGTTTCATCAGCACTTTCTTCACCAGCACTGTGAAGGGTATGTGCTCGAATTTGAACAGAACTAGTTCGATATCCTCGGGATGAGGAGGACCATCGTCGGGCAAGGACTTTATATTCTTCAGTTCCTGACAGGCTTTAAGGTATGCCAAATGTTCAATCACTTCGTATTTGTTTGGCCTGTCGACTGTCACTTTTTCGTAGTCGTAGGATAGCTTATAGTCGCACTCCATGGGCTGCGCCTGCATATCGTGAAGGTTAAAATTGTGAACGCTGGAATCATCCTCGCATTGGCTTAGAGTCAGAAACACCTTTGCAGAGCGAGTGCCACTGCTCCTGTGGGTCCACCTGTAGCCCTCAATGGTAATCGACTCCTCATTCTCACCTCGGGGAGTGGTGATTTTGAGATTAACGACGACAGAGAGTTTTTCGTAAACACTCACGAGTTTCAGGAATTCGGCTTCGGACAAGTTGATGGTCTTGAAGTGACTGATCGGGTCGGTTGGTTCCAATGACTCCTTTTCGTGTACCGGATGCATGAAGCCGACGTAATACAGAGTCTCCTTATCATCACGAGCGAACTTTGAAGTGAGCATGTGCTGCTTCTTGGTCAGCATTAGTTGAAAATCGGACTTGCCTTTCAAAGCTTTCTGGAAGTCCTCTAGATGCTGACCCAGTTTTTCGAAAGACCTCTTGGACAGATGCACATTACGTCCTCGTGATTTCGCCGGTGCGCTATCCCGTCCTGCTGGAGGTTTCCTGGTAATAGTAAGGTAACCACTCTTCCACTTATCACCCGGGTGTGCGGTTGCAGTAATTTTTTCACTCAACTGGTAGCACACGGGGCCCGAAGGAGGCTCAGGGTCTTCGGCAGAAGTACTCGGCAGAGTCATGTTAGTCGCGGGAACCTCAGGCGGAGGCATAGCAGCGGAGTCGTCGGTCGAGGCCTTTGCCTGGGTGAGTTGTGCTGAAGCCATGGTAATTCGTATCTTTTCCTTTCCAAAGAGAGAATGGTTTATGTCTGCTCAGTCCCTGCTTTATATACTCCTTGGCCATTTCGCGCTACCACCTGTTCGTGTCTAATTACAACAAAGCAATCTAGCATACACGCTACGTTATAATTAAGCAGATGTCCGCTTTGACAGGTGAATTATATGTACCCCTCTCATGTGACAGCTTGCATGTCAACTTTGACAGGTCAATTAACTACACTTGATTGATTACCCTACTTCAAAGGTATCGAATTACCTCATTAACTTAATTTATTCATGCCCTCTGGGCATGAATAGCTTCCCTTATAGGCCAGCCCTCTTGCTTCTACGCCATCCAAGATGGCCGCCACAAGATGGCCGCCATATTGGGATGGTGTAAGTTATATATTGTAGTGATAATAAAAACAACCAGGGCCAGGTGACAGTCAGATTATAGGTTCGAATAACAATAAAAACGACCAAAAGCTACGTAAAGTGCTGAATTTAGGTGTTTTTGACACTACGACAATACGTCTGAATCTCTAAGATGACATCTTGATCTATCTATCCATCTATCCATCTATCCATCTATCTATCTATCTATCTATCTATCTATCTATCTATCTATCTATCTATCTATCTATCCATCCATCCATCTATGTATGCATCTATCAATCTATCTATATCTATCTATCTATCTATCTATCTATCTATCTATCTATCTACTATCTATCTATCTATCTATCTATCTATCTATCTATCTATCTATCTATCTATCTATCCATCTATCTATCTACTCTATCTAGTCTTAGCTATTCTTATCATAAATTACAAATATGGAATATGGGTCTAAAACAATAAATTATAGATAAGATGTCTCCAACCAAAACCATTGTAAATAGTAAGACTAAAACAAGGTTTATGCCAGTATATATGTATCTTTTAAGACTAAGCAAGTTGCTAGTTAATACAAAGGTTAAATGCTGGCCAAACTTTGGTGAATAACAATAGCTGTAAAGAAAAACAAAACAAAAGAAACAAGTCCAAACTCTGTTTACAGCCTGTACGGGCTACAAAAAGTCATATTTCAGCTTCTACTAGGTCTAAATTTTTCATTCAAATTGGAAATTTCTTTATTTGTTCAATATAAAACTACAAAGTTGGTGTCACTGCAGTTTGGACATATTTCTAGGAAAAAAGAAAATTTGTTAAAAAGTTGAGGGTGCTGTGCACTGCTTTTTTGCTCCTTTGTTCCTAGCTTTGGTCACTGGAGAGGATTAGTGACACAATGTTACATAACATGAATGGCTGGAGGGGAGGGGTACAATGAAGCACAGACAGAGTGTCTCCAGTCCCATTCAACAAAAACTGGACCCCTTCAAATGATGGCACTTTTACCCCCCAACCAATATTTCTTTAAAATGCTATAAATACAATTGGAGTGAGTTTTAAAATGAATAAAAAGACAGATTTATACAATAATGTCTTAAAATGTCAAATTACACACTGAAATTTGCAGAAATGGGGTTTGCATGCCAAGTAATTGGGAGAGAGCCAGCTCTCTCCCTCTGGGATCGGTATGATTGTCAGAAATTTTTGGATCGCTTGTCAGAGACAAGGGAACACTTTCCAAAGTGTTTTTTTTATTCAAGGGACTAATATGATTCATAAAAGAGGCGTGGTAATGACTTTTTGCTTCTTGTGATTCTGGTTTATTTAATATTAAGGTTTTAGTTTTCAACCAAATGGGTGTTTATTCACGCGGGAGCAGCCAGTAATTCATATTGACATGGAAAATTAAAGTTTTAAAATTTGTTTCTTACATGTTAAATTTATTTTGTTATGTCTTTAAGGTTGTACCTGACAAAGTTAAGTGGTAATTTGGTAAATATTTCGAGGAAAAGGACAAATTCCAGTGTTTTATCAACATTCATAAATTCAGTTACATTCACTGACTGCTCCCTCAGTGTTACACACAGACTCAGCCATGGTGTAAATGTAAAAGGGATTCTGATTGGTCAAGATCCTAGGCTCATGCTACCTGGTTCATGATTGGCTCATGTCTTTCTGATAGCTTTTTGGACACTTCTGTTAGGGCTAAAATTAAAATTTTAGGCTCTTTAGAATCCTCAATTCATAGACTATATTATTTCGTTTTTTCATGGAGATATATTTATTCATTGCTGAGAATTCGTTGAAAATGCATATATCAGCCATGGTGTAAATGTAAAAGGGATTCTGATTGGTCAAGATCCTAGGTTCATGCTACCTGGTCCATGATTGGCTCATGTCGTTCCAATAGTTTTTCGGACACTTCTGTTAGGGCTAAAATTAAAATTTTAGGCTCTTTAGAATTCCCATATCTTAGACTGTATTATTTCGTTTTTTCATGGAGATATATTTATTCATTGCTGAGAATTCGTTGAAAATGCATAGGCCTATACTTTTTTTGTGTATTGTTGATGCTAAATGATGTTAAATAGCACATTTTTACAATAAGAGGATTTGTTATTCTTCTTTATTAAGTACAATCACACTAATTCAGTTTCATTCTATCTTTGTGATAAAATAAATATTTTTTTATTGTCAAGACAATTGATCTCTTCAAAAGCCATGAATTGGAAGTGTAGGATGTAATCTGGAGGTGCCATCCAATTGAATGTGTATTTTCAATTGCATTTGATCCAAGCCAAAGAATGGCACTCTCTGTAATCCAATTGATTGCAAGACCCACTACTGATTGCCAGATTTGAATATAATTGCACTTTAAGTCATGTCTTTTGAATAACTGCCCTTTCATTTCTTGATCGAAGTATATTTGCTGCAAGGTGTGACAGTTCTTTTAGACTTTTAGTCTGAATATTAATATTTAAAGATGATCCTCTCCTATTGGTTGAAACTCAATCTGTTCCTATTGGCTGTTGGAAGTACCTGAACTAATAGACTAATTTCAGGGACGGTTCTCTCAGTAAACACTAGGGGAAAAGTGGTGCTTGGTGTCAGTACTCTTAAAATTTCATTGGCTGATAGATTTCCCGCCCTTGCCTATGGTTGGTCCACCAAAGGTGTGTCCAAGCTGGAGTATTTTTGATGCCTTTTAATATATATATATATATATACCATTTATTCGTGCTTATCACACCATTTTACGTATTTTGAAAATAATACAATCAATAAATGTAATTAAATTAATAATTATATTCGAGAACCAAATGTCAATTTAAGGATAAATAGAGGATGCAGTCCTTCATCTCCTGTGAGGTCCAATTGTTCAGTTTTGAAACCCTCTGGACTGCAAGTGAAAGTTCCCTTATGGCAGTTGCTGAGCCTTCCAAGCCTGAGTCCAAAATTAATCATAGCATTGTTTGTCCCCATGCCAATTCAGATTACGTGCTTTAATGCTGCCTTTGGATGAGCTCAAAACCTTAATAATTGCTGCAACTCTCCTGTTGTTCCCTGAGATCATAGTATTATACAACCTCAAGAAACGTGAACGCAGGGCACTTTCCATGGGTATTGTTTCACGTAACTTTGAGCATTGTTGAGGCTTTATAACTTCCTAGTTCTTTCAGATTAAATTTTGGAAGTAGTGTTTTTAGGTTTAATGGGCATACATCTTCCATGTGCGGAAAGCAAATTAAGAATCATGGAATTACCTGGAAGTTATTTGGGGCAAATGTTCAGCACATTCAGTGAAATAGGTCTATTGGCCAATAAAAAAAAGAATATGTTGTCTCTGTCACACATAACTACATTCAACTTTCAGACTATATATATACCAAACAATTTTTAAAAAGTGGATTATTATTACTTCTAAATAAGTAATATTAAAGCCTATTTCTGAACTTTAGTAAGCAAGTTGATAAACAGGCATTCCAAGTATACTAAGTATGTGGACCAAAAAAACGGTGCGGAAATAGGCAAGCCTATTCACGGCGCTTTAGTCAGTGCTAGTTGAGTGCCATTGCTTAAAAAATATAGGCCTATTTTGTCTTCAATCTCTCTGGTCCGCATTAATCTGGGTCTGCAGCTACTTGGTCTGCATCCTTTACTCCTGAGTGTTGTACCAGAGTGACAGACTCTAGCTTCCCTGGAAGATGCCTGCAGATTTGCAGTATTTTTAAAAACCAATTCAAGCCATTTGAAACACAAAAACTTATCAGGAAAAATCTGTATTTTGTCTACAGGTTTGGCAATAGGCTCAAATTAAAGCTTATTTCAAGTCCAATTTTAAAATCCGATGTCGGATTTTTACAACTGCTTGCAGCCTGTATTGCAGGAGGAATTTTCAGTCAGCCTCCGACCATATAGGAAGTCGCACTATTTCACCTATCACCTTGAAACTTAGCATACAGTCTCAATATAATTTTATCTTGCTTCCATCAACTTTTGGTAAACTTCTGTGACATTAAAATTTTTATTTACGAAACTAAAATGTTCATTTTTTGCGCGAATTTCAAATGACCATGCAGCTCCATGAAACCAGCACCAACAGCAGCAGTCAGATTCAATAGAAAGAATGAAGGAAGGGATGACAGAAGGATCGTATGAAAGAAGGCAGGAAGGAATGAAGGAACGAATGAAGGAACGAAAAAAGAAAGGAAAGTAGGAAGGAAAAAAGGGAGGGGAGGGAGGGAGGATAAACATGTGGATAGATAGATAGATAGATAGATAGATAGATAGATAGATAGATAGATAGATAGATAGATACTAAGTCTATCTACAAGCAGCTGTTAAAGTGCTTGCACGTTATTTCGAAGTTATCTTATTTTCAGACCTATAAATGGCATAAAAACGATCCGTATTGTGATCCATGAAATGTGAAAGAAACACAGCACTAGGATGACATAAATTTTATTGCCTGCCTCGAGTCTGTAACTCAATCTATATTGCAAAACAAGGCACTGAGTTTCCCACCGACTTGTCCTGCGAATCTGAAGGACTTGTTTAAGGTCTCACAAATCTACGAAATTGCTGTACTTCAGCTGAAATCCTGCAGATCTAAAGGAATGTTGGATTTCACTGTTTTCCCAATCAAGCATTGACAGCAGAATTTCTTGTTTTCCTCGAGATCTGCGTGAGTCTCGCTGCGACACTCTCTCGAGTCTTTTACATCGATATCTACCTGCGTGCGGCGAACTCCCGTACGTTCCGCTTGCGACACGAATTCTAGTTTTCTTTAATAACCCTCTATATATACATAGTGGTCTTATTGCCAGTCTCTCTTATATGTTCATATTTAGTTTTCATTAAAGACCAAAAATAAAAGTAAGCTGACAGTACTTCATATGTTAAAATGTACATAACTGAGGTTAGATTTAAACAATTAGGTTAGAATTGAGAGTTTAAGATTTCTTGTCAAAGGATTAGCAGGGAAGACAATTACCCTGTGACATAACATTACATAATCAAGACTTCTCCAGTGCTCCATTCAACAAAAGCCAATCTGTCTGATTCATTCACATTTAATTTTCATGCAAACAACTAAATAAAAGGGGATGACATTAATTTATCTTCTAAAATTTACATCACTGAGTTTAGATATTAACCATAAAGTTATAATAATTGGGAGTTAAAGATTTAGTGTCAACATTTTAAAATATTAACACACAAATGCATGTTTTTGAATATACTTAATTGATGCTTTGAAAGTCCACATAATTATATATAAAATTGATAATATTTCATGAGGAGAGGTAGAAAAAGTCAAATTTAGACATTATTGTGGCAAATTTGATTCACCAGGGCCAATATTTGCTGATATATGATTATCGGAAAATTCTTAATTTTGTTAATATTGACCTCTGCTGCGAATAAAAATTTTCATATTGTTCAAAATCAGCATGATAATGATGTGAAACATGTCAGGTTTATTATGACAAAAAAATGTCAAGACTGGTATGACATCAGAAGGAAATGGAGAGTAAATAGACATTTTAATGATTTTTTTGCATTTTTTCAATCATACATTTCAATGGAAAAAATTGCAACAACTCATGCAATGGCTCTGAATAGTAGTCAATAGTGTGTCTAACTACAATAAGACCTAAAGTTAACTAACTTATCCATTACCATTTGGCTTTTCACGCAGAAATGTTGGAAAATTGGGATTTTTTTTAATTTTTGGGTTTTTATAAAAATTCATAGGACCAACATTCCAACTGATTAGAGATGTTTAAAGAGGCATAAGTTAGACACCTAATTGGAAAATTTCATTGATTTAACTTCAAAATTGACTGAATCATACTAGTTTAAAATAATAGTATTCTTTCATATTTTTGGTAAATTGTCGTCCGTTCAACTTTCTCAGAGCATTTAGAAACACAAAAAACACATCTTGGGTATTTAATACATACAATATGCAAATTTCAGTGTCAAAAGTACTGCAGTTTTTTAGTTCTGTCCCAGAAACCAAAAAAAACAATTTTTCACATTTTTCAATGATTGTGAGAAAAGTATTAATGTCATGGGGATTAGACCTATGAAAGGGTCAACTGGGATAAAAGATACCCCCGAGCTCAGCTCCCCCGAGCTCAGCTCCCCCGAGCTCAGCTCCCCCGAGCTCAGCTCCCCCGAGCTCAGCTCCCCCGAGCTCAGCTCCCCCGAGCTCAGCTCCCCCGAGCTCAGCTCCCCCGAGCTCAGCTCCCCCGAGCTCAGCTCACCCGGCGCCCATTTCCATCACTTCATCCATATAACTTTTAAAATCTGATTGGCACTGGGCGACCAGTAGGGTGCTCTATTGAATCACCCAGTTGGCCCGCCAGTACAGACACCAGCCTTGTTCTCTCGAAACAACAAGTAGCTCATTGGTATAAACAGCACCGTTGTTCTCTCATACCAGGTGGCCAGCTGTAGTTCTCTTGAATCACCAAGTGGCCCAATTGTAGTGGTACTAGCCGATGTATATGTTCTCTTGAATCAACCAAGTGGCCCAATTGTAGTGGTACTATCCAGCGTATATGTTCTCTCAAATCAACCAAGTGGCCCAATTTTAGTGGTACTAGCCAAGGTATATAATATGTTCTTTCAAATCAACCAAGTGGCCCAATTGTAGTGGTACTAGCCAATGTATATGTTCTCTTGAATCAACCAAGTGGCCCAATTGTAGTGGTACTAGCCAAGGTATATGTTCTCTCAAATCAACCAAGTGGTCCAATTGTAGTGGCACAAGCTGATGTATACGTTCTCTTGAATCAATAGTGTGGCTCATTGGTTTAATACGGAATCATTCAGATCTCTGCTCAGTCAGCTGGCCTAATACAGTGGTATGCCATAATGAGACCATCAGTGATGTCAATGTTACTTCATGAGTGCGTTGGATACGAGGTCAAATAATTGAGGTATATATTTTTCACTATTTGGCGTGTACACGAATTTCTATACCTGCAAAAACGAACATATACACGAATTTGGCATTCGTGTAAGTGTGTAATATTGCAATTCACGAATTTGTGTAGGTGCAAAAACGAACATTGCAACCTTAAACTTTGCTAAAACTAACTCTAACCCTAATTTTAGCCCTAAACCCTAATTATCTAGCACTTCCACGAATGTTAGAAATTGCAGTTACACAAATGAAAAATGCAGCATATACACGAATGTTAGTTTTTACATATACACGAGTTATATGCTCGTTTTTACATGTCCACAAATTCGTTCATGCTCGTTTTTACACCTCCACAAATTCGTGTACATGCCAAATAATGAAAAATATATACATGAATAATTGGGCTTAGATAGCCAACTGTACGCGCTCAGTATTTGCATTGACAAATTTCCCAAACAGCCTGAATATGTTTCATTGGTCAACCAATTCAGTCTTTTGAGAGATCTGGAATCCCGCGCTGGACATTAATTGTTCATGCTGCAACTTTTACAATTTTGTGCAATGGCTTCATTAAAAAGTCAGAAAGGTCATATAAATGTCATATAAATTTCACGGACATCTCTAAGAATGCCATTTCCATTACACTTTCAGAACAAAATGCAATCTTGCTGTGAGATACAGGAGTACATGCAGATGTCTTTATATTTTTGTAATCATGCCAACGGCGATGTCCTCACAGTCCCTTGAAACAGGAAACTGTATGCAGCTGCCATCTGGCACAGTTTGTTTTGGGAGCTGCTAAAAGAAGTAGTTCCAATTTTATTGCGCATTCACAAAGTTCTGTTCAATATCTAGGTAAACCCAAGTCAAACAAGACAATCATGAATTTTTCTCTCAGAAGACAGACAAG
Organism: Platynereis dumerilii; assembly: GCA_026936325.1. NCBI lineage: Eukaryota > Metazoa > Annelida > Polychaeta > Phyllodocida > Nereididae > Platynereis > Platynereis dumerilii. The sequence goes on from JAPTHN010000002.1 coordinate 49,225,516, forward strand.
GCCATCAGCTACTGAGAAACAGCCCTGGTTTCTTCCTGACTGAAGTTTTGTAACCTTCTACTACTCAGTTTCTGTTGACCGCTCGCCGGTACTTGCAAAATAGTTCTCTCTGTGGCAGTCAAGTTCATAAATACAGTACCTCATAACATGTTGTAGTCCTTGTCATATTTACATGGAATCTCAAGTTCTTTTCCTTGCTGTTGAAGTGGGATGTCAGAGATGACTCTATTCTCGATCTAGCATTGCAATTTATGTAAATTAACTACAAGCTGTGGCGTCATTTTAAACTGGGTCAGATTCCCCGGCTTCTAGCCAATGTGAATCCACCAAAACTGACCGTCACAGTTTCAACAGTGTCAGTGTTAAAATTGGGTCTGGAAAACCCATGCAAGTTCGATATCACAGCCCGTCAGCCAATGGGCTGCCAGAAGAACTACACACCACATAATCCATGTGTTTACAAAAATTGTCAAAGAATTTTGTTTATAGCAAGATCCATTGAAGTTTAAAGTTGTGAAGTAAGTTTGCAGAGATTAATCAAACAACTCGGTGTGGATTATAACAACTGTCTACTGTGAATGCTCATGAAGCTGCCATTTAGTAAGATTAGACCGGTGATAGCAAGTAATAGATCATTGGGATCACATCAACAGTCGTCCAATGTTGAAACTGTGATGCATAGTTTTACTGTCAGCCCCTTCGCCACCAAACTGTGATGATGTGGCTGCAGGGGCTATCCCTGATTATACCATTCGACACCTCTGTCAGCCAATCATGAGCCAGTATTTCACTGCAATAAAACCCATATTCTTTGTTGTCCAGTTATCCTCCCATGGGAGAATAATAAGTGAAGCTGTGAAAAACCACAGCAACAAATGACAAGTTTCAGTTTTGTCTTATGGTATAAGCCAGTTATTCACCGCGGGATCGACAATATGTGTTTATCACAGCTCGGGCTAACGCCCTCGCTGGATAAATCACATATTGCCTCTCCCTAGGTGAATAACCTATACTAAAAGGCTTACACAGTGCCCCTGAGCAATCTTTAAGATTAGAAAAAAAAGCGAGAAGACGGATAGCACACGGCTGTAGAGCAAGGTCAAGAGATCATTTTAAGACAAAAACGAAAAAATTCTGTTGGGAAAATTTTGAGTTATACTAATTTTAAGATTTTTGTTTATCATACCCACATTTTCTGCCTAAAAGAGGGGACATAAAAGTGGATATAAGTCATTTGCAGATACAGTTGTTGAATGAAAGACAGTAACATTAATCACTGTGACTATAATATGTGCGTGAAATATGTTATATCAAAAATTAATGTGCAGTGTGTGATAAACTCACTTGACTGTATGTTTGTCAAAAATTAGCCCTGCTTAATTGATCTATTGTTTATTTTGAGTGTTCAACTGCTTCTGTGCGGGTTTGAATTTAGCTAAGCCTTTCTTTGGAGTCGTTTGCTTTATTTTCATGACAAAATGTAGTCTCAGATGTGACTTTAGGATATTTTATATCATTGATATTTATGAATAATCAATACAGGCGCAGAGCTTGACTAGTACAATTGTCTTTAAAAATCATGTTAACAGTGCATATCTGCTTACAAATAAACCGAAGTCATGGCTTGTTTTGTTCTTGGAAGTGCATGTATAACATTGTATGTATTAATGTTGACTACATGATGGTATTAATTTTAGGACGAAAAAAAAAAAATTTAAAAGACTTCCAGAGATTCTAGACCAACATATTATGCAGGCGAGACCCTAATTAGCTTAATATTTATACCAAACTGAGATTTGGCATTGAAACATGTTTGAATTGTCATGAGTGTTCACACCACGTGGTATGTAGATCATTGAGCAATGGTGGGACAAAAAAAAAAAAATTATCCAATAAAAATTGTTGGGAAAGGGAAATGCGGAAAGATAATTTCTGAACCTAAACCATTGAGGATGCTGATAAATGAAACTTCACAAGATATGACTTACTACAACACAGTAAACAACATTCTGTGGCATGTTTGACATAAAACATTCCCAATATAACTCGAATATAGCTCAAATCCAGCCTATGTACAATTAACCACATAGAAACAATACCGCTGATTTAGTCTGATTACCTAGGACAATGTAGGAAGACTACAAACTTGCTCATCACTGTACTATTGGTCTGAAGCAAACAGCCACATGTGTTTGTCACACTCTGCACACCAAATTTTATCCCAAACATGTTTTACACAAATGCAATGGTCACAGCAATCAATGATATTGTCTTTCCATCAACAATGGTCCCTGCAAATGATCTGAAACATTTCATTCAAGGCCTATGCCCCAGTTTTAGCATTGAAATATGAGTGTGATAAACCAAAAACTTAAAATCGATATAACTCAAAATTTTCCCAACAGAATTTTTTCGTTTTTGTCTTAAAATGATCTCCTGACCTTGCTCTACAGCCGCGTGTTATTCGTCTTCTCGCTTTTTTTTTCTAATCTTAAAGATTGCTCAGGGGCACTGTGCTTACTCTCACACTGTGTTGAAACTGTGATGCTCAGTTTTGGTGGATTCACATTGGCTAGAAGCCGGGGAACCTGACCCAGTTTAAAATGATATCACAGCTTCTAGTTAATTTACATAAATTGCACTGCTAGAGAAGAATACAGGTCAACTAGTAACCATGCCAAGTAGTAATCAAACCAACTCGTAACCATTTTTGATTTTTCCCAACCAACTCATAACCATGGCATTTAGTAATCAACTGGCCATGGCCAACTCGTAACCAAATAAAGAAAATAGTTTACCAACTCGTAACCAGTGACTGCTGTCAACTGGTAACCAGGGAAAATCAGAGTAAACCAACTCGTAACCTACTCATGACCAAGTCCAAATTGTATTAACAAGTGTTGAAGTTATTTTAACACTGGAATTCTGCATATTCAGATTTAGATAATTTATATTTGGATAATTAATCTTTGAATATAAAATATCTTATTGATTTACTGGAATAAAATTAAATATGAATGAGCAGCTTGGGGTTTGCTAATGATTTGATTGTCCTGGACCTTGGTTACGACTTGGTAGTTGGCAAGAATTCGGTGGTTACTAGTTGGTATGGTCATGAAATTAATTTAAATGCATGGTTACGACTTGGTAAGCCAAAGAAAATGGATGGTTACCAGTTGGCAGTGTTTTTGGTTACCAGTTGGTTGGTTACTAGTTGGTTGGTTACTAGTTGGTTGGTTACCAGTTGGTTTGGTTACCAGTTGGCATGGTTACTAGTTGACTTGATACCCTAGAGAATAGAGTCATCTCTGACATCACACTTCAACAGCATGGAAGAGAGTTGAGATTCCACGTAAACTTAACGAGGACTGTAATGTTATGAGGTACTGATAGTTATAATGCCACATAGCAGTGCGTGAACTTAGCACTGGCAATAAAACAGGGTTTAACTTGTAGACAGCCAACCCTCATGTCAGAAAATTATTATAACATCTTCGCAAGTAACATTCAGTAGATTCTTACAAAAATGACAAAGACCCTCATACAACAGTCGTTCCAAATTTAATAATCATAACAAATTAAGGCACGGTAACAAACCAGAACTGATTAACCAATCAAGTAATACACAAAGTAGCGCAATGAAAATATACAAGGAAACAGTACATACAACACACTACTTATACCCGACAGAACTGTTATAAATATAAAGTTGCACTAAATAGTTTTTGATTTTCTAATTTGCAGTATGTGCTGTAAATATCACAGGATTATTTCTAGTGTTGGGTGCTGAGTAAAAAAAAAATTAGAATTAGATATAACCTAAATCAATAAAAAAAATAGATACCCAACTAAGTGGTATGGCAAAAAGTTGAAGACACACTTTATGTCTCCCAATGGCATGTGCATGTTGTGGGTATAATCACAAAAATGTCTGACGTAGCAAAAGTAGTAACAGGGTTCTTCGATGAATTATGTACAAAGGCGTTCATTAACAAAATCCATAATCCTACAAGGCATACATGTTGTCATCCACAGATTCTTGTTTATCACTGCGCAAAGAGGTTTCTGACATCTCCTCTGCGCCCCCTGGAATAACTGGCCAAGTTAGCAAGGGGGTTATCACTGCTGATAGGGGCAGCAGGAACAGGGGGAGGTGGAGGGGCAACTGGGATGTTGGGAGGACCGAAGGAGAAGTTCCCATTGTCAATAACACTGTCCGCGGAAGAGGAAGCTTGTCTCGTTTTTGGCGGTCCGAAAGAGAAGTTATCGTCACCAGAGGGTCTATTGTTCTTGGGCTGACCAAAAGAAAAGTTGTCATCATCAGTAGAAGCGTTAGTTTTTTTCAGAGCTCCGAAAGAAAAGTTGGCATTTCCTGATGGCAGAACTTGGTTCAGTTTGTTTACAGGTTGTCCTAAGTGAAAGTTATTGTTAGATGACGACTCTTTTGGCTTTGGTCTTGGCTCGTTATTCACCGCTGGTTGTGGTTTGGGAGTGTCATTCTTTGGAAGACCGTACGAAAAGTTATTGTCGTTACTCGGTTGCGTTTTGGTGGCTCTTGGGCTGACTGCACCAAACTTGAACTTGCTGTCGCCTGCTAGAACATTATCTGTAGGGATCCAGAAATTGCTGCTCACAGCTGGTCCATCCTTTTTCGCTGTGGCTTGAGTAGGACGTCTTGCGAACATGTCATCATCCGAATCGTAATGCCGAGGAGGTGATCTTCTCCTGTAAGGATCTGCTTGCCGAGGGGGACTGGCCCTTCTCGGCGGACTGTAGTTGTGCGACCTTCCATTTGGAACACTCCGGGGAGGGCTAACAGACCTCTGACGTCGGCCGTGGTCAGAACCAGGATTGCGCGCATAAATTTCATCAGAAAGAGGTCCGTTGTTGACAAACACTGTGTCATCAAAGTCGTTCCAACCGTTGAAGTAGTTCCTTGGATGAGATGGCAGTTGACCTACTTTGGGAGCTCCAGGAGCCCCATAAGGATCTCCCATATAAGGATGACCCATATCGCGTTCCTTGACATTGTAACTACGGATGACCTCCTTGTTTGATGAGTAGAAGTAACCTTCTTTCGGAGGTGGCCTCTGGAAGTCAGACCTTTGTCTCTCATCCAACGATGGGTCGGCTGGAATTAGGTGGATAGCTTGCCTGATGCGCGCTTGAGGGGGCTCGCTGGAGCACCACCCTTCCTTATGTTTGAACGCGTGGACTGTCGCTTGGACCAAGGTCATCGCCGATTCTTCTGACTTTGTTATGAAGGCGTGACACTCCAGGACCTTGCGACCTCTTGTCCGCCGCATTATCGAACAAAAGATTGGTGGAAAATTGGAATTGGCCGCGTCTCTGGAGTCTATCGCAGAAAACCGCGGACCTCTCTCCCCAGTGATGCCGTTGACGTGAACGCAACATTTGACAGCAGCGCAAACATGCAGAGTCTGAATAGGAAACCACGTGTCAGCATCCATGTCTGCAACGTATTGCATCATCACCCCGCTGCTGAACACCGTCAGCCACGAGTCAATTCCTGCCATATCATCCGCATCCAGGGGAAAGCGCTCTCTCAAGGGTGTCTGAAATAAGAGGTAAAGTTAAAATCAATTTCAGCACATGATACACAGTAATACTACTTCTTGCAAGAGGGACGCAGTCCTGTATGACCAGTTGGTTTTATAACAAAGCTATTTTTATGTGTAGGAGTCCAGGGACCACAGAATTGAAATATTTATAACAAGAAGTATAGGTTAATCACCACGGGAGAGGGAATATATGTGATTTATCACCCGAGGGCTTTAGCCCGAGGTGTGATAAACACATATTCCTGATCCCATGGTGAATAATGAAAATGACAATGAAAATGAAAAATACTTTATTCAGGAGACCCTCCGATGACCACTTGGTCGCTGGTGGAGGGCCACCATGTACAAAAACAATTCATCGAAATATATTTAAATTTATTTTGTTGTTTAGCGTTGTAATACTTGAATTTTTGCCACGGACAACACTAGTGACCACAAATATAGCAATTTGATATTGTGCAGTTTTCTTGATAATTTTCTAAAACCTTTAATTTGATATATCGTTTAAAACCTTCGAAAGAATGCGTTTTTATTTTTTCTTTGTAACTTAGGCACATGTTATTATAAATTTTCGGGTACCTATATCTCATGCCATATGTTGCTAAGACGTGTCTTACAGCAGGAACACGAAGATTATTTCGAGAATGACGTGTGGGGTATACATGTGAATAGTTTTCTGTCAGGAACTGCTCTAAATAAAAATATTTTGGAAGCATATTGTTTATTAACTTGAAGCAAAAGTTAAAATCCTGCAGTGCGCATAGTTCAGGAATCTTAAATATTTTGTATTGTTTAAAGAGAGGGCTTTTGTGGGCATTATATTTTGTTTTTGCCATTATTCTAAGTGATTTTTTTTGCAATTTCAGAAGTCTATTGGCTTTCATTCCCCAGATAATAAGACAATAATTTAGATGAGGCAAGATTAGAGAGTAGTAGATGGTACGAAGTATTTGTGTTGGCAAGTAATGTTTTAAACGGGTCAGAATTCCATTTGTTCTCGATATCTTTTTCGAAACATACTCTACATGTGGCTTCCAGCTCAAATTTTTGTCAATTACTAATCCTAAAAGATTGAATTCATTCACAAATTCTATCACTGTATTCTCAATTCTTAGCTCAGGGATCTGCACATTGCGTTGCACTGTGTGGAAAATCATCGCTTTGGTTTTTTCAAGATTAAGCGAAAGTTTATTGACTTTTAACCAGTCTGATATTTTTTCCAATTCTTTGTTTATATTGCTCTGATTCTCATTCTCATCATGAAACGTGTTCAGAGTTGCTGAGAGGGTCATGTCATCAGCATAGATGATGGGATAGAACAAATTTGAAGCATTATTGATATCATTGATATATATGATAAATAGCAATGGTCCTAGGATGGAGCCTTGCGGAACACCAAATGGTATACTTAAGTTTTCGGATTTGATTTCGTTTATTTCTACATATTGCTTACGGTTTTTGAGGTAATTCTTTATAAGTTTGTGTGCACTTTTTTTAATTCCATAGTATTTTGATTTAGCTAGCAATATGTTATGATCCAGAGTATCGAATGCCTTTGAAAGGTCCAGATAAACATTTAGAGGAATTCTATTTTTGTCCATTTCATTAATTATTCTGTCAACAATTTCTATGAGCGCATGTTCGGTAGAGTGTAACTTTCTGAAACCGTACTGGCTAGTGTAGAATAATTTATTTTCTACAAAGTGCTCATACATTTGGTTATAAATTATTTTCTCAAACATGATAGGATAACTGGACAACAAAGAATATGGGAATTATTTCCCTGAAATACTGGCATGTGATTGGCTGACAGAGGTGTCGAATGGTATAAATTGTTTAACATGTGGGGTATAGGGCCACTATAGGCTATAGATAGGGACCATCGAATCGCATTGCCAAAATCGGAATATCTTATACACTATCTTGATCACGATACACTGAACAAGCTATTATATTTTACAAATTTAAGGGAGTCATGGACATAATATTTCTGCATACATGTTGCTTCCATTTCTCTGGATGGTTGCTTTTGGGACATGGAATCTATGTTACATGGTCTTATGTTATAAATAGGCCTAATAAAGTGAAGGTAATCATCTTATGACATCAGTGCTACACGTCACTACAGTATATTTTACATATTGTCCTTCAGCTACTCTAGGGTGAACTCAGCTGTATCAGTTTGGCCCAGTTCTCCGAAGTATTATACACAAATAATGTAAATACATGACCAAAAAAAATCATCGCTTTTTATATGGTCAGTTCCGTGTGCACGTATTCTTGGCATACAAGGTTATGTTTGACACTTTTCAAAAACACCTAGAACCTAGGTCCAGTTTTTTTTTGTTCTGTACAAAAAGTAACACCAGCCTTGGGCAATAGGACCTAGTTCAAATATTATGCATTATGTATGGTTTGATGGATATCATAGAATTCAGCTTTAAAGGTGAATACATAAGGAAAGCAACATTGAATTAGTAAGTCCAGTACTGTCAGTACATGTATATAGTGCTGCTTGAAAGTCAGCCAAATGGGTGATGTTTTGCCATTGGGCCAATTAAATGGTAAACATCCCAAACCAAACTGCTTGTGGAAGTGATGTGTTAGGTATGTTTAAAGGTAGTAAGTCTGCCGATTCTATGTAAAATTTAACTTGCTGTTATAGATCATAAATTGATAGATTTAAAGTATAGTATAAATTTCCAATCAACAGAAATGCATGTTTTCTGTAATTAAGTAAGTTTAATTGCTTGTAAAGCCTTAAATTACCAAGGGAGAGCCCTCCATTGCTTGAAATGTAAACAAAGCAGGGCTTTTTCACGGCATGAAAAACTAGTTGATTACATTTTTCAAGGAAATAAACTTCTTATATTGTCAGTAGGATAGCAATTATAGGTAAATTTTTCAACTGAAATTTTTCAAATATGACTGAAATCTATCCACGAACAATCTATTAAAAATGCGGACTTACTACCTTTAAGACAAATGGCTGCCACCTTTCTCTGCTGCACTCAGACTTACACAATGGGCTAAAAGCCTTTGGTAAGTGATTGAAACTCAAGGCCAATGTGATTTCAATTTGGAGTTGGGGTTCACTTATTGCGCTGCCCTGGGGGTGCCCCCCCCCCTTGGGCAAGTCCTTGGTTTCGTAAGCAAGCTTTTTTGCACACACTGAAATGTTAACATTCTTGCCCCAATTTTCTGTAAAAGCTACTGGGCACCTGCCACTACTTTCAGAGCCCTTCTTCACTGTATGTTACGTTACTGTCATAAAGTTTGTCCCCGAATCTTTAAACTAACATTTAGTGCCTTTATTGTGACATTTTGAAAGTATTTCTTGCCCAGTTCTACACACACACTCCCCCAGTGTGGCTATGGCTGCATTAGCCTGGTCTCCTGGCCTGTATTCATTCACATAGCATGGCACAGGACTATGGCTGCATCACAGTCATCATTGAGGGGGGGCACTCGCTTTCAATTCAGTGAGATTTGTTTTACAGCTTTTTGGGTTCCTATGACATAGTGGGGCTCTACTGGACTAATAAAATAAATTGAACTCACTTAATTCTGAAAAACATGCAATTGTGTTGATAACAATAACAAGCTGGTAAATTACTCCTGGGCAGAAAGACAGGAGAGTAAAATCAAAGACAGGTGGATAGTTTGGGTCAGTGGGATGGCCAGGAAATGTGTATTTAGCCAAGACAGCAGTGATCCTGTGAGCCAAGATTTGACTGAAATATTACACAGAGGGATATACACTAATTACGGATACATGTGTGATTCACCCTTAGGACTCAGTCCGGGCAGCGCATCAATCACCGGTTTCCGGTTATGACATTTCTAGTTTATAAAAATTTCTATCCATAAAATGTATGTAACTGTTTGTGGAGTAACTTATGCATTGCCAAAGTTAAGGAATAAGCAGTCGTTTGCATCCAACATGCCAGGGACGGGCGCAGGGGGGGGGATGGGGGGATGCATCCCCCCACCAGACCAAAATTTATATATTTTTACATGTTAATTTTATCTGCGCACAATTGCGTTATGTCGCGAATTATGCGTTCTGCGACGCGATGGCCCGATAGACCCCCCCCCCACCGGAATTTTCTGGATCCTCCCCTGCAACATGCCTCAAATAAATATAATATTGTCCTCTGTGATAGAAAATGTTTTCTTCTCATATCTCATCAAATGATAATCCATGCTCTCCCATTCCACAAGCAGTTTGGCTGAGGACGTTTGTTGAGGATTGGTCCAATGGGCAAAAATCACCCGTTGTAATTACTTTCAACTAGCACTGTATTACATATGCAGTTGGGACTGATGTTATGGTGTAAAATGAATGTTTGAAAGGAGGAGGGGGGGGGGCTGATCAGACAGTTTCAGACATTGACATACCGTATATTGCAGGCACAACAATTGCATGAAATTATTATAACAATGGAAAATAGGCTGAAACTATTGTATGTTTAATTGTCAGGAATTAACAATGCAAAATATGCAAGGTATAATGCATCCAATTTGCATACATGAGTTAGACCTGTAACTTTTCCCACACTACTTACCGAAATATTTTAATTAGGTTCATTGTTGGAGCAGGCTAAATTAAAATCTACAATGTGTGAAGTAACTGAAGCTCAGACATAATGGTCGACAATATGCATGAAGACTTTCAAGTTTATAAATCCTGACCTGAGTGGCCCCAGCAGGAAGCATGCACCTGACTTCGTTCTGTTATTTATGGTGCCATTGAATTGAAGCCAGTATCATCCTGAGGCAAATGTTTGGTCAGAAAAAAGACTGGACTGACCAGCTAACAGGCTTTATTATCTCGCCAATACACTTGCCTAGGGCAACTAGCCACTCAATCAGACATACTTCCGAACTGTCCAGACCTAAATACATTGTATACTTGTGGTACCAGTAAGCTAGAGTTTCATGAAGTATCTAATAAATGTATGGACCTGTATACCATACCTGCACAGCTTCAAGGCCCCTTCTCGTTTCTGTGGGAACAGCACTCCCTAGATAGAGGACTCTGCACCTTGCCAGTGGCAAGTGCTGCACTTCAGAAGGGTCCCTGGACTCTCTTCCTGGGCTAAGGGCCCTTCCTCTTCCTGGGGGCGTCCTGGACCTTTCATAATAGTCCTCGTAGTCGCGGTGGTGTCCCGGAGGGCCCATCATGGGGTGTGGGGGCATCCGGTGGGGTCCATGGGGCCCTGGTGGCATCCTGGGGCCATGAGGTCCATGAGGTCCATAGGGCCCTGGTGGTGGGCCCCTCATCATCGGGGGTGGGCCCCTTGGAGGGCCTCTGTCGAAAGGTGGGCCCATCATATGACCATTTCGATGGTGTCTGTCATGTCTGTCATGTCGGTCACGTGACTCTCGTCTGTCTTTATCTTTCGATCTTGGCATTGTTATAGGTCACAGCTGTAAAAACTCCTGACTCCTAAAGTAATGTTAAGTCTGGATCCTCTAATATACCAACCACACTGTCCTAATGTTGTGTGAGCTAATATCACAAGCACAGACTGTACACTGTGGCACACTTGATATGGTCGCCAGTTCAGTGACCCCTTAAGACCTCCTTAAGGTCAAACGATCGAAGAAAGTCGTCTGCCCTGGAACGGAAATGAAATCCAATCAAATTTAGAACCTGAAATGACACTCCAATCATATTACAGCAACAAAATCCACTAAAATGTTCTAATATACTCACTTCGAAGTTGATACAAGTGTTTCTGTGTGTGCCTTGTGCTTTTCCAACTAACAGAGAATGTTCAGACATGGTCGGTTGATCATCTGCAGGCCATGACACGGTCGGCTGCTTTTAGATCCAAAACTTTTTGGGGGATTGTCCTCACGCAAAAAATAGTGATAAATACCCAAAGCCAAACATTTACCACCGCCAGTCATGTTTACAGTGGTTTGCTGTTAGGCCTGCTGTACTTCTGGTTAGGTTGTCAGGGGTTAATTGGATTTATACTGTTTGTCAATATAAGCGGCTCCATGTTTCGGATGGATGGATGGCTAGGGCTTTACATCCTGTATTTATGCAAATGATAGATTAACTAGACAGGAAAAGGACGCAATGAGGCGAAGGATAATTGAAACAGTTGTCCAGCATGGGTCATTGTGACCTGGCAAGAGCTGTCCATGTTTCAGAGGTCCACAATCAAGAGAAAATTTAAAAAAAAAAAGATATTATATCCGGTTAGACAGATAGACAGCAATGGTAACACTCACTGGAGAAAGGTAAATAGAGACAAAGAGTTGTGTTAGATAGATAGATAGATAGATAGATAGATAGATAGATAGATAGATAGATAGATAGATAGATAGATAGATAGATAGATAGATAGATAGATAGATATATGTGTCCTGTCAGGATAGGTTAGTGGATATTCCAATTTTCTTGAGTTCTGACTGGGCCGTCAAGGGAATTCCCCTGTGATATTTGCCTTTGCCAACTCAAGTTGGCAATAATAGAATCTGCTTAAGTAGTGTTGACTGTTTAGGTTAAGTTTTAAGTGGTACAAACAATCAAGAGGTATGCAAGAATGGTTATATGCATCGTTTGAATTTAAATTCAGAGAAATGGGACTCTCAAGCAATAATTATAAATTTTATGACATTTTAGACCTAGTTTGCCAATGAAATACTCACCAGGGGCCCAGTGGCGTAGCTAGGGTTTTTCTCTGGGGGGGGCAAATGACCCTCAATTTCCCCAAAAGGCAATTGTCAACACGGGAGTACCAACAGTACATTTCTCTTTCAACATGATAATAGTGGTACACTAAACTCAGTTACATAAGAAACAAACGTTTTTTTCCGAAGTTTCATAACTTTTGAAGTACTGTATTTAACTAATTGTAACTTTCCACATTCGCTTATAAGCTACTCAACTAAAGATTGGGAATGTTTGAAGAGAGTCCATGGATTTTTCTCTGAACCAGACATGCATTTGTGACTCCATATCAAATTTGAGAATTGGGAAAGTTGAAGAAATTATAGAATGTGACAAACCAGTTATTTGAAAAACACAACTAGGCAGAAAAATCAAACAAAATCTCGCAAAAAGCAGTAACACAGCTTTAAGTGACCATGGTGATCACCTTCCTTATTTTCACACTCCTAATATTTAGCTGGGACTCTCACAAGAGACCGTCATCAGTGAAAGTTTCATGGAAATATCTGTAGCACAGGCTAGTTTTTAAGCTGTTTCAAAGTTTTTGTAAAAAGTAGCAGAGTTAAGTTCTCATAATAAGCGAGTGTTACCATACTGTTTTTGTCAAGGCATACATCATTTCATCTGCAATTCTCCTAATTACTTTTCGTCTTGAGTCAAAGGTTATCGCTGAAGCAAAATAGATAATAGTTTTTTTTTCTGCTATTATCAGATTTCTTGATGTTCAGTCATACAGCATACTTAAAATAGGCCTATTGCTAACATGAAACAGGATTTCTAAGAAATATTAAAAAATTTCATTTCCCCTCTCCTTTTGTCCTTTTCTTTCTCTTCACAGTGCATCCCCAGGAAAGGGAAAATGGGGAAAACGGTGAAAAATTTTCTGCAGGGAAATATCACAGAATTTGAAATTTGTTTTTTAGATTCAGTCAAAACTAGTGTTTCCAATGAGTCTCGATCGACACCTCTCGAGAATGACATGGTCTAGTGCACGAGAATCGAGAATTTCTCGAGAAATCTAGGACACTGTCCTGCCATTGGCACAATGATAAAACAAGAGAGATTTAATCTTGCAATGGATCACATTTTTTGGCTTTTATGATATCGTTTACAGTTTTAATGTTAATCTGTGTGTTTTGTTTCCTATTAATAACAGCTAAACCTTCAGATATTATACAATTTTAAAACATTTGTACAAGTTCAACTTCAGCATTTATCAGGTATACAATGGGGATTATCATCAACAGATATTTAAATTGAACAATGCAGCAAGTACACAATAACAATAATATCAAGCAAAACAAAACAACAATCCAATGCTTTGTAACCGTTATAAACATAAACACATGAACACCATGTCAAACAATGATCAACACTTCAATTCTCGAGACTCGCTCGGCGAGACGAGAAAATGCTGAGTCATTGCTGATCTCGAGACTTCTCGAGAACTCTCGCTCTCATTGGAAACTCTAGTCAAAACTCAGCTGCTTAGGGAAATTTGGTTTTACATACACGTGTAAAGATGAGAAAAATTATCTCGACAATGTCAAGATTTTTGGACTCGCTAAGTGCGAATAAGGTCAGGGAAACATTCAATGATGCAAAGGAAAAATCTCGGAAAATACAGGGATTCAGGGAATTCATTCCATATCCCTTTTATTTCCCCATTTTCCCTATTTTTTTCCCCTTTTCTCTCTTTTCCCTTCTTTTCCCTCCTTTTCCACCTTTCCCCTCATTTCCCTATTTTGCCCTCATTTCCCCATTTTCCCCCCAAAAAGTTGTCTGGGGGGGCAACTTGCCCCCCCCCCCCTGCCCCCCCACTAGCTACGCCACTGCGGGCAGGGGCACTGCAGTCATGCATCTTCCCTAATCGTATACATGCAGTTATGCAATTATGTAAAGTACAAAAGAGTAATTGGCTAATTGCAGCCCTCTGAGCGAGTTTTCAGAGCTGATGAGAGTTGATTGATGAGATGGGTGAAAGACCGGGACTTCTCAACATGCTACACGTTTATCCCCTTTATCCCGAGTGAGGGATCTTTTATTGCCCAGCACAGACACTGATATAAGGGACCGCCAATTTAACGTCTTGTCCGAATGACATCCAGCTGGGATTTTGCTCATCAAGGTCCACTGAAAATGTTTGGTTTCCCACACGTTGATTGTTTGAACCACAAGGACCTTCATCGGAGCAGACGACCACGAAGACTTAATTGAGCACTACACAGGAACATGAGTATACCTGAGTATTGGCAGCAATGTATGGGCTGTGACGCATTCATATAGGAACTCATTCAGGCACGATTTTGCACCAGTGTTTAGTTGCACTCAATGCATGCATGTACATATCAGCTTTTCTGCTTCAATGTTTGGCCAAGGTGGGGTGGCCACACCCGACACGGTTGACTGCACAATATTGTGACGATGACGTCAGGATGTGACTGACAATATTTTGTGGCACCTTGTCTGGGTGTGGCTAGTCTGATATACAGGCTCAAGAAAATGCTAAATTGTATGATATAAATTTTATATTCTCTAAAAATTGTACATACTCTAGTTCTTTAAAATATCACTATTTATCTATACTGTGTAGGTACCTATCATCTGAATCCTTCATGAGGAACCTTCAAAACAAAATCCTAGCTGGATGTCATTCAGCAGAGACGTTAAAATTAATTAGCAGTCCTTTGGATCAGTGTCTGTGCTGGGCAAGTAAAAGATCCCTCACATGGGGTAAATGGGTTACATGTTGAGGACTCCAGCTCTCTCTCCTAACTCATCAATCAACCCTTGTTAGCACCCATAGCTTGGCTTAGAGGGCATTATATCTATCTATCTATCTATCTATCTATCTATCTATCTATCTATCTATCTATCTATCTATCTAATCTAAAGGAAAACACGGAACTGTCTGAGAATGCCTTACACATTTTATTAAATATTTTTGATACATTTTGGTAACCGAAAAGCCCAAATAGAATATTGAAAAATTGATTTCCTGTATATCAAATCAAAAAGGAACGACCATGAAAAAATGAAAAAAAACATATCAATAAACTTTTAGTCCAAGGTAACAGTAGGAATTTGATTCTATACAATTAAATATGCGCAATATGTATTCAAAGTACCATCAACTCAAAATTGAATTGTATAGATCTATATAATATAAAGTGTAATAAACCATACATGTAAATGTCCTGAATATATTCATTTACACAGTATAAGAATTTGAATTATTTCCATAAACCAATAAATTAAACAAAACAGAAAAAAAGACAACAATGACCTCCAACTTCTGTATAATACATGATATATATTATAATTAAAATAGTTCACTAAAGAGGTCTACATTATTATCCTTAATATAATTAAATTCATCAATCAACACAAATGGACAAAACTGACGCATACATGAAATTATAGAGGAACATACAAAATATTCCTCTACAAATACAGCGAAGGAATTTGAACGACTGAATACAGTTTACAGCTTTTCTGGATATGAAAGAATTCAACATAACATTTTAAATCTATCATAGCATTTTGGATACAAATTGAGACTAAATGTATCACCAGACCTTCATGAACATTATGACACCATATTGCATCAACTTACAGAACATTTAATGATTTATATTTATGAAACAATTTAACAGTAACAGTTTATACTTCACATTTATATGAATATTGAATAAATAGTAATATAGCATTAATGTAGAATTTACCATAGAAATACTCTATGAGTACTAGAGTCAGTTTTTTCTTCAACAGATCAAACATACCTGTTGCGATAATACATGTCGCCATAAACAGCGAAGTCAGGGGCGTAATCCCTTTCGCGGGGCACACGTCTCGGTGGTGCCCTCCTTGTGGGTTCGTACCGAGAACGACGGTTGATCACTTTAGGAGCCTCGTCCTCAGAGCACGAGTGATCGGACAAGAAGTGAGGGCGTGGAGACCGTCTCCTTTGGGGGCTATGGTACATCCTGGCGGGAGGGGTCAAAGGTCGCGGGGTTCGGTGCTTCTTCCTGGAGCTGTGGGTTCTCCTGCTTTTACGGTGCTTCCTGTCACGATTGCGGTTGACGATGCGGTGTACCTCGTCCGGAGCGACCTTGGGGAAAATGGCGATTGGCATGCCGTTGAATTCATTCCAGCCCTCGAAGTATCTTCGGGAAGGGGGCGGCGGCATACGGGTGATGCGCGGAATAGGGCGAACTGGAACTGCCACCGGAACAGGGACACGGACAGGGACCTTCACTGGCACAGGAACTCTTACCGGTGGTCCTTGGACGAGAACTGGCTGGACCATAGGAGGACCGTGAGGATGCATCATGGGACCCCGAGGACCGAAGGGCGGGCGAGGATGTCTCCTCATTCCTGGCGGAGGACCTCTCTTGGTCATGTGGTCACCCACATTATACTTCCGCACCAAGTCTTTGCTGGAAGCGTAGAAGTAACCCCCTTCCGGAGGACGCTTGTAGAACTCCGGGGGCGCATTGGGTCTTCCGTTATCTACCGGCTTCAGGTGATGCATCTGTTGTCTCTCCTGGGCTTCTTGTTTCTCTTTCTCCATCTGCTCCAGGTAATCGACCGGAGGGGGTTCATCGGTCCACCCCTCCCTGTGGTCGTAAGCGTGGGTGCAGGACTGGACCAAGGCCATGGCAGCTTGGAAGGACTTGGCGATGAACACGTGGCACTCTTGGAATTGGGGAGAATTAGGTCGACGGAAGACTGCGCAAAACATGGGTGGATAATCACTCCCCGATGAATCGTCCGAATCCAGGGCTGCGAAGTAGACGTACCTCTGTTGAGTTGACGTGTTCAGTTTAACGACACACTTGACGGCCGCACAGACGTTTAAGGACTGAATCGGAAACCATGTGGCATCTTTTTCTCCCTCGTGCTGCATCTGCACTCCGCTGCTGAAGACAGTCAGGAAAGTGTTGACCCCTTCTACCTCATGGTTGGTGTCCAGGGGGAAACATTCCGCAAGGGGTCGTTGGACTATATCCAAACCGTCCGGTCCTGCGTTCGGAGCTCCGCTTCCCAGGTAGAGAACGTTGCATTTCGCCAAAGGGACATGATTCACCTTGCCCCCTATGTGCCACTTCGGACCATCAGGCCTCTCTTCAGGAGTAGTGTCAGTGTAGATGGGAGCCAAAGTGGGCATTACGAAGTTTCAGGAATTTCACAAATCACAAATTACAGAAATCCTGCTGGTCAGGCTGACTTGGGGTGATCGAAATTCCACTGAATGTTTCCTTTTTAGTTCATTATAGAAGTATCAACAATGTTCGTGATATCTTGATGACGCAAAGATATTAGTATGATCCAATCACAGTATAGTTAAATTCCTAATCCTCAGCAGTATCTAAAAGCCTCTGCTTTCTCTGAGGTGTATTGCCCATACAGATTGCCACACAAGCACAAAAATATCTCCAGTCCAAAATGTATTCCAACAGGTTTGCAAAGTTAATGTTTTGCAAAAAGTCCCCCAGGAAGTTATATCCCTGGCTGTTTTCCTCAGAATGAGAACTCAGGAGCTCAACTTGGCTGTGGATCAGTAATTCTCAGTTTGCAGAGTTCTTTCATGCTTGGCCAGGTTCTATTGATGTTAGGAAAATCTGGCAGACAAACTGTGATAAAGTTTGGTTAGCATGCTAACAATATACTGGTATATTTAGACATTTGATACGTTTTGTCATGCTAATATCGACAAAAAAAAATTAAAGGGTCATTTTAGATGACCTAAAGAGCTCTAAGACGTAGCTTTGTTGCTAAAAATGTTTTTGCCTGAGTGCACTTTAAACAAATGAGTTGTTTGAAATATTAATCTACAGATAGACAAACTAAAGTTTTCATGTTTTAAAGAACTATCCAGTATCTGCCATTACAGCTGGTCGAATTGCTATAGGGAAAGATGACTATATCGCTGTGAAAGGTCCACTTTTTGATGAAGTGTCAAGCTCAACCTTTAGTATGGGAATCAGAGAGGCAATGTAATGCTTTCCTTATTAGTCATAACCAACATTATCCCATGTCTAGCCAACTTTTGTCCCTCATACTGAGCTTTTCCCTGGTCAATACAGATTGAGAGAGGGAAATACAACAGAAAGAAACAGGGGTATATTTAGTTCAACCAATCAAATTCCTTTGGCTAATTAGCCAGAAGGGATATACTGAAAGATAATGAGATCAACAGGGATATACTGGAACTGACCAATCAAAAGACAACAGTGCCCCTATATATCATGCTTATTAGCATGTAGATACCAGCATATTTGCTGATTGTTGTGATTTAAGGCAATTAAGTGCTGCCAATTAAGAGTATTGATTTTTTTGCTGCACAACTGCATTCACATTGAGTGCTTCAAAACTGTTTTACATTGATATAAAATAAAAGTATTTAAAAAAAAATACATGGGATAAAAAGGTTATACCATGGGTTGTGGCATTATATCCCTGTTATAGTCACCCTCGGCCCCGTATATCCCTCGACCCGATACACTGCCTCCACCCATGGTATAACCTCATAGGCCTTGAAGGAACTGTTTTAGATCATTTGCAGGACAATTGTTGATGGATGAAATACTAGGTATGTTGCAATCTGCTGCAATGACCCAGAAAAATTTCTGCCTGCAATGTGCAGGCAAAAATCTGTGCGTTTGAAAACATCCTTTACAAAAATAGCTCTGGCTATGTCTGTACTCAACATAGCTTGATGATTTTAACAGCGAATGTTATTGGGATCATCCTTGACAGCCTAGTTTTTAAATATTTAAGTTTCATGCAGTTGTTTGTCTTTTCCAGCCATTTGAAAATGACAGTGTAAATCAACTTGCTACAGCTTTTTTCGTGAGCTATGGCCATTGATTAGAGGTATATGGCCATTTAAGTTACACTATTACCTTCATTACTGCAAAATTTGAAGGAAATTTTATGAATAGGGGAAAAGTTATATGAGGCCTAAATTTCCAAAGTCACTCTCATTTGGTTAAAAATATGCCTTGGTGGCCAGTCTGAAAAGCTGACCCTCTTTATGTGAAGCAACTGATTTAATATCAGTAGACCTATTGATTTACTGCTACCTTGTTACTTTCTCGTGTCCCAAGGAGCCTAATAAATGCATAAATATGTGACATAAAGCCCCAGTCATCCATCCTTGTTTCACTGGCAATAGATGTCATAAATGAACAGTAGATGCTTTGTAATGTGTTAGATTCTGGTTCACATTAATTGAATTTACCTCAGAACTTTGGAATGGTATTTATTGTTTAAATAAGTCGTATACTTCACCGTGTGTTTGATGATTGCCATTAAAAGTCAAGTTCAGCTATAACAAATGAAGTTATTGGTTAGTCTACAAAAGACACTAAATTTGATAACCATCTGTTGAAAGTTTCATTCAATTATCTTCATTTTCAACCGAGTTATGAAGATCACAATCGTTGATCACAGACTTTTTGTATTTACAATGCTAAAACATAGCAAATTGTTACTTCATTTTTGGACTACAAAAATGCTTGTAACTTCTTTAATAATTGACATATTAAGGTGGTTCTGGTGGCTACTTTTCTTTTATTGAAGTGTCTGTCACATAAAAATAGTTTCAATGTGAAATTCCAGATTTAAAATTTTTTGCAACATACCTAATTTGAAATACCATTAATTCTGTGACCATTGCATTTGTTTGGCCTAAATTGAGTGTGCAGATCTCGAGTATGACACAGGGGCGTAGCCAGAAACCAGGTAAGGGGGGGGGTTTGTTGCAGATGGCTTTGGCGAGCCCCGAAGGGCCGAAGCCTATTCGGCAGGGGGTTTGGGGGCCGCTTTAGGCCCCCAAAAGCCAACAGATTTTATGTTGCTGGATATTGATTCTGAGCAATTATAAGGCAATTATTCTTTCATGGAAAGTCTGGTATAAAAGCTATAAATGCTGGTTTTTTTAGACCTTTTCTCTAAGTTATCATCATACAAACTATTTGAGAATCCCCCTTACTCAGTGCCATGATCAGGATACGGCAAAAGTGTCTGATAATGTTTTTTTTTTAAATTTTTTTGTGGGCTTTCGAGTGGATTGCAAGGAAGGGTGAGAATATAAACTCTCATCCTTGGCTTTTTAGCATAATCAGACACAGCACTGGAGATTCCTATACGAATAACATAAATTTATGTCCATCATACAACAGCCGTTATTCCATGAACAAAGTGCAAGGGAGTGATTTTTCTGGAATCTAAATCCATTGATTTTAAAACTTTTTCATTAACTTCTGGGTTTAAAATGATCAACATTCTCCAATTGGCACACATGCTACCTGTTATGATTGGTCGTTTGGTAAAGTGAAATTATGCAAAAAGTGTCTCTCAGAAGAAAACACCATGAATTTAAAAGACTATTTTAAAATAAAGTGGCGTTTCAGAAGAACAATTTTCAGGCCCACAAGTCTTGATTTTCCATAATATTTACATCAAAGCCAACCAGGAGACATGCCTCCGATTTGTATTCATGACCCATTAGAGTTGTTTTACAATGCCTCTGGGATGCAACCACCGCCAAATTACTCGTTATTGATGGTCCTTCAGTCCATGGCCCCATCTTCAGTGGACACTAAACTCGGTGTTAATTGATCACCGTGATCCTTTTGCTCAAAGGAGTCACAACCCTTCCGTGACATTGATGAGATTCACACTATTGACTCCCTAATCGGGAAGGTAGCTTCATATGGCTTTCGCATAATATACCTGTTGAATAACGTATGACATGTAGCTCATGCAACACTGGCAGTCATTGCCGATACTTCACTGTTTGAATCATGTGGCAATTGAAGATGCAAAAAAATACAGCGCCTCAACTGACAGTGTCAAAACATGTCCCACCCTTAATTAAGGACTCCAAGCTGTTTTTGCTTAAATGATGTCTGCGAGCTGAATCATTTGACTGATCATTGACAATGTATAAGACACACAGTCATGTATCCAACATTCGTGCTGAAGTTCTATCCAGCAGCAGTGACAGCTCTTTAAGCGCACCAGTGTAAATCCAACACATGGTGCTGTCAATTGCCCCTTCTTTATGGCGGGCGCCCTGTTGAGGATAAGGGATTGGTAGTATCCCTAGTGTGGTGTATCAGCATCGCTGTAACAAGTAACCTACTTGCAGCAGGCGCAAACTCATAGCATTGACTTTCCCTCAAAAGCTCAATCGGATAGGCTCAAAACTAGTCTCAACAATATCGGTTCAATGAGAGACAGTAATAAGTCACATTGTCGCTGAGCATGACCGACGCAATCCGCTTTGTGCAACAAATAACAAGCATACCAAATTGAGACCCTTCGGCAGGAATACTGTGTCAAATCCCCATCTCAATGGGTGATCTATGATGCGTTCCAACACCCGAGGTTTACCCTGAACAGGGTGCAATCACAGGTATGACCGATCTGCATCACAACCTTCAAGACATATCATCACAATTCTCAATTATGAGTTATGCTTATATACACGCTATCCAACAGCTCTTCCAATGATGTGACGGAGTAGTATATTGCTTTCACTGGCACTGATCAATTGCATGAATGTTGAACAGTAGCTTTCACTGGCTATAAACAAAAAATATCTACATTTTCTTAAGTGGTGTTTTGGCCCTGACACTCCACTGGAGCAAGTATGGGCGATTAAGAACAGTTCCAATGCAGTCTACAGTAATTGACGGTCAAACTTCTCCCAATAGCTTTGGGAACTCCATCTGCAATCAGGACTCATTAGTGTATAGCATGTCCATCCCCCTGGTCAATAGGTCTATTCATCAAACAAATTCAGAGGCTACAGTACTGGTATCATGTCTCAGTGTGTCGTGGAATTGTGACACTCAATCTTGCCTCATGCCAGGAGACCAAGTCTTCCAAATAATAGACTTTCCAAAACTCGGAAACCCGACTGTCAATTTGTTGACAGATCTCATTCCACTTTTGGTTTAAGCAATCCTCCTTCGAGGCTAATCATCTTAAAGACGCAATGTTACATTGAACTCAAAAAGTCCGTAACAATCACACTCTTGGCAAGTGCACCCCTAAAAACCTGTTATCAAACAGGTACAGGGCACATCAGACTGGTTACTTCAAACAACCTCCCATTACGCTACCGATCAGGCCAATATTGGCCTTGCCATGCCGATGGTCCATCAACAGTATCACCCTGCCATTGGCAGTGAAAGAGCCCAAGCGTCTGTAGCTAATTTTCTTCTGACAAAGTCCCTGCCTGAACTTATTCAAGGGATCAAAGACAAACCATTCCTCATGCAGAGACAAATGCATTTTATGAGCATCTTATTGCAGCTCAGATCGCTGTACAACTTCCAACATAGCTGTACGTTGAACGCACAGCATGGACAGTGGACTGGTGAATCAAGAATTAGAGGATAAAGCAGCTACCATTTTCTGAGCCCAGCTCAGTCTCCCAGGCATTTCAAACCTTGCTTTCGACTAGAAAAAAGCTTATTCAAGTTACTGCGACGAAAACATCACTTTTGATGTATGTACTCAGTGGGTACAAGCAATAAGGGGTCTGCATGATTTCATGTTCACATTTCAGACACTGCCCCAATTAAAGCAATTGAGATAAAATCCCAGTTACATGGCAAACCGGGCGATAGCAGCATAAATCAGCATGGATGCAAACCAGCCTTGAAGACTGTATGTAGACCTTCCTCAACCCCGCTCGAAATTTTTCGAGGGACAAGCTTGGAATCCACGTGGTCACAGTGGGCGCCGCCATGTTGGCTACCTTGCTCTGGCCAACAGTCCTGACAATTATGTCACTGTTTCAAGCCATTTTCGCCGTTTCCCGGTTTCAATCGACCCATTAATCGATGTAGTAGATGTCCATCCATCATTCCCAGAGCTAAACGACGTTTTATTCGTCCCAAAGCTGACAATTTATTCCGAAACAAGCGAGCAGTCCGCTCTGTGCGAGCGCAAGCAAACGACTGAGGCGGCAAGGGACTCTCGCGCAAGGTCACGTGCGACGAGATCCCGAATGACGCCGAACTTTAACGAAGCGCTTACGAAGTAGAATTGTAAATAGGCTGGATTTGAGCTATTAGACCTATATGATTGAGAATGTTTTATGTCAAACATGCCACAGAATGTTGTTTACTGTGTTGTTGTAAGAAGTCACATCTATGAAGTTTCATTTATCAGCATCTTCAATGGTCTTCAGGTGTAGAGATTACCTTTCCGCATTTCCTTTTCACAACAATTTTTATACGATAATTATTATTTTTATTTTTCCCACCATCGCTCAATGATCTACGTACACCATTGTGTGCACAATTCAAACATGTTTCAAAGCCAAATCTCAGTTGATAAAGGGCAATCTTCACAGTGCAACAGTCCACTATTTCCCCATGTTTCCAGTTGACCGAGTGTTTCTGTGTTACGGAATCTCAATTAAAACTCTTTCCATCAGTTCTTATCAATTGACATAAATTTACTGTAACTTATTTGCATAGTTGTTTCTCACTTGTTGCCTTCCTTATTTTATGCAGTAAGCCTATTAAACAGCAGGGTAGGTATAAAATAACACAAGAACAAAGGAAAAGGTACAATTTATGGTTTATTGAGTATCTTGTTCAATGTATATTACAGTACACTTTTATAAATATTGTTTTACATTGGTGTCAGCTTTTTAAAAGCAAATGAATAAGCATAAATAATTCCTGTATATTACTAATTATAAGCTAAGAAGCATGGTTATTTGAAAATATAGATCATTGGATTTTGCATAATGGTTTGATACAACGTTGATGTGGTGTGAACTTGGTCCACAGTGCATAGTAACACAAAATAATAATTAACACTAACAATGAAAAATTAATATTTACAGAGATGATTGATGAAAAATGATGAAATGGATTTCAGTCACACATTCACAGTGCATCCTCAGCACCCATTTTCCTAAATATATCTGAGAAAATTTCAGTCATCACACAAGTCTTTTACTCCTTATACTTGAGATAATATGTGGTTTTGGATGAGTTCTTTCAATCATTATCATGACAGATGGCAAAATTGTACTTTTAAGTAGTCAATCATTGATGAAGTGGGAAAGACGTTATTTCATGGTCCAGAGTGTTCACATCTTCGGTCATAACACATCTGGAATAATTTGCTCTGACTTCATTTTGGTGTGCGTCTTCTTGGTGTACCGGTTGTGAACGAATTAATACTACTAATGGCGAATGTTGAATTTAGACACATTTACTCGCTGAAAACAGAAAAGGAAAATCAAAATAAGTTTTCAGATAAATGTTTCGATAATCATATTTAGTCAAGGAAAGTGAAGTGATTACAATTTGGCGTAAACTATTTAATCACCTGAAAATGCATGAGACGACAACAAAGACGCCCCTGGCCTCTTTGCAATCTGGAATGACGCTGCAACCCACTTTGCCCTGAAAAAAAGATAGTTGCATCAATTAGTGATCATACAATTCAATTTCAATATTCAATTTTCTTTTATTCTAGATGTAAAAACAGAATACTTAT
Source organism: Platynereis dumerilii (assembly GCA_026936325.1). Taxonomy (NCBI): domain Eukaryota; kingdom Metazoa; phylum Annelida; class Polychaeta; order Phyllodocida; family Nereididae; genus Platynereis; species Platynereis dumerilii. Next base: position 49,250,332 of record JAPTHN010000002.1, read on the forward strand.
GTACAAATAATAAAAATAACAAATTACATCTAGGGGCAGATTTCTGGAGGACATATTTTGCCCAGTAATAATAAATACATCAAATGAGTAAATACAAATAGGGAAAGAATATTTGATGCTGTCAGAAAAAACATAATTTTAAGATAGATGCATGTTGTCACTAACTGGACCACGCTGGAAATAAGTTTCCAAACTCTCTTATTGTACAACTTCATCTTATAGTTTATTTACTTGGTTCCTTGTACCTGATTGTTTCCAATTGTAGTATATTACTGGTGTCGAATAAAATAAATTAAAATCACTGAGTACACTCACAGTGAGGTTGGGAGAATCGATAGCCTTGAGGATCTTGACAATGCCCTCTTCGGTTGTTCCTTCATTTCTTGTCACGCCGAAGACAGGTTCCATCTCGACTCCTTTCTCAGCCGCCGCCTTCTTGACGATGGGAAATCCCCAGATGTCCTGCCTCAGCATGGCGCAGTCAGTTTCCTTACCGCTCAAGTTTTCCAAGTAGTGAGAGGAATCCCAGGCCTGAAAAAGAACATGAAGATTTACAGCAGTCCGAACCACTTTGAACCTTCCATGTTGGTTTTAAACAGAGTGCTGTTTTATCAATAAGTATGAATCTATTGTAATGTGTCCGTTAAAAAAAAACGTCGTGGCTCTTTCTTTGCTTTGGAAATAAGCTAGCTTCATCTATATATGTATATATAGCTAGAATGGCCAATTTGAAAATGTCAAAGCTACTTGTGGCTCCACCTAAACTATGAATGTCAGCTATTTGCAGAGCCCTCCAGCTCAACTTTTATTAAAAGAGAAGTTACTTGTGGCTCCATCTATACCTTATAAGGCCACTTTAAAAATGCTATCTACTTAAAGCTCCTTTCTTAATCTGGTTGTAAGCCATTTGTGGCTCCAATTGTATACAGATGTAAAAGTAAACATGTGTAAGTCTGTAATAAAGGCATGGATATGAAATGGGTGCAGTTTGTGAGAGGAAAAGCAAGGGAGATTCTTATCATTTTAGGAGGATTATGTCTTAAATATAAAATATTTTGAAAGATATTAATGATCCTTTCCTTGGCAAGGTTATAATACAACTATAAGACATCAGCTTGTTATTGCCTATTCAATATCATCAAACAAGGTGACAACTAGGAAAATCATGGATTCTGAACAAACCTTTCCAAAGATGTCCTCTGCAACCTTGTACTGCTTCTTGGTGAATGCGAAGGCTTTTGGCTTGCCTGGAAATTAGGACAAAACAATTTCAGAATATATTGGACTAATAATTGATGAGGCCATTTGGTAAACATAATTGTGCAAGAATGGTCTGAGCCTTCAAGCAGGAGATCAGTAGTTTTAATTTTAACAAAGTCCAAAATTATCTTCCATTTTAGCAGACACACCCCACTTTTTTCCATGTACAACCTGCCAACCCTGTGCCTTGGGTAATCGCTTTTAAATAAGAGTTTTTTACAGTCATACACTGAACCATAATTATCATGTGCCTTTCTCAAAATGGTAAATTTTTAGCAAATTTTTGAAACTCATAAATGATCATTTGTCACTCACTGTTATCGGGTTCTGGGGCTGGAATGATGGAAGTCTCAGGGCCCTTAACTTCTTGGAAGGTGGAATCAGATCTTAAAGAAAAATAACATTTTCACATTTTAGTATGAAATCGACAAAATTTAAGAAATAGGCCTAGGCACTCTTCTTCAGACTGCATCTTTTATTAGTCCTTAAGTTTCTATCTTATAGCTAGGGAAGTCCAAATGATGACATCAGGATGTTTCAAGACATCAATGATGTCTCAACCTTTTACATAGCTCGCAGTCGATTTGCCACATGTGGGAGATTATGTGACCTAAGATGAGTGGTAATTTTCATGAACTTCTGTTGATAACATCGCTTATAGGTCATACAGGGGCTGTAATTGTGCATACTAAAAGATGTTATTAATTATTATTTACTTACCCTCTGATGCAGGAGACAACCACAAACATCTTTCCTTGAGACTGGCAGTCAGGGATGATACTGCAACCAACCTGGCCTGCATTTCTCTAGAAAAAGAAGAATGAAAATATGACCCAAAACTAAAGCTTGAGAGTGTCAGACCACGCTGGACTTAGAGGCCTTCCATGTGGTGTAGGGGGAACGGGGGGCATTGGGACGTGGGCACTGTGGGACAGTGGGGTTTTCTTGGATCCTGGCAAGGTATATGATATGGTAGTGCCATCATATCTTGTAATTTCACATCCTGATGTTTCCATGGTTTTATAGACAAATTACAGCCACATGCAGAAGTATGGTGAGCAAAAGTTTGTTTTTGCTACTACTGAAGTAAATATGGACAGGTTCAATTCAAACCATTCTGTGGACAAACCATGAACAATGAAGCTTTTCAGTGCTTTTATGAATTTTATATATCCTAACGAACAGTTATGAATTGCTATCCGTATAAACACACTCACTGGTGTCCGCGAAATTAGCATTTTCGTGTAAAAGTGATACCGGGGCTCATTGGGACAGTGAATTTTGGGCACATAGGGACGCACTTAATATGGCAGAATTTAAGTGTCCAAGGCAACTGAATGACCTGGGACAGAACACAACAGGTGTTCAGGCCACAGTGAATAGAGGTATAGTGGATTACCATGCTCTGTGAACAAATTTGTCGCAAAGCACTGTGTGTTAATTACATAGATGTCTGCATCCAGGACATTTTGTTAAATGTTTAAAACTGTTTAAAGTTATGAACTATTGGCACTACAAGGTGTTAATGCACTGTATATTGTCTTACGCACTACTTACATGTGATATCTATTGCACATGGAGTGTTAAAATTATTTTTCAATTGATGTCCCAATGTGCCCCGGTTGATGTCCCAATGTGCCCCACCGGGCACATTGGGACAGTCATTTTTTCGACTCACATTTTGCTCTCTGGCTGCAAAAGGGTATGTGAAGTCTAGTTTAATATGCCTTGCATTTAAGCTCAATGGTATTGGTGATATTCATGCAAACTTCGAGTTCTTCAGTGCTTTCAGCATTGAGCAAAATAAGTAGACGTTAAAAGCGTCCCAATGTGCCCCCGTTCCCCCTACCGGAGAGCTATTTTACTTTTATCAATTCAGTATTTTCTACTTTTCTATTGCACCATTTCAAACATGTTGGCTAGCTGTGCTGTTGTGCGGCTTGTGCCTCCATCTATAGTTTGAATGACCACTTCGAAAATGTTGTATCTACTTGTGGCTCCATCTATACTTGAGAGCAAACATGCTGCATTGGACGGTGAATGTGTAAACTGGAGGGATTTGATGGAGAGATGATTGGGGCTTCATGTCCTATATTGAGTGCACTCTGGTGTGCTGATAATGCTTGGGAGTTGCTGAGACTCCTTTCCAACGGATGTGGAGTTGAACCCACCAGAATTAGAATCGAAACCAGATTTTATGAAGGGAGTGGAAGTTACTAGTACTCATACTCCAAGGCAGTTGTCTGCAGGGTGCTAGTACTATGTATCCAAGATGGGGAGTAAAAAAAAGCTTCACCTACCACATTAGAATTCTGCCACTTCTCGAGGATCTTGACCATAGCAGGTTCAGTCTCGCCTTCGTTCTCGGCCACTCCGTAAAATGTCTCGATTTCCATGTCATAGTTATCTGCGATGTTGGCTGCGGTGGTGAATCCCCATCTTTGCTCAGTGACCATTCCGCAATCCGTCTCTTGGCCGCTCAGGTTCTCAAGGAAGTGGGAACGGTCCCAAGACTAAGCAAAAATTGCAAGCAGTGAGATTGTTTACTATGTATAATATTTGGTTACATAATTTTGTCAGTAGATTTGATGTTCAAGTTTAGTTGCTATTTTTAAAACAGTGAACCAACCTGACCAAGAATTTTCTCAGCAACTTCATACTGCTCGGGCGTAAATGCAAGGGCTTTGGGTTCATCTGGAATACCAAAAAATATTAAATTCAGGCTCATTCACCACATCAAGATGGTCCCTTCACCAAATCAAAATGGTCCATCACCACATCAAAATGGTCCATTCACCACATTAAGATCGCCATTCACCACTTCAAAATGGTCTATTCACCATATAAAAACGGTCCATTCATCACTTCAAACTGGACCATGCACCCAGCAAAATGTTCCTTCACCACGTCAAAATGGTCCATTCACTACTTCAAAATGGTCTATTCACCACATCAAAAAGGTCCATTCACCACATCAAGATGGTCCCTTCACCACATCAAAATTTTCATTTCAAAATTTTGTTTTCACCATATCAAAATGGTTCATTTCTCGCTTCAAAATGTCCATTCACCACATAGAGATGGTCCATTCACCACCCACATGAAAATGGTCCCTACACCATATCAAAATCCATTTACCACTAAAAAGTAAAGTTATGGTTATACTTACAGAAATTTGGCATTTCAAGTAACAGGATTTTCCACAGCTTGTCACATGAAAGATGAGTGACTGCTTTTGCCATGTGCATGATGCTTTTATCTCAGACAGGGCAAGGCTCAGAACGATGTTTCTTCATCTGAGACATGATGCTAAATGATTTCCAGAGCTTTGAAAAACTCTTTCTGCGCTGTGTAAGGCAATAGGCCCATTTCACTGAGTGGCCTAAACATTGGCCCCACATAACTTTGTTTTAATTCACTGATTCTTAATTTGCCTTCCACATATATATAGGAGATGAACATTTAAAATTTAGACGCCCAACTTTCTGAATTTTTTCTGAGAAACAGAATAATTGAAGTGACATAAAAATGAACTAAAAATACTCCAGCTTACCAAAATGTCTGGACCAATCAGAGGCAAGACGACAAACCTCTGCTCCTACAGGAATGTCTCTGCCTCCTAGTGGATACTTTGCGAAGCTTCTCAGAAAATCCACTATTAACCTCAGAAATGTGCTTGGCCAATGAGAGGCAAGCAAAAGATAGCCAATCAGTAGATGGCAAGCAATGGATCATCATTGCAATTTTAAACTCATTTCATGGTGTAAGGCTGTCCTCTTAGACTGTCTACAAGTGGACCGCTGTTACATTGCCACTTCTTTTTCCAACCATAGCAGATCTATCAGAACATATGCTGTCATGTGTTGCCACATATATATTGACTAGTGTGCTATTCCGCGAGTTCCGGCAAGCGGTCCACGTCATTTCAGTCTGAGGAACTCACACAATTTTGTCTGGAAGAAACCGGGGCTGTTTCTGAGTGTGCTGATGGCCTTGTCTACTTCCTTAAAAAATGTGATTGCCGAGTCTGACTCTGGTATACATCAATGTTGAATAGAAATTTTGTGAATGTGCCATGAAATTGGAACTATTTCTTGGGACAGCAATGCTGTAGCATACAAAATCAACTTTTGTGCCAGGTGGCAGCAGCATGCAGTTCTCATTTTCACCAGACTGCCTCTTAGAGCTGTTTGTGGATTAGCGGTCCATACAGTTTCAAAAGTAACTTTCAACTTGGTCGTGTGATGTCACTGGCAGTGCAAGAGAAAATATCAACCAGCCAAATAATTGTTTTGCCAATTAACCGTAATTCCTAAATCTTGGAATGAAGTTGGATTAGATCATGGTTCTGTTTTGTCATAGTAGAGATATGCTTACAAACACTGTAGTCTCATAATTGATTTGTTACTTCAAATTTATTTTGAAAATTATTTACCAATTGGGTTAGGTTGAGCTGGGATCTGTTCCAGTTTGGGGGCTTTGAATTCCTGGAAGTCATCTTCAAATTGGTTGTCAAACTCGAAGTCATTGTTTCCTCTGAAATAGTTAAGCAAATTGTAATGCATCTGGTAAACAAGGATTGTCTTCTTTGGTTGCATTACCCACAACAACTGGCACCAACGTTTTTATACAGTGCTGATTTAAAGTAAGTGAAATGGGTGATTTTTTGCAATTTAAACATCCTCAACCAAACTGCTTGTAGATGCATGGATTCTCATCCTATGACACAAAATCATACTATATAAAAATGACTAAATTTCCAGCATATTGGATGCAAATCGACATGGATTTTCTCTTAGCTGTTGGTCAAAATCTCAAGTGAACTCCCAATTGAACTCATACGGTAAATGCAGCCCGGTAAGCGCTGTTCTGGGCGCTCGCAAGGGTTGACTGATGAGACTGGAGAGACAGCGGGAGTCCTCAACATGTTACACATTTACCCCATAGGAGGAATCTTTTACTTTCCCAGCATAGACACTGATGCATGGGCCACCAATTTAACATCTATCCGAATGACATCCAGCGGGGATTTTGCTCATGAAGGCCCACTGAAAATTTTGGGTTCCCAAACCGGGAATCAAACCCATGCATGGCATGCAGGCAAAGACCTTCAGTGGAGCAGGCGGGCATCTTAACCACTCAGCACCCAGCTGCCCAAAGCCATATATGTGAATACAAAAGAGAAACGTGGCCATATGTTCCAGACATAACTAATATTCGCGCAGCGAAACGGCCGAAGGCCGTTGAGCGAAGCGAATTGAGTGCAAGAGAAGACTCAAAAATCTGTGCAGTGATGGTCTCAACATCAACAGTCCACAGCTGGGAATTAGGTCAAGTGGGTCCAGCTTCTTATCAATGATTTAGTTTCGTATTTAAGAAAACATAACATATTCATCTTCAAAAGTATCTTAAAAATTCAATTTTCTCTAGTAATATATATCCTGTACCAATAATTTTTATGGAATAGTTAATTGTTAGCATTGACAAGCTAAATCGAATTATCAACATGTGATTCATTTAATTTCAATCAGACAACAAGAAAACATAACAAAATGAAAGTTACATAATCTTATAAACTGATGATTATGTAACGGTGAACAGTCAATCTACATGCAATGTTATTGTTTTTGTATTACTATATATTTATACTATTATGTAATATCAACAATCTAACATAGACTTGACTTCGGCAGCTTTCAGTGCTGTCTGCCTTTTTACCATTTAGCTGATTATCTATCAATCTTATTTATCTATTCAATATATATCTATCTGTCTATTTATCTATCTATCTGTCTGTCAATATATCTATCTATGTATCTTTCTATCTATTTATCTCTCTATTTATCTCTCTATTTATCTCTCTATTTATTTATTTATCTATTATATTTTTCGTCTAGTTTATCTTGCTATTCTACATTTTTCTGTCTCTCCATGTATCTGTCTTTCTAATTTTCTGAAACAGTTACATAATTGCCTTTCATACATTGAATATGAAATAAACATGAAAGTTATGGTAACACTTTAAGTCCTACAAAAACTTTTTAAAGTGCTGCGCGAATTTCATGGCAGCGCCATTTACATATTAATATCTGCCTTTACAGTGGAATCTCACCTGAATACCACCTCAGTATTAAGACCACCTCAATTTTAAGACCGCTTCATTTTGTCCCATTGACAGCAATGATAATTGGATTCAGAATGAAGACCACCCGTATTTTCAGTATTTTAAAAGACCACCTAATTTGGCCCAAATGACCAGATAGTAACCTCAGAATTAGGACCACCTGATGGGGCAAACGCCCTAAAAGTTGCTTGAGATAGGGGTGGTGCCTTGCTGTCTACCCCTTCAAGATGACATGTAATCAGTGAAAGATTGATAATCTGATAACAAAGGAGCTCCTATCATATTTCATGCTGGTCCACTACTGGACTTAACAGACCAATGAGTCAGTCAAAATTTTCTTTAAAAATCCACACATTCACCCTAATTAAATTGCAGTCTTTAAATATTGAAGATGGAGAATTAAGACTACCTCGATCGATATTAAGACCATTTTGACTGGTCGCATGGGTGGTCTTTATTGTGAGGTTCCACTGTATATCTCATTGGTTGACAATCCATGCAGTTTGATCGGGGATGTTTAGCATGGACTCAGTGGCAAAACGTCACCCATTTCGATTACTTTCAAGCAGCACTGTGGCAAAGTCATTTAACAGGTTTTATCTGTATGATTTTACACCCAGCACTTTTAGTTCAAATGCATAAATTGAAGATAACAATGAAGGAAATAGAGACAAATTTCAGGGACTGAAATGTGTTTGTGCGGTGGTGGCAGCACTTGTCAATGTACTTTGTTTGCCAGGAGGCAGCATTGTCCTTCTGCTTCTGTTTCCCAGGAGGGAAAGCAGACTGACTCTTCAAAAGCGGGAGATTTAAAAAAAAAGAGTTGTTTTTTTTAAGAGTGATAATTCATGAACTTATTTAGTTTGTGTCCAATGACTTAGTCCAGTGACTTACTTGGTGCTGAAGAGACAGGCGATGACGTAATTTCCCGTGCAGCTGGGTTGAACACTGCAGCCAAATTTCTCGCCTGCTTTGATCTATTGAAAAGAAAAAATTTATAAATAAATTTTAAAAAAAGAAGAAAAAAAGCTTTAGTGTGTTTGGTAGATAGTGGCATTGTATCAATGGACTTCACTGTTGCTATACGCCAGCAACGCCACATTTTAAGACCACCAAGAAAAATGGTAAAACCACAGGGCGAAAGATATCTTAAAAAATGAGAAGACAACAAGAACAATACTTTTTCTGGTATACTGCATTTGAGTTCTTTCATCTGACAGTGTAAATAACACTTATTTTTTCCATTTTGACTTTTTTGCCAGCTAAATTACTCACCTGGTTAGAATAGATGGGGTTCGTCAGCCACTGAGGCAGGGCTTCTGCGATGTAAGAGTTGACGGTATCCGCATCACTTTTATCGCCGGGGTAAGATGCTACAACGCCTGTGATTGGTTCACCTTCAGGGGTCAGTTCTTCGACATCCAGCACCCCATTGACGTCCCTGTTCTTGCACACAGCATACCATCCGGACAGGTCCACTAAGTAGTTGGATTCGTCCCATTCCTACAAGAAATCCAAAATTATCATTTGTATCACCAACAGTCTGTCTCATTTCTAGCATTGACGGTCATCGTCAAAAATCTTATAACAACGGCACCAAAACATCACAAAAACATGATAGACAAATTATAAATAGCTATTCTATCCGTGAGTACATGTATATTATGAGGTTATACCATGGGTGGTGGCAGTATATCCCTGGTATAGTCACCCAAGATCCAGTATATCCTGAGACCCGAAGGGTCGAGGGATATACGGGGTCGAGGGTGACTATACCAGGGATATACTGCCGCAACCCATGGTATAACCTTTTTATCCATGTCTTTTTTTTTTAAATACTTTTATTCTATATCAATGTAAAACAGTTTGAAGCACTCAATGTGAATGCAGCTGAGCTACAAAAAAAGAATCAATACTCTTAATTGGCAGCACTTAATTGCCTTAAATCACAACAATCAGCAAATATGCTGTTATCTACATGCTAATAAGCATGATATATAGGGGCACTGTTGTCTTTTGATTGGTCAGTTCCAGTATATCCCTGTTGATCTCATTATCTTTCAGTATATCCCTGCTAGCTAATTAGCCAAAGGAATTTGATTGGTTGAACTAAATATATCCCTGTTTCTTTCTGCTGTATTTCCCTCTCTCAATCTGTATTGACCAGGGAAAAGCTCAGTATGAGGGACAAAACTTGGCTAGACATGGGATAATAGTATTTCTACTGTGTGACGTGTAGATGCTGAGCAATACAGCCAGACACCAGTTCGCATGTTGTGAGACAAACTGTAACCCTTTTGGCATGACTGTTTTTCCTATCTTTCCGCTGGGCAGAGCAAAAAATACTTTACCGTTTGTGCTGAAACTTGGCAAGAATTTCATGATTGTTATAAGGAAGTTATGTTGTAATTTTCATTAAGTTGTATGTCGCCGAAACAGAGTTATTGGAAAAACAGTTTATATGTAAAAAGTGTGTACTCCAACTAAATCTAGGTCATTCTGCTGCTTTGTCAATGTGCCACAAGGGGTGCTGCTTGAGGCACTAAGCACTCCAATAGTACAACCTTTTTCACGAAATAGGATGTACAACTAACTATAATGTATAACTTACATGTGAAGTGGATTGCATTTTTACCATGTGTCTATTGGCCATTTTGTGTTCTGACCATTTTGGTGTGGTTTTTTTTATACACTTGGTAGCTGCATTAGAAGTTTTCAGATGCTGTCTGAGCTTTTGTGACATGTTATAAGAGTGCAAACTAAGTGATTATAATGAGTCACCGTAATTGTGGTGTACAATTAAATTAATGCTCTATTAATTTGGCAATGATAAAAGTCGCAGGAAGTTACATGTGCCAAATGCCATTTTTAGAAAACATGTTTCTAAAGTGTTTGTCACATTTGTTGACAGACGAATTGTTTACAACACCCTTCAGAAAAAAAAAACAAAAAAATATAGAACATGAAGGTTTGTAAATGCCCAGAATTCCCCAAAAGGTCATATTTCTAATTACGTGCCAACTGTTGCAACTAACACAGATAAGGGATTTTTTTTCTTTTTATGAATTTCTTTTATTCCCTAATATCCTGATCAGTCGATGTAAGGCCAGACCAAATTGATGTTTAGTTCCTCTGATCTTTTCGAGACACTTTTACTAGGATGGTCGGTATACGAGCGAAAAAAGTTGTGTAACTCTCAAACTTTTTATAATTTTGATTTAAAAGAAGTGTAAGTAGATGCTCAACATGCTCTTGTTTTTCTAAAGTTAGATAATTAGTTGGGACGGTCGATTTGAGAAGCTATAAATTAAATTTGTCTAGCCTAACTTGGGTTTGTGAGTTGTATAATGATATATAATTTATGAATTGGATCTTTCCTATTAATCACATTGATCATTACGTCACAGAATTGAATGTGCAGTACCAGTCACAGATGTCATTTATCAAAACAATTAAGAGATCCTCTTTTTGAACGTCCATGGTCAAAAGAGATAAGCTTATAATCCGGTTGATTGATTAAGCTTTTGCACTCAGATTTCCAGGATGGAAGCCACCAATGCAATGAAGGCCGTGCACTGAGCTATTGTTTGGTTTATTCAGGGTTTTGTGTTCCCCGATCACAACTTGACACACAAGGAGACCCACCCAGTACAGGAATTAATTCATGTATAAGTGACCTTGTATGGTATATGGTTTATAAAATAAACAAACAAGCTACAATTATTTTTTTTTACAATTGATTGATCTGCTTTTATAATTGCATTAGTTCCAGTGCAAATATTGATGAAAAGCAACTTTAATCAGCCTTCGGTCGGTTGGTAAAGTGTATAAATAAATGTTAAATGTGACCAATGCCGGTTAATTGAACTTCAACGAAGAGGGCAGAGAGAGGAGTCCCCAAAGTTACTTTTTACCAATTTGTTGAATTTGTCTGAATGTGCTCCTGTGTATCAGCTCTGTTGTTTATAGGGGAGTATTTCAGGGCAATCTGCAGGGCAAAACACTACTTGAGAAATAAATGAGCTTGTAAAATCTCAAATTTTGGGCAGCATGTCAAAAATCGTGCTTGCTTTCAGATGGCAGCCTTGTGGCAGAGTGAAGATGATAAACATCCCGTTGTTTGCAAGTTTTACACCATCAAGAGAAGCCAACGGAGCAAGGTGGTGGGGTTTAAATTTCAAGGATGAACATACTGGCATTTATCCTTTTCGTAACTTGTTTACACCTTGATTTAAAAAAAGAGATAACTGTGTTTTTAAAATGTATTGAAGAAAATTGTTGGTTTAAATGTATGCAATAGTAAACTGGTTAAAACATTGGAGGGTGTTCGAACAATTGTAGCTCTATAATTACAATTGGCCTATTTTTTATATTCAAGATTATGAATTGAAATATAGTCAATTTGGATAGGAAAATCGGCTAAGCATAGATAGATAGATAGATAAATAGATAGATAGATAGATAGATAGATAGATAGATAGATAGATAGATAGATAGATAGATAGATAGATAGATGGATAGATAGATAGATAGATAGATAGATAGATAGATAGATACTCACCAGAGAGGGGTTAACGCTTGAAAAGAGTTCGACTGCCAAGTTTTCTGACTTGACTGGGAAAGCCCTGCCCGCGAAGGCCGTGGTGGCTAGCGCCAGGGTGAACACTGCAATGAGTCCAGTCTGCAACAAAAACAAGCAGGTAATTGGTTTGATGAACACTTGTCATAGTGTTGATTGGCTTTAAACTTTAGATTAATGTCTAAAAATTACTTCACATGATAATATATCCGCATGTAATTAAATCCGACATCTTTTTGAGGGAAAAATAAATTAAGTGACAACCTAAATTAAACGAAAGGTCTGTAAGTTTTCAATATAATTTTGAAAAAAAAAGACATAAAGAAGACACAGAATAAAAAAAGAAGTTAAAACATTATGTCGATCATTATGCATGTACAATGGGTCATTACGTCGTGATCCTATCCTATCCTATCCTATCCTATCCTTTCCTATCCTATCCTATCCTATCCTATCCTATCCTATCCTATCCTATCCTTTCCTATCCTATCCTTTCCTATCCTATCCTATCCTATCCTATCCTATCCTTTCCTTTCCTATCCTATCCTATCCTATCCTTTCCTATCCTATCCTATCCTATCCTATCCTATCCTTTCCTATCCTATCCTTTCCTATCCTATCCTATCCTATCCTATCCTATCCTTTCCTATCCTATCCTATCCTATCCTATCCTATCCTATCCTATCCTATCCTATCTGAATGTGGCTCTGGCAAAACTGTCAATGGTTCTACTTTCTACAACCCTTTAATTCATTTGTAATTGTGGCTAAATTTACTTGTATCAAGTACAATAGACCTCCATTTTGAAACTTTTGAACATCCTCAAAATTGCCCATATCCTGAAATATGTTTCCTGTGGACCAATGAATCAAATGATAAGAATGCCATGTGGTAATCTTGGTGTAACACTGGGCTTTAATAACCGATTAACTATCATGACATAAATATAAAGTGAAATTGTAAGACATACACGTACATATTTAATCAATTATTATGTCTAACATAGGTTATACATGGGCTAAATAAATGCTCCAACGACTTGAGATTGTAGTTAATTGTGTGATAAAGCAATGGTTAATATAATATATGATACTCAAATAGTATATTTATTGAATACTTGATATTTTTGACTGAATGAATGAATACGTTTAAGCTATAAACTTCTTTCACTGAAGTGCAAGAATTCAATTTGTCTTTCTCTTCTTCCTCGTGATTGCAAAAAACAAACAAAAAACACGTATAGGCCTACATGGAACCAGGTTGCTTTCACAAAGTTCTATAAATTTGCCCAAAAAAATGTAGTAGTGATCAGGCCTAACTATTAACAACAACAAAAATAGTTTCAAAGCTGGAAGAAAATGTAGTAGTGATTAGAGAATAAGAGGTTTTTTTATCAGGCCCACTTTGAATTAAATAAAGTGTGATGAATCATTGTGAATATGTGAAGCACCACTTTCAAAATGCTTCAGGACTTTTAAAAGACTTATAAAAGAAACTATCAATTTATGCTCATGAGAAACTATGTGTTGCGCAAAAGGCCTAATGAAAAAAACAAAACGCTATGAGTAACTCTTAATTAAAGTGAAATATTATATATACACTATCAGAGGTAGGCCAATATAAAAAAAATGAAAGTCAAATAATTTAAAAATCTTCTTGAAATTCAAATTATTTGACTTTAAAAAAAAAAATCTTCTTGAAATTTATAAAAAATTATTCCAAACTGAATTAGCAATCTTTGAAAAGTGATAAAAACTAATTGACAAATTAAACTCCTTTCATAATTCTGATCGAATAAATGAATTATTAATGTAAGTTCAAGACAAATTTCAGAAATTTAACTTAAGTGAATGAAAGTGACTCACCGTCATGGTTGGTTGCTTGAGTGTGTTGCTGCTGCAAGTTTAGCATCAATGCCCATGCTCCATCCCACTGCATTTTATAGCTAAAAGAGGCCTTGCCTCCCCCTGCTTCTGGCCTTCCTGTTGTCCTCAATTAATTTAAACAAGTTCCATAGACCCATCAACATCAGCTTCAAAAAATATGTTTGTTATTTTTAGAAGCCCTTCCTCCCTCAATTTTGGCATTGGCCTAAGCTCATCTATCTTTCTTTCAATTTTTTGGCACCCACTTCATTGAGGTTGTAATTTGAAAGTTGTAATTTTCATTTATTTATGCATTCATAAATCCAACATCATGTCTTTAATTCGATTTTGCTGTCAATGTGCCAATTAGTTCAATGTGAAGTTAAAATATATCGATCATTGTGCATTTACAATATCATTAACATTACTTATGATTAACATTACTTAATTGTCTTTTAATAAGGAATTTTTTTTCCTTTTTTTTCTTCTTAAATTTTGTTTGTATTTTTCCATTGCGTATATTTATGCTTAATGAATATTTCATCGTCACCTAGAATAGTAGATGCAATAAATCATCCATCTCATCTCATTTCATTTCACTCAGGAGTGCCCAACCTACAAACCTTAGAGTTTCTATGGGCACCCTTCAACATCACGTCATAAAACATTTCACTTTTTGTTGTACTGCTATATATCGATTGATGTATAGAATTAACTAATTCTAAATCTAATTCTAAGAAAAAACATTATTGGGTCTTAATTGAATTATTTTAAAGTATATACGTTCGTGGTGCTAAATTTAATTTTTGTGGCGTAAATCAGATATTCCCTTTCTCGTCTGACCCGACTGACCGCCCCTGCTGCTCTCGTTTCCTTCCGACACTGCTGACTCTGAGTCAGAGTTGAGTTTTGGTTTTCAGGTGGAGTTTTATTATTTGTACATATTTATGCTGTTTACATCTAGAATGAAGAAATCGAATTGAAATAAAAAATTCAATTGTTAGGAGTCGAAAATTAATCTGACTCCTGACTCCCAAAAATGAATGATTTTATACAAAAAGATATTATAAAACAATGTAAACTGTATTAAATGTTCAAAGAGCAATGACACTAAATGTCTTAAACTACGGATGACACATATATTTAAAAATCCATAAAAACATTGCGTAATATCATAGGTGTACGGCGCTTGCGATTTTTTTGGGGGGGGGAGCAACATTTGCCTAAATTTCAAGATCTAGTTTTAGTACCACTTCAAAAGAAATTGGCTTGAAATCACAAATTTTCAATAGTGTTTATTTAATCATCTGCCCAAATTTTTCAGCCTTTCTTGCTGCTTCTCAAACTTTTGGGGGGCAGTCGCCCTCCCTCTGATACGCCTATGCATAATAGGCCTATATATATTTTTTCTATGCTAACCACAAGAAACTTGTGAGACCAAATCCAAATTCAGGAGACCAAATACAGCACTGACGAGTAATGTGGTGTTGTGTGTGACAGAAGAAATTCAGGAAATTGAATTGTAGTCAGCTGGACAAACAATCAGTTTAATAACAGGAAATTGAATTGTAGTCAGTGGGAAAAACAATCAGTTTAATCCTTTAATTGAGATTGTTTGCCACATTGGTTATTGTATACAGGAAGGAGATGCTGAATTTTCAAAAGCCATAAATCATTAATTCATCCCTACAATTTATGCGTTGTGTGTGTGTGTTTCCGTAGATTTGAGCAATGAATAGACCGATCATAGGGGAGACTGGGGTAAGTTGTGCCAATTTTTGCGTCAGGCTGATTTTCCGAAAAAAAAGAAGCTTAATCACGTAATCTGAAAAAGAGACATAAAAATAGAATACGTTGGCCACAATCGACCAAAGTTTTAGGGCAGTCCGACCATTGGGAAGATCATGGTAGGCATTTGAAAAAAGTAGGTCAAGTGGCACAACTTGCCCCTGCATGACGGGTTAAGTTGTGCTGCTTAATTTATCACCAAAAAACCTTATTTCACCCGTTTCTTCAGATAGATCATTTGTATCATGTTTTAACTTACGGCTGACATGGTAAATGAAACTAATCAAACATGTATGAGTCATTTTATGCAAACATTTAAAATGCTGTGAAAACTAGAATTATTTATTGTTAAGAGGGTGGTATAACTCTTTTAACACAATGTCATGTTCCTTTCAGTGCTAGTTATGTATTTCACAACATATTTAGGCCTTGCATAAAATGAAGACAAAAAAAGACTAACAAAAAATTGAATCCTATATCATCATACCTTTGGCACATCTCACCCCAATCCCAATGCAACACCTTACCCCAAATTGATTTTCTGGATAAATCTGGTTGTCACAAATAAACAAATAATGCAAGATGAAATCTAATAACACAAATGTCCAGATATACCTCCTAAATCCATCCTACCAGAGGGACATCATCTTATTACAAATACCAAATGACTGAGAAACAAAATGTCAGTCCTCGGCCCTTCAAGTTTTCAGCAACAAAATTAAATCTATGAGTGTAGCTTTACATACCATTATATTTGGTACTTTTTTTTCTTTGTGCCTAATGATGAAGACCAAGTGCGTATATATGGGTGGCATTGCCTTCCTTACTCAGTTATTCATTTCACCCCAACAGTGGGCAGCACAACTTACCCCTTGGCACAACTTATCCCGGTCTCCCCTACTAAAGGATTAATCTAAAAAATACTTAGTGAAGTTGGAAAAGAAAATCTCCATTGATCTGATGCACTTTCACATTGTGAAATTGTATAGGCGTAAATCATCTATACATGTTTTGTTGCTTTATGCAGAAAGGATAGTCAAATGCAGATTCATTTATGTGTCTGCTTTACTTTTTTAAAGTGGTTGTCATGATGTTTGGCATGCATTATTTGCTGGCATAATGTACGTGCTATAAACATGTAATTTCGGAACAACTCTGTCCAACGGAAAACCCTAGAATCCTATAGTTGTGCTATTCATAGCATGGATATAAATGTACATGAAAGTAATTAAAGGGGTGTTAGAGATGTTCAAAAGTAACATATTAATGGCAGC
Organism: Platynereis dumerilii; assembly: GCA_026936325.1. Lineage (NCBI taxonomy): Eukaryota > Metazoa > Annelida > Polychaeta > Phyllodocida > Nereididae > Platynereis > Platynereis dumerilii. The sequence continues at coordinate 49,267,222 of JAPTHN010000002.1, forward strand.
ATATGCCTTTGTTGATTGATTGATTGACTTTATTCAATATTATTTTAAGAGTGTACATACAATGTCATGTTAACAAGAACTACGTCAACATTATGGTAGCACACAAAGTTTAAAAATGTGTGTGAATACCTTCTTTAATTTAAAAGGGACAATTGATGCTCGGAACTTTTTAATGGTAAAGACCAGAAAATATTGTTTAAATCTGCGTTTAACAACATAAAAAAAATTTACGGTTTACATCCTAGGTCTGTACAAGCATGAGCCTTCCTCAACTCCCGATGGATAATGCCACAGGTATAAGTCAGAAATCTATGAGAGGGCCTTGTAAGACTTCTGAAGAGGTCTCTATAGATAAAACAGGTATTTTTATTTGTTGAGGAGGTTCTGAATCACAATGACAACCAATGTTACTTATTCAGGCGGTTTGGGAATCACAGGCACAACCACTGTTATTTGCTGAGGTGGTTGGGAATCGCTATGACAACCACTGTTATTTGTTGAGGTGGTTCTGAATCAAAAGGACAACCACTGTTATTTGCTGAGGTGGTTTGGAATCACTATGACAACCACTGTTATTTGTTGAGGTGGTTCTGAATCAAAAGGACAACCACTGTTATTTGCTGAGGTGGTTTGGAATCACTATGACAACCACTGTTATTTGTTGAGGTGGTTCTGAATCAAAAGGACAACCACTGTTATTTGCTGAGGTGGTTTGGAATCACTATGACAACCACTGTTATTTGTTGAGGTGGTTCTGAATCAAAAGGACAACCACTGTTATTTGTTGACTCACCCCAATCCCAATGCTACACCTTACCCCAAATTGATTTTCTTGATAAATGTTGTTCTCACAAATAAACAAATAATGCAAGATGAAATCTAATAACACAAATGCCCAGATATACCTCCTAATTCCATCCTACCAGAGGGACATCATCTTATTACAAATACCAAATGACTGAGAAACAACAATATCAGTCCTCGGCCCTTCAAGTTTTCAGCAACAAAATTAAATCTATGAATGTAGCTTTTCATACCATTATATTTGGTAGTTTTGATCTTGGTGCCTAATGATGATGACCAAGTGGGTACATATGGGTGGCAATGCCTTCTTTACTCATTTATTTCACCCCAACAGTGGGCGGCACAACTTACCCCATGGCACAACTTACCCCTGTCTCCCATATTAAATGATTAATCTAAAAAATAATTAAGTGAAGTTGGAAAACAAAATTTACAGTGATCTGACGCACTTTCACATTGTGAAATTGTATAGGCGTAAATCATCTATACATGTTTTGTTGCTTTATGCAAAAAGGATAGTCAAATGCAGATTCATTTATGTGTCTGCTTTGGTTTTGTGAAGTGGTTGTCATGATGTTTGGCATGCGTTATTTGCTGGCATAATGTACGTGCTATTTAATTTGGGAACAACTCTGTCCAACGGAAAACCCTAGAATCCTATAGCTGTGCTATTCATAGCATGGATATAAATATACATGAAAGTAATTAAAGGGGTGTTAGAGATGTTCAAAAGTAACATATTAATGGCAACATATGACTATGTTAATTGATTGATTGATTGACGTTATTCAATATTATTTTAAGAGTGTACAAACATGTTAACAAAACATTATGATAGCACGCGAAGTTTTACATGTATGTAAATAACTTATTTAATTTAAAAGGGACAATTGATGCTCTTTTATAGATATTGGAACTTTTTAATCGTAAAGACCAGTAAATATTGTTAAGATCTGCTTTTCATAATCTCAACAAATTCACGGTTTACATCCTTGGTCTGTTCAAGCATGAGCCTTCCTTAACTCCAGATGGATAATGCCACAGGTAAGTCAGAAATCTCTGAGAGGTTCTTGTAACACTTCTGAAGAGGTCTCTATAGATAAAACAGGTATTTTTATTGGATCAGAATCACTATGACAACCATAGTTATTCTCTGAGGTGGTTTGGAATCACTATGACAACAATTGTTATTTGTTGATGTGATCCTGAATCACTATGACAACCACTGTTATTTGCTGAGGATGTTTGGAATCACTATGACAGACATTGTTATTTGTTGAGGTGATCCTGAATCAAAAGGACAACCACTGTTATTTGCTGAGGATGTTTGGAATCACTATGACAACCACTGTTATTTGCTGAGGATGTTTGGAATCACTATGACAACCACTGTTATTTGTTGAGGTGGTTCTGAATCACTATGACAACCACTGTTATTGCTGAGGATGTTTGGAATCACTATGACAACCACTGTTATTTGTAGAGGTGGTTCTGAATCAATAGGACAACCACTGTTATTTGCTGAGGATGTTTGGAATCACAGGCACAACCACTGTTATTTGCTGAGGTGGTTTCGGAATCACAGGTACAACAACTGTTATTTGCTGAGGTGGTTTGGAATCACTATGACAACCAATGTTATTTGCTGAGGATGTTTGGAATCACTATGACAACCACTGTTATTTGTTGAGGTGGTTCTGAATCAAAAGGACAACCACTGTTATTGCTGAGGATGTTTGGAATCACTATGACAACCACTGTTATTTGCTGAGGATGTTTGGAATCTCTATGACAACCACAGTTATTTGCTGAGGTGGTTTGGAATCACTATGACAACCACTGTTACTTGTTGAGGTGGTTCTGAATCAAAAGGACAACCACTGTTATTGCTGAGGATGTTTGGAATCACTATGACAATCACTGTTAATTGCTGATGATGTTTGGAATCACTATGACAACCACTGTTATTTGTTGAGGTGATTCTGTATCAAAAGGACAACCACTGTTATTGCTGAGGATGTTTGGAATCACTATGACAACCACTGTTATTTGCTGAGGATGTTTGGAATCACTATGAAAACGACTTATTTGTTGAGGTGGTTCTGAATCAAAACGACAACCACTGTTATTTGCTGAGGTGGTTTGGAATCACTATGACAACCACTGTTATTTGTTGAGGTGGTTCTGAATCAAAAGGACAACGACTGTTATTAGCAGACGATGTTTGGAATCACTATGACAGCCATTGTCATTAATTTTGTTGAGATTGTTCGGAATCTTACTGACATAACTTTGGCATATATAATGAATAATTGAAATGCTGATGAATAGTGCAACAACATCCCAGAAAAAGAAGACAGGCTGTGAAGTTGCAGGAAGTGTAAAATATCAAGAGACAAACCAGGCTTTTTAAAAATGAGCCTGAGTATAATTTACATAACTCTTTTTTACAAGAAAGCTTTGTCAAAATAACTAATGAAGTAAGAAAAGTGACAATGTCAAAATTTCTCAGGCATGACTAACTAAATTTAGGCAAAATTGACCAAGTTAATTAGTCAGCTTTGAACTTTACTAATTAACTTAGTCATGTGACTAAGCCTCCTTGGAAAACTTCGTCATAAGTTAGTCAACGTATTAATTTCATTATTCATAGATAGGTCAAATTACTAATTGCATAAGCCATAAGTTGTTCAAAATACTAACTGAGTTAGTCAGAACTTTGCTAATCAACTGAGACAAAATATTTGAGTTGGGAGTTACATATAATGTATATCACTTAATCTTTGACCCTTTAAAGTGACAGTCACTGCAAAGTGATTATTTCCCTAAAAATACTAAAATTGAGAGATTTCATCTGTTCAGGAACCTCCAATTATATTATTGGATAGTGCCGGATGGAATACGCAAGACAGTGATCCATTTTCGAGGAGCTCATAAATCTTGGCCAGCATATCAATGACTGCTAATTTTTGACCAACCAGACTGATACCTGGGTAACCAGACAGATACCTGGGTTCATGATAGACAGGACGACAGAGCCACCTGCTCACCGAGCGGAGCGAGGTGTCTCGTCCCTTATGACAAACATGTATGCTAGGAGTGAACCAAATGGTTCAATCAAAAGAAGTGATTCGGACATCCCATGAAATGATCCTGGCATTTTTTTCTCATCACGCGTGACTACAAAATTTTAAAAATGTTCGAAAAAAAAAAATCCCCCAAAAAAATAAATTTTCCCAAAAGAAAAAAAGTTCGAAAAAAAAAATTTCCCTACAAAAAAAATGTTCCAAAAAAAAAAAAATTATTTTCCCTCAAAACTTTTTTTTAACATTTTGTTTTCGAATATTTCCACCCTATTTCTCTTCAATTTTTTTCTCCTAACTTTTTATTGAACAAACCTGAATACAAATTTCGAGAAATAATTTAGATTTATATAATTACAATTTAGAGTCTTTAAAATTTATTTTTTTGCATTCAGGTGGTCCCGTCTTCATGCTTTGGCATTTACATATTACATTTGTCTTCTAGCATCCAATGACTTTGTGCGGGTTTCTGGAGCGAAAGGTCTCCAGGTGCCGCTCTGTGGACCCTGACATGAGAGCTTTGTTGCAGTCACTTGGGGAACAATCCTCCAATGAAGGCAATGTGCATCATGTGGCAGCATTGTGGCTGCTCCTTTAATTTGACATCCTTCTACAAAATTGACAAAAAGACTTGGAAATTGACTAACTGAATTTGACTAATTAAGACCAATGACAAAGCGATCTAGTCAAAACGATTTTCAGTGAACTTATTATGTTGATTTATAATTGTTTGATTTGTGATATATATATATTGTTATTCCCAGCTAACTTCTTTCACTTTGCTGTAGCCCACGTTTTGTTCCTTGGGGTTTTCAAGATGAAAAAGAAGCAGCAACAACAACAATTAAACAAAAACAAAAGTGTGGTTTTAATTAATTTGCAATTTGAAGCTCATAAACATTTCCAAGATTCAGTGTTGGCCTCTGTGTGAGCCAACACGAATTGGCCTCGTTTAAATTGACTCCTTTTCTAAATAAATTGCTAACTTCAAAATGAACTGCTACTTTTTGTTTGTCCTTGTGAGCCCAGCTTCAACCTAGGATGGCATTCACGAATATTACCCTGATATTGGATATGTTCCCTTAACCTTGACTTGTTTAATTTGTTTGCATCTCTTTTAACAGCAGCAGCAGCCACTGATGATCATGTTGATGGGGTATAAATTAACTGACAATTAGGATGTGTGTGGCATATGCACTATCTGTCTGACACTGTGGCCATTATCCTTTAACATGTATTATCACTATTGTATTTGTATGCCCACATTGACATTGTACAGTGACTATCCATTTATAGTGTGCTGAGAGTTCGTGACCAGAAACATGTAATTGAAATTAGATTATTTTTGTATTTATATATATAGTTTTTAAATAATTAAGAAAGTCAAATGTGATTATTTGATGTGAGTGATGAGGTTGATAGTCAATGGTGGTTGCCCCTTCGCAATCCAATGGTTTATTTTTTCATCTAAAACTCTCTTTTTAAAAGGCCTCTGCTTACATTTTTTTAAAGGCTTGCTCTTTACTTATCTTAGATTCTTCCTTCTTTCTGAGCTACATACTTTTTCCATTGACCTTTATCTTTCTTTTTTGCTTCTTTACTGTATGTTGTAATCTTAAAAAAAAAACAACAACAACAAACAAATATATATATATATATAGTGCTTGAAGCACCATTGAGGCAGAACAGAATGCTCAAAACAAACTTCCCACAAAGCACTCAGAAATTTTTTTTGATGGCCTGACCAAAGGCCACTCTGACGTACATTTCACAACAGATGAAGAAAAAAAATCATCCCTCAACAGCTGTAAAAAGTAACAGTGCCGTATGCAATTTAAAATTGAAATGGGTGATGTTTTGTCAGAAAAAAACCTGGCTGCTCAGCAAAAAAAGAAATGTCAGGAAAAGACCTGGTTGACCAGTAACAATGAAATGTCAGGAAAGACCTGGTTGCCCAGTAACAATGAATTGTCAGGAAAGACCTGGTTGCCCGCTAACAATGAACTGTCAGGAAAGACCTGTTACCCAGTAACAATGAAATGTCAGGAAAGACCTGGTTGCTCAGTAACAATGAAATGTCAGGAAAGACCTGGTTGCCCAGTAACAATGAAATGTCAGGAAAGACCTGGTTGCCAAAAAAAAATTAAATGTCAGGAAAAGACCTGGTTGCGCAGTGACAATGAAATGTCAGGAAAGACCTGGTTGCTCAGTAACAATGAAATGTCAGGAAAGACCTGGTTGCCCAGTAACAATGAAATGTCAGGAAAGACTTGGTTGCCCAGTAACAATGAAATGTCAGGAAAGACCTGTTTGCCCAGTAACAATGAAATGTCAGGAAAGACCTGGTTGCCCGCTAACAATGAAATGTCAGGAAAGACCTGTTACCCAGTAACAATGAAATGTCAGGAAAGACCTGGTTGCTCAGTAACAATGAAATGTCAGGAAAGACCTGGTTGCCCAGTAACAATGAAATGTCAGGAAAAGACCTGGTTGCCCAGTAACAATGAAACGTCAGGAAAAGACCTGGTCGCCCAGGAACAATGAAATGTCAGGAAAAGACCTGGTTGCCCAGTAACAATGAAATGTCAGGAAAAGGCCTGGTTGCCCAGGAACAATGAAATGTCAGGAAAAGACCTGGTTGCCCAGAAACAATAAAATATCAGGAAAAGACCTGGTTGCCCAGGAACAATGAAATGTCAGGAAAAGACCTGTTTGCCCAGTAACAATGAAATGTCGGGAAAAGACCTGGTTGCTCAGTAACAATGAAATGTCAGGAAAGACCTGGTTGCCCAGTAACAATGAAATGTCAGGAAAGACCTGGTTGCCCAGTAACAATGAAATGTCAGGAAAGACCTGTTTGCCCAGGAACAATGAAATGTCAGGAAAGACCTGGTTGCCCGCTAACAATGAAATGTCAGGAAAGACCTGTTACCCAGTAATAATGAAATGTCAGGAAAAGACCTGGTTGCCCAGTAACAATGAAATGTCGGGAAAAGACCTGGTTGCTCAGTAACAATGAAATGTCAGGAAAGACCTGGTTGCCCAGTAACAATGAAATGTCAGGAAAAGACCTGGTTGCCCAGGAACAATGAAATGTCAGGAAAAGACCTGGTTGCCCAGGAACAATAAAATATCAGGAAAAGACCTGGTTGCCCAGTAACAATAAAATGTCGGGAAAAGACCTGGTTGCCCAGTTACAATGAAATGTCAGGAAAAGACCTGGTTGCCCAGTAACAATGAAATGTCCGAAAAAGACCTGGTTGCCCAGGAACAATGAAATGTCAGGAAAAGACCTGGTTGCCCAGGAACAATGAAATGTCTGGAAAAGACCTGGTTGCCCAGGAACAATAAAATGTCAGGAAAAGACCTGGTTGCCCAGGAACAATGAAATGTCATGGTTGCCCAGTGACAATGAAAACATAGTTGCTTATTAACAATGAAATGTCAGGAAAAGACCCAGTTGCCAAACAACAATGAAATGCCTGGAAAAGACCTCTTTGCCAAACAACAATGAAACATCAGAAAAAACCCAATTGTCCAGTTACAATAAAATGTCTGGAGAAAACCTTATGGCTCGAGCAACAATAAGATGTCAGAAAAAGGCCATGTTTCTCAAATTAAATTTCAGAAAAAGACCTCGTTGCCGAGTAACAATGAAATGTCAGGAAAGACATGGTTGCCCAGTAACAATGAAATGTCAGGAAAGACCCGATGCCCAGTCATTGGCGTAGGAGGTAAATAAATTTTGGGGGGGGGGGGCTGCCCCAAAAAAATTGCTAAAATAGTCCCAAAAATAATAAATTTATAAAATTTTGTGCCCAAAAGTGCATGAAAAATTGATTTTCCAAAATTTTTGCAGCCCCCCAAGACCCCCCCCCCCCTGCCTCCTATGTCTAAGTAACAATGAAATGTCAGGAAAAAACCTGGTCGCCCTCGCGAGATCAGTTCCATGCCCTGTTCTTAAAAAAATTAATGGTTGCCCACTTAGTAACAATGAAATGTTAGGAAAAGACCTGGTTGCCCAGTAACAATGAAATGTCAGGAAAAGACCTGGTTGCCCAGTAACAATAAAATGTCAGGAAAAGACCTGGTTGCCCAGGAACAATGAAATGTCAGGAAGACCTGGTTGTCTAGTAACTACAAAATGACAGGAAAGACCTGGTTGCCCAGTAACAATGCAATGTCATGGTTGCCCAGTGACAATGAAAACATAGTTGCTTATTAACAATGAAATGTCAGGAAAAGACCCAGTTGCCAAACAACAATGAAATGCCTGGAAAAGACCTCTTTGCCAAGCAACAATGAAAGCAACAATGAAACATCAGGAAAAAACCCAATTGTCCAGTAACAATAAAATGTCCGGAGAAAACCTTATGGCTCGAGCAACAATGAGATGTCAGAAAAGGCCACGTTTCTCAAATTAAATTTCAGAAAAAGACCTCGTTGCCGAGTAACAATGAAATGTCAGGAAAGACATGGTTGCCCAGTAACAATGAAATGTCAGGAAAGACCTGGTGCCCAGTCATAGGCATAGGAGGTAAATAAATTTTGGGGGGGGGGGGCTGCCACAAAAAAATTGCCAAAATAGTCCCAAAAATAATAAATCTATGAAAAATTGATCTTCCAAAATTTTTGCAGCCCCCAAGACCCCCCCCCCGCCTCCTATGTCTAAGTAACAATGAAATGTCAGGAAAAAACCTGGTCGCCCACATGAGATCAGTTCCATGCCCTGTTCTTAAAAAAATTAATGGTTGCCCACTTAGTAACAATGAAATGTCAGGAAAAGACCTGGTTGTCCAGTAACAATGAAATGTCAGGAAAGACCTGGTTGCCCAGTAACAATGAAATGTCAGGAAAAGGCCTGGTTGCCCAGTAACAATGAAATGTCAGGAAAAGGCCTGGTTGCCCAGTAACAATGAAATGTCAGGAAAAGGCCTGGTTGCCCAGTAACAATGAAATGTCAGGTAAAGACCCAGTTGCCAAACAACAATGAAACATCAGGAAAAAACCTGATTGTCCAGTAACAATAAAATGTCAGGAGAAAACCTTATTGCTCAGGAACAATGAGATGTCAGAAAAAGGCCTCGTTTCTCACTAACAATGATATTTCAGAGAAAGACTCCGTTCCTCAGCAACAATGTAATGTCAAAAAAGACCTCTTTGCTCAGTAACAATGAAATGTCAGGAAAAGACCTGGATGCCCTGCTCTGCAACATGGAATTCACGGCAAGACCCAATTGAACAGCAACAAAGAAAAATATCAGGATGTGCCTTTTGGCTCTACTTCAACGAAATGTCAGAGAAAGAACTGGTTGCTTGATGCAACATTGAATTGACCGGACAAGGTCTCATTGCCCTGCACAAAGATATGTCAGGAAAAGATCTCTTTGCTCAGTAACACCATAGGGGAGACATGATAGAAGTTTACAAGATTCTTCATGAGATTTATGACTCACAATGTGTGCCTTCACTTATTAAGTCCACTAACTCCACTAGAGGACACGCTTTCAAACTCTTTAAGAGAAGAGCACAGTCACTAAATAAGAGGAAGCGCTTCTTCACCAACAGATTGGTCGACCAATGGAACTCCTTGCCAGCCAACGTTGTCGAGGCTTCATCTCTGAACAGCTTTAAAAACCGAATCGACAAATATTGGAAATCCACTGGCAGACTTTACAATACTGAAGGGTTAATTTGATGTCTAAAGGGTCTGGATTCTCAGGGGAAGGAGGCAGCAGTAGCGGCCCCTTCTTAGAATCATGACATGGCGGGTAGAATAATGAAACCTCACAACTCAAATGCTCTGCAACTACTATATTAATATTCCATTTTGGTGCTCTACTAAGTGGTATGAGGCAGCAGTAGCGGCCCATCCAGTTGAATTGTAAATAGCTGTACATATATACCCTACCATTTAATGAGTTAATGAAAGGTGAAGGTAAAAAAAAATTTCAAAAGTGACTATAACAAAAATATTTGCGACCACTGTTCTGACTTATATGTTTAGGCATATATTTTAAGAGTAAGGAAGCAGCAGTAGCGGCCCCTTATCTCTTTTTAAATTGTAAGATGGAGGAGGCAGCAGTAGCGGCCCCTCCTCCTCATTTTATCAATGGAGGAGGCAGCAGTAGCGGCCCCTTTAAATGTTTTTAACATGGATTTTATCTAGTCTTGCGCACCACAACAAAACTACGGAGATCTGGACATAGAGGAGTCATCCTGCGTCCAGTATTGCTTATGCTTAATGAGTTGTCAGGAGAAGACCCGATTGTTCCTTAACAACAAACATTTCAGGGTGTCTGCAGCTTTTTCGAAACTAAATTCCAGGCTTTTTAAAAAATTCCAGGCCAATTTGTTGATGAACTGACCAATTAGCGACACGACACACACATTTTTTTCTGAACACAACATTCGTCCTTTGGTCCTATCATTTCTAAAAATTGCCAAAAATTTAGCAGTGGACTATTTTTATTTCCATACAAACTAAATTCCAGGCTTTTCCAGGCCTTTTTTTTCAAAATGCTGGTTTTTCCAGGCTTTTCAAGGCCTGGAAATTGAGAAACCGAATTCCAGGCTTTTCCAGGATTGGCAGACACACTGCATTTTAATGTCAGGGAAAAGACCTGAGCAACAGGTCATTTACTATGAACTTAAAATCAAACCACAAGTTGGACCACACTGTCTTTGGTTAGCACTTCACCATAATGCAAAGAAACATATAATCATAACAGAGCTTGTAAAGACAATTGCTTCAAAACCTGGTTATTAACCTGCAAGTAAATATTTACAAATCAACACAAATGATATAACTTGGCTTTATTAGCAAACATACAATATATGGCACATGTGAGTATATAGCACCTTAGGCATAACCTAAATTTTATAAAGAAACCAGCAACAACATGGTAAAACATGGTAAAAAGTAATCACTCAAATACAGAAAAAATATAAAACATGCATGCTTCAGTTATTTGGAACATAGAAGCACAATTGATAATGGTCAAACATCATATTTTGATTATTCTCACTTCACATTAATAAATCGAAAATTTTGAATATGTTTGGCATGTCAAATTGGTAAGTTAAAAGAAATCAACAAGAAAAGAATATTCATACTTTTCAAAAAAACAATGAAGATAGCAAACCAATCATAACTAAGCATTGAGAAATTCAAATAGCTCTTGCATATATAACAATAAAAAAAATTACAAGATTTATACCAATTTTTACGACAAGTCATCCAAATTGTTCACTAGTATTTGAGATACTTTCATTTAATAAAGTAATATAAATGGACCAATTCTTGATGCATGGGTCACGAGGACATGTGGATTAGCCTTCCAGACCACACACTATCAAATTCTCCAAAAGTCAGGTTTGGCAAAAAACAGGTTTTGTTGTTGATTTCCGCATTACAAATGGGAAATTACATGCTTCCTTGCTTATTGGGTTTGCTTGATTTGCTACGAAGATAGAGCAAAATGTAGCCACAGAAACTCCTGTAAATCTTCATTAAATAACAAATTATGATTCATTGGTGAAATTTGATCTAAAAAAAGGAACTACGATGCGTGTTAACTCTCCCTTAATTAATAAATCCATGGAGGTTTGATCCTGATCTATGGGAGTTCGTATTAGTTTTAAGTTGATCCATATGCAAAGGCCCATTAATAAATTAGTTAAAATATCAAACCGTATACTCATTCATGATCTATGGTCACTCTAAATGCAGTAAATAACAATAATTTCAAACATTTATCACAAATAATATACCACCGGTTACCCTGATTAATGGAAAAAGCACAAAAGTACCAGAAAGTGGAAATATAGAAGCAAAGCAAATATATACAAATAGTACATTCAAATTATATAAAACATGTTACCTAATTAGCATCAAGCTAATAACAAGAAATTGAACTTAGAATTCAAACATGAATTGATTCATATTCAATGAGCAACTGGAATCAAAGGAATTCTCTATAATGAAATAAAATGCAATGACAACATGTACTCTGTCTCCACTCAATATTGACTCTCCGTTTTCAGATGTTGTTCTCCTCAAGGCCTGAGTAGTTCTAGGGAGTACACAATTGGGATACCAACAAAGCCAGTATGTAACAAAGCTTCATTGTCCCTTCCCCAAATTTATATGAATTTTTCATTTTTAATATCACAATGCTGTTATTGTTGGCCATAATGGCATATAAATGGAAAGAAAAATCACAACAAACTTGTATTAAGTAATTCCAAGGTAATTAAAATGAAATGGCATTAACATTTTTAATGAATCAAGAGGCACGAATAATCTAACTTTTATAAAATTCTCAAATGCCAAAGTCTCAGCATCAGTTATATTCATTATACAATAGGATATATTGCTGCCTATGATTAACAGAAAGAAAAGAGCAATAACTAATCAGTAGCAAAGGCATCAAATAACAAAAAATATCACACTCTAATTGAAGTATCGTGAGCGTTTGAGTTATCACCAGGCATTTCTTTCTCCTTATTTTCAACTACAACTGAGGGCGACAATGCACCTGTTGAACTTTTTCTAGGACTTTCCAAAATGACATTTTCTTTCTGGAAACTTTCTCTTCTCTGTTTTCGCTTTTTACCAGAGGACGGACTTTTGACGTCTAATGCTTGTTTTGGAGTATTTCTGTTGGGTGTGCTCGAACGAGATTTGACTGTGAGGGGGCTTCTCCTCGGCGATCCTCTCAGGCCAGGACTTCTTCTCGGGCTTTTCATGGGGCTGGATGACTGCAAAAGTAAACATTTGTTTTTCTAATATTCTTGTAAAACCTTGATTAATAATATAATAACTAGTTAGTTGCCTCGAGATAGGAGGTAATAGAATAGACAGCTGTAGACATAAAATAGATAGATAGATAGATAGATAGATAGATAGATAGATAGATAGATAACACAGTATGATTTTGTATACTGCCCATTCGAAATAAGTGCTCAACGCACTTCAGCAAAGTAGATTCTCTAGGTGGGTCGCCAGTGCTCACCATACTGAACGGCAATCACACTAATCATTACAGATTTAAGTCAGGTGTTAAGATTTTCATTAATAAAGGTAATGAGAATTTTTCTAATGTATTTACGAATAAATGAAGAAGAGAAAAGAACTTTACAGAGGCAGACATTACACATTACAAAACCATTGGGATTTGGATCTGACCTGCGGCCAGCCCTTGTGCCATTTACACTTTTATGAAGAAAAATTTTAAATACATAGTTTTGGGTGTAGATCATGAATAGGTATTTATCAATGGTGTAATACTTCTGAGAGATAAAACACCTACTTGGAACTTTTTCTGCATAACTTTGGATGACAACGGAGTCACATTCTCCTCATCTTCCTCTTTGCGTCTCTTGTTTTGGGAAGGAGTTCCTCCTGGGCTTCTGTGAGAAATAAACATTATATGTAATGGATGGATGGATGGATGGATGGATGATTGGGGCTTTACGTCCCGTATTTATGCACTTGGTGAGCTAATTAGGAAAGGAGGAGGACATGGCAATGAGGCGAAGGATGTTTGAAACAGCCATCCAACATAGGTCCAGGACTCCAGGTGACCCGGCAAAAGCTGGATTCGGACCCTGGACCCAGCGATTGGCGGCCTAGTACGCTACCACTAGACCAATCTTCCCCTCTCCCTATGTAATCCGCAGGACTCTTTAACATGTAGGCCTAGGATATCATTACAGAATACCGAAAGCAGGTCAAGGGTAGGTGAGCAGGACAAAAAAATAAGCTGAAATCTCAATTTTTCATAATTAATGTCAAATTTCTAAAATAAAATTGTGGGTAAGCTAAATCTTTTTTTTTCGCAGGTTGAAAATCTTTTTGGGCCGGTCGATCCGAGAAGCAAAAACCAAATATGTCTGGCCCTAAATGTTGATGTTTCTAACCTTTTAACTCCAACTTTCTTCAACTTGTGGTGCCATTGTATAACTTCTTCGTTAATACTGAAAATACATAATCAAGGTCAGTAAAATTAATTGTCCAGTACATCCAGTGTACTGTACAGATAGCAAATTCTCTTTTCAATCATGGCATAACTAAGCTATTCTATAGCCACATTAATTGACAATACATGAGCCTATTAAAGTCACATTTTTGAGGTGGAGGTCTTATCACTGTGGAGGTCTACATACTACAAAGCTCTGCTATTGTGAAATTTTGGCAGACGCCAATTGAATGGCAAAAAAAGCATTATCATAATTTCAATTGCAATGATCAACAGCAATCATACATAGCTACAGATACCAACCTATCAAGTAAGCACTTATGCATCAAAATAAAATTTGAACTTACGCATCTTGCAGAGGTGTCTTAGGGGTTAAGGGCCCTTTCTTGGTCGTCTTGCTTCCGTTCTTTGAAACTTTGCGCAGTTTTATTCCTTGCAAGTCACTCAGTGATACCACAGGTCCCGATCCCTTGTCCTTATAATTCAAAAACAAAAGATTGCGTTGAATGACTATTTATATCATAATTGCATGAATTGTTTTGTATTGATATGAGTATTCTCCTTACCAGCCCATATTTTCCCGAGGGCCGCTAGGTACATATAATATTTCTTAGAAAAAGATGACTTCATCATTAATATTTACCTTTGAATTTCTGCCAAAAAGTATACGTTTTTTAACATTAACACAAAAAGGTTCTGTCGGCAACATTTGCCAATTGAAGGAGAATATGAGCTATTGACTTATTTACCTATTGATATTTACTTGGATACTGTCAGGGTGCAAACTGCACACCACCTACTTTACTCACTGAATGGAAACGTCAACTGAAAGAAAGTAACTCATTGAACAAAATTAACTATCCTTGACCAGATCAGATGAAATTGTAATTTTGAAAACTGAGTATTAAGTGAGAACAGATGACAAGCAGACAATGCAGATCTTGGCATGATAAAATTTTTACTTCTATTTGCAGTCTTTCGCAAAGGAGATTAAAGAATTGTCTCAACAAATAAGGCTCACCGGCTTTTCGACGGGACTACTGCTCACTTTCTTCAACTTGATATTCTGCAAATCGGCAGCCGTTATCATAGGCTTCCCATCTGACTTCTCTTCCTGGAAAATATTTTATTATTCAAAGCAACTCATCTAGATATCTCAATCAAGACAAGTTTTCGCTGATCAAGACCATCATAAACTTAATTGTTGATTCACAATACCAAAACATTGCATCGTTCGCATAAGATATAAACCTCTTTTTTCATTCAGAAAACCAATAAAGAAGAACAATTTAATCACTGGTTTCAGAATTGCACCAGTATAAAATTTAAAAAAACTTGTTTTTCAATATAATTTTATATTAAAAAAGTTAAATTTATTATAAATATATATGCATATAAATCCACTGCAGCCAAGAATTTCTGGGAGAATGAAAATGAAAAAATACATTTTAATAACAAATGACACAAACCTTTTTGACGGTGCTACTTTTCTTCAGCTGGACAGCCTTGAGAGGCACGGGAGCAGGGGGAGGGGGAGGAGGAGGAGGAGGGGGGCAAGCAGGAGGGGGAGGAGGGGGAGGAGGAGGGGGGACACCCGCTGGAGGGCCAGCGGGATAGGGAGGGGGAGGAGGGGGCAGAGGCACTGTAGAACAATGGCATTTTTGACAAGCTGGAGCTTCATGGGTTTCATTCAAGATTTCTTCCTGAAATAAAAATTTCATATTATTAGAAATAACTCCGATCCTGACAACGAACTAGGAACTGGGGTCGGACAGGAATTTTCAATATTTAAGGGCACATGCTGGTCGAAAAATGGTGAAAATATTTTAGAAAATGGAAATTCTGATTTTGACAGTTTCAATAAATACAGATGTCCAGACAACAAATGCAACTGAAATTACGCAAAAATTCCTATTACAACCCGGTAAACAACCTTGCCGATCTTACCTTTACAGTTAAAATTATTAAGAGTTTATTTCCTTTTTTTGCCATTTCCCGAAAACTGCGAATTTTAGTGACTTTGAGTGCTTACAAAAAATTCATCTCAAAAACCGCTACAGGCATCATAACGAATTTTGGCATACTGCTTACTGACAGGTTCGCTTCCGCAATAAGACTATTTTCAGAACTGTATTTAGATTAAAGGCCGAGGGACAGTGATTCAAACCTGAAAGATTGTGAATTAGCTCCATAGTCCCATGTTCGCGAACCCAGAAAAACCCTATAAAAACATATTTTTAGTCTGAAAATAGTCTTATTGCGGATCCGAATACCTCAAATTATGAAAATAAATAAGTTCTGACTATTCGGATAGCTCAATCTTGAGATGAATTTTTTGTAAGCCAGAGTACTTAAAAATATGTAAAATTCTTTGTTGCCATGGCAACCGTAACCATGGCAACTTAAAATTTCACGGAGGGTCATAATTTGGTGTCCTGAAGACCTGTGTAAAATTTCATAGCTCTATCTGCAACAGTTTCTTCTGGACAGCATACACACATTTTTCGACCAGCATGTGCCCTTAAAGCACACTATGTCAGCCAAACAAGTCACAGTGAAATTAGTAAAAAAATCTATTTTGCAGACTGTAATCTTAATTACTAGTCATTAATCATTATCGATGAAATGATATAATTCGTATTCTACAGCTTGCACTGTATTCTATCATCACAATTGTCACCTTAGCGATATTTAACCTTGCTTGCATAATCTAAACGTGTCAAACTGTCAACCATTCAAGAGTCATATCAAGAAGTGACATCATTGTCACACCAATCAAAAAATGCACTTGTAGCTACTTGTAAGAATCTATTTAAATGACATACTTGTTTGGTTTTTAGTTCTCGAAGTTCACTTTCGAGAGATTCAAGTCTGTCCAGGGCTTCTGAGAGTCTTCCTTGAAGAGATTGTTGGGGAAATAAAGCTCGCTGCAAATATGTCAGGTTCTGAAATGAAATTAGCAAAGTACAATTGAAAAGTAGAACACAAGACTCAACATCCACACAACAATTGAATTTTAAGAACTTTTTTCAGGAAATCCGGACAACCTAATTTTTTGCTGTTTTCAATGACTTTCCAAGATCGCTTATTTTTTGTGACTTTTAAGAATGTTCAAGGACCTGATAACATTGAAGTTCTATCATCAATCATAATCTGAATAAAAAATCTCAAAATGAATATTATAAAACAATTTTTCATTTGACTAGTTAGCCTGGTCTCCCAAAGGAAATTGTTTCAAAGCAATTAAGACCTCAATGAGTGAGTGAACATAGAAAAATAGTAGATGATGTTGCCTAACTTGCAAATTTATCAGATTCCTGAACTGCTGAAAGAGCTCAATCTTAATTGGCTACAAAAAATATATGTTTGATTGCTGATTGAAACAATTACACTCGATAGCACTGGACTTGATCCAATTAAAGTCTTTTTCTTTAGCATGAATATTTACCTGAGTAATCCTTGAGGTACACCGTTCCTGGAAAGATACAACTGAAGAAGCCAGAAAACTAACACGAGGATTTCCAGCCAGCCATCTCGAAAGTGAGGGTCTCCTTAAAGCCACTGCATTGCTGTTTGAACTTTCGCTGCTCGACATCTTCAATTTTTCTCCTTTTTGTCAATTCCTGGAGGAAAAATTATTTTAAAATTACAGAGAATTTTTAAAAAAATGCAAAAATTCTGAAAATGAAACATGTCAGTGATGAGAATAATTTTGAATAGTAGTATAATTAGTCAATTATAAATCCATCTATTCATTGACCTTCCATTCCATTACCTTGGCTACAATATAAAAATCTCTATTTAACAGGCTGGCACATTCAAACCTAAACAAATAAGAAAATAAGCAAATTCAAATTCTCATTTTTTTTCTTTTTCAGTTCTGTGACTGGCAGTATTTGCTCATTACAAATTGTAAATGACACGCACCTAAAACTTTTAGAAAAAGGCATGACCATCAGATGATTTGCTGAAAGTCTGAAACCCAGACTTTCAATCTGTCAACTGTTCAAACTTTTCAAACTTTTTTTTTGCTGGGTAAACCCATTGACATTTCATGACTATTTTTGTTCAGAGAACAAACATGATAAGTTTCTCCTTTTTCTTCCAGACCCATCAAGACAAAGACAAAGTGCACCTGCTGAAGCTATGCAAGTTCTAAATTACCTCATTTACCTGAGACCATAAAGTGGAGATGTCTGTTGATCCTCCAACGTGTTTTAACTGCCTTCTCTGATGTTTGTTTACTTTTCTGTGTGTTGAATTTGGAGCCAGACCACTCAGCCAATCACACATGAGTTGACAACTTCTCACCAATCAGTGAGCTTCTCTCATCAGGACCCAAAATGGAGGCCACGGCGGAAAAATTGGAGCTGCGGGTAAATAAATTAGTGTTTATTCAGTGAATGTAAGGTGAATAACAAATAATGATGTATCAACCGAGTCTTTAGATCTTGTAGAATGTAAATTACCCGCAAATAGCACCGTAGTCACTTGTCAAGTTCACGATTACAGAGGTTAAAAATTGGAATGGGCGATAATTGAGGGAATTTATGGTATCTAAGGTTTACAGGTTTACAGGTTTCTATTGGGGATAACATTCAGCACAGCTGTTCGAGGTTATGCCCGAAAACAGAAAATATAACAATAATAATATAAAACATGGAAAAATAAAAGCAAATAAAGGTCTGCATATGAAGTCAGTTAACAATATATATATAAATATAAATAGATAAAATCGAGATCACAAATTTTCATGCTCCTTGTGTATTCCTCGTGCCATAGGTGATAGAAACAGTGACTGACTCACTTCTCATCCTTCAATTGACTTCAAAAGTCACCGACACCTTTTCGTGGCTTTGATTTTGTGTATGATGGACTGGTCAATTCAAGGGCAGCAAGGCACTAGCAGGCAGTGAGTGATGGACTGATGGAGGCCTAGCTCATCTGGCCATGCGGTGACTTCTCAGGGCAACCCCCCTTTGGCATTACATTTTGTCCCCCCACTCTTGTAAACAAAGAGGGTACTAGATTGGATACTCCATTGACAGAGAGAGGATGGGGTGTAAGGGGCCGACCAGACGATAGTTGGGGGGGGGGCTATGGATTTTACCCCCGGGACAAACTTTTTTTTTCGTTCGTGGCACGTCGACGAACAATTTTTTTCGCATGCGCACTCGCGACAAACTTTTTTATCGGAATTTTAACATTACCGTACCCTAGCTACAGGTGAAAACAAACTTTTTTTTTTATTTCCATGTGCTGAACAAACTTTTTTTTTCAGTGTCAAGTTGGAAACAATCTTTTTTTTTCACCAAATATCCATAGCCCCCCCCCCCCAAAGATCATCTGGTCGGCCCCTAATTATTATGTTACCTAATGTTATGTAAGCCTACATTTCTTTTTTCAGTTCAAAGAAGCCAATACAAACATAGACCTATTGACTAGAAAACTGAGTGTGGAATTTCAGAATGCTGGCGATGATGAAGAAAAGGTATGCCTAAAAAAACACTTTTGAGATTTTATAATAATCTATTTGTAATGTATTATGATTGAGTTATGTACTTCTAAATCTTCACTACTGATTAATTTATCATTCCTTATTTAATTTGCCTCATTTAATTGTAGCGAAGCAATCCTGGAGAAATGTTAAAGAAGTTGTCTGATATCAAGAAGGAATATGCTGATATTGTTCAAGAAGCCAGGGCCATAAAAGATGCACAGGAGGTCAGGAATTTATGCAACAACCAATTGTCTCATTTTGATGTAATTTCATTGACTGCAATTCAGTTGTGTTGACAATTATGTCTATTACACAACTTGTGTAATTGATATAATTGTCAATGAAATATAGATAATTGTCATTGTAATGAGTTGTTTAATTTGTTAAAACCAGGAAGCCATGAAGTTTTTTAAAGATGAGTTACAGACCATGTGCACCACCTTAACCAAGTTACAGATGAATTCAGGGATGGAGGTCAGTAAGATGTGACTTAGATGTCAGTAACCACTATAAAATTATCTGCCTTTTAATTTATGTGGTCTTATGTTATACTAGAAACACCCATTAATGCTCAGCTTTTGCAAATTAATCAGAAATATGTTTTACAAGAAACACCCTTTAATGCTCTGTCATGCTCAACTTTTACAAGTTATTCAGAAAATGTACACAGACACATCAAAGTTGATGACTATGATACTACTGACAGTTATTTAAGGTTGAAGATCTATGACTGAAAAAGACAGCTAAGAGTATATATTGTATTTATTTCAATGTTCTATTTGATACTTAATTTTCAGGAAGAAGTTCTCTGACTTGAATGCTTCAGCATCATTGCTCAAAATTTCATATTTTACACTTTTGTTGTTTTCATTATTTAAAGGGGGCAGAATCATCGCAACCTACAGAGATGTCAGAATTGAGTAAGATGTTAGGAATTCCCATGCCTGCTGCACCTTCAGAAGCATCAGCAGCAGCAACCTCATCACCGGCCATAGCATCCTCTGAACCTGCATCTGTAGCACCTTCTGAAGCTGGAGATGTGATGTCCCCCAAATCTGAAGCGTCTGCTGATGACAATCCAGGTAATATAGTACTCCTTGTGTGCCATTATACACTGGGAGTTTTGCTGGGCCAAATTACAGACATATGTCTAAGCGTGCACAGCCTCCAACTTTGTACCACCTTACTGTTGGAAAATCAAATAAATTACAATTACAAAAATTACTAAATACACATGTTTCAAAGTGGGGAGGGGTACTAATGTTTTTACAACATGTCCAATTTGAACATAAGAAAATCATCATAACACACTCGCTAAGGTGCGCACATTTATTTGCAATTGTCCAAGGTGTGCATAATAATTTTAACAATGTCTATGCATTTTTTTTTTCTGGAGGTACTATCAAATTATCAATCTGGATGAAACCGTAATTTTTAATGGCTACTTCAAACAAAAATCACATCCACCGCAGTCATAAATTCTGAACGGTCCCTAATTTTGATGTGCTTGGAATTGAAACTATTTTAAATCTCCTCCATCTCCAGATGTTCCAGAAGAAACAGAAATTACTCCATTTGACAGACGAAAATCCATAGGTGAATTCTTACCATTATCCAAAGAAGAATTTGAGAGTGTGTCAGACCTCGTGCGAGGGAGAGCAAAACTAGTAGAAGTCAATCAGGTAAATATAAAACATTGTGCTGTTACTATTTTGCTTTTAAGAGTAGATTTCTCTGTGCTGCATAATATAATTGGTTACAGCATAGACATACATTGTATCAGAGACTGTGATATCCACTGAAAAGTTAGAATTATGGAGTTCATCTGAAAAATTAAATTAAAACTTTTCTTTCTCTTTTTTTTTTATTTTGAAAAAGTTAGAATTCATTATTGTTAATTTATTTTACAAATATGCCACATTTTCTCTTGCTTGCTTGCTTTTTGTTGTGCTGGTGTACCCCGGATCAGCCGGGGCAGCTCTTTGTGGAGGGAGCTGCACTTTAATTTTTTGGTGACCGCCGTATGATGATGAGATGAGAAGACTGGGAGTCTGGCGCATACCCTATTAATTCAGGAATGCCCAGGGTCTTTCAGTTGCCCCAGCACAGAACACTGGACACAACCCACCTCCATTTAATGTCCCATGGGCTCGGACTAAATTGAGTTCCGGGGTGGGATTCGAACCCACGCTCTCAGAGCCAGTGGTTGTGCAAACAAGCACTCTTAACCATTAGGCCACGAAGGGACTCATGTAAAAAAATTATATTCTGATTAACTTTCATAGTGCGATTTGATGTATGGTTGGTTTGTTTATCCACTAGGGGATGCTCTGCTTCATCGTAGTGTTGTGAAAAGAATGCAGCAAAATATTGACCTCTATGTTTCTGTTGTTTCAGACTTATCGGTTACTATGGCAGCATTTCAAAGAAGAAGGAAACAGGTAAGCAAATTTTCATTAATGCCAGCCCTGTCAAGTTTCTGATTTTTAAGCACCGTTTCTTCAGTTCAGATTTACCATATATCTTTGCTGTGTTAAATTTACCAGCTCTGTTTTGACTACCTTGATCTGTTTATGGTTTAATATGTAACTACTCATGTTTGTGACCAAAGTAGACCTTTTTCATGTCCGTGAAATTAAAATCAATTTTTTTTCAATTAATTTAGTGACCCATTAACTTCCCAAGAAATGTTCAAGATGGGATTACGTGTGACGGGGCAAACTGGAGAAGCCAAGTTGAAAGTGAGTGTGACTGCCTTAATCTGTCAAATGATGCCATTTTCTTGAATGATTAATGATTTGTAATCATATAACATGGAGCTTATCAGCAGCATTAATTAATAGATTTGATTGAAGAATATAGTGAGATTTCTAAATTATATTTTCTTTCAACTGAAAGGATGGTTCATTTAATTGTCTTTCCCATGTCAAATACTGATGGGAAACATATGAGATGTTAAACTAGCGTCCCTTGTATCAGTGTTGGTGCTGGACAAGTAAAAGATCCCTTACATGGGGTAAATGTGTCACATGTTGAGGGCTCCTGCTCTCTTCCTCTCATCTCATCAAAGAACCCTTGTGAACGCCCAGAACTACGCTGCACGTACCATATCTATCTTATCTATCTATATCTATTATCAATGCTTATCTTCGTTTTTGGCACTTTTGTAAAATTTCATGTACTCATTTCAGATTCTCAGGTCACTAAAGCTGCTGAAGATGATGAAGAGTGGTGCCGTACTTTTGACATAGTCTACTTAAATGTTTTTAGTATTATTTAGTATTTAATTGTAAATAGTCTTTTAAAAATCTGTTATTTTAGTCATGTGATATATGCAAGTCTTATACGGACACTTGCCATCTGCATTTAATTGTTCATTAACGCATTTTATTAATTTCAAGTTTTTTTTTAAAACCATCTGTGAGTAATTGGTGAAAAAATATTTGCCAAAGCAAGTGAAGCAACTTACTGAAACTGTGATTAAATGATTGAATAGTATTTTTTGCAAACTGTATGGATTTCTAATAATCAGATTATTATTTTAAAAAGCATTTGTTTGAGTTTGTAGGTTTAAAAAAAAAACAGTGTAACACTCTCTTAGAAATTGGTAATGAAGTATTTCAACTGTATTTGTCAAAGCAACTAATTACTTTGATGGAGTAATTCTTGTATAATAAAATTGGTATTGAATTTCAGTCTGACACTTGTAATCTACATGTAGGCCTAGTAGTAAGTATCTGCTCTATATAATGATTATACTGATATAAGTGGGTGTAAGTAACACATTTGCTATCTCGAATTTTTACTTAAATTTTATCACTTAACCGCATTTGAAGCGTTTTTTGTAAATAGAATGTACCTTGTAAATAGCATGTTATGATATTTGTCATGATCTTGTGTGTATAGGCCTGGATGAGTATTAAAATGAAACGGATAAGGAACGAGAGTTCTTCTTGTATTTGCAACCTGTTAAATTGCTGGTCAACGGCATCAGCATGTGAGTGTCATCAAAGTGTATTTCGATCTTTGACAAACACAATTTTACTTCGTGTAGTTTGCAATAGCACTGACGGTAGTCTCCCAGTTTGTTCATTCACTAATTTGATGTGTGTTAACTTTTTGTCTCCCAGTTGATATGTTCAGCTTTTCTCTCTTTGGTGTGTTCAGCATTTTCTTTCATCTCCCAGTGGTCTTCATGTGTGTCCTGCTTTCATCTCAAAGTTGGTGTTTGGCTGTCACATCTAAGTTGGTATATTCAGCTTTCATCTCCAAGTTACTGTGTTCAGCACTTACAGGTCTTCTGGTTGTAGTATTATTAGTATTTCACCTTCACCTCCAAGTTAGTATATTCCGCTATTATCTCCCGAGTTGAGGAATTTAGCTTTCACCACCAAGTTGGCGTGTTTAACTTTCATCTCCAAGTTGATATGTTCAGCTTTCACCTCCAAGTTTGTAGATTTCACATCCAAGTTGGTGTGTTCCGCTTTCATCTCCAACTTGGTGTTTTCAGCTTTTATCTCCCAAGTTGGTATGTTCTTTTACCTCCCAGTTGGTTTCACCTCCCTGTCGGTGTATTCAGCTTTCACCTCCCTGTGGGTCTATTCAGTCTTCACCTCAAAGTTGGTGTGTTCAACTTACACCTCCCTGTTGGTGTGTTAAGTTTTCACCTCTAAATTTGTGTGTTCAGTTTTCACCTCCAAGTTGGTGTGTTCAGCTTTCACCTCCAAGTTGATGTGTTCAGCTTTCACCTCCAAGTTGATGTGTTCAGCATTCACCTCCAAGTTGATATGTTCAGCTTTCACCCCCAAGTTGATGTGTTCAGTTTTCATCTCCAAGTTGATGTCTCCAGCTTTTACCTCCAATTTGATGTGTTCTGCTTTCACCTGCAAGTTGGTGTGTTCAGTTTTCACCTCCTAGTTGGTGTTTTCAGCTTTCATCTGAAAGTTGGTGTGTTCAGCCTTCACCTCCAAGTTGTTGTGTTCAGCTTTAATTTCCAAGTTGGTGTGTTTGGCTTTCACCTCCAACTTGGTGTGTTCAACTTTCACCTCCAACTTGGTGTGTTCAACTTTCACCTCCAAGTTGGTGTATTCAGCTTTCACCTCTCCAAGTTAGTATACTCATCCTTCACCTCCAAGTTGGTGTGTTCAGCCTTTATCTCCAAATTGGTGTGTTCATTTATCACCCCCAAGTTTTGATATTTTCAACTTTTGACTCCCAAGTTGGTGTGTTCAGCTTTCACCCCCAAGTTGGTGTGTTTGGCTTTCACCTCAAAGTTGGTTCAGCTCTCGCCTCCAAGTTGATGTGTTCAGCTTTCTCCCCCAAGTTGGTTTTCAGCTTTCATCTCCAAGTTGGTGTGATTAGCGCTAGCCTCCAGATTGGTGTATTCAGCTTTCACCTCCATGTTCATGTGTTCAGCTTTCACCTCCAAGTTGGTGTGTTTGGCTTTCACCTTCAAGTTGGTGTGTTCAGCTTTCACCTTCTGTTCATCTATCACCATCCTCCCAAAAATTTTGGAAAATCAATTTTTCATGCACTTTTGGGCAGAACATTATTTAAATTTAATATATTTCGGCCTATTTGGGCAATTTTTTTAGGGCAGCCCCCCAAAATTTATTGACCTCCTATGCCTATGCCTCCAAGTTGGTGTGTTCATTTATAACCCCCAAGTTGGTGTGTTCAGCTTTCACCTCCAAGTGGGTGTGTTCATTTATCACCTCCAAGTTGGTGTGTTCAGCTTTCACCCCCAATTTGGTGTTCAGCTTTCACCTCCAAGTTGTGGGTTCGGCTTTCACCTCCAAGTTGGTGTTTTTGGCTTTCACCTCCAAGTTGGTGTGTTCAGCTTTCACCCCTAATTTGGTGTGTTCGGCTTTCACCTCCAAGTTGGTGTATTCAGCTTTCACCTCCAAGTTGGTGTGTTCGGCTTTCACCTCCAAGTTGGTGTGTTCAGCTTTCACCTCCAAGTTGGTGTGTTCATTTATCACCTCCAAGTTGACGTGTTCAGCTTTCACCTCCAAGTTGGTGTGTTCAGTCTTCACCTCCAAGTTGGTGTGTTCAGCTTTCAACTCCCAAGTTGGTGTGTTCAGTCTTCTCCTCCAAGTTGGTGTGTTCAGCTTTTGCCTCTAAGTTGGTGTGTTCAGCTTTCAAGTTCATGTGTTCAGCTTTCAACTCCAAGTTGGTGTGTTCAGCTTTCACTTCAAAATTTATGCATTCAGCTTTTGTCTCCCAGTTAGTCTGTTGAGCTCCTTGTCTTTTCCATATTTTGGTTTGCTCAACTTGTATATATCCCAGTTGACTTGTCAAGCCTGTTTCCCTCAGATTGTTTTTTTTAGCTTTTATCACTAATTTGATGTTTCCAGCCTTTTCCCTCCAGTTGGGTTTAGCTTTTTTTCATCCAGTTGGTCTTTATTATATAATACGTATCATGTGTGTCCATTTTGTGTGTTCTGTTTTTTTGTGTCTCAGTGTCTAGCTTTTTGTCTCTTATCATTTTGTGTGTTCTGTTTTTGTCTCCAATTTTGTAATTTTGTCTCCCAATTTGAGGATTAAATTGTTTTCCCACAGTTGGTCATATAGCCCCATCATCATACCAACGTGGTATTTATATATATATAAACTTTTAATGACAAACAGAAATATCAAATACAGATACATGTGTCAATCAAATACAAATCAAACAATTGAGAAAATTCAAATCTACATCTACAGTATTCTAGATGTTACCAAAAATAATCTAGTGTCATATCATAATAAATGACAGGTTTCGCAGTTCATGTAAAATTGTCTTTCATAGTTCATGAAATATTCACATTGGTCCCAGTTTCAGACATGTTATTGCACAAAAGTCAATAAAAGCAAAGTTAGGATATATCTCGACATAGACAGCAGCACCGGTGAAAGCAAAGTGCAAGGGATACACAAAAATTTTAGATTTTATTCACATTATTTTATTGAGAAAAGAACCCACGGCATGTATTATGTCAGGGCTTTTATTTGACATGAGTATTTTAAACTGTTGTATGCTATCAAGATTACAGAAATTAGGGATTATGCTGCTAGCTTTATTTACAAGTTCTATTCTCTGTGCAGTATTATTGTTGCATACTAAAAGGCAGTGTATCTCGTCTTCAATGTCACCTGTGTCACATTTATCACATTTTCTAAGCTCTATCGGAGTCTTTGGTATATTATGTCTTCCTGTCTCAATTTTTAGATTGTGAGAGCTTAATCTGAATCTTGCAATATTAGTGTATGTTTTCTTTGGGAGATTCAAATTTAGATACGGTTCCAGGCAGTAGCTTGTCTTAAAGAGTTTATATGTGCGAAGTTTAGGAAGCTTTTCAGAGTCAGAGAGTTCATTAAGGATTCTGTTCTGTTCTTTTGTGTATAATTTTAGTTTCACTTCCTTTAATACTGAAGTGGGATCAGCAGTAAGCCAATTTGAGATGTCAGCTTCAGTCATGGTTTTCTCTACCTTACTGTACCAGTTATTCTGACCTGCGTTATGTAAATCTTCTTGAATTTTAAGACACTTATTAAGGACATCATGACTTGGGAGATCTTTTAATTTGGCCCAATAGGTTATTTATAAATATATATATATAGCTCAGTCACTGGAGTGCTCACCTCACAAGCGAGGGACCTGGGTTCAATCCCCAGGCTGGCCATCATGTCATTCCATGACATCGTCGTTCGCATCAGACGTCAATTGGAGGTGTCGTGGGCCCAACTGGAAACAAGTCACTGACTTAGCTTGACTACCCATGTTGAATAAAAGCACCTTTACCTTTACCTCTTGTTGACATGAGAAGTTATTTTATATGCTGGATACGTTTGTTGACACCTTATAATTTGAGTAGAACATGCACACTATCAGGTCAATACACATTCTTCTGAAAAGCCTTTGCCACTCAGTCAGTTGCCAGATAGAGCAGTTCAACGACTTCTTTGAAATTTAATGATTTGTGTTGACACTGATGCCAAAAACAAATATGCTGGTACAAATTTACAAGCGACTTACATTTAAAATACAAGGGTTGCCACACAGCTCCATATTATTAGTAGTTTGTAACTGTGGATCCTCCCATCAGGCATTGCAATTGCATAGGATTAATGTCAGCTCATGTCTGATTGTGAAAGTGAAACTGAAAGCACGTGCACTTGTTTATAGCTGTATGCAAATGAGGTTCATTTAGGATTCATGGCTGAGTGCCAAAATTAACTGAATGAACAGAATGGCAAATGTATCCATGTATTGTTAATGCATACCCACCACATTGACATTCTAAGATACAATACATTTTATGTGTAACATGACTCAACCTTTACAATACAATGATTGCATACCTCTAAATAGCCAAATTATCTTTAAATTGTTAAAAATGGAGAAGTGGCATTAATTTTTCATGAGACAAATATTGATCTGATATAATAGACTGATTCACCAACACAAAGTTGGTGGTGCACTTTGATAAAGGGAGGCTTTGGAATGAACAATTTTGAACATGGATCTACAGTTCCACATTGTTTTGTATGAATACAGAGGTAATTCAGGTGACATAACTGGCCATAAGTATTATTAAGCAAGGTTGTTGATCTTATTACTATCATTAGCTCTCAGTTGATCCCTAAATCAGTGGAGCATGGATTTGGGGGCCATGTGCAATCATGCGAATCAGATTGATCATTGATTAAAAGCAAATTGTTGTCCAGGAATGGTTAAGGGGAGCTTTGAAGAAACTAGATTTAGAATGACTTGACATGTTGCCACTTGTCTGGCTAACTCTTTGAACAAGTCTTTGGACAAGTCTAGGGAGTAAGATCTCATTTATTTTTCACATGTGTTTGCATTGGATTGCCCAGAAGGATATATTGCTAATTTGAAGGATACCTCTCAATTGGATACAGCAGGATGTACCCAATTAAGCCAAGGAGTTAACTAGCTGGTCTTACAAGGTATGATGTACATTGATGTATTGTATTGATTAATTTGGTAATAATTAGTTGATCAGTTGTCTGAACCTAGAATCCATTGACTACTGCCTAATTCATTCAGTTTATTGCTTGGGCGTTGAATGCCTTTTCTTTTGGCATTTCATTATTTTTGCATGTTCTGACACCACCTTTTTCTGTTCTTTTTCATTGTGTAATTTTACACTATAATGTTCTCATTTTATCAGGGGAAATTATACATTACTGGAGTTTTTTGGATCATTAGTGTCACTTGGTTGATATTTATAACTATCTGCCTGAGCAGACATGTTGCATATATATGATATGATGTCTGTGGTAATCAACCTACCTTTGAGCAACCAGGGGGGAGGGTTGGTCTAGTGGTAGCGTGCTGGACTGCCAATCACTGGGTCCAGGTTCGAATTCAGCTCTTGCCGGGTCACCTGGGCCTATGTTGGACGGCTGTTTCAATCATCCTTCGCCTCATTGCCGTGTCCTCCTCCTGTCCAAATTAGCCTACTATGTGCACAAATACAGGACGTAAAGCCCCAAACTTCCATCCATCCATCCAACCTTTGAGCAACCAATCTGGGATAAGGGGGCAACCAGCAGAAGTCAAGTGGTGGTGGTGGGGGGGGAGTTTCTTGAAAATAAATAATTTCTAGTCCAGTTTCAGATTCTTTCTGGCCTGTCTTGATAAATAATATTCTGATGGGGATATTTTCTGAGACTTCTCGATATTTTCTGCTATTCTATCGTATTTTTTCTGAAAGAATCGTAAAAAATTCTTGAGAATCTGGAAATTTCTGAGATTATTGACCCTTTTCACTATATTTAAATCAATTACTTAAATATATTATTATATTCCAGCAAATTAATACCTGGCAGATTGCTCAACCAAGCAAGGATAATCCAAATCCAACTCAATCCCTAGAATAAAACACAAGATCACCTGATGTGAACTAGAAGCCTAGTATATTATACAAATAACAAATTGGAAAGGCTTTTGCAGAGCTAACTTGAAATTCCTTCTACTTTATTATGCTAATTTGGTAAGGTATTTCTATGATTGACTCAAAAAGGAAAAGCAGATATTTTTAAATGACATTTCAAAGGACCACCTGTCATGTAATTATACCATATAATAGAAAGGCTTCGTACTTGATAATCATATTTTTGTGAGCATTTGACTGGGACCTATTTACTGTTTAACATTGAAATAATGTTAAGGTTCTATGTATAATTGCATGTTCTTTTATTATATTAACCTGCCAGTTGTTTCACAAATGACCTTTACTTCACATTGGCCTTCAGTTAATTTTGACAATTTTGTTGCAGAGAGAACTGAATCATGCTCTGGATTTACCAATTCACATGCACATGAGCTAAATGGAACCTTGTCAATTTTCAAAATCCTGACCTCTTGAAACTAAACCATGGGTGACAAGCGGATTTCCCCTGGCGTGGAGCCGGATATCCGGATCCGGGACTTGTTCAGTCCTTCGCCAACCCTTCTGCTATCCGGGATGAAGGCACCGAGTCCAAAGCCAGCCTCCAAACCCCCCTCTCCCAGTCACAGTATGCTGGTCAAGTCAAATAACATGCACAAGAATATGGAGGACATGAAACAACAAATCATGAGACTCAAGTAAGTGCATTTATAAGTAAAAATGTGGACCACATTATGAGAAAAAATGCTTTTATAATTTGGTCCATTTGCCAACATCTCAATAAAATATTAATTTATATTCCACACTGAAGCAAAGTCACAACAAATGATATAACAAATGTGAAAAAGAATTAAATTTGAATATCTAAGGCTCACCGAGTTCAGGATAGTGCAAACTAAAATCTCCATTCAATATGCTTCTTGTGCAAAATATTGTGAGCTTCTTTAAACCTTTTAAAATTTCCAATACGCTTAGAATTCATCATCTCATTGGGCCAACAATGCAACTGAGAGACTCATATGCAAACTTCTTGTGAATTCCAGATCTGAACTGGATGCAGAGAAGGCCAGATTCAAACAGCTCCAGAAGGACAGGGCAGTTGAGATCAAACAACTTAAAGAAGCTCAAGAGAAAGACAAAGAAAGATTGCTGATGAACAACCTGATGAAACAGCAACAGGAGAAACAGGCTGAGATACAGAAGATGAAGGATGCTCTTAACAAAGAAAAGATGCAGGAGATTCAGCAGCTGGTCAAGGAGAGGGATGAACACATCAAACAACTCAGGTGTGTAAAGTCTATGGTTTTTGAGGGGTAATCGAAATATTTTTCTTTCTCAAGATCCTGCAGCTGGTTGGCCAAGTGGCTTAGGTGACCGCCTGCTCCGCTGAAGGTCTTTGCCTGCATGGGTCCGAACTCCAAAATTTTCAGTGGACCTTCATGAGCGAAATCCCAGCTGGAAGTCGTTCGGATGTTAAATTGCCAGCCCCTTGTATCAGTCTCTGTGCTGGCCAAGTAAAAGATCCCTCACATGGGGTAAATGTGTAACATGTTGAGGAATCCTGCTCTCTCTCCCATCTCATCAATCAATCCTCGTGAGTGCCCAGAACTGGGCTGCACTTACAATATCTATCTATATCTATCCTGCAATCATTGGCCTGTTCTCCAAATAGTTTTTCACATAAACCTTCGTCAGATGGCCCATACCGTTTGATCCTTGGGCTTCAGGTCTTGGCCATAAGGGCGATGAATGGGCCTAAGGTTTTGTTTATGTGGAATTCTGTTAAATGATGGGAGCATACGGGATTAATTATATCTGAATCTCAATATGAATATCATACATGAAGCTTCAGTTTCTTCAGCAAAGAAAAGATTTTTGCGACAAATTTGGTAACCTATATAGCATTGGTATTAGAATGTTATGGCATCGATTTATTTTCATAAATTAGATTTGTTAACTTTCCTTGTATTTGCTAAGAGAGCTCCCTGTTGTCATTAAAATCCTGAAGAATCTTGTGGGTCGATTTATGGGCACATTACAGGTCCAATTGACTTCAAAACTTCACAAATTGCATTATATCAGCCAAGAATGGACTGATCAACTTTACAGGGGCATGCACATAGTTTAAATACCATTTTAGAGACCCAGGAAAACCGTCCCAGAAAAACTGGAAAGAGGGAGTCCTGTGATGTCATTCAGGGGGGTTTCCCACACCAGATCTATTTATAGCTCACTCATAATTTGTCACAACAACAAGAGGTCAGCAACTGGGACAAAACACCTATGCATATACTTCACCAATGTGTTGTAGTAAGTTGGATGGAAAGATATGTGGAAAGAAAGATAGATAGATAGATAGATAGATAGATGGGTAGAAACCTAGAAACACAGCTACAAACACAGCATGACTGACAGCTTGACATAGAGAAAGAAGGAAAACAATGAAACAGTGTTCAAAATGGATTACACCTGGCAGCAAAATTATTCAACCCCTTTGATGTTTTCTCACAGACTCCAATAGTAAACAGGTTTTGCAAAAATGAATGTAGTGACATCAGAATGTACCAAATCATAAAAAGTATGATAGCATCACATACTAGATGACATATACTAAATCTGCTGTGAGGAATAATTAAATACGAATAGCAGGCTCCAACTGCTCCAAGGCTTTTCCAATGGAAAGAAGGAGGTTGAATAATTTCGCAAATGTTTGACCCCTATTAGCTCCTATTGGAAATGCCAACTGCTTATCCATGTAGGTCTCCTTCACAGAAGTTAGGCCTTATGTTGTCTAATAAAATTATGTGGTGTTATCTTTTTTTTATGATTTGATACATGCTCATGTCACTGTCCTCATTTTTGCAATACTTGTCAACTATTGAATTCAATGGGAAAACACTAAGGGGTTGAATAATTTTGCTACCAACTGTAGATGGTTCATAGTTTCTTTGGTTTTCAAGAACTTGCAGTGTCATGAGTTATAGGAGCGCCCTTTAAAGTGCCTTGTGCACGTTATTTTTCTGTTACTGATAGCATATAAAATTTGGAATCTTTGAAGAACTTCAAGCCGTATGGTCTTGTTCGAACAGTCCAAACAATTTCCACCAAAATAGTCTCTGATTTGGTTATTTGGCTCGATTTGTTGAGCTTCTTTTAAGTCTTAATTATGTTTTCTTCTCATTTGACAGGTACCAGAACAGTATTGACAGGGACGATGCAGTCAAGGTTGCCTTGGAGATGCAGAAGAAGGTTTTGGAAGAGCAGTCGACCAATCAGAAGCCGGCGACAAATTCAACTCTCATCATCAAACTCCAGAGAGAAATCAAGAGTTTGAAAGACAGCAAGAAAGATTTAGAAGAACAAGTAGAACAGAAATCTGCTTCTGAGCAAGAAAAGTCAAACCAGATGGAATTGATGCAGAGAGAGCATGCCAAACAGATAGACAAGATAGTGCAACAATATCAGAACGAGGCAAAACATGACCTAGAACAATTAAAAAGGAAGTTAGAAGAGTTTGAGAACAATAAAAATGTCATGAGTGACGTCAGTTCTGAACATGACAATGAGAAACTCAAGAATGATTACGAAATCAAAGAACAGAAGTTGAAAGACATTGAAATCACCAAGCAAGATGATATGTCGATGACACCGAGATCTGTTTTGAAGGAATTACCTTTCAGCGAGGGAGAAAATGATA
Organism: Platynereis dumerilii; assembly: GCA_026936325.1. NCBI lineage: Eukaryota > Metazoa > Annelida > Polychaeta > Phyllodocida > Nereididae > Platynereis > Platynereis dumerilii. The sequence continues at coordinate 49,300,188 of JAPTHN010000002.1, forward strand.
TCGTAAGTCAGATTTTATGTTCCTTCTTGTTTGTTTTTTGTTTGTTTGATGTGATTACTTCCTGAATCTTAAGATTTTTTCAAAGAGATTGAGTGCTCCCTCTCCGAGATCTACTTTTTTTTGGGGGGGGGAAGGGTTAGCTCAGTTTGAAGTCCTTTGGACTGCCAATCGTTCGAGGTTCTAGGTTCAGTTCGAGTTCTGGTTGGGTCACAAGGATCAATGTTGGACAGCAGTCTCTGTCATCCTTCACCTCATTGCTGTGTTCAACCTCCTGTTCTTATTGGCCGAATCAGAATTAAATTAAATTCTATTTGAAATTCCAACAATTTACTGGGAATCCTGCAAGCTGTTGTTGCTAATCTAAATTTATGAATTACTGCATCATTGTAGTAATTATACTGCCAGTTATCATTGCTTATCTAAACATAAAAACAAGTTACTGATGATTAATGATTATGCTGTCTATTTTAATTGCTTATTTAAATTTATATTAAGTAACTGGAAATGAAGCTGCCAGTTTTTGTCACTAATTTATGTTTACATCAAGTTACTGCATGGTAATTATGCTGTCTGTTGTTGTCACTTATTTAAACTGATGTCAAGTTACTGGTGATTATGCTGCCTGTTGTTGTCACCAACTTAAACTGATGTCAAGTTACTGGTGATTATGCTGCCAATTGTTGTTGCTTATCTACAGTGCTGCCTGTAAGTAAGTGAAACGCATGATATTGTGCCACTGCATCAATGTTAAACATCCTTAACCAAAATGCTTCTGGAAGGATGAATTCTCATCCGATGAGAGGAAAACATTTTGGGTCATAAAGGCCAATATGTGAGGCATGTGGGATAAAAATAGCAGCCAATTTTCTTTGCTGTAGTTGCAGTTGGGTATGGGTCAAAGTCTTTGGTAAGTAAGTGAAACGCAGGCCCAATGTTAAAACATAGGGAAGGGTGGTTCACTTACTTATCAAAGACTTTGACCCATACCTAACTCCGACTACAGCGAAGAAAATGGGCTGCTAGTTTTATCCCACATGCCTCACACATCGGCCTTTATGACCCACTTTGTTTCCCTTTCATCCGATGAGAATTCATGCCTCCACAAGCAGTTTGGCTGAGGATGTTTAGCATTGATGCAATGGCACAATGTCATGCGTTTCACTTACTTACAGGCAGCACTGTAGACTTACAACAAGTTACTGGCAATTATGCTGCCTATTGCTCTTGCTAATTGAAACTTAAATCAAGTTACTGGTACTGTTAATATCTTGCCGCTTATCTAAACTTACATCAAGTTACTGATAATAAGTTACTCCGCCTGTTGTTATGGCTCATTTAAACTTACATTAAGTTACTGTTGATTATGTTGCCAGATGTTGTTGCTTATCCCAACTTACAACAAGTTACCGATAATTATTAGGTACCGATTGAGCTGTCTGTTGTTTTTGCTTCAGCTGAACTAAACTCTTAACATGCAATGAGCTGTATGGTCTTACTGCTGATCTCCTGTCTACGAGTGGACAGCTGTTACATTGCCACTTCTTTTTCCAGCCTTGGCAGATCAGAACATATGCTGTCATGTGTTGTCACCTAGTGACTAGTGTGCTATTCCGTGAGCTCCTGCGAGCGGTCCAGATCATTTCAGTCTGAGGAACTCACACAATTTTGTCTGGCAGAAACCGGGGCTGTTTCTGAGTGTGCTGATGGCCTTGTCTACTTCCTTAGAGAATGTGATTGCCGAGTCTGACTCTGGTATACATCAATGTTGAATACAATTTTATGAATCTGCAATGACATTGGAACTTTTTCTTGGGACAATAATGCTGTAGCATACACAATAAACTTTTGTGCCGGATGGCAGCAGCATGCAGTTCTCATTTTCACCAGACTGGCTGAACTCTACGAGTTACCAGACATCAGTTGTAATACATGTACTTACTATTGCAACATAGTTTAACAGTTTGGGAAATATATCTGCGATTGGCTGAAGGTTCTATGCTCTGATACTCACGGGACCATTGCAACTTTAGATGACATATAGTAACATCACAGAGGTACTTATAGCTCTATGGTTACATGATATGCAAACAAAGAAATTTTCTTTGCCATTAAACTTAGCCTTGAAGATAATTATCAATAAGTTACTAAATTTGGGCTATTACTGCACAAAATAGGTGTTATAAATCGCCCTTTGTGGATATAATTTCTTGTTTTTCAAATTACAACTCAGGCAATGACAGCTAAGATGGAAAGAGTAGATTTACTAGGAGATGAAGAAGTTCATAATTATAATGAATTATCTGTACTGACTTAATCACACCCTGGCCTGTATTGGTATCTTTGAAGATTTAAGTCATGATGATTAAATTATTCTGACATTTGAATATCTACAGCATTTCTTTATGGGCCACAGGAAATTTAAAATCAAAGGGCCAACTTGAATTTCTTTTTCTGTTGAACTTTTTGGTGTCAGCCAGCATATTAATTTTTTCATTAAGACAAAATATGACTAATATCAGCATTTTATCAGCTGTATAGGTTGTGCTATTTGTCAGATTTATTTGCAGACCTGCAACCCTGCAAACTGAATGACTTCATCTCACATTTTTATATTTTTGAGAAACAAAAGAGAGTAGATTGCGATATGTAGAAAAACTATCACTCGGTAAAATCTACAATAAGAAATGTGTGCATCTCTTATGCCCCACTCTCACGGCAGCTCCCGGAGAACTTTTTGAATCGGCGGCGAAGTATTTTCAGGAGAGACGGAAAAATATTTCCTCTTTTTACGTATCGCGCAGGGGCATTTTAGCTTCCCGCCGGACATCTTTTGGTTGCGCGCCGTCGAGAATCCTGCTTCTTACCGTCACTTCAAATCGCGACGGAGCAGAAAAAAAGTTTCAACCAGTACAAATTTTATTAAAATCGACGGGGGAGCAGACCAGATAAATTGTTCGACGCCGCGATCAGAAAAGTAAGACCGCGTCGAAGTTTTCGCGCCACTGAGGGGCAAAAAGTTTCCCGCCGATTAGGAAAACAAGCAGGATTCTCTGCGTGGCGCCAAAAAGGTCGACCCCGCGGTTCTTCTGCACTCCGCCGTCAAGGAAAATGCTCTGGGACGTGTGCAAAACCTTCGCGCCGTCGTCTGGACCCCCTCCTGGAGCAGACAGAGTGGCGCCAGAGGGGCTATTTTTAGCAAAATCCTTTGTCCGCGGGGTACTGAAAGCATCACGGCGTCGACCTTTTGTGCCACGGCGGGAAAGGGGGGTCAGCCATGGAGACGCACTGGCGCGCGCCTCGCATATAAATAGAAGAGCAGCCACTAGAGCACCATAACCACTCTGAACTTCAAGACGAACGTATCTATACTCCATGACACTCTGCTTCACAGCCTACTGAATTGCTGCTTCATTGCTGAATCCCTGCTTCATTGCTGATTGATCCTGCTTCATTGCTGATTCATCCTGCTTCATTTCTGATTGATCCTGCTTCAAGATGGGACCCAGAGGAAGAGGGAAGAAGACCTTGAGGGCACCAAGCAAGGGCATCATTCCAGCCACCACTCCACTGACCACTCCATCTTCAACTCCAGTTGGTTCACCAGCTCCTTTCATAGACTACACAGCTGTTACATTGTCTCCAAGCATGTTCAGCTTGCCGGACAGCATCGTGGCAGTGACCACTGCTACATCAACAGTGACCAGTGAGACCATCTTCGAGGGCCCCCCACCACCCAAAGTGCTGCAACAACCTGACGAGGAGGATGAAGATGATGATGAAGAAGCTGAAGATCAAGTCCTGGCCAAGCTTGCTGCTGCTGTCAAGTCTCCAACCAAGCGTGGCAGGCCTGCCACTGCTGCTGCAGCCAAGAAGAAGCGTCCCAAGTCTGCTGGTGCTGATGTCAAGTCTCCAACCAAGCGTGGCAGGCCTGCTGATGCTGCTGATGCTGCTGCTTCTGTCAAGTCTCCCACCAAGCGCACCCAGTCGGCTGATGCTGCTTTGTTCAAGACTCCCACCAAGACTGCTCCAAGGGGAAGGCCTCGCACTCCTGGCAAGTCTCCTTCAGCCGAGCGTCACGCCACCTCCAAGTCTCCAGCCAAGTCTCCAGTCAAGCCTCCAGCCAAGTCTCCAGTCAAGCCTCCTGTCAAGCCTCCAGTCAAGCCTGTCACTCCAGCCCAGACCCGAGCCAAGACTGCAGTCCAGCCTCCACCTCCACCTCCAGATGATACTCCTGCTGATGATGAAGATGATGACTGTGTACCAGTTCTGACAGCTGCAATCATCCACCAGCAGACCCTGGACTCCGACTACGATGCCACCACAGAGGAAGATACTCCCAAGAAGAAGGGTGCCAAGTCCAAGGGCAGCAAGGGGAAGAACCAGCCAAAGGAAGATTCTGACAACACTGGATCTGAGGTTGAGCTGATCCAGGACGCCGATGGCCAGTTTGTCCACAAGGAGAAGAAGAAGGGCTACAGAAAGGCAAACTCCAGGGACCTACTGGGCATCACAGAAGAGCAGGAGGATGAGCTGATCGACTGGTACCGGGAAAACAAGCAGCTGTACTCCAAGGGCTCCACCACCTTCAAGAGTGGACAGAAGGACAGACTGGATGCAGAGAAAGCAGCAGAACTTACATTGCTAGTGGGGAAGGAAATCACAGCAGCTAAAGTCACCAAATGGAGGAGCAACATCAGGACTACCTTCTCAAAGTGCATCAGACCTCAAGCTTCTGGAGCTGGCAGAAAGAAGCTGTCCGACCGAGACAAGTACATCCTGGCGAAGTGTGAATTCTTGAGGCCCTCCATCATTCCGAAGGGTGCCGTGGTAATCTCCAGCTTCACTGGACCAGGAGGAAGTAACCGCCTGTCGTCCGATTCTGATGCCCCCATGGACTACAATCCTATGCCCGACCTTGATGACAGCCTCCCAGCCAGCCAGCAGCAGTCCTCCCAGGAGATGTCCCAGCAGTCCCTCCAGCCATCCCAGCAGCAGTCGCAGGTCTTCCCAGGACGAAAGCCATCCAAGAAGAGGAAGGACACAGACCAGGAGATGGCCTCTGCCCTGACTTCAATTGCTGGTCACTACACTTCGGACAGGCCCAGGAAACCAGCACCACCTCAGCCGGCAGGACCATTCTGTGACATGTGCCCACAAACTGCTGACAGGCTGGATCCAGAAGTACACCAGTTGCAGAACATGTGCAGGAGTATCTTCACATCTGGGAAGAACATGAACCGTGCCCTGAGACTTCGCCTCCTGCACTCCTTGAGCCAGACGGACCACTACTTTGTACAGGCAGCCGTCCAAGATAAAATCCTGATGATGCAGCAAGAGAATGTGGAGATGATCCTAGGGCAGCAGCAGCACCAATACATCCCTCCTCCTGGTCCAGCTCCATCCTTTGTCAACGAGGACTTGCAGCAGCCTCCAACAACTCAGCAGCAGCCCCAGCAGCCCCAGCAGCCTTCGACAAGTCTTCAGATGCAGTCCCAGCCTCCACGCCAGCAGTTGCAGTCCCAGCCAAGCAGCAGCAGCCAGTTCCAGTCCCTGCAGCCAATTCGAAGCCAGACTCCAGCCCTGCAGCAGTCATCTTTAAGCTTCACCCAGCTGATGCTTGACAGCCCCCAGAAGCTTGGCTTCCCCGGACCCTCTTTTGGGCAGCAGCAGCAGCCACTACAGCAGCAGCAGCACCAGCCTCTACAGCAGCATCAGCCACAACAGCAGCAGCAGTCTCTACAGCAGCAGCAGCCACCACTACAGCAGCAGTCTCTACAGCAGCAGCAGCAGTCTCTACAGCAGCAGCAGCAGTCTCTACAGCAGCAGCAGCAGTCTCTACAGCAGCAGCAGCAGCCGACAGTTGTACACCAGCGGCAAACTCCATTGTCGTTCCAGTGGAGCCAAGTCAACCTGCCCTCTCCAAGGAAGTGATGCCTGTTCAAGTCGTCTGAAAAAAGAAAAAAAAACAAAAACCCCTGGCCCTTTTAAGGGCCACCAAATCCTCCAAAAAGAGCTGGCCACGTACACATCTTATGTTGACTAAAAAAACTCTTGCGATGACAAACAAGAGCAAAAATGAAAAGAGCCCCAAAAAAAAAAGTTGACAAATTCCCCCAAAAAAAAAATCCGGTCCTGGCCCTTGTAAATTTTAAACACCTTCATAAAAGCAAGGTGCTATTTCCCTTCTTTTTTTTTTGGCCCATTTTCACTTTCTGCTTAACCAGTACAGGTGGCATTTCTGCTTTCTTAATTAAAGTTTTTTCACCACTTTAATTAATATAGATAGATAGATAGATAGATAGATAGATAGATAGATAGATAGATAGATAGATAGGTAGATAGATAGATAGATAGATAGATAGATAGATAGATAGATAGATAGTCAGATAGATAGATAGATGGATAGATAGGCAGATAGATAGATAGATAGATAGATAGATAGATAGGCAGATAGATAGACAGATAGATAGGCAGATAGATAGGCAGATAGATAGCTATATAGAAGAAAATATTTGGACGTCGCATATACACTGCAGCAAAGAAAAACGAGTGATCGTCGTTTTGCAGTGATGACACTTGGATAGATAGATAGATAGATAGATAGATAGGCACATAGATAGATAGATAGATAGGCACATAGACAGACAGATAGACAGATAGACAGATAGACAGATAGATAGATAGATAGATAGATAGATAGATAGATGGAACACAATGCTCGTTACATATATACACTGCAGAAAACAAAAGCAGTTATCGTCACTTTGCAGGGATTGCACTTGGATAGATAGACAGATAGATAGTAGATAGATAGATAGATAGATAGGCAGATAGATAGACAGATAGACAGGCAGATATATAGCTAGATAGATAGCCAGATATACAGCTAGATAGATAGGCAGATAGAGAGGAAGTGAAAGTGATTGAAATGGGTTGTACAGATAGATGCAAAGCTAAAAATTTGCTATTTTATGTACGTCACAAAATATGTAGTTGTTGCAGGGAGGGCTTTTTTTTGGGGGGGGGGGTTTGTCAACATAAAGATGTGTACAAGGCCTGCTCTTTCTGGAGGAAGTGGTAAGCCCTTACAAGGGCTGGGTTAATTTGGGGTTTTTTAAGGGGGGCATTGAATTGCTGTTGCTGCTGCTGCTGCTGCTCTGCTTCATCTTCAAATTCTGTCCATCTGCCAGGGGACACTTCCTGCTGGGCTGTTCACGTAGTCTCGTAGGTAGTCTCGGTACTGTTTGGCTTGTCTTGTGGCATTTCCATATGCTGGAGCGAATCCAAGGTCATGCAAGGGGTCTCCTCTCCGCAGTCCTTCAGTGACTTCATGGGTTGCAGGATCTTCTCTGTCCATTACGTCGTTGTCCATGGCTCGATGAATTCCTATTCTGTCTCGCAGAAGATTGTGTAGAGTGCAGGCTGCCAGAGTGATGGCTGCCACTCTGCCGGGTTTCTGGGGCATCGTAGTTAGGAAGCATCTGAACCTGTGGGACAGGATACCGAAGGCATTCTCCACCACTCTCCTGGCTCTTGAAATTCTGTAGTTGTAGACTCTGGAGGGGATGTCAAGGTTTCTTCTTGGAACAGGCTTCAGCAACCAGCTCTTCAGGGGGAAGGCCTCATCTCCAACGATGAAGTATGGAAAAGGATTCCCAACTGTGCCAGGTAGAGGTTCAGCAGGGGGTAGCCCAAGTCGTTCTTCTTCCAGCAGGTCCCTCAGCCTTGTGTCCAGGAAGACTCCTCCATCCGATGAGCTTCCTTGGCATCCAGCCTGCACGTACAGGAACTTGTAGTCAGAATCCACCAAAGCCATAAGCACAATGGAATGGAAGCCCTTGTAGTTGAAGTAGATTGACCCAGCTTTCCGAGGACATCTGATGCCAATATGCTTCCCATCCAGTGCTCCGATGCAATGGGGCATGTTCCACCTCTTCTCGAAGCCCTTGGCAACTTCCTTCAAGGATGCTGGATCCATTGGCAGGGCAGCAGATGTTCGTAAGCTCGCATGATGGCAATGCAGACACTGGGGATAAAATTGCAGATGGTGTTGGGAGCCACTCTGAAACCGTAGGCCAAGGACTTGTAGCTCTCTCCTGTCGCCATGTACCGTAGGGTGACTGCCAACTTCAATCCAGGTTCCAGAGCCCTCCTCATGTTGGTGTCTTGTTTTGTAATTGCAGGAGCCACAGCAGCCAGGATTTCAGCAAAAATGTCAGTAGGCATTCTGCAGAAGTTGTAGTAGCCAGAGACATCATTGTTGGCCAATTCAGGCAGCAGCTGGTAGAAATGGCCATGTTGTTCCCTCTGCAGCAGCCAATTCCGAATCCACCATCTCTTCATCCTCCTCCTCCTCCGTATTCTTCTTAGATAATAAGCACCAGCAACAGCAGCAACAACAGCAACGTCAAGGTCTTCCCCAGCATCTTCATCAGCCATCATGTCTGTCCAGCATCCAGGAGTGTCCCCTTCAAAGGTCAAGCAGCAAGTGAAGCAAGGCGGCCCTCTGCGGCCCTTTTTATTGGCTTTCGCAGCGCCCTCCTCCGCTGCGGTGCCCTTGACAACGGCGTCATGCTTTTCATTCCCGGCGATGTGCCCTCGGGCCTACAGACATCCCCGTGGAGAACAAAACCATTCCCGCAGTCGTAAAAGCAATCCCCGGCGTTGTGAAAATATAGTCCGCCGCGGTGAAATAGGTTCACTGAGGGGCAGTTATAGGTTCCCTGCGGGGTACTTTTTATATCACGGGGCGATATAAAAGTATCCCGCAGGAGGAGGAAATTTCTTTCCCCCCGGTGAACTTTTGATGACGGCGTACAACTTTTCTTCCCCGCAGGGAACAAAAAGAACCCCGCCGTGGCTTTCGTTGCATGGTTATCGATTAGCCTTAATTGATTACATAATTGCCCTTCGCGCCGTCCTAACTGAAAATCTTGCAAGAATTCGTCTGGCTCTGCGCCGCCGTTGATAAAAAGCTTACCGTCATCTCCCGTGAGAATGGGGAATTATACTTACATAAGTATAGAGTTATTGAATTGGGAATATAATTGGCACAGTGATACAATCCAGTGCACCTAGACCACACACAAAGAGTTATGCCAACCTGTCTTGAATGAGAAGACCCAACAGTGAGTTTGACTGTCACATATCAGTGGACATTGAGCTGTTGTAATGTGGCTGCCATTATGTTGGGGTCAGTGTAATGTGTGTCATTAAAGTGACATTTGACAGTCATTCCTGACACTTGACACCTTAGCTTTATGTCCTGCAGTTCTTTGCCTGCAGGCATATAGATCTTCTGCAGGGGGCATTCAAAATGTGCTAATATCAAGACTTCATCCTGGAAAATGAATCAAGGAATATAGCTAGGAATACCGATAGTATTACCTTTTAATAAATTTATAATATTTTATATATACAATAGACAGCAGAAGCTTCAATTGTATGTGCATCTGAAAAAATTAATAGATAAAACCCAAGAGAGGTCACGATACATCAACTAAATTAATAACGGAGCTTTATAGATTCCTGTCAGATATTGATTTTATAGAAGGGTAGATTGATTTGATTTTTGCCCTTTTAGACTTCACATAAATTGGACTACACTGCAACAGTGAAATGCCAATGCTTTGCCAACTACAATATCCACTTATATCTGGAGTCCCTGGAGGCCCAAAGTCAAGTGCAGTGAAGTGATTGGTTGGAACTCTCGGGAATGGAACTCTGCAGTCAATCTATCTATTTATCTATCCATCTATCCATCTATCTATCTATCTATATATCTGTATGTCTGTCTATCGTTATGATATATTCACAGGGAAAAAAGATTGTAGGTGTGAATGATCAAAATTTGATTACAAGAGGCTTCTATGCCACCAATTTAAATCGATTGTACTTTTGTATTGCGAGCTACTAAAATGGTTGTGGTCATCAATTTGACATGCTGTTGTGAATGAAAGCTAGGGATTTCATTTATAGCATAATTTTGAAGGACTTGCGCCATTATACTTTTTTGTGATCCGAGTGGCTAAAGAAACCCACCGAGATCCTTTCTTAGGCTGTCTCCCATTCTGATTGCCTGAAAGCTTTTGACAATGTGCAACATGCTGAGTTTTCAAGAAAATCTCTTAATGCAATAGAGGGTCGAACTCTTCATGAAAGTGGACACCACCAACACTCTAAAAAATTGCAGACAAAATTGGTTTTTTAGATTCAAAATGGTTTTTAAAATACCAAATTTTAAAAATCCATGTTGGTTTTTTGCATTGAATTTGGTTTTTCAAAAAACCATTTTGAATCTAAAAAACCAATTTTGTCCCGATATTTTTTAGAGTGAAGAGACACAAAGGAGTGATTGTTGAGTCACTTTAAAAAATAAAAGAATGTCAGAAAGCATTTCATAAACTCAAAATTGCCACTGAAACTGTGTCATTTTATGAAAAAGTGAGTTATTTTATGTAGCCTAGTTTGTGCACAGATATATACTACAGTGTAAATATTTGTAGTTTGTAAAAACAAAATCACAGACGAGATTTTCTTTTCTGGAGCTGAATCTAAAGAACAGGCTATTATAACTAATTTGTGAAGGTGTTGTCAATCATGAATGTGTGTGAGTGTGTGTGTGTGTGTGTGTGTGGTTTTTTTCCCCTTCTGAATATTAGATTTTTTTTCAATAAGTTGAAAATAATAAAAATAAGAAATATATAGGCCTATGTTTTCTATAGGCAAAATCAAGTCTTAAATCTGCCATCCATTGTCACTCTTCCCAGAGTGCCTATTATGATTTCCTTAAAAAATATTTCAATTAAGAAAATTGAATAATATTCTGTGCAACTTTCAGTTTTTAAATGCAAATATATTTCTGAAGTAATTAGCTGTTTGCTTAACCTGACTGTACAATTTTCATGTTACTGAAAAGAAATGGTTTAGAGAGTGTTGATTTTTAACAGAAGTTTTGCCATGGATGTCTCATGCTTGAGTGATACTTAGCAACTGAAATATGATAAAACTGACTGTTGGATCTTGCCTTTTCTTTCTTAAGGAGATTTGAATGTCTGTTTTGACAATAGGAGTGTCATGCAGATGACATATAGCATGCACATCTCTAATAATTTTCCGTGCTGTATTACAAAAGCTAAGGATAAGAAATAAATAAATAAATAAATATACATACATATATTTATACACAGATCCTTGTGACGAGCAGTTGCCCTTTTGCGAACACGGTCTCGGAGAGTTTGCTCGTGGGGGTGCTGGTGCTCCTTGGCGAAAGGTGATTTGTATCGTATATTATCCCATGTCCAGGTCACTTTTTCCCCTGATACTAGGGCTTTCCCTTCGAAATATGAAAAATTTGCGAAGATATGAGGGAAAATATTGCAAAATGTGGGAAAATGTGGCAAAATTTAAGATATGGAATTTCGAAGAGACATATTACCATTTTGGATGGAAAATGTGGAATTTAGAGGGAATATATCACTATTTAGAGGGGAAATATGGAAGTTTGTGGGAAAATATGGATTTTTTAAAGGAAAATTTGGAATTTATATAGGAAAATTTGGAATTAAGAAGGAAAAATGTTGACTATTCAAAAGCAGTTTGTTTGGAAAGGTATGCCATTGACCTAATTCTAATGATACATTATATTGTCACTCATTTCACTTACTTTCACATAGCACTGTATAGTTTAACTTGGATGGAACGGAAGAGGTTGCACATTGCAAGGAAGTTGCAACCATAGTCATTTCGTTCATCGTAAGTCAGTTTGTATATGGTGTGCATGGTTCAGGGGCGTATCTAGAAATGGCCTGAGGGGGGGGCCATTACATGGGGTGAATACGTGGCGCTCAGCGGCATTTCCTATCGCTTCCATGTTAATTTTCGGCCTGAGGGGGGGGGCCATGGCACCATGGCCCCCCCCTAAATACGCCACTGGCATGGTTAAATTTTTAAAAGTCGATAGAATTTATTGCAAGTACTGTTTAGTGTAAAATACTGGGAAAATAGTAACTCTTCGAATAATCCCTTATGATATCGCATCTATATAATCTTCTTAGAAAATTAAATTTAAGTTGTTGGTCAAATATTTGATGGTGCCCCCCTTCTCTCACCCATTCATATTTACCCCAATGCTTAGGCTCCCTTGAAAGCCACAAGGAAAGGGTGCTCAACTACTCCAAGTTTGTAAACCATGAGGGTGTTACTCTAAGTCAGAATGAAGTGATGGTTAACCATGGCTTAGAAAAGGGTTAGCCACACCCCCTCATGGCTGGTACTGGATTGGATAATGGATTACCAAACATAATGGATTACCTGGGGTCTTAGATATTGGATTACCTGGCTGTCAACATCATGGATATAACTCTAGTCAGAAGAGCTAAATCAGAATTCAACTTCTCAGATCCATTCACTTCTCCAAACCTGCAAAATAAGTTCAAGGTAGGATTCAAATTAATGTCATCAATTTATGTCATCAACAATTATATCAATTTATATCATTAATTTATATATCAATTATCATCAATTCATATCAAGTTGTATTTATTGTCAATGAGTGGCAATCAAATACTTCTTTTGCAGGTGTTCTGTATTGTGGCAAGTGAATTAAATATGATATTACTCCAATATACATTGCATAGATAGATGTTGGCCTACTAATAAACTAATCCAGAAAGATTGTAAAATTAAAGATATGATTGTCTGATAAATCTTTCTTTCATGTGATACAAGATACAAGATACAAATCTTTATTTAAACTCGGAGGTAAATTACAGAAAACATTAGCACCAGGGCTATTTTGTCCGAGTATGACAACATAACAAAATTATTAAAAGATATATGACAATAAAGTTTGGGTAATTAGAATGTGATGATAAATTGATTTGATCCAGTTTTTGGTTTTTCTTGTACATTGCTTTATAACAGAAATTTGGGTTACGGGATTGTAATTTTCACCGATGTGCAATATTTTCATCAACAGATGTACTAGGAAATAATTGTAGTTACAAGTTTTGAAGGTACTACAAGTTAATTTTGTTGTAGCTCAAAGTAAACACTGAAAAGCCTTTTGATGCCCTCATGTGGTAAAAAAGGATAGAGAGAAAATAGAAGTGAGGTTAAAAACTCCTTTGTAAATCACACCATAAGTGCTCTGCTCCACTCAGCCTTTTTTCTAAATTTTTACTTGGCATGTACCTCAGGATTGCTGGAAATCCAGGTTTGTTTGACAACTGTCATCAGCCTTCAGTTTTTTGACAGCATATTTACACATGAGCTCACTATAATGTTCTTATAAGACAGCTTCGCCAAATGTTTTCAGCGAGGCTGCCTTTTGTGAAAGAAATATGTGGTTAATGTAGGATGACATGCAAATAATAAAAAAGTGGGTAGTCTATCTTTTCTGTCCTTTTCATTAACTCTGTGGAATAAAGGTAGTGGCCTTTGCTTAGTAGTGCTTTGAGTTTCCATTAGCAGGGTCCCAGGTTTGATTCCTGGTCTGGCGGGTCATTTTGATCTATGCTGGACAGCAGTTTCAATCATCTTTCATGGTTGTGTCTTTATCCTGTCCAAATTAGCCTCTGTAAGTGTGTGGTACTATACAGTTCTACCTGTTAAGTAAGTGATGTTTTGCCATTGGGTCAATGCTAAACATCCTCAACGAAACTGCTTGTGGAAGAAAGCATAATTATCCTTACTCATCCGGTGAAAAAATATGGGGTAAAAAAAGACGATATTTGAGGCAGGTGGGATATAAATTCATTTATGATTTATAGTTATATCGAAAAGTTTATCATGTGTGTTGCTGTTGATCATGGTTTTATGGGACTTGTTTACACTGAGTGATGTGACCCTGGATATATTTACAATTAAAGCGATTTTACATGTTTAAATATATATATATTACTTCTGTCAGGAGCAATTGCCCAAGAAAAATTGATGATTTGAGCTTGAATGACATTTAATTGTTTCATGGTATATCTGAGGCAGCCATCGATATCCTTCCTGTATTTTGATCTCCTCTTTCCCTACCCATTTTGATGCAAATATTGTTTATATTTTCATATTCATGTTAGAAGTTGTATTTGTCAAATGCTTTATGAAACTTGGGCTCTGTGTATATTACTGCATTCCTGAAAGCTCTTGGAGCATCACGTAAGAGGTCACGTCAGGATCCCAAAGTCAGATTTTTACAACTGAACCTTGCTTTTAGGACCCCTTAGGTCATCAGGCACTCATATGTAAAACAAATCTATGTTATTGGTTCAATGATTTTTTCAATTTAATTTTGTAGATAGTTGGAGCGATGGAGAGATAGATAGATAGATAGATAGATAGATAGATAGATAGATAGATAGATAGATAGATAGATAGATAGATAGATAGATAGGTAGATAGACTACTGAGTTCAATTACGAAGAGTACCAACTAATCACTTCGGTGCGCTGACTGTAGGCCTCCAGGGACTCCAAATCTAAGTGGTTATTGTAGTTACCTGATGCCAAAGCACTGGTGTTTCACTGTTGCAGTTCAGCCCAATTTATTTAGGTGATGACTAAAACGGCAATAAATCGGACTATGATATTCTAAAAAATCAACTTCTGACAGAGAATCCGTGCATTAGGAAATCATTTTCCAAAAATTCTCTTATAGCTGTTTGCGGATTAGCGGTCCAAACAGTTTCAAACTTGACTTACAACTTGGGTTGCGTGATGTCACTGGCTTAAAAATGTTTGTTTGTGTCACTTATGGTTAACCAGATGATTCAGTGCTTGTCATATCTAGCAGCGTAAGTGACCATAAACAAACTAATTAAATGACTTAAGGTACTTCATCAAATAAGAAGATTAGGAGACCAACAGAAAACTGTCAATGATGCGGCAAAGCCAGTTTGCAAATTGATCACAAGAAAATTAATTTTGCCAGTGGACTGCCAATGTGCAAAGAGCTCGAAGTTCCATTGCGCTTCGGTTCACTGCATGTGGCATACTGGAAAGTTTCAAAATAATCTTTAAAAATTCACAATGTTCTTGGAAGTATTAGGGACTTAAAAGTCATCTGATTGTAAATTTTGAAAACAGTTTGCTCTCAATGGCTGATTGTGTTCAGTGTGCAACAGATGGAAGTCACTTCTCCTCCGCTGATTTAACAATGGTAAACCCATTTAAGAAATTGATCTGGCCATTGTGAGAACAAATTTTGATTTCAGTCATGAACTACATCCATTTTAGGGTTTGTTTGATTTATCACATTAATATTAAACTCGTCAGTCGTGTGTAGTTATGTAATCTAGTCAAAATGATACAGTATATCTTTGAATCAGTAATCTGTGTCCGAACCAAATCTGGATTATCTGTTTTTATGGCAAATTGATGAAAACTGAAGTAAATCTAGGTCAATAAATATTCCAAAAGAACACCTTCGGCAGTAATACTTCTTTGCTGGAACTGGAAGCCCGGACGAAGAAGCTTAGGGGCCGACCAGATGATCGGGGGGGGGGGGGGTGGTTTCTGGACATTTGGTGAAAAAAAATAAAATTCCCATTTAAAAAGGTTTTTCGCGTGTGCACATGCAAAAAAAAATTGTTCGTCAACACGCCGCAAACGAAAAAAAAAGTTTGTTCCAGGGGTAAAGTCCATAGCCCCTTAGTCGGTAAGGCTCATTGCTTCCAGTCACTAGGGCCTGGATTTGATTTCAGCTGTGGACGGGTCATTTGGACCTAAGTTGGAAAGACGTTTCAAATTTTCAATCATCCTTTACCTCATTGCTGTGTCCTCCTCCAAAGGTCCTAATAGTCCCCATTAGCCTTACCCTCATTGCTGGGCCCCACTCTTGTCCTCATTAGCCAACCAAGTGCATAAATACAGGAGGCCAAGCCCAAATCATCCGTCCACTGATACTGAGTGTCAAAGCTGGACAACTACTCAGTACTTAGTGCTTTGGCTTCCATATATCACATTTATGTGGCAACAGAGCAGTTTCAAGTACTTCCAGCCCTGGGCTTGCAATAGCTGACTTGGATACTAACCACCTTTAATGGGACCTACTCCAAAATGTTTAGCCCGAAGTTAAATTACACCACTTTCCTTCCCATTTGTATACCTTTTGAATTTAAAGTGTTTGACCCATGGGCCATGCTATTTGACTTGTTCATGCTGCATGAGTCTTGCCAAGAACCCCGCAGCTGAAAACCCTAGACCTATGTGATTTGTGGAATTTGCTTGGAGATTGGAATCTATCTATCTATCTATCTATCTATCTATCTATCTATCTATCTATCTATCTATCTATCTATCTATCTATCTATCTATCTATCTATCTATCTGGGGAAAGGGGTTAAAACTGAGAGCCTCAGTATGTTGTCTGAATCCAGCTCTTTGCGTTTCACCTGGACCATTGTTGGACAGGAGTTCTAATCATCCTTCGCCTCATTGTTGTGTCCACTGTCTGTCCTAATTAGTCCTACCAAGTGCATACATACGTGAAGTAAATCCCCAATTATCCATCCATCCATAATCCCATATTTCTTCAGAAAGAACTCATTTAAGAGGACTGCACTTATGTCTATGAATTAATGGTGTCTGCCTGTGTTGTCCATTTTTTAAGAAATGTTGAAATATAACTCCTTTAAAAAAAACCTCACTGGAGCAATTTATCCATTATGTCATTTAATCAACGACTTTGGTTCAATTGTTTGAAAAAGTGCTCTATTCTGTACATAAATATTGAAATTGACAGGTACAAGCCTGTAAGGTACTCCAATTTGTCCAATTCAACAATACATTGTATCTGCAGACCTCCATAGTCAACTTTCCAGCCCTTCTCTCTTACACTGTACACACCTTTGTGGGATATTTGCTTAAAGCTCATGCTAACTGACTATTTGGCATAGTGTCTATTTGTGTTTAAATGGCTATTCGTGTGCTATGTATGATATGGCCATTCTATAGGTGTATAACTATTAAGGGCCCACTAATCCACTATTCAGTATTATGTTTCTGTTGAAGTGAGCAAAGAGGGAGGGCTCAGTAAATCTGTTGAGCAAAATAGTCAAATGGACTTTTTGGGATTACCAGCCAACCAGCACGAACAGCCTGTGGTCATTTGATGTACATGTATAAACAAGTATGAAGGTAAGATCCGGTATTTGTTTTGTTAGTGATATAAACCCTTTTCATATATAATCTCCATTTGCTTTGTTGGTAAAGACAGTCTTAGGTTCAAATCTCAGACTGAGAGCCCTTCATGATAAGATAGATAGATAGATAGATAGATAGATAGATAGATAGATAGATAGATAGATAGATAGATAGATAGATAGATAGATAGATAGATAGATAGATAAATAGGATGTAATCTCAGACTGAGAATCCTTCATGATAAGATAGACGGATAGACAGATAGATAGATAGATAGAGCGATAGATAGATAGATAGATAGATAGATGGATAGATAGATAGATAGATAGATAGGATACTATTAATTGATACATTTTGTCGATGAACCGAGAGCTGGCATTGCCGATAGATAAGATACTCATATCTTTATCAGAGATGTTGCAGGTTAGGGTACCAGATATTACATGGAGGAACTGAGTAGATCCTCCATAACTATTTGCTTCACTCTGACCAGGTGTAAATGTGTGTTTGGTACTTGGCTATTTATCGGTTATGATGGCAAATATTATTGGCGATTGTAGAGTGACTTGACATTGTGGCTTTGGAAATGGCTGCCTCACTTTATACGGTGGCGTGCTGGACGGCTAATTGCTTGGTCAAGGGTTCGAATCCAGCTCTTGCCGGGTCACCTGGGCCTACGTTGGAGGGCTGTTTCAATCATCCTTCACCCCATTGCCGTATCATCCTCCTGTCCAAATAGCCTACCAAGGGCAAGGGCATAAATACAGGACTTAACGCCCCAATCATTCATCCATCCATCCAGCTTCACTTTATACTTACCGTGCATGAAGTTGAAAAGGGTCAAGCTTGAACAGGCCAGCCAAGAGTGTAATTGTGATTTCTTTTTAGATGGACTTCCTTCCAAAAACTGTGCAATCTGGCAAATCTGAGAACTAGTTTGGTCTTTTAACAAAAAAAAAGTTTGTGATAATTTTGGTAATTTCGAAGATTTTGTTCCGCACAATTATGGCCTGCATGCTCCTGAGTCTGATACATCATGGTTCCATGAGTTAAATATCCATATCGTTCTAGATTTTATTGAATTCAATGTAGATTTACTAGATATGGCACCTGCAACACAACAGTATGTACCACATGAGCAGTGAAGTGGTAGCTTAAAAGTGCATGGTTTATGAGTATCACTGGCCATTTATTCTGACTTGCCTAATTGTAAATTACCACTTGAACGCATATTTACACATTACTAAAATCCGGTAACTTTAATGTGTGTATCCTCAATGATTTGTTTGTGAAGTCAAAAAGCCAAATAGTTTTGCCACATCTTAATTATCTCGGTTTTGTCGACCAGATGGCCTGTACTATAGATATGCAAGGAAATTATGTATGCTCTGAATAGTCCAACGCGTTGAAATATGAAGGATATCTGAGAATTTGATAAATTGGAGTCACTTCTTATATCAAAGCAAGTTTGCAATTGTCCGGAATTACGTTTCCAAGACCAGAAATTAAAACTGATAGATACATTTCTTAAGTACAGTAACCAGTGATAACCCATTCTATTTTACGTAGTAAAAAAACATGTAGTACATGCCTACCTACCTACCCATAGGCGTATCGCCCCCCCCCCCTCCCCAAAAGTTTGGGAAACAGTAAGATTCGGGCAAAAAGGCTAAAAAATTCCGGCTGATGACTCAATAAAAACTACTGAAAATTAATTATTTTTGGCAATTTAATTTGAAATGTTTATAAATCTAGATCGTGAAATTCAGGCAAATGTCGCTCCCCCCCCCCCAAAATTCGCGCGCGCCATACGCCTATGTACCTACCTACCTACAGTGGCGTATTTAGGGGGAGGGGCATTGGGCCATGCTCCCCCCCCCCCCCTCGGGCCCAATATTAACATGGGAAAGATAGGAAAAGCCGCTAAACGTCCCGTATTGACCCCATGTTATACCCCCCCTTAGGCCATTTCTAGATACGCCCCTGCCTACCTACCTACCCGACTGTTTATCTATCTATCTATCTATCTATCTATCTATCTATCTATCTATCCAGCCTGTTATCCAGCTAAATTCGGACATATTGTCTTATGGGCAAAGTGCACCTAATTTCAGACAATAGCTCTGAATGTGCCACTTTTCGGACATATGGTCTGTATTTAGACTTTTTCAGCAAATAGGTCCGAATCTGAGCCTGTAGATAGATACAGACCTAGGCAATGTAGCATGCCTTAATTTAGGACCTGCACAAAATGTTTAAAAAGCCATCAACAGTGAAATTTACCTCAATTGCAATTCGAAGTTCTAAATAGAAATTCAGTGTTATGCCTGAATTAATGTGACTATATATAAGCTTATTGCTATGTTAAAGCTACATTTGATTACTGATACTGACTATCTAAATCAATCACTAATAGTTTCTGTGATTTACACCAGGGTGCTGGAATGAATTGGGGTGGCTGGTTGCGGTATTGGGGATGGATGCTTTACGTCCTGTAATTTTGCACCAGTCAGTTCTTGGTATTAAATATAACCAGGGTTATACCTGGTGAACGTGATTATCTATTCACAGCTGTTCAAAGGCATTTCCCTTTTAGGGATAGGCTCTAGCCTGGTTGGGGTAGCCTGGATAGGACAGCATGGAAAGGGATGCCGATAGGGTAGGTAGCCTGGAAAGGGTAGGACAGCCTGGGTAGGACAACCTTGATAGGGTAGCCTGGATAGGGCAGCGGTAGCCTGGATAGGATAGGACATTGCATGAGTTGAAGTATGATCGGATAGGATAGGATGAGATAAGATAGGATAGAATAGGATGGGATAGGAAATGTTCAGAATTACAATTTGATAGGACAACCTGGATATGATAGGATAAGAATAAGGAAAGGATAGGGTTAGAAATAGGATTGGATAAATAAATGAAATAATATAACCTATTAGCTTTTAGATAGGAGGACCAAATTTTATAATTCGTGGTTTATTTTGTTGTTGTTGTTGTTTTTTGGTTTTTTTTTCATTAGGGTTGTCTTTTCAAGTCCGATCAATGTATGCGCATTCCAATTAACCCCCCCCCCCCTCCTTTCATGCCTTCCCTTTTCTTTGTGTTTCTGGTAGATTCTTCAATGCATGGATACACCTGCATATGTATGACACTTGATAGGGTATCTGAAATAATAGGGGTACCTTATCATGTTTATCAACGACCATTGTTACCCCTTTTGTTAAAATATGTATAATAGCATGAAATATTTCGTATAGTTGACCTGGTTACATATTTGAAGTGATATTTATTAGAAGACATTATTATTGAAATATGTTTATTCAGGGGTTTTCAAGATATGGCCCACTTAAAAATAAGAATAACCGAACTAAGTTCAACTAACACAAAGACTGACATAATTATTTGGTTGACAACAGTATTCTACATTTGCTGGGTCATCGTTCTTAAAGACATAATCGACTTGGTTCTGTATTTCACTTCTATAGTTGGTTTTCACATGATCACATCTATAGTTGCATGGGCCTATGATTATGTAAAGACTCTTTGAGCTAACAAAATAAATGAATTGATTCTCATTGTCTCCGAATTCGAAGTGATCAATTCAATCAGTCTAAAGATGAGTGTAACTAGCAACTAGTTAGGGACCGTTCAGAATTTATGACTGGGGGGGAGGTGGGAGTTTTGCTGGAACTTCCCGTCAAAAATTGATACCCCCCCCTTGAGTTTCAAAAGTCAATTTGCAAAAAGTGCATAGAAATATAAAAGTGCTATTTTATGGAGTGGTTGACCATCTTTTTGAAGGATATATACGTGATTTAGATGAGTTTTAAATTAAATTTAAAAAGATACCTTTATTGTAAAATTTTGTGCTTTTTATCGTATGTATGTCTTATTCTCTTCATTTTCGATTGTTTTCATTATATTATAATCTATCTCTATATAACTTTATGTAGTTATTTTATATTGTTATTAATGAAGGCCTATATATAGGCCTATAGCTTTGCTGAAGTGTCACTCATTTGAAGTATATATTCAAAACCTATTCAATAAATCCAATAAATAAATGTATAACTATCTAAAGTATCTGGATTAGTTTTAGTTACTTTTAGCTTTTGCACAAAAGAGAAAATACTGTCTCAACCCTGCTACATGTGGCGCCATCTATAATACATACTCAACATTTCTGTCAAACAAGCTGGATGTAACAATTATCTAAAAGTAAGGGAACATCCTGATTGGTACCTTCATGAAGATAAATGAGGTTGCGATCCCTCCCCGGTACAACATAAATAAAATAATAAATTCCCAATATTATTTAGATGATCCATCGAACCACCCCGCCCCTTCCCTTTCCTCTCAAATTCTCAAATTTTCTGGATCCACCCAACTCCCGCATTCGTTCAATGATTGTCTTCTTAATCAGCTGTTGTGATTGTGGGTCTATTGGACAGCATCGTGAATATTCACTATAGGCCTGCAGATATAATATCACGATGATTTGTTAATATTGGGGGAAAAAACATACTGGCAGTTTGATAACAGTGACATTCTGACTGTTAATTTATTTAAAGTCAATGAATGCTTGTATTAGTTGCATTCAAATATAGAAATGTTCATATCAAGTCGTAACTTTGGTCAACCAATCAAGTCCAATCAGTCCAGCTAAAAGAGGCCTATATATATAACGATTATATAACGATTTTAGCTGTCATGTTCTGCTTTCCAATAAAGCACCCAGTGCACCTTAATGACCAGATATATCTATCAATAGATACTTTGAACATCCAGCCTTAATTCAGATTATAGGTCTGAATAACCCCAAAAACAGACAATATCTCCGAAAAGTGGCACATTCAGAGCTATCTGCTGAATTTAGGTGTTTTTGACACTAAGACAATATGTCTGAATCTCCTGGATGACATGTTGATCTATCTATCTATCTATCTATCTATCTATCTATCTATCTATCTATCTATCTATCTATCTATTTATCTTTCTATCCGTTACCTACTTTACCTGTACCTGTACAAAGTCAAATCTTCTTAACATTTTGCTGCATGGGACTGTCAAGGAAGAACCAAAAACCCTTAAATGACATTTCATTGAAATATCGCATGTCTGTCTTTGTCATGATACAAGTTTCACTAAAAAAATTACATCAGTTGTGATTTAATCCTGCTAAACCTTTTTTAATCCATGGTTTATTGCATTTTAAGATAAGCAGCTTATCGTTGGCCTTATGCCAATTGTTTTATTTTCAGGGAAAAAAAACCAGTTGTGATTGCACTGAATTTGACAAATTCTGTGTTGCTGCATGTGAAGTTTTTGGAGAGGAAATTCACCTTTGATTTTTGCTCCCTCTGGTGTTTAGGGTGGTGAAGTCCTGACAGAAGTAGCTACAAGTACACTGTATCCGTTGAAGCTTCTTTTGGAGCCTTCACTCATTGTCCGTGAAAGGTTCTTGATGTTATATATAAAGAACCCACTGCCGAAAAAAGGTTACAAGTTTTGTTGAGGGTTCGACTACATTGAAAAGGTTCAAACCTGAATTATCTATAAATTGTTTTTGTTTGCTGTGGGAACCTTTTTAAAAATGGAATAATGAAACTTTTAGGGTTCCTTATCTATACCTGCTTATAGAACCCTTTA
The DNA here is from genome assembly GCA_026936325.1 of Platynereis dumerilii. NCBI lineage: Eukaryota > Metazoa > Annelida > Polychaeta > Phyllodocida > Nereididae > Platynereis > Platynereis dumerilii. Next base: position 49,322,969 of record JAPTHN010000002.1, read on the forward strand.
AGGTCCATATAAAACATTTTTGTTCAGAGTGTTCCTTCGAAAAAAAATTTTCGGCCTTGACATTTAAAAAAGTTTGTTCACTACATGAAGATGAAAACAAAGTTAGTTTCCACCTGTAGTTAGGGTATTAAAATCTTATAATCATAATAAAAATGTTATTGACTGCGCGCATGAAAACATTTTTTGTTGTAGCTTTGCGTATGAACTAAAAAGTTTGTCACTGGTGTAAAATCCAAAGCCCCCCTCCCCAAACTACCAACTTAGAAAATGAACCAGGTGTGTATGCCCAAAGCATCTATAATCACTCAAAAATATCCACAAAAGACTGTTATGGATTTTGGCTTAGTCTTTTGACTTTGACCAAAGAGCCCATTTCACTATTAGCCTATTTGATATTAGGCTCGATTTTCATTGGTTGTTGGATATTAGATTGGAATCTCATTGAATTCTCAGAGTGTCCAATGAGAATGCAGCTTAATATCCACTGGCCAATCATGGCTCTGTGGATATTAGGGTTGACTGTCATTGGCTAGGATATTTGGTCGAATTCTCATTGGACAGGATATTAGGTGGCATTCTCATTGGACAAACTATTAACTACAGTGCCCCCTACTGTGGATATTAGGGTGGATTTTCATTGGTCAAGATATTAGGGCGTATTCTCATTGGTCGGTTCACTATTACCCAAAGTTGGATATTTGTCAAAATCCACTATAGTTATTGTGAGTGACTTGGGCATGTATCCAAAGTATACGATCTTTGCCAAAATCCACTATAGTCCTGAGTGAACGATAATGAGTGATTTAGGCATGCGCCCAAAGGACCTATATTTTGCCCAAAGACCTTGCGGATATTTTGAAGGATGCAATGACTTTGGGAAAGTCATGCCAAAAGGACTCGTACTGTCCAAAGGCCCTATAGTTTGCTCAAAGACCCTATAATTTGCCAAAAGACCCTATATTTTGCCCAAAGGCCTAATATCCATGCCCAATAGGCCTATTGGGCACAATAGTGGACATTGGCGGTAACACCAGGTCCCTTTAAGTAGGCGGTCTTGTCCATGTGAGAGGGAGAGGGGTTAACAATGGCTCAATTTGGCTTAGTAGTAGCTGGTAGTGCTCTGGCCTTGCAATCAATGGGTTCCGGGATTCATTTTGGCTTTTGCTGGGTCACCTGGACCTATGTTGGTTGGCAGTTTAATTCATTCTTCGATCATTGATGTGGCCTCATCCTGTCCTGATTAGCTTACCAGAGTGCATAAATTCTGGACTTAAAGACGTAACCATCCATCCTCTATATTTGAGACAGATGTCAAATATATTTACATGTATTCTTCTTTGGTGAAGAATAGCTTTCCGACATGATGGTTGTAAGACTGAAGCCAATGGATATTGGCAACATGCTTGAACCTTATTGGATAACGAAAGCCATGGAGGGGTGTGACCAGAGTGCATGATGACTTGTGCCCTCAAATTTATCGATCTGCTGATTGATAGGTCATTTCGATCTGTGGCCTTTTAGAAATCACCCACTTGTCAAACTATCGATATTTGGATTAATGGGCTGTAGTGATGTTCTTGAGGAAGCAGGCACATTCACTCATGGTGGTGGTGCTGAAAGCATTGTTCATAACAAACAAATACATGAAACACATGGAAGCATTTTCACTGATTATTGGATTGGCAGTGGATCACGTGGTTATGACTTTATGGACCAGTTATGATTGATGGATTACATGGTACTTTGTGGTTGAGATGTTTTGACTGGGTGTTTAATGTGGTGGAGGACTGAAGGTATTGTTATGAGCAAACACCATAGATGACTTTGATCAACCAGAGCAGGATTACTACTCCTGAAGATGTTTGCAATCAGGAAAGGGCATTATCTTTCTTGTTGATCACAGATATACCTTGGAAGTATTGAATAGGAATTACCTTCAGAAATTAAACACATTATGTACAATAACTCTAGGAATCAATGAGAAACAATGGTGTATCTGTATGCTGAGTTCATATTGACTAGTTTAATTGATCAGCTGTAATGATTCCCAGACAATCTGATATGTTTTGGTGACTGCCTCTGAGTATGCTCTGTTATTAGAACTAGGATGAAATTACTTTTCTTTTTGCACAACAGGTATACTCTTATAATTGTTTGGATGTATGTATTTGATGTGAAATACTCATTTTAAAAATTACAAAAATCTGCTATGTCTTGCTTCTTCTGTAACAAATGCAATACAACAGTTTTGCCTCCTACCTTCTTCAGTTGTTTCTACAAGTCTGTTCTGGAAGTAGTCAGCAATTATCTAGACTTATCAAGACCAGGATCGATTTCTTTCAATGGCAGTGTGTAAATCGTTGTTCCTTGCTGAGAAGTTGGAAACAAGTGCAGGTTTTGACCCCTGAAGATCATTTTACTCTGGATAGTTTATCACACTGCTAGGTTGAAATGGGTAGACCTATGTAGTCCTGCAAATGTATGCTATAAAGTGCATTAATATTATTAACTTCATGGGTAATTTCATGGGTTTTAGCATAAATTGTGAACAAGTTTTACAACAATATCTGACATCAAAATGCAGCAGCTTGCTATTGGATTGGAATCAGGTTGAGGAAATGCTTCCAACTATTAATATGCTTTTGAAATTCCTCAGCGGACACTTTGTTGTGACAATGATTTCTGCTATGCTACACAAATACATGGATTATACCAAAACACTTACATGGATTGGATAATGTGTGTGACCTGTATTGGAATGTTAATTATGATCCACTTTTGTGACAACACATTTACAATAATTGTGATTCATGTGGGCCATTGCACACAAATGCCATAGATTGTGAATTGACTTTAAGCAAACTTCACTGCAAACCTATAATTTACAAATCAATGATCCATGGCAATTAGGGGTCGGATTACATGATATATGACTAATCAATTGATGGATATTAATGATGAATTACAATGAGAAATACAGTTCTTCAGCCTAGTTCTGATGTGACGAAGGTGGTTATTATGGAAAGCAGGCAAGAACCCATTGGCCAGGCCAGTACCCACATCATTGGTGCCCCAGAGCATGTTGAGCAAAAGGAAATGGTGGTCAGTTTCCTGAATGGTCAGTCTGGTCAAGCAGGTGATGGCCAATTGAAAGATGATGGTGGCCTTTGGAAACAAGATAAATATTATCATGCTACATGTGGTGATTGTGGTAGTAGGGTGCAGGGCAATACATGTCAAGATCCAGCATGTCCATCAATGTTGTTGTTGCTGGAAGGCAGGCAGGGTGCAGAGGGTAAAGCAGGTACACCAAGGAGGGGTGCTTCAAGGAGGAGTATTGATACCCACAGGTGGCCTGGGTCACCACTCACATGCACCTCTCCTGCAAGAGGCAATCCACACTCCAGGGAGCAGAGCAGTTTGCAGAGCCCCTCTCCCCAATTAATCTACCCCAATAGCCCCCTATCTTCGACCCAGCAGGGGGGTACACCAAGGGCTCACTCTGCCCAAGATGCTCGTGCAGTGCACATGCATAAAGTCAACCCCAGGCACACAAAAAACCATGGGTTATGTGATCATTCTTGGCACCAAGACCAGTATTACAGACACACTCAACATGCTGCTGGGGGAGAAGTAACTGACAGCATTCAAAATCACAGACACACTCAACGTGCTGCTGGAGAAGTAATTGACTGCATTCAAAATCAACACCAGGAATACAACACAGGGCAAAAAGACATTAAGCAACATCCAGGGCATCAATCTGGGAAATTGATTTATCACTCTGAACAAGATCTAAGTGATCAAGCGACATCAAACGTGAAGACCCACTATAATCAAGGTAAAGACAACGTAAGGTCACCGGAGTATCATCGCATTGGAGAGATCAGTGTAAAATCTCATGAGAATGAAATTTATGATCTAAAATCATGGAGCGGGCAAAGTACGGAATATAACTTTCTCCGCAGCTCCAATAAGTTTGACGAATCATCATCCAAGAGGCGTCATTCGTCTAATAAATTTTATGAAGCTTCTCAACTTGGGAAAAATTGTAGTGTTCAAATGAATGATCAGGACCTTACAGGTGATTCCAAACCAGCAGTGGATTACCCGGATATTGAGGATTATAAGAATTTAGATGTTCAACTTGAACTTCGAGATGTTGACGGGATAGGATTATATTCCAAAGTTGCTCAGTGGTATTCTGCTATGCAAGAAAATGTCAGGTCAGAGGTGGTAACCAATGGCATGGATTCTGATTTATATGTTGCTGAACTCATGCCCCAACAAAACTATGGAAATGACTTGGATATCCCTGATAACGAAAGCAATTTCAGTGATTCTGTGTCAGTTTTAACTCTACCAACAGAAACACCAACCCCGCGAAGAGACTTTGTTTTATCAGAAAGTGTTTCAACTTTAGATCAGTCTTTTTTCAAAGATGATCCGTTTGGAATTTCTGTAAACAGTCTGAACAAGAGTTTGTGTTCATTCAGTTTTGATATGCCTTCCGAAAGTGTCGATTCTCAATGCATTACTGGTTTTGATTCTGCGGCGTGGTATCGCAATATTACTAGTCAAGGGATATTTCAGGATGTCAAGGGAAAGGATTTTATAGACGAGGATAAATCAACTTTAGCACCTGATGGACTGATTGGTGATGAGATGAATCCGGGTGCTGAAGATAAACACTCCACTGGTAAAAGCATTAAGTTGGAATCTCCACCAGTGAAAGGTGATGGCAACTACAACGAATTTCCAGGTGTTGAAAGCTCTGAAATTAGTGATATCAATGCCAAAGAAGATATGCATGAACCCAGAAATGGAAATGGTTTACACAGCAATGATATTAAGCCAGAAACAAAGGATGATACCAAGCAAAGAAGAAAATGGAATAAGAAGTCAAACTTAGCGGACATCGACAAGGCGCTGGAAAGCATTGGTTCGAATCTGTCACAACACAATCACGTCGGGATTATTGATGGTCAAGTTGTTGATGAAGATGACACAATGGTTGAATCCCCTTGGGATGAAGATTCAGATGATGCTACCTTGGTATTCAAACCAGAATTTGGTGAAGCATCCACAGAATTGGATGACGACAGCACCACGCTGATGAATGTTACCGACTCGAATAGTAAGAGCCTCAGGGATGATGCTGTTGTAAGAATAGACCATAGGAGAGACGAGAAACAAGCAACCTGGATTCATCTTGGTAACCTTGAAAGACAGACAGAAAAACAGTCAAAGAACTCGGATGATAAGGACAGAAAGCGAAAGGATGGTTTTCGTAATATCTCGTCGAAAAAGGAAGTTATTTCACGTTCAGAAACAAAAAGAGAAAAAGGCTTGTCAAGGAGCAGAAGTCTAAGTAAAGAGAAAGTGAACAAAGATGGGAATGTCACATCCAGAAACAAAAATCCATCAAAAGACAGTGAAAAAAGCAATGACAGACACAGGAGAAGTAAATCCACAGAATCTAACATTAGTGTTCATGATAAAATTGATAAAAGAGAGAAGCATCGGGGGCGTAGTGACCATCGAAGACACAAAAGTTTGGAAAGAGGAGATAGTGAACCCAATGAGGTCAAAAGCAAGACAATCAAAAAGCATTCAACAAGGCTTTCTTCTAGGCACAGAACCAGAAGTGTCCCTGTTGAGTTAGAATTGATTGGATGTGACAAGAAAGAGAGCACTTCGGATGAGCGGAGGAAGCGCTCTGGTAGAACTAGACATAAGAGTGCTAGAGACCGTGAAGGTGCTGAGAATGATAGAGACGAATTGCCACCCAATGTTGGAGTATCCTCCACTGAACTGATAGAAAATTCAACCAAAACAAACCACAAACGCCAAGGTAAAAACAAGAACGAGCATCGCCGAAGTCGCAGGCATGATCTCCCCGAAGATGCCATGAAGGAGACTGATGTGTTTTATTTTAAAGGTGATGTCGAGAATATGAATAATATCAACTTGGATAAAGGCAAGACGTTTCATTCTGACACCAAAGAAACAATGTTAGCGAATGTAAAAAATGCCAGTGAAACACCGTCCAAACATTTGGGTGATCGGCAGGACAATTTCAAACATACAGAGACCAAGGTGGATGTAACAAGGATTACGCTGAATGAAAATAATTATAATCTTAAGTGGAATTTCTGTATTGACAATGAGTCAGGATTAAATAACTCTCAAGATGAAAAGGGGTTGAGTAAAATTTTGGATGAAGAAGAGCATCGCAAAGTTACTCGTGTTGATTCGCTTGAAAAGCATCACAATCACCGAAAGTTGCAACTTAACGGTAGGCGCAGTGAGATTAAACAGTCAAGCTCCAGTTCTAGTCGAAACCTCAGATTTGGGAGTTATGATAACAACAAAAAAAGCCACAAGCAGCACAAAAGCAGTCACCTGGAAACCTCTGATGATAACAGACACAAACATAGTAAAGCGAGTCTGAAACATGTGGACCGCAAACATGCAAACAAGACTGTCATCGATAAAGGTAATAACGCTGACAATAAAAACACTGATAGTGAGCATGGATCCTCCTCTGATAAGAATCTGAGAAACTCCCTCAGAAGAAAGTTGCCTCAGATATCCTCTTTGAATTCTTCGAATCATGTCAATGGATCTAAGTCTCCGAGACGAAGGACCAACAAAGCAAAGGATTTTACCATGAAGGAGATGGAAGAGAAGGAAGGGGATATTGTCCAGGTGGGTGATATACATTCACTGTAAAATTTTAAATTTTGAGTCAGCTTAATGATTGAGTGATATGGTTGCACAATTCCTTTGAGCTAACGTAGCTTGTTGTTCTGAGTTAGGATAATATTTCCCTTGTCAAATTTCACAGCGTAGATTGTAGAGCGGTGGGAAGCATTATGTCCAGTATGCTTTCTGGAGGTGAGACTATTGAAATGTTCTCAATTTGGCAGAAAACAGTGTTCAGTATTAGCTTCAGAGTAAAAATGTTTGTTTCAGGTTTGCAGCATGTGTAGACTATGCAGTGTAATACACTGGGTCTCATCTACCAAACTGTCCAAACACTATCCAATTGGCGGATCTGTCTAAAAGTGCACACCATTCTTCAATCAGCTGACAGAATGATTGCATTGTCAGATTTATGTGACAGAAAGCAAGAGAATAGCACAAGCCTCAGACAATCCAACACAAACAACTGTATTTCAAAATCATCCCATTCTGCATTTGGTGCAGTGAAGATACATTGCATAGAATTAGTTCACAGAGACAATGATGCAGATGATATCAACAATCATGAAAAAGTCATCATAACATCTTGGATTTAGACTCTTCCTTCTGAAATCGGATAATAAAGATGTGCATGTAAACCATAGGCTGAACATCAAGCAGCTGCTGTGTAGCAGTGGTCACTGCCAGTTGTATTAAAAACTTCCATACCAATTTAGTGAACTCACTGAACTGTGCAGAAATGTGTGATAATTGAAATTTTATAAAAGGTATTGACGTTTTCCATATGCATAGCTTGGCTGTTAATAGTACTGTTGATTTATCCATCCAATAATAGCCCATAACCATATGATAGAATGTCTATGATTTAGTGAGGTTCATCCCAGGTATGTTGTGTTTTGTGTATATGTCTGCCTGACATACATAGAGCTGGTCAAGTTCACATATGGCCAACACTGACATTGATTATTTTCAAGTGTTAGCAGCACTCATCATATGCTAGCATCCATGGATGCAGATGCTTTTAGTAATGTTTTGTTTATGCTTTCTGCACCATCACATGGATTTATATGAATTTAGATGAATTTTTAGCAATTGATTTAGTTAAGATACCATTGGATTAGTGGGATATATATTCTATCCAGCTATCTTTATATATTTACATTTGCATGCCTTTTCAAATGGTGTTTACCTGTTTTATGGAGTGACACAGATTTCAGCTGATGATCTGGGCTGATAATGACACCAACACATGGCTATGAAAGTTATAATGCAACTGTCATTGTATTGCTCTGATATATGTGTGCATGCACTACTTGAACAAATGGAGATTAGTATTATTATTATGCAATTGACTGATTAAATTGGAAATCTACATACTCGAGGAACAACCTAAGTATGTGTGGACCTAAAACTATGGCAGTTGTATTGACGTTCGTTTTATTTGAATAAATGTAGCCAATGTATACCATTTTCAATGAATTCATGTATATATGTATGTACAAATGTATGTGCATATATTCAAACTTGATACAAATGTCCATTTAGATAGTTTCATTCAATGCCATAGGTTGGATTATACAGCCAAACAAGTGCCATGGATGCTTTGCAAAAGAAAAACACACTTGCATTGAAAGATAGACTGATAGGCCATTGAATGGATGGTTCATAAACCTTGTATGAAATTATGTTTTCTTACTTTTGACTAATTTGAACACCACCTGTTGAAAAGTGCTAGAAATTAAAATATACCAACTCTACATTCTATAACTGCACTACATTATAATTCATGAAGTTGATTTTTAAAAACACATTTCAATGCCTTTTATCAAGCAAACCTATGGCCTGGAAACTTGAATATACAGTTATTCATTATAAATAGTCAGCATTATACACATGGTTACCAATGTATACGATTTGAATCCTTTTTTTCCACACTATCTGGCAAAGGAATATTGCGATAAAAACTTCTGCCTACCAACATTAGTATGCTCACAAGCTCACCTGAATGATATATCAGTTCATAATATCATTTGAAGTTAGATAGATAGATAGATAGATAGATAGATAGATAGATAGATAGATAGATAGATAGATAGATAGATAGATAGATAGATAGATTCACTCATTGAGCCATTCACAGATAGATAGGTGGCCAGAGAGATAGATAGTCAGATGGATGAGTTAGCCTGACATCTATGTAGTCAGACTGACAGCCAGATGGTCAGAAACATAAAGCCAAGTCTGGTTGGGTCCAGGGTTCGACCCTAGAATATAATAAACAACATTCACAGCTGATTAATGAAAATCAATAACTCTACATCATACATTTTGGTACTCTTCATATTTGCACATATTAACATAGAAATACATTCAGATGTACCTTACCAATTGATATGTACTCCTCTGCACTGCTCTGTAGTTGCTTGTTAGTTTGATATATTACACAGAAATGGATTTAGCACCCAACAGAGTCAGAGGTCTTGACAGCCATGAAATTATAGTGTTAAAGTGTAAGGGCTAAATAATGTGCTTATTTCCATGATAAATACCCAAAATACATGGTTGACTGCATACAACTTGACTTCATATGTTAAGTTGGACATTCACTGCTCAGAACTGTTAAATTTCATTTCATATTTGACAACCATAGCCAGCACATGGAAGATATATGGATAAAGTGTGATATCGAGAATGCATTTAAAGATTGATATGATCATACTTCAAAATTAGTGAGTGGGTGAGTGAGTTTGTGTTTTACGCCCCATCAGCACCAGTGTGGGCTATTTAGAGGCAACATACTTCAAAATTAAGATTCAAAAATGATTTGTAACAAATGGATTTGAGAAAAATTGCACATTTTGGATTCGATATATATTTTCATTTAAACATTAATTTAGTTTTTCGAAACTAATTCTGCCTTCCCTGCTTAAAGGCCTAAATGTTGCAAAGGCAATATTTTTAGATTTAAACAATAGCTTTTATAGAAATGCCAGGCTTTATACACGTCAGGTTCCAATTGGGAGTATGATTTTGACCAATTTATCAAGTCTTCCTTTTTTTACAAGACTTCACAAGGTGACAGTAAGTTTTAAAGAGGAAAATGTGACTCTCAGAGTGAAATTTCTTTCATTGGATATAATGCTTGGACGTGCAACACAAGTTTTACCTTTACACCTGATGTGATCATTTCCTGGATCTAATAGTTTATACTATCACTCCATAAAAGTCAACATTACTTTATGACCGAAAAATGAATTGTCTGGACAATATGGTCACTAGCAGTGCTTTGACAGATCTCAATTTTCAAGTCATAAAATATATTCCTGTGCAAATATGGAACTGTGTTTTTGTCTGAGAATTGCTCCATATGTGTTTGTTTTCTGGTCACAGTTCTTGGTGGCCAGAACTGACCTCCTCAAATGGAATTTATGAAAATTCACTAAAATGTTTTGTTGAAGGTTTGCCTCAAGTTATGGCACTAGACAGAAATATTGATTTCAAAAGACCTCTTGAAGACCCATGGAAGCCTTGTTGACAGTTTTGTTGACCATGGGTGCCATCTTGTTTAATTTTTATATTTGATGTTAATATTTACCCCTTGGAAATACATAAGGGTTGGAATGAGGTGCACATGAATAGCAACTGTTAGGTCAGACAGACATGCTGGCCAGTGATGATGAATCCTGGAGACATTTACAGGAATTACATCCTATCTTACCCCGGAATATCCCAACAAGTTATTGAAGCTATACCAGATGACATCAACCAAGGAGAATCTGCTGCTGCTGGTGACAAGAAGGACAGACTAAAGCCCCCAAAAGCAACCATGAAGGACCCCAAGAAGCACAAGCCAGATAGTGGCAAGGGTAGGCTCTCAAGATCCAAGGGGTACACATACATCCCTGGGATATTCTCCCAAGGAAGTAGTGCTGGCAGTTTCAGAGCTAGCAACAGAAGGAAAAAGAAGAAACCAAAAACTAAAAATAATGCTCCTGTAGGATTTGGTTATGACCCTTTTCAGGACTACTACCCAGACCTCGACCAAACCAATGGCTGGGATGTCACCTACCCAAGTGTAGACGCAGAAAATGATATTTATGTGAGTAATGTGATCATATTTCAAGTGGTGTTGGGATGTGTCATCAGGGGCACCAACTGATCTGTTATACTAATTATCCGTTACGAAGCCGGTGCCCGGCTGGCTGGCAGATTGTCAGCTAGGATTTTCCCAGCTGGCAAAGTTGTCAGCTGGAAGTCAATTTTTTGGCGTTCAACTGATAAAATTTGCAGTCAGGTTATGAGAAAGCAGTTGAGGCGGCTGGCTTGGAAAAAAAAGATTCATATTAGCTGGCTGGGAGGTGCTGAATGATGCTTGGGCTGGCTGGCAACCTAGCTGGCAGCATAACAGATGTTTTCTCCCAGTTGCATAAAAAATTGAATCTAAGTGTCACAAAAGATGACATTGTGCAACAAAGACCTTACACTGATATGGGCATTATAATGACACACTGTCATGAGGTGCCTCTGTGTCATCGAAATATAAACCTGAATTCTGTAAAAAGAGCCAGTTTCCATGAAGTGATTGACTGCAGAAAAATGGCACTCGGATAAGGAGTTGGCATGTCCTAAACATATATGCAGTGTGAAATACAACATGAACATTACATTCACTTCAGATTCTCTGTGTGAGTTTATTTGTGTAATTTAAATGCTAGATCGAGATTGGTGCTTTTGGCGATCGCCAATATTTTGTGGGATTGTAAAACAATTCTGAATAGAAAAATCAATTTAAGCCTACTATTTATCAGTACTCCAATTAGCTGACTCATTTGATCAAGACCTCATTTAAAACATTGTGGTATTAATCGGCCTGAGTTATTTTGACTTGTTAGTTCCTCCGCTTAAAACTAAAATCACCTCAGGTGTATGGTCCAACCCTTCAGCTTCCATAATGCAGGAGACCTGGGTGATTCATGAGTTTTAGGGTTCAGCTTCCTTGCAGTCCAATTTCAGGTTTTTTTCTTTTCTTCTTTTTTTTCAAACAAGTGTATCACATGACAAAGATTACGTAAACTCCTATCTGCCTGTCACTTACTCATGATGAAAACATCAAGGGGCATATTGTGTTTCCTGTTCACCACGTGTGTTTTATTTGTTGATGGTTGTTGCCATGACAACGCAACTGCAGGCTGAGTAACGCACGTGCTGCAGAACAAACTGTGTTATTACAATAATGTATGAGTGGGGCTGACAATTTGAAATGTCAAGCCTGAACTCTTAACTGGCTGCTAACATAGACTTAAAATCCATTGCTTTTTTTGGAACATTACACTGTCACGGCCTCAAAATGGCTTCTGAAGTATATATTTATGAATATTAATTATGAATATTAATGATACCAATTTTAAGAACAGATTGTAATTAAGTCATCAATGGTAATTTGTATGTCATTGGGCTCGGTGTGTAACAACAAACAATGTTTGTGAGATAATTTGAAAGTTAAAAAAAAAAAGTAGGCCTATATTGTTTTATGTATACATCTTGATGAAAGTTTCATTCAATAAGTTTGAACTTAACTTTAGTCCAAGAGTGACAAAATGCAATGCCGTTGAGTGATGATCAGGGATTTTAAATTGAAAAGTCTACTTAGCGGGCTTCACAAATAGTTTGAAATGAAAAAAAAGGAACTTGATGAGAGCCAATCCTAATATGATGGGAGGATAAGAAAGAAAGAAAAGTTCTAATACATTTGAAGCCTTATTAAAGGAAGTCAGAGAGTGACACCACAGCCACCAGAGGGCTTTTGCACTGCTCAGGTGTTGATATGGTGATTTTGTCTCACCTGGTGATAGTATTGGAGAATTGCCTGTTATTATGATACCAATTCAGTCTTTGTTCTTTGCTTGTATACTTACTTTTTCTTCTTTTGGTCCTTGTTTCCCTCATAATGTTTTTGTTTTAATGTATCATTTTTTTCTCCCTTCCTTGCTTCCTTCCTTCTTTAATTAAGGCCTTTGTTCCTTCATTCGTCTGTTTGTTCATTTGTTTGTTCCTTCCTTCCTTCCTTCATTTGTTTCGTTTGTTTGTTCCTTCCTTCCTTAGTTGATTCCCTGCCTCCTTACTTCCTTCCCTACCTCCTTCCTCACTTCCCCACTCACTTCCTTCCTCACCTCCTTCCTCATTTCCTTTCTCACTTTCTGGTGCTGATGGGGCGTAAAACACAAACTCACTCACTCACTCCTTTCTCACTTTCTTCCTCATTTCCTTCCTTCCTTCCTTTCTCCCTTCCCTTCCTAATTGATTTCTTGCTTCCTCGCTTCCTTCCTTCCTTCTGAGTGACCCATGACCATAACACTTTCACAAGCAGCCAGGGGCAATGTTTTGATAGTGTAAAGCCCTTGGGCAAACTAGCTGCTCAAACATGTTTCCTTGCTACTGACCTTAACTTTAGTCTGGCTTTGTTCTGCTGATATATTGCAGTTATTCTATTAAATGTCTCATTTAGCAATGAGTTAAGTCAGCTTTCTTTGAAAAATATGGTTCATCTACCAATAACCAATTATGTCTAAAATTCTTTTTACTTTTACTTTTTCTGAGCTTGATACATATATATATATATATATATATAAATATGTATTTTAAACTGCTACATGCCGTTTAAAAAAGGACATGCAATTAATTTTTGGTTTATCTTGTGATATTTATCTGTTGTTCTTCCATTTATTTCTGGGATTTATGAGGCATAACATCTCACAGGTGAGGATGTCTCACAGTTGCTGACAATTGACAGTAACAATATGAAGAAAATAATAATCTAATCTGCATTGTTATCTTTACCTTTATAGTATAGTTGTTTCTTTTCAAAACTATTTAAGTACTCAATCAGTACATTTGAATGATAATGGAGATAGCAGTATGTATGTCAATGTGCAATATGTATGCACAAGGCTATGCATGGGTCTGATGGTCTGCCCAGGTGAGCTTCTGTTGACATGAGAGGCTGACACCTGGCGTTATCATGGGAAAATATAGGGAGGGGCTACCCCAGAATGTATGAAAACTTGGATCATAACATAAGTTTGTCTGGTGTCTGTGGATTATAGATTGTGAAGTTGTCATTCATGGATTTACTGGAATAATGGATGTGAATACTGGATACAATCCTTCTACATGTTGAGTTGTTAAAAGTTGATAGCCAACATATGATCACCAGAGCAAAACTTAAGTGTATATTTTACCTGAATTAGATCTGTGCACTGGACTGCATGCTCCACACAGCACACACAGTAGGTCACATACTATCAAGCATGGAGTGTATATAAATATTGCACATACCTTCTTCTTGGACATGTTTAAGTTGTAAAACTATGCAAAATAATCAACACAATCAACAGCAAGATGATGATGGAACTAGAGAGAGAAAGACCTCAGAAACAGAAACAGCCACAAGAAGAAGTCCAGGATTCCTTTTGGGTACCAATAGAAAATGAAAGAAAACTCACAAGAAGTTTTAGCCAATCAACTGACAGCTCCTATGGAGAGCCCTCGACTTCTGCTCATGGTAGGGTGATAGAGAAACCCACCACAACCAAAACTGCCCCTCCAAGACTGTATAAGGTACGCCGCTGAACTAATTACTAGTCATTTTGGTGATAAACGATTGTCATGTTTAAATACCATCATGATTCACCTGGCTGATGTCAATAACCTGTTATATGACTGTCCATACTGACATGCTATCATTACTTTTAATGTTAGGGTGTCATCTTATGAACATGTGAATTGTTGATTGTGTCTTGTCTATATGTATGTCATGTAGCTGAGCAAAATCAGGGCGTATTAATTAGGTTTATACAATTTTTTGCAAATTGCATGATATATGTGCAATTGTATACTTATATAGATGAGCAAAATCAATGCATAACTCAGAAGACAAGACAATGTACAGCTCTCCTACATTGCCCAAAAAATTGTTTGGGGTTCCTTGGCTTAAGTTCTTGTGAATACCGTAAATGATTTTCAGTGATGTGCTATCAAGAATGCCACATTTGACATTTCCAAATTCCCTAATAAATGAACTACTTCTGGTGTAGTATGGATAAAAGTGAATTGATGGTCAATGATGGGTGGCTGACAAAAATGAGAGGGAAAAAAATATCCGGATGAATGATGAAGAATACGAACATGTACTCATGTATTGTTCTTTTCACAATGTCCCATTCACTAACATAATTGCTTAGGTATTTTCTTAGCAATAGCTCTGTCATGTTTATGGGAGAGCGTTATTAATATGTATCACATTAAGACAACAGCTGGCCCATCTTGGTCATTGTAAGTTTGCATCTGAGCACTGTAGTGGCTCATATAATAGAAACATTGCAAAAAAATGATTTGATTACATTTGATTATTGATTAGTGTGTTTATCATAACAGCTAATGTCAATGGTATATTCAATATCATCACACTATGTGTGTTAGTATTACAGATTTTGATTATCTTCACATTCTTCATTAATTTACTGTGCTCTTTATAATACAGTGGTTGCAATGGGCAGAATGGGATTTGCCAAAATTCTGTGACATTGTCAGTATAGAAATCTCATTTATAGGGGCACTCATTAGCAGAGCTAGAAAAATGAGAATTTCCAGGTAATTTGATTTTAAAAGTATGAAAAAATCCAAACAGTTTCAAATTAACCTTCAACTTGGTTGTGTGATGTCTCCGGCTTAAAATGTTTTGTTCTTGTCAATTATGGTTGATTAAGTGCTTAGCATATGTAGCGACATAGGTGACAATAAAAAAACTAATTAAATGAGTTAAGGTACTTCATCAAATAAGAAGATTAGGAGACCAATAGAAAACTGTCAATGATGTGGAGAAGTCAGTTTGCAAATTGACAATTAGAAAATTAATTTTTTCTAGTGGACTACCAATCTGAAAAGAGCTCTAGTATGTTATTTGGTGGATATTGAAGTATACCTTATAGTGATACTTAAACTTTATTTTTCACATTTGTATATTAATTGTTCTCATTCCTCCTGTAGCTAATGTCATTATGAAACATTAGAACACGCTTCAATGAGAACATATATAATTTTTATGACCAATTCTAGTAGTAATTTCTACGATGTTACAACACACAGTCATGTTAAACATCTACTTGCAACACTTTGTGAGCTCCAGGAGTCTACTGGTTGACAGAGACAATCATAGACTACTAGTCACACTTACAGACTAAATAGTCAGTCCTCAATTAAACAGCTTCCCAAATATATTCTTTTCACTGCAGTTGAGGGAGCTCAGCTAGCCAAGGATATGGCTATCACAATTCCAATAATTCAATGACCAGTTATACTGGGATTTCAAGATGCTAGTTCGTATATGGTAAGAATGACAAACAATATAGTTACGGTTCACAGATAGACTAAAAGGGTAATTTATTGTAGGTAACAGAAGCTTATATAGTAAAAAGTACAAACAGGTAATTGGAGGATGGCAATAGCCAATCAGAATACAGTTTTAAACAATGGGGCATTGCCCCTATGCATTGTATACACAGTATGTGGGTTCAGTGATTCTGGGCTCCAGGTTTCATAACCAGAAAGGTGCTAATTGGTAAAGTGCAATTAACTTCCCTTAGATAATTGTTACTAGCTTTTATCCCCCCAATTCATCTTAATTCCCAATAGACAGAATGCTGGATCACAGAGAATTGTCAGATGCCTTGGTTTGGCAAGGCCTTTGTGTTGGGGCTTATAGATAGGCCCAGCATGATAAATGGTACAACAATATAGAGGATTAAAATTAGGGCCCTTTGTGTAACTTGCTGTCACAAAGGGCAAGCCATATGTGAATGGACTTTAATTATATGGTATCTTAAATGTGGACAATTCTCTGGACTGGCAAACTTGTATAATGCATTAAATGCATAGAAATTACTCTTGGCCAAAATGTACCAACTTAAATGCAGAAAAGATATATTACCCAACTTTTGGATCCAAGCCTCACTGATCAAGGTAAATACATAGAAGTGCTGTAGGGAAGCTCTCACAAATAGATCTAAGGAATATATATAAAATGGTATTCATAATTGCATGTATGCTTTTACATTGGTTATACCGTGCCCCAGCTGTGTGATACTTGTTAGGACACAGCTTTGGGTTCTACCAAAAGTTATCAAAAAAAAAAAATAAGTAAAAGATGCAATTAATTAAACAATGCTTGCTCTCCCAAGGATTAAAGGCCGGTGTGTCACAAAAGACTCACACCAAACATACCAAGTATACGACATTAGCCTTTAACCAGCAAAATTTAAATACAGTGATTAAATGACAGTTGTGTAACTGATAAAATGCGTTGGCCGACAATAGGCTTAATAAAAAGGGTTAATCTTTAGTTACACAATGATAGGGCTTCAAAAGACATTATCAGTAATTCCCATTGACACCCTAGTTGGTGGACAATGGACAGTAATCCTCAGTAATCTAGAGTAAGATAACTTCTATACATCAATGGCATGACAATCTGTCATGGTACGCAAAGGATGATGCGTAATTGCACCATGGCTAATTTGTGATGCAATTCAATACAATTTAATCTATTTTGTTATATAATATAATACAAGTAATTCTACACACATATTTGAGCTTCCCTTAGACAGCGTGAACCATAAAAAAATATTTTGATGTTTTATGCACACACATGGACATGACATAACATAAACGTAAATGACAAACAAAATGACAGATAACACGCACTGATACATCGACTTACAGATAACATATAAACATCAAACATATATACGCAGATAATGACACATATTAACACATGATGGCGCTGCTAGTTTGGTCTTTTAGATACCAGACCGCCATCCTACCAATTAAAGGAAATATGATGGCTATAACGTAGGTTTAAGGTGACTAAGCTTAGGACGTCTACGTTAATCTATTCCCTAAAATTGTAATGATAACTAGTTACTATGTGTAGCGCCGGGGACTAAATTGGGGATGAAGTTTCTCAGCCTACCACTTCGGACTTCCCAATTAACCTGGCGCTCACAAATGGAAATTTCTAATTATCTAATTTACTTAGTGTGGTGACTAAACTTGGGCTTGAAGCGCCGACCAGGCTTAATGGCTCCAAGTTGACCTTCCTAAGGTTTACTAAAATACAGTAAAATGATAGAAAAATGTTGTGATTAATGGGTGCCCTCGACTTGGCAAAGCCCCTTATAGTGGATGTGTCATTTAATGGTAAATGAGAAAAAAAAAATAAATAAAACTCATAAGTTTTGGAGAAAATTTGAAAAACTCCTAGAATCTCATGCGCAAGTTACTCAATAACTGCTTGAGCATGTTAAATTGAAATCCATGACTTCAGTCTATAAAAACCTATTGTAGGAAAATTTGACTGTTAAAAACCTACCAGGAAAATTAGACTGAGAACTGTTTTGATATGACATAAGTTGTAAAATTAACAATTGACATTATAAGTAAAAGGGTGATATTATACAATGTGATTATTGCTTTGTTGTCATTTTAAACTACGTCCCCTCATCGTGGTTCCCTGTTCTAGTTTTAGATTGTGTTTTCAGGTACGTCCACGTGGAGGTTCGCTTAAAATGACCTAGTTAAATTTAACAACGTTTTGGCAATGTAAAAAAAAATGTTGACATTAATACAATGAGCCCCCACAAATATTGCACAGAAATTTTGACCACCGTAGATATAACGTTGACGTGCCATTTTGTTTATAGTGATAATCTTCAATTGTTTGAAGAAAACAATAAAATTGGTACCAATGGCATTTTGATATATTTATATAATAATTCGGGCAGTGTGGAGTCAGCTTCCTGCGAAAACCTAGGACGAAATGGAAGTAGTCTCCTTTACCCTACTGATGCGATGGTAATTTGGCAAATAATATTTGTTATATTGACGTTTACAGAGGAATAGTGATTTAGAATTTGTTTACACAATAATAAACTTATATTAAGTGACACAATAATGAGTAGATTGTAATTCATAATTGATGTTGGTGGTAACTTTGCATGGTATGCTGTTTAACAGTGCAGACTTGATTGAAATTGTCACCTTCTTTTAAAAAAAACCTTTGTTTATAAGGAAAAATGAATTTTAAGGTGATAATAAATTGTGTTTAAGAGCCCAAAAACCTCTTCGAGGAAAAGAGCTCACAACTGTTAAAATACTTGGTGCGGAAGCAAGAAAATTATACTGATAGATAGCTAAGAATGTATACTATTGAGGTAAATTAGTTGTAAACCTTCGCTAATGATTTTAGATGAGATATAAGAATTATTGTTTTGGGTCTTAAAATTTGCGACTAATGTTTACATTTGACAATTTGTCAACAAAAAAAATGCTGCGTCATTGTGCTGGTCACGTTTCAGCGGTGACATCAAAGAGCTTGACACGTGGGTGGGCATGGTTGTTGCGTAATCTTACTTAATAGGCAATCGAGCCCAGAGAGGTCACTGGGGCATTTTGAGTGCAAAAGATCCAATGTATTAGAAGACATAGAATAAAATTTGATATGAAAGTCGCACAGTATCGTCTTGGAACTGGCTTGTCGACTGTAATTTGTGGGGTAAAATGCGGTTTTATGTCCCTAAGTTGTGCACTACATACTAAAGAATGATTACTGCGTACGGCTTATGTGGACAATGATTTGTAGTGAGGTAATGATCAGTTTTAAAGTAGGTTTCAAGATGACTATTTGTCATAAAAAAAATTTGTGCATACAGATACGCATATGTAGACCTCAGCTGCTCTATTAGGGAGCACCTAAACTGAGTCTTGGTACATAGAAAAATACAATGATAATAAATGACATAAATGAGGCGCATTTAGGTGCCCTAGCCCTTATAAATCCTCGATCTTAGAAAACACATATTCTGAATGATAAATCTGCATAATGATAATTACTTTCCACGAAATGACCATCTCCTAGCAGCAAAATGTTTGTCACAGCCAGGTATGTTTGGGACATCAAATGGTCGTTAAAATTGGCTGATCACTGCAGTTGATCAGACCTAGGGGCATCGTTCTCAGGATGTTAACCTTTACATCACAAGTGTTAACTTAAATTGGCTAACTTCAGCGACTTTGTTGACAGTCGATGTGCTCCATAGTGGTTCTGCAATCAGTGGGAAGGGGAATAGAAGGATATAAGTTATTGTGGGGGGCCTGGTGGGTTGATGATTGGTTGGTTCTACTTGTTGAGCACCATTTGGTTGATAGTTCTCTGTGAGAGCTAGGTTCTCAGAGAGAGGATGGTTCTCGGGTGCTTGTTGTGCCATTGCCCTTTTATATTTTGATGTTAACCTTGCCACCAGGTGGCGTCCTTTTAATGCAACAACAGCCAATAAGAACCACAGGCATACAATTAAACTAACATTTATGAAGGATAAATGATTGTTAATGTGGCCAATGTGAGATGTTTGCTTGACCACGTGGGCAGAATTTAAATGTGATAATTCGGTGAAGATGGGTCCTGAAGCTGTGTCAGGGACTATTTGGGGAAGGGCTAATTCCACGGTCTTGTCAGTGTATCTATATTTAAAGTTAAAATGGGATGTTACATTGACCGTGGGCATGATATAACGTCTCTTCATATATAAATGACCAATACAGGCCACTGTCCATCCATCACCAATAATTTGACAGTCTTTGAGACATGTCACGTTGTACGTACCTAGGGGCAAATGTATGTGAGATTCTGGTTTCCCAGCACACCTGATAAGTATAGGTTATTCACCTAGGGAGAGGCAATATGTGATTTATCCAGCGAGGGCGTTAGCCCGAGCTGTGATAAACACATATTGTCGATCCCGCGGTGAATAACTGGCTTATACCATAAGACAAAACTGAAACTTGTCATTTGTTGCTGTGGTTTTTCACAGCTTCACTTATTATTCTCCCATGGGAGGATAACTGGACAACAAAGAATATGGGTTTTATTGCAGTGAAATACTGGCTCATGATTGGCTGACAGAGGTGTCGAATGGTATAATTAAATTTATCCCTAGGGAGACTACAGCGTATTGGTTGGTTGCAAGAGTGCTGACGAGTGGCTTGTCTTTTAGACTTCTAATTTCCACTTTGCAGCCAGTAGTCAATTGTGGTCTGTTTGTTAGCAGACCTCTAATGCACTTCATTCTGGTAATTTGAAATTCAATATCTGAATTGCACAGAGTAGGCCGGAAGCCGGTACAGGCCGTCGGCTGGAAAATATTGCCAGAAATAGTGTCTAATGCATAAGTTTTATCGACTACTACTGTTACATGATAATTAGACTGATTGAGGGGTACACCACAGGAAACAACATTAAACAGAAGATATGGCCGAGAGGCAACAAGAGGAATGACAATTTGATAAATCAGCTTGTCAGCCTCAGTTAAAATGGCATTTACACTCAGAAAACGATACAACCATTGTAATGAACCTCCCACCTGGAATTTCTTTTGTGCATGAGACAGGATCTCGTTGAGTTGATCCTCGTTGAGCAGATCTCTGGTGAGTCGACCTAGTTGGAGTTCGGTCCTCTGGCGATGAAATGACTCGACTTGGGATTGATACTGCTCGGCGGCCAGTTCGAGCACAGCAATGTATCTGTCCAAGTCAGTGATGATTTCGATTAATGAGATTCGATGGGTGTTTTCGTTGATGGCGCTCGATAGCTGGAGAATTGCTGAATTTAGTGCCATGACCTGCTGGTCCATTTGCTGTTGTTTTACAGCTAATTTAGATATGAATGCTCTCGTCTGGTTCACGACTGAGGCAAGATTATTCGCCCTTGGCTGCAAAAAGGTCGTCATTTTTGCGAACCAAGGCCTCGATGTTAGAGTCTGAAATGAGGGGGGGGTCGGTCCCCGAGCGAGCCTATTATCTGCCTCCTAGGTAATAGCTCGAATGCATGCCCTTTCCATGAAAGCATGCCTTGGCCATAATCAATAAGAGCACCATCTCGCCTCAGTACGTCTCGCCCCAAGATCATACCATGGCCGATGCCCTCCACAACAGTCACATTGAATGCCCCCACACGCAATTCAGTCAATTCTACTACACCGACAGTCTTGATTTCACCCCCAGTGACGTTACACAATTGCATGGTCGGTGGGTTAATTTTGGGGATGAAACCAGCCAATTTACAAAAATTGTCAAATTCTTGGCGCCTTAGAACGCTCCTTGTTGCTCCGGTATCTAGAAGCGCTGTACAATTACAATGTTCGAATTCCAGCTCGACATAGACCAAGGAGTCGACGTCTAAGGCGCTTATTGGCCCCCCTGGTAGCGAGGTCCTCGGTGACTACGCCCCTGGTTTCTGTTGTTCTGCCTGGTCCTATCAGAAATACGTTTTCGACAATCTGTAGCAATGTGACCAACCTTTCGACAGTAATTGCAGATGGGATAGCCGTCCTCCGAGAATTTGTTCTCTATGGGCCCTTGGGCGCTTTGGTCCAGATGCTGCTGGTCATAGTGGGCCATCGGTGCTCGGCGGTTGACATAAGCATTTGGTGTGGGATGGTAGTATCCCTGGGGCTGCTGTGGCTGTTGTCGATGCGACTGGTGTTGTTGTGGTCGGCTGTTGTGATGTCGGCCGTTGTCATGTCTGTGCTGTTGTGGCTGGGATTGAACCCTGTCCTTCTTGAGGTCATCCCTAAGACCTTGCAGCAGTGCCGTCATCTTAGTAAATTGATGAGTTAGGCCAGTGATCTGACGCTTGCTGTCTTGATCCTGCAAGTCTTGGGGGGGCGGCTGGCGATCTCGGGGGGGTTGTTGTCCCCCAACGGCTCCGACTTCCATCGGTTCTTCGAACCTTTGGGGCTGTTGTTGGCCAGAAATTAGGCCCTTCTCACGTGCCATTTGAATCCTATTTTGGTTGGATTCTAGTTGACACACCTTGTGGATAGCCAGCTCAAAAGTCTGAGGGTAGCCCTTTTCGATGAGTTTGATGGCCAGTTTATCATCGGCGAGGCCCTTGATATAGTATTCAATGAGGAGCCGTCGTTCTGCGTCCTCTCTAGCCTCATCTCTTGCCAGTGGGTAGGCAAGTTCGACCG
Source organism: Platynereis dumerilii (assembly GCA_026936325.1). NCBI lineage: Eukaryota > Metazoa > Annelida > Polychaeta > Phyllodocida > Nereididae > Platynereis > Platynereis dumerilii. The sequence continues at coordinate 49,345,759 of JAPTHN010000002.1, forward strand.
CCTTCCTGTAGCGTCTGCCATAGGCCGCCGTTGTTTCGTAGGCAGTCTGCTTCATGTGTTGGACTTCATGTTTGAGTTTTTCGTCTTCCTGGGACGAGAGGAACTGGGTCTGTACATGGAGTTTGACCTCCTCCCATGTGGCAAATAGACGTCTCTCATGAGTCCTCAGAAATCGCTCGATCTCTTCTCTGAGATCGGCCGTGGCTGACGTTGTGGCCACCAAAATTGTTTGTTGTGTATAGGGCAAGGTAAGTTCCACTTCCCTAATCCAATTGCGGACACTTTGTGATGTGCTGCCATCACATGATGGAACTCGTTTGGCACAATCCAAGGCCTGTTGTCTGTCCTCGGCCAAGAGTTGTTGTTGCAGGGCCCTGTGCTGCAAATCTAAGACTTCTTGGTGTTCTTTCTTAGATTGGTACATAAAATGGTCTCTAAGGACTCGTTCTTGCCTGAGATACTCGACGAATGTGATCTCGGGTAGTGCGTGTTGGGCCTGCTCGTTGTCCTCGACGGGTTCTGGGTCCTCTCCTCGGGCCACTCGGGCTGCCGCTGCTTCTTCGTTGGCCCTTCGTTGGGCTTCGACGTGGGCCCTTTGTTGGGCTGCCATCTCTTGCTCTCTTCGTTGGAGCTCGATGAGATGGGGGTTGTCGGGGTTAAAGGGCGGGTATGGCATCTCGATTGCCTTGTAGAATTAATCCTTGCGAATGTAAAAAGTAGTCAAGGGACCTAACTTTGAGCTAAGGGAGTGTTTGTAGAATCTCGAAGCCCATGTGTTTTGGTAAAATTTGTCTTCGCGCCTAGTACTTTCAACTAATTGATGATCTTGTAGTACTTCCAGGATTGTGTTTTGGTATAAGTTGTGTTTTTCAAATATCCAGACTAAAAAAAAAAATTTTGGCTTGTAATATCCACTATGTACTCACTGTACTGCTCCAATATGTTCACAAAAAGTTGACTCTGTTCAATTCACTCAGGGTACACCATTGTGAGCTCCAGGAGTCTACTGGTTGACAGAGACAATCATAGACTACTAGTCACACTTACAGACTAAATAGTCAGTCCTCAATTAAACAGCTTCCCAAATATATTCTTATCACTGCAGTTGAGGGAGCTCAGCTAGCCAAGGATATGGCTATCACAATTCCAATAATTCAATGACCAGTTATACTGGGATTTCAAGATGCTAGTTTGTATATGGTAAGAATGACAAACAATATAGTTACGGTTCACAGATAGACTAAAAGGGTAATTTATTGTAGGTAACAGAAGCTTATATAGTAAAAAGTACAAACAGGTAATTGGAGGATGGCAATAGCCAATCAGAATACAGTTTTAAACAATGGGGCATTGCCCCTATGCATTGTATACACAGTATGTGGGTTCAGTGATTCTGGGCTCCAGGTTTCATAACCAGAAAGGTGCTAATTGGTAAAGTGCAATTAACTTCCCTTAGATAATTGTTACTAGCTTTTATCCCCCCAATTCATCTTAATTCCCAATAGACAGAATGCTGGATCACAGAGAATTGTCAGATGCCTTGGTTTGGCAAGGCCTTTGTGTTGGGGCTTATAGATAGGCCCAGCATGATAAATGGTACAACAATATAGAGGATTAAAATTAGGGCCCTTTGTGTAACTTGCTGTCACAAAGGGCAAGCCATATGTGAATGGACTTTAATTATATGGTATCTTAAATGTGGACAATTCTCTGGACTGGCAAACTTGTATAATGCATTAAATGCATAGAAATTACTCTTGGCCAAAATGTACCAACTTAAATGCAGAAAAGATATATTACCCAACTTTTGGATCCAAGCCTCACTGATCAAGGTAAATACATAGAAGTGCTGTAGGGAAGCTCTCACAAATAGATCTAAGGAATATATATAAAATGGTATTCATAATTGCATGTATGCTTTTACAACTTGTTACAACGCCTGTTTCTTGATAGCTTGTGGCATGCAAGCCTAAATGCAAACTCCATTACTTGACTTAATGTAGCATGTCAATAGCTTTACATTGTTCAAATACAAATAAGAGGCTATAATTAGCCATCCTAGATTTGAGATATTTAAAGTGTAGCTGTTTAAATATAGTATTGCTGAGGTCAGGTGAATTTGGCTTTAGTATTTGAAGTCCAGACAGAAGGACAGACTCAATATATTATACACTGTAGACAGTCAGATGGCATGAGTAGATAGATAGGTAAATAGGCTCTTGATAAATGTTTAGTTTTGTAGTTTTGTAGCTAGATATAATGTTTAAGTAGAATGTGGCTATGTAGAAAGAGGATAGACAGAGAGTTAGATCAATAGATAGATAGGCAGATGGATCAATGAAGACAGGCGTGCAATATAGACTTATAGATCGACAGACATATTTATAGATTGATACATTAAATAGATAGATAGACAGATAGATAGATAGATTGATAGATTGATAGATAGATCAAGCGTTTGACCGATAGATCGATCGTTTGACCGATAGATAGATAGACAGATAGGTAGATTTATAGATTTATTTATAGATTTATAGATTGACAGATTAGAGAAATAGATAGATAGATAGATAGATAGATAGATAGATAGATAGATAGATAGATAGATAGATAGATAGATAGATAGATAGATAGATTAAAACCTTTTGTTTTCCAGCCTCTAATGGTTCTAATGAATTTTCTGTCATGCAGTTTCTGGGAGAGTGCTTCCTGAATATCTCTACCCAGTTAACAACAATACTGTCAGTGTGTTTGAAGTTTTGCAAAATGTTTTCACCAAGAACTCAAGGCTGGTATTGTACCATATTTCCAACATTGTCAAGGAATTTATACAATTTTCATGTGTTTTATTCGGTGTGCCTTTTTTTGATAACGTTCACTTTCAAAAGATACCTATATGTTTGCACATTTCAAGACATAAAACTTCTTTATAAAGTAAATATTACTGGGAAATTAATATTGCCCTTAGAAAGTTAATACTCCTGGGATATTGAGAAGGACTGAGCTGGGTTTTTTTTGGGAGATGGGGCTGATCATAAATATCATGCTGAGATTGCAGGCTATCCAGTTATTCAGTTTTTGTCCAAGACATCACCATGGATCTCACAGTTCAGTTAGTTGAAATGGGTCATAATTGAAAAGATTATGTACCATTCTTTAACCATTTCTTCTTCCTTTGTATGCTCTCAGAGATATCTGAATGGGTTATTATGGTTTCCACTGATGCATGTGATTGAACTATTATTGGAAAACTAGGTGGTTTTGATGAAGTAACCATGTGGACAAACTCCTCAAACAAATGTTATTTTGAATTCTTCCATTGGTTTATTGTATATTGTGTGACTTAATGGTCTGGTCGTGCGATATAGATGCAAATGGTTTTCCTGTAGCCTGTATTTTCGTGTCTACTGTCTAACAAATATATTTTATGGAATAGGTAAATTGCTAGTTAAATCCAAGTTAAAACATATTTTCTTCTACAAGGATGGAACCTGACTTCTGGAATTTTGATAAGACGGTCACACACACATAATTGATCCATCTGTTAATCTATAAGAATTGAAAGACCCAGAATAAGTGTCTGATCAATATCATATTTTTGCAAGGTTTCTCTCTGACATTTCTATTGTGAGTTTACTGACTTCAGGAATTTTAATCCTAGATAGTAACAAGCTGGTGAAGTACAGAAATTAGCCCCAAAAGTAATTCTATACCAGTATATCATTGAGTCTCTAATTGCTTTAAACTGCCCCTTGCCAAACTAGATCCATTTCTATGTAGTCATTTTTGCAAGCTCTGGTAGGTTTTAACATTTGGAATTCTTATCAGATCTACCTTATTCATTGATATATTCAAATGCTTATTCATAGCCTATCAGTTACAAAGATCAGGCATATTACCATGATTGTAAATGTGTAGGGGAGAGCGGGGCACAGTGAGACACTTTTTTTATTTTCAAGTGTTCCAAAATGTTGGCAGTAACGAGTTGAATGAGATCAGGTCTACATTATAGGTAATGACGTTGGGTATATTGTCAAGTAGTTTCAGGTTCCTACCTTTTACAGGTTTGGAGAAATTTTGAGTTACGTCAATGCTTGTTAAGTGTCTCACTGTGCCCCGTGGGCGGGGCACAGTGAGACAGCAGGCGGGGCACAGTGAGACAGGGCATCTGCTGCCATAACCGCCGATACTCGGATCCTGCAGAATTGTTCCATCAATTGTTGCTACTGAAACTACTGTACTCTTATAAAAGCAGCTGGCTAGGTGATTTTTTAGGTCCGTTTTTGAGCATGTTTCGAAACTTCATTGCACAGGACACATGCACGACTTATTTAACCTGCCGCACCTGTTACATACTAATCAAAATTCATTCTGATGCTTCTCTTTGAATATGAATCACTAAAATCAGGAGTTTATTGTTGGCATTTTGTTTTTTTATAGTGAATTGTATGCTATGCCTTACATTCAGGTCGTTTCGAGTGTATTTTACCATGTCTCACTGTGCCCCGCCTCCAACTGTCTCACTGTGCCCCACGCAGCTCTTTTTATAAAATTTTTGAATCCTGCGGACCAGATGCCTGTATTGTGGTTCATTATCTCACTAAACTAAGGCAAATAATCAAGGTTTGAATTCCTGGCAATTGATTTGCGTTATACCATTTTTCTTGGGAATTATAACAAAAAATCGTTTAGCAAAATTATTTACTTTTATCGGCTAAAAACCTAAATATTGAAATTCCACTCTCGATATGCTGTGGAAGCATTCCGGATATAGGTCAGACTCTCACTTACTTACTTTTTGTACTATACAAAAGAGGGTTGATCTGTAAACAGTACCAGCTAGACGCTACGGGCTTTGTCTCACTGTGCCCGCCGTCTCACTGTGCCCCGCTCTCCCCTACATTTATGCATAGCCATGGCAGGTACCTTGTGCCTGCCATGGCATAACAAACAAGTTTAGTCGTTCACCAGCTATGGCAAAGCCCAGTTCTTACTGAGGAGATGGGAGAGCCAGTTGGAGTCCTCAACATGTTAAACATTTACGCGTGTGAGGGATCTTTTACTTGCTAAGCATATACACTGACCCAATCGATACAAAGGGCTGTTAGTTTAATGTCTCATCTGAACTACATCCAGCTGGGATGTTGTTCTTGAAGGTCCATTTTTGTTTTGGATTCACCACGGGATTTGAACCCATACAGGCGAAGATCTTCGGCAGAGCAGGCTTGGACTGTGACCACTTGCTTCCCAACTACCTTAGTAGCCGGATGATAGATAGATAGATAGATAGATAGATAGATAGATAGATAGATAGATAGATAGATAGATAGATAGATAGATAGTCTGGCATGCTGGTAGGTGTACCTTTATAAAGAAGAAAATAGTAAGACATTTCTTAAATAAGCCTTACATAATATTATAAAGCGAATGACAACGGAGCAAGTTTATAAATCAGACATGCATAATGTGGTAACTCATGTCATGACAGTGTAGTGTAGCCAGACAAAGTGTGTACATTTCATCATATTTTGCATCATATATTTTGTCCATCACATTATCATGGAGTGCCAATAGTCCACCTCTATGTATGGTGGCATGACATGGACATTTCTTGGCCCACACCTCAACAGGTCAGGCCGTGCCATGCAGGTATGCCCTTCTGGGAGCTTATGTTAGTCTGACACAATATGCCAGTCAAACACCCACGAAATGGGCTTTTCTACATCCACATTTATGTTTTGCTAGCCACTAAACATGAACCCCCGAAGCATAAACCCTAGAAATTTAAAAGGGCTTTAAGTTTAAAAGGACTTTCAGTTTGTTGTGAATGTAATGTATGCTCATGGACAGTCATGGTCTGAGATTTGTATAGAAGCCATTCTAAACATAATAAAAGAGGTAGAACTAATATTCCTGGTATATAGATATGTTCATGTATAATGCTATGGGGCTCTCTGTTGTCATCTTTTTTTGCTCATGGTTAGGGAATAGGGATGTCTGTATTACCATTTTTGGACCCTTCAGAATTCAGTACTGTTTGGTAGATATCTAAATTTATTGTATTTTTCTCATTTTGATTGAGCCATTTTCTAGATTTGTCGATTTAAATGTCGATGTTAAATTTTTCTTATTGATCTCCTGTTTGGTTTGGAATAAGTATTATTCTGGAGTCTAATTATAAACTGAACAGCAAAATGACTATAAATGCCCGTTGGACAGACACTATGTCTTTTTATAAAAGTTTTCTTTTGTAGTTCAGAATATATTCTATTTTCTGCCAACACCAAGGCTGTATGCATGTACAAACCAGTTCATATTTGAAAACATTTCCTCTATTTCCACTGGCCTTGTCTAGTGGTTGCTCAGTGGGTCAGTACCATTGTAATTCTTATAAGCCCTGAAGGTGGAGTCTAACACCTGCCTATAAAAATGTCCCTTGATCTCTGACATTAGCAGGTCATTAAGGTCACTCTCTTCCTCTATTCGATTTATGGATTTTGAAAAGGGGGATTCCTACAGAATTTCACGTTTTGCAGAAAAGTGTTATGCTCCCAATTGGTGACAAGGTGTTTTCCAATTGCATTATGCCCCTGTTCCCTTATGCCCTTCCAGTTTCAAAATTGTGGAGTAAAATGTTGCATGTATCAATGTATGGAGTATCATGTAAATTGTAAAATGGACATGCTGAAGTATTAAACATGAGGTTATGCATTTTATACTGATGAAAATATACAACTTAAATTTCATACATTTTACAGCATTTCTATGCACATATAGACATTTACATTGACATGATGTATTTGAAATACATGCATGCTATTTTGCTACATGATATGTGATCTGTAGAATCATTAATCCACACATTATGGAGTACAGTGTATTCTATTGAATATATATAGCTACATTAATCAAGTGATATTTTGACACATGTACATGTATGTATGTCCTTAGCCTTACATGTAGGTTAATACACTTAGTATTGAACACTGCTTTGTTACAAGTTTGACATTGCATTGTCTGGGACCACCAGTTTGCTGTAACCCAACATCTGCCAAAATATTTAGTCTAAATACAAAATGCTGGGTGATATCTCACTTTGGGGGACACAAGTAGCTGCTCAGAAAACTGTCCTTGTTTTTATAAGATGCCATAACCCCAAGGAATGCTTCTGATTTTTTTCATCTGATATATAATGGACCAGGAGAGGCAGCACTTCAGAGCAGGAGGAGATAGTTGCTCTGCTGGCTGTATATTATATATAGCCGCAGAAAGATTCCAGATTCCTTTGGTGATGCTATTTTTTGTGATTGTTTGATATCAATGCAGTGTTTAAGATCAAAATATTGCCAAACTATTGCTTGTCCCAAGACTGCTGGAATAGGTTGCTCATTTAGGCATGAAACCTTGCTAATATTTTACACAAGAAGGAGTCTTTGACTTTTTTAATCAGTAGAAATTTTAGAGATGGTGCCACTTGTGTCATGATTGGTTTCTGGTTGGTTTGAAGAGTGAAGAAGTGAACCGTTTGTGCTTATTAACCTGGCTCTATTTCGATTAGCAATCCAACTTCTCCCAAGAAGTCCATCTGTCCCTTCTCTTCATGCTATTTTTGCAGCACCACTTCTCCTTCCTATTTTGGCCCTGTACTCCCTTCCCTGTGTAACCTTACAGGTTATCTCACTTCTTTCTCTTTAACCCTATGTTGGACGGCTGTTTCAATCATCCTTCGCCACATTGTCTTGTCCTCCTCCTGTCCTAATTTGCATACAAAGTGCATAAATTCAGGACGTAAAGCCCCAATCATCCATCAGTATAATTTTCTATAACCTTCTTCTGTTCCTCCTTGCACACCATCATTTGCAGACTCCTTCTTTGCGCTCTCCTCCAAAGCTTTATCCTCCTTCTTGTTCTCCTCCTTTGCATCGAACACCTTTGTGTATTGTGTTATTCTCCTTTGCATTCTTCTCGTTTACATTCTCAACTGAACTGAACTGAACTTTCACATCCTCTTCCTTCGTCTCCTCTTCCATCACATTCTCCCCCTTTATATCCTTCTCCTTCATGTTGTCCTCCTTCACATTCTTCTCCTATGCATTCTCCTCTTTCACGTCCTGTTCCCTTGTGTCCTCTTCCATTGCATCCTCCACTTTCACATCCTCTCCGTTGCATTCTCCTCCATTGCTCTCTCATCCTTTAGATACTACTCCTTTGCTTCCTTGTCCTTTACATTCTCGTCCTCTGCATTTTCATTCTTCACATTTGCATCCTGCGCAGTGCGCATTCCCCGCCTTCATATTCTCCCCCTGTGCACTCTGCTATTCATATTCTCAATTTTGTCATTCTCCAGTAAATATTCTGTTCACCTTATCCCGCTCCTCCCTCTGCTCCTGTTGTTACTACTTCTACTCTCCCCTTCTACTCTCCCTTCTACTCTCCCCTTCTACTCTCCCCTTCTACTCTCCCTTCCACTCTCCCCTTCTACTCTCCCTTCTACTCTCCCCTTCTACTCTCCCTTCTACTCTCCCCTTCTACTCTCCCTTCCACTCTCCCCTTCTACTTTCCCTTCTACTTTCCCTTCTACTTTCCCTTCTACTCTCCCCTTCTACTCTCCCTTCTACTCTCCGCTTCTACTCTCCCTTCTACTCTCCCCTTCCATCGGTGATGATACCCTGGGGCTTCTTGAAAATGTCAGACACCCCAGGATTGCTCTGATGCTCAAAAAGTTTATAACAAAAAGTTTCTTGCATTTCACGGGTTGCTCTTCCACTCAGTGCATGGAAATGTTTTCCCCAGCAGATCCAGATGGCCAGATGTTGATACTGTGATAGTGGTTGCACCTTCATATCACACCTAGTTTTGTTGAAAGAAACTGATGCCCTGGGCGCCTGGGGAATGGACTCAAGAGTATACATGTATATTTGTCAAAAATGATACTGAGGATTTCTCTTTGTTGAGAAATTTCATGGTATCAAACACCTCAGAAAACTGTATTGATACCGGGTATTCCGTAATATATCAGATGGACTTTCTATATATAGTTTGTGCACTGAAGTAATTCCTGCATGTCATACTATATATTGTTTGTACAGTAAAGCAATTACTGCATGTCATACTATATGCAGTAATACATGTATATAAGATAGACTTACATACACTTAAGCTATTACTGCATGTCATTCTTTATAGTTCGTACGACGTACAGTAAAAGCAATCACTGAATGTCTCACGATATATTGTTTGTACAGTAAAGAAATTAATGCATGTCATACTATATATAGGTTGTACAGTAAAGCAATTAATGCATGTCATACTACATATAGTTTGTCCATAAAGCAATTAATGCATGTCATACTTTATATAGTTTGTACAATAAGCAATTAATACATGTACATGCCATGCTAAATTACTGCCTTTGACCCATTGCTAATCTCGAGAATGTATATAATTTTTGTAGTTCAGTGTCCTATTGCATTTGTTGTATTGTCAATATTGTATGACACTGCATTGCATTGTTTTTCCTTTAACTACATTCCTAGACAGCTTTAGTTTGTCCAGCTGGCAAATTCAGACATGAGCAGGGTTAGGGCTGCTGATTACGTGATAAGGCTTATTGCAAATACTTTATTTGGCCCTTATGGCCCCTTATGGATGCTTTACATATTTAACTAGACTTATACCAGCTTAGCCACCTTATTATCCCATTATTATCTGATATGGTCTTATAATTTACACTTACTAATGGTAAGGCAGGCCTATTCATCTGCTTTAGGTATTTCTGGTAAATGTGTATATGTTTGACTCATCTCATCAACTAATCTGGAGGGGGGAGGGTTGGTCTAGTGGTAGCGTGCTGGGCTGCAAATCGCTGGGTCCAGGGTTCGAATCCAGCTCTTGCCACGTTACCTAGGCGTATGTTGGATGGCTGTTTCTATCATCCTTTGCCTCATTGCCATGTCCTCTTACTGTCCTAATTAGCCTACCAAGTGCATAAATACAGGACGTAAAGCCCCAATCATCCATCCATCCATCAATGACCTGCTGAATGCATGGACTGAAAGGGCTACACTTAGCACATCTACAATATCTGTCTATTATTTCTCTGCCTGTCTATCTGCACCAACATATTTAGCTCCCAAAAAGGGCATACCTGCATGGCAGGGTCTGATCTGTCAAGTCGTGGGCCAAGAAATGTCCAGATCATGCCACCATACATAATAGAGGTGAACTATTGGCATTCCATGATAATGTGATGGACAAAATATATGATGCAAAATATAATGAAATGTGCATTGTGCACACTTTGTCTGGGTATATGTATGAGCTACCATAGTAGTGTGTTTTATATACAATATGTCTGCCTGAATTATAAACTTGTTCTGCTATGATTCATGTAAATTGAATGCTTATTTATTGCCTCCTAGACAACCTATTTATCAGTACTATTCTATAATGTCTGTCCAGTGGTTTATTTTCTTGTGTAAAGTGTAAGAATCCTTCATAACATTCACAAAGCGGTTCGATGTTTTGGACATCGTTTTTTGTTGTCAGTTGCTCTGAGTTTTTCTGCATGTGTGAAGTACTAGCACTCCTGAGATATGGCAAAAACATACTTTACCTGCCATAACTTGACATTGCATCTCTATCTGGGTCTGTTGAGTGGTTATCTTCTAATTTCTCCTGACACACATCTGTTATTAAGTTCCAGGCAGTTTGCCACCCTGTTTGATCCCTCATTTTGTGCAATAGAGATTTAGAAGAGGTCTATACATGATGCAGTTTGGCTATTGCTGGTTTGCAGACAATTCATGCCAGGCAAAATGACAGTACAATTTACTACAAACAAATAAGCACCTTTTCAGAGCAGAGTTCAGTGAAATCCACAGTCTGTCTGTCATTTGCAGTACTGTATTGACAATATTATCTCCAGGAACATTAATAATGAGTTTACAGATTTTCATATGGAGGCATTTTTCAGTTACTCCATTAAATCTTCTCACATTGGCTAACACTGTAAAATTTGAAGTTCGAGTCAGCTTAAATTATTGAGTGAGATGGTGGCACAATTTCTTTGAGCTATTATAGCTTGTTGTTTTAAGTTTTAACAACAGAAACATTATCATAACTCAAAAGAACAAGCCATCTCACTCAATCATTTCAGCTAAATCAAAATTTCAAATTTTACAGTGCAGTTGCTAGTCTCCAAATGCTGTGCCCTGCCAAGGTGCAATCACAAATACATTATACAAAGCCCCTATCATCCATAATCATGCACAAATACATGATGTAATACACCTATCATCCACAATTGTATGAACAGATGAAATAATAACTCATTATGCTCATTGATTGCTTCTTATTTGTTCCAGGCCAAAACGAGAATACTAGTGGATGAGAAGGAAAAAGAAAGGCAGTTGCAGAAGAAAGTGACAGATTTGAATTCACAGGTTAACAGGTTGGAAAAGAGGGTCACTGTGCTCAAGTCAGAAAACGACTCATTGGTAAGAATATGACATGATTACAATGTAACGCTCTTGCTCTATTGCTCTATTTTTCCATCTGTTGCACTAACTATCGATCTATCTATCGCTCTATCTATCACTCTATCTATTGCGCTAACTTTGTAACTATCGCTCTGTCTATCGCTCTTTCTATCGTTCTGTCTATCGCTCTGTCTATCGTTCTATCTATCGCTCTATCTATCGCTCTATCTATCGTTCTGTCTATCGCTCTGTCTATTGCTCTATCTATTGCTCTATCTATCACTCTATCTATAGCTCTATCTATCGCTCTATTTATCACTCTGTCTATCACTCTATATAATCGCTCTATCTACCATTCTATTGCTCTATCACTCTATCGCTCGCTCTGTCTGTCATTCTATCTATCGCTCTATCTATCCCTCTGTCTATTGGTCTGCCTATCACTCTATCTATCCGATATCTATCACTCTATCTATTGCTCTAATAGCCTCTATCTATCACTCTATCTATCGCTCTATCTATCGCTCTATGTATCGCTCTATCTATCACTCTATCTACTGCTCTATATATTGCTCTAACTATCGCTCTATCTATCACTTTAACTAATGCCCTATCTATCACTATATCGCTCTATCTACTGCTCTACCTATTGCTCTATCTATTGCATTATCTATCGTTCTATCTATCGTGCTGACTGTTGCTCTATCTATAGCTCTATCTATTGCTACATATATCGCTCCATCTATCACTCTATCTATCACTCTATCTATCACTCTATCTATCACTCTATCTATCACTCTATCTATCACTCTATCTATCACTATCTGTCACTCTATTGCTCACTCTATTGCTCTATCTATCGCTCTATCTATCTATCTATATATTGCTCTATCTTTCTATCTATCTATCTATCTATCTATCTATCTATCTATCTATCTATCTAATCTGTTCGTGTCTACTATGTGATTTTAACAAGATGTAACACTCTAGCAGATAGTAACTCTTGGTATCTTCATAAATTTGCAGAGGAATTCTGAAAAACCAGACTGCTTCCAAATTCCCCTTTCTGTCTGTGGATCTATTTTCAGTTTGCTGGCACACCTATTTACTGCCAATGATGCGGAAAAATCCTGTGAAATCAACTGATATTGATTTGTAGAAGGAGATAAGATCCACAGCTGCAACTTTCCCTTTCAGTTAAATTTTGATAATGATGTGTTGATGTTGTACTTGAGTTTCTGTGTCAGTTTACTAATCTATGAAATATATAAAATATACATATAAATTAAGTAAACGAGTTGTGTGTGATAGGTATTTGGAGTTATTTAATATGTCAGATGGTTATCTATTGCAAAATGTGTAACTTATAGAATGTAGATCTATATAAAAAAACTTGGCATCTCGTCCAGTTTGACCAACAATTTTACTCAAGACCATTATTTTAAAAGTTTTCTGTCCCATAGACAATTTTCAAAGCCGAATTAACATATGTATCACTACGCATATATTTTTGTCTTTTAAAAATCAAATGGCAGTATTGATTTTCTTATTTCAGGAAAATAACTTATAGTTTACAAATAACTTTTTTGCGAGTCTTCTACAAGTTTTGAAACATAGTCAATATAGGCTAATAGTGACATAGATTAACTTTGTGATTCATACATGGATCTTGTGTACAATGGTCTGCGTGATTTGTAAACAGGTGTTCAGAGTAGCAGCTGATCATTGACTGACTCACTCGACTCACCTGTGCAGGTGAGAATTGTACTGCATGCTGCTGCCCTCTCGTGTTTAAGCCAAGTCTGAGATTGAGATTCTGACAGGGATGAAGTTGTGAAGGACTACAAAATGCGTACATTCCAGTTAATAAGGCATCAATTTACAAAAGGTTTTAGGCCTAAATCTTATGAATAATTGATATATTCATTCATCAAAAAGGTTTTTGGCAGTCAATGCTTTATACTGTGACAAAAATTAATTCAGCACATAAAAGTTGAACCAATTTTGTTCAGCAGTGTCAGCAGCGCAGATAGCAAAGAAGTTTGTTTCCGCCTCTAGCTAGGGTACCACAGTATTAAAATTATGACAAAGATAAAAAAAGTTTGTCGCGGCTTTGCACGAAACAATTGTTTGTCAATGCATGGCGTACGAAAAAATTTTGTCTGTCCAGGAGGTAAAAACCATACCTCACCCCCCACTCACCCCAAATAATTTGGTCATTTCTTTTGCTGTCGTGAACATGATATCCAACTTTTAGTCAGATTAATTATATTTCATGTAATATATATAATATATCTATATAAGTTGTGTTTCTGAAATGTTTGGAACCAGAATCTTCACATATTTTGTCATTTTGTGTTTCAGAAAAAGAAAACGGTAGAACAGAAACCTTCGGAAGAAAAAATCAAAAAGTTGAAAAAGCGAAATGCAGAATTAGCTGCCATAGCTCGAAGGTTGGAGGAGAAAGCCAAACAACTACAGCAGGAAAATGTCAAGGTAAGATCCCCATTTCTATGACTTTTATAAATCTGCTTTATCATATAAATATATGATTTGGTAGCTTGGAGAAAACCATAACTAGAAAATATCACGTTTTTATACCATGGTGGGATCTTTTTACTATGTGCAGGACTCTTTTAAGCTTTTTGAGGGCTACATTGCCTTGTCTTTGAATGCTGCTGTATTAAAGGTGGTTTTACACATTTCATTCAAATATATGTCAAGGAAAAAAAATTCGGGGGGGGGGGGAAATGCTATTTTTAGCTAAAATATGAAGAAGAAAAAAACTTTTAAAAAAGGCCGACTCACCGAGGGATGAATTTTAATGGTAGAAATTGAAACAAGGTGTCAAATGAAAGCAGAGAGGCAGTACTAGACGATACGCAGGCGTTTTTCTTTTTTTAATTTTTGATTTTAATGCCTGTTCCATGAGCCAAATTTGGCATCTTTAACAGGCAAACAAAAAGTACAAATACCAAAATTCAAAGAAGCGCCCCCAGCATCATAGTGCTACTTCTCTTCTTTCATTTGACACCTTATTTGCATTTCTACTGTCAAAATTCATCCCTGGGCCTCTATTTTAGTGGGGTTTTTTTCTTCAGATTTTAAGCTAAAAATAGCATTTTTGTCCTATTAAAAGATACAGATAAGAAAATATATTTCTCTTAGACTGCTGGTGCCGAAAATTTGGAGTAAAACTGCTCAAATGCCTTTAATTGAGCATCATTTGAGGGCATTTCAGTGCTGTCCAAAAAAGTGCATTAACCAACCAGAGCCACACACAGGTACATGGAATCAATTGATTGTCATTGTAATGAAATAAACGTGTCAAAAGTACATGTATTATTTTACTTGGCAAGTTGCTCGACTACTAATTGTTTGTGGTATTGAACAGTCAAGGAATACAAAGCCATTTGGATTTTTTTGCCATTGGCCAATTTTGATGTTGCTTGGGGCCCTTTTTAACTTAAAGGTGGTTTAGAGAAATTCAAAGGATTGTATAGGTGCCTCAAGTAATATGCAAAGTGTACACTGATGTGTCTGTTCAGCATAAAATATGTCATTTCTTGTTAAATCTTGGAATAGTTAGGACATAAATGGATATATGATATATATTGACAATTTTTGAGACTTTCTGTGAACATATATAATTATATTGACACTTTTTAGGACTTTCTGGGACTTTCTGTAAGACAATAGTGTCTTATATAACATTTATTCATTCTGAAGGGTTTCCCCCTGTTTCTGCTACGTCTTTGGCTATAGGCTTGCATCATGAAATTCTAAATAGGCAGGTGGACGTATAAATGCATATGATAGACACAAAGTAGCAAGGATATTTTCACTACAATATGGGCATATAGTAACAAAGATGTATATTTATGATATCCTTACTTTTGTTAAAACAACAATAATGCAGGATGTCATGTTGCCCAGTGAGGTTGATTATGGTTGTGTCACTGACACAATATAGCAAGGATATTTTCACTACTATGCTATAGGGAAAAGGAAAATTACAATACACTTTATATCATTTCTTGTGTATCTCACCCCAGCACAGATTCTCTGGGTGGTATATCTTTACTTCCAAAATAAATTCTGTGCTGGAATATGTTATGTTACTCAATTTGGATTTGGATTAAAAGAACTGATGGTACCAACTATAACTATACTATCAAAAGACCTGTGTGGGGCTGGTGTCTTTCATCCACATTTTTGTTTGATTTAGTATTAATCTCCTTCAGTTTTTATGAGGATTTAATTTTGGGAAGGTTGGAAATCTTGTTGATTCTTGATGCAGAGGTTATATTAGATTATATTAGATGATGATGATGATGATGATGATGATGATGATGATGATGATACAAAGGAATAAACAAAATATACAAAGGAATTAACCAGGAATTAGCAAAGGATCAAGTTATTCATAAAGTGATCAACAAGCTCAGAGAGAGGAAAATGTTCATGACAGAATTGCCATCCAGGTTGCCTGTGCTTCAGCAGAGTTCTTATTCTGAACCAGACCAGGTATGTGATGTTCTGTAGACAATTCGATATTTTGAACCTTGTGATAGTATGTTGCTGGATTTATGGATCTTTATGTCCTGTATTTATTCACTTGCTATGCTAATTGGCGAAGAAGGAAGCAGCAATGATGCGAAGGTTAATTAAAGGATATGTGAAACTGCTGCCAAACATAGATCCCGGTGACCCAGGTAGAGCTGGATTTAAACCCCAAATCCAGGTTTTGGAAGCCTGAGTACTGCCAAGTTACAGGGTTCGAATCCAGCTCTTGCCGGTAACCTGGGCCTATGTTGACGGCTGTTTCAATCATCCTTCGCCTCATTGCCGCGTCCTCCTCCTGTCCTAATTAGCCTACCAAGTACATAAATATAGGAAGTAAAGAGCCAATCATCCATCCATCATCCTGGAATTTCGTTGGTTCAGATTGGTATAGAGCTTGTTGTTGAATCCCCCCCTTAATCCAGTGTTGCTACTTTTGCACAAGATAAAGCATCCGCAAAGACCAGCTTTTAGACTGCCTACTTCTTATTGGCTGGTTCCATTGTTTCGAAAGCACCCCACAATTACCAAGAGAAATACAGCGCAGTACGAGGAAGGGACCAGTATGAAAAATCTTCAGAAAAGATATGGAAGTATCATATATACTTTGTGATAGGTGTCCTTTCTTTATGATCTAGTTTTTTCTCAAAAGATGTATGTCTCCCTGGGGTGGCCCTGCAGCAATGTCCATCACTCACTTAGGAAACTGGACGGAGATCTGAAAAGGCACTTAGGATGCCCATAAAATCAGGATGACACTTTAATAGCCACTGAGAGGAGAGTGTACCTTGATTCACCAAAAAAGCTTAGCCTCTTCAGGCTCATTGACAAAATAGTATACACCCAAAGGCCAGCATACATTGGCTCATTTTACTATACCATAGCTTCCTTGTGATGTGACAAAATATACTAGTTGTGTAAAAACTTACTTTTCGTTCACTCTATAGGATCAACAAAATTAAAATATTGTCAATGGAGAATCTTTTATACACTCTTAACGTTTGGTTGTCACTGTGACTAGTTCGTGACTACTTTAGGGTAGTAATTAATGGGTGCAAGATTTGGTAGTGACTTCCTAGAAAGTCATTTTGACTATTGTATCATAATCAAAATGACTCTGTTGACTCTGCAACCATTTGGTATATCCTTTATTAACAGAGTGGCACATCTTACTCCCATTTGTGAATTTGACAACTCCTTAGTAATTTTGAATCGAAGAATTGTCTGTTTAGGCACCAGAAATTACCACTGTATAGTGTATATAGAGTTGTCATTTTTACCACCCTGTGTTTAGAGTATAGATCCATATGAAGAGCTTACAATTAACATACTATAATGCTCATCCTCTTCTGAACCTTTCAGCGATGTCATATTGTGTCATTTGAGATCTTTAAAATGTCAAGGCCAAATGCAAGAAAGGAAGCCAATTACGCCCATTTAACAAGCTGCAATTGAGGCCAAGCAAGAGGCTATTAGCTGATGACAGGTGGTTAGGAGACTAATAGGTAGAGAGTGGTCATTGACTCAAGGAACACTGGCCAATTACAGGTAAAGTTGATGGGTGGGAGGAAAGGAGGTACAGATAGATAAAACGCTCAGTAAAACTAAAAGCAATGAATTAGTATAATAACAACAACAAAAACAGACCACTATTGCATATTTCTGACATTTTTCTATTCAAAACTGTGTGTGTATCATACAATTTTTGTATTACTTACCTGCTTGCAATCGCTAGTTGAAAGCCAGGAGGGAAGGATTTTTGGTCTTTTAGACAGATAGAAGCACACTCAGTAGAGTGATTGCTGTAATTATATAATAAGCAAATTAGTATGATAGAAAACTTGACATTTCTGACTGGAAACTTATACTTGTAAAAACCTACATATATTGTATGCAATTGCAGTTAATTGTGAAGTTGGATTTGAACAAGAGATGAAGAAGAAATGACATTTATTTCTAAAGGAGGAAAATATTTTTGATCAGAAGAAAGTGAAGCAATTTTAGAATATGTATGTCATGAGGTTGTTGCGCTAGGGAGCTCTTTGCAAATAATGCAGTAGCGGATCCAGGAGGGGGTTCAAACCCCCCCCCCTTTGGCGTGAACATTTTGATGTAAAAAAAAAAAATCTGATATTTTTAGTACATTTCCATTCGTAAACCCCCGTCCGACATTTTCTGGATCCGCCCTTGAAATGAGATTTGATAATGGTTATTAAATCTACGGAATTATTGCAGGTTAAGTATTGTCTGTGAATTAATCTGCCAATCAAGGTGTTATAAATCTCTCCTCTGAGAGCAGAACACAATCCAAAAGATTGAAAAACGTCTTTACTACAAATATTTTAAATCTGTCTGTTGCTTCTCTAATTGGAGCCAGATCTTTCTCTTCGCAGATAACATTTCACGAGACTTAAGCAATTTGTTCTGTTGGAGAAAGAAATTAAAGTCTATTATGTGTGAGATTGCTTTCGTCTTTTGAGGCCATAAAGAGGCCAATTCCAAGCAAATCGTTGGATGTTGCAAATTACTGAATCTGGTAAAAAGATGAATGTGTTATTTGAATTTAGGTGAAACATGATAGTTCTAATGCATAAGAAGAAAATGTAATGTCAGTTAATTTCTTAGGAATATCTTTTTAAAACTTGCATCTGGCCTGACTCGGGCTCACAGTTACTCCAGAGGAGGATAGGTAAAATATCAAAATATTTTAACCATCCTTCTGTTATAATTTAACAGTTAAATAAGATTGGATATTTTTTTATGAATTCAGCTGTACCACTTCGATTACTTCTTGGCTTATGTTTTGAAATTTAACAAGACCATAAACTTATAAATATGCCCTAAATACAAGCATAGAATGTTATCTTGGCGTATACACTGGACTGGTAAATCTTTGCAAATTACTGACCAACTTTCAGTGTACAATGAGCCCTATTTTTAGCAGGCTGAACAAAGTCAGAGCAATGGGACAAGGAATGCTACTTTTTGGAGACCGCAACTGTTACAGCCTGGTTTGCTCTACCCTAAATGGAAAACAAAAATGGCAAAAAGAGTCGTAAACTATCTGAAGTCGAGCCATGTCATGGCATATCATCCTTTTTTGGAGAACCCAACTGAGTGTGCAATTTTTGTTGGCTTAACCTGAAGATAAGGGTTGTAAAATTGTCATACGTTGGCAGTAAGAAGGCCCACAGGGATTTGCGGTTAGCAATGGTGCATGTAGACTTCTGACCAGTTTGCAGTTTAGTCTTGGAAAGTGCTGCGTTTGATGGCACCAGGGTTCTAATGGGTGAGAAATCATATCTGTACTCATGCAGGACTTCAGCTCACTGACACAGTTTTGACGTTTTGTAGCTCTAGTCTGACTGATTAGGATGACCAATGCCAAAGCAAACGGTTCATTTAGTACTGTGGCTCAAAATGCCTTAATATGACAAGAGAACCTTGGGCAATGCCTCCTCTAGTCTCTGCCCACGTAAAATGCTCTATGGCTGCTCTATGGCTGCCATGTTATTTTCTATATACATTGCACATATAATATTTTAATAAAGTATTTTGTGTCCTGTCATAAGTATGTATACAATAAGGTTCAATACGATACAATACAAAATGTTGTATTCGTTCCGTCATTTCGGCACGTCCAGGAGTTTTCAACTCTTCGGAGGCATCCAGTAGTCAACCCTGGATACAAATGATTATGTTGACTTGATTTGTGCCTGGATAAACGTTAAGTTATCCGAGAAACTGACATTTAAATCCCAAAGCTCAATAAAGTTACACTTATTACGCCAAAGGCCCATGTTTATCAATCAATGTGACATCAACTGTGAATTGATTTATTGCCTATGCACTGAAACCTGGAAGAGCTTGTGAATCGCAGCCTTTGAATATAGGAATGACTCCATTTGAAGAGAAGTTTACAGGAGAAAAATCAACAGAAATGAAAAGAGAGGCAGTCAGAAGTCAGATGGGACATCCAACTTCATATTGATGGGTTTGCATCAATCAAAAGTGATCATTATTTCAATTCAGCGTCCACTTTACATGAGCTTCCAAGCAATCTTTCAGCAATTCTCACAGTATGAGTCGGGTATATACAAAATGATGATGATAAAAATGTGACCACCTCCGCAAGCTTTGTGAGAGCATAATCCATTCTAAGATGGAGTAATGCAGCGCGAACGTATACAGCCAATGTCAAAAGGACCGATTTGCATGCAGTTTGAGGCTATATTCCTTAGCATGACATAGGTATTTCTCAGCCAATTAAACGCTCCCTCAAGTTGTCAAAAGCCGATCAAATACCTCGAAAAAAAGACTATATTCAAACTCATCAGCCACTGAATTTTTACTTGAACCAGTTCTTTGACTGCGGCTGTAAAAGGATGTAATAGTACTTGAGTAAATGTTTATATCCAGAATTCAGAGCTGTTTCTTGATCTCCTCTTTCATTATGGATAGATGAAAATGTTTATGGCTTAGCTGTATGCATGGTTGATTGTAGAAGTCAGATAGAACATTCAACTTCATATTGATGGGTTTGCATCAATCAAAAGTGATCATTATTTCACTTCAGCATCCATGTTAAATCATTAAATCAGATTCTTGCACCAGTTCAATCATCATCCCTGTCAGAAACTACAACCTGATTATAATGGGATGAAAAAGTGACTGCTTTGACAGGCTTTTCATACCATAATCCATTATCTAAGATAAGTTCATATGTAGTGCAAATGTAAAAAGATTGTAACTGAGTAGGCCTCAATGCTTATATTCAGTATCCAGAGTTATCTCTTTATATATACCCTGTTAGACTTTCGACAGATGAAAAATGTTTATTTTTGCTTAGCTTGAATACAGTGTAGACAATACTGAGAAGTGGAATGGGACTTCCAGTTTCCTATTGATGGGTTCCGATCAATCAAAAGTGAATAATTTCACTTCAGTATCTAAATAAAATCAGCTTGTCAATGATCTTTCACTAGTTCAATCATATTCCATGTCAGAAACTACCGCCTTATTATGTGTGATGAAAAAATTTCCTCCTTGACCACCATGGCACTCTTTGTGAGGGCATTATCCATATCTAGCATTGAGTACATGCAGTGCCAAGAGTTGAGTAAATGCTTATAGTCAGTATCCAGGGCTTTCTCTTTTTGAATATGGATAGGCCGGGCCTTTTTTTTTTTGCTTTAGCTTAGCTAGTATACTATGTATAGATCAGATTGTCTCAAGCGCGCAAAGTCCACGAATATTCCATCCCAAGTCAAGCATCGCCTTATCAAGAAATGCCTTATCAAGAAATTATTTCTTTCGTGACTGCCTAAGAAGAATTTATTTATTTCACCAAAACTGAGCAAGAAATTATTTATTTCAAGAAATCTCCGAGGCCCCCTTAAGATTTTAAAATGGTCGCCCCTTTACCAACCCATACAGGATAAATGGATTGGTATTTGGGCTTTACTTCCTGTATTAATGCCCTCGGTAGGACAGGACACAATGAGATGAAGGATGATTGAAATTGCTGTCCAACATCGGTCTAGGTGACACCTCTCAGACTCAAATTTTGATATGAATACGAACCTTTTTAGAAGGATTTTACACCGAGCTCTGATTCAAGAAGATTCCAGAATGATTGCATTATACGCTGTAACAGCTGGATTTTGGCTGAAGTAGTCTCTATCCCAAGCATCCGAGATATCACAAGCCACCAGCCGGTTATGAATGCTACCTTCTAGACCTATCAAGGCTGCAGTTTGCCATAATATGGGTGATTGGGGCAGCAGGCAGAAAATCATAGGGCCAATAACATGTGGTCTAGACTTGTAGCAGTTGGGCTGATGCATTTTTCATGTCTGCAATAAAAGATTAGAGGGAATCCCAAGAAAAACATTGAAAGAGAAACTCTATGAATAAATATGGGCTATGGCACTTTGGAAAAAGCGGGGTTGTGCCAGGAACAATTTGGATCTCCTGTTCGGATGGCTTATTGCTGAAAGAGGTTACGACGCAAAACCAGATGGGGAAACCATATCTGTCTGTGAGATCATTGGGGGATTAGGGTAACAATGGCAAAATTTGCTTATGATGTCCTTCACATGTATATGTATAGACCAATGCTATGTGCAAGCGCAATCCTACAATGCTCAACGGTCACCTTAAATCATCCTTCTGTGGACCTTTAGTTCATTGCTGTGTCCTCCTCCTGTTCTAATTGGCTTCCTTGAAGCAGAAGCATAGGACTTCAAGCCCCCATCATCCTTCCATCAGCCATGTTGGCCACTGTTTCTCTCCCCATCATTTTTATGACAGTTTTTCTCCGTGGTCATCAGAACCGTCATCCCTAGATCTATCTATCAATTTCTCGTTTTATTCATTGGAAATATCATTTTTCACTTTAATATAAATAACACATCTTTTTATGGCTGCTAATTTATCACCAGATTCAGCAATTGGCATCATTCAATGATTTGCTTGGAATTGGCCTCTTTATGTCCTCAAAGACGAAAAGCAATCTCACACATAATAGACTTTTATTTCTTTCTCTGACAGAACAGATTGCTTAACTCTTGTGAAATGTGATCTACGAAAAGAAAGATCTAGCTCCAGTTAGAGAAGCCACAGACTGATTTAGAAGAAAAAGAATTGTGGTGAAGGCATTATTCAACCTTTTGAATTGTGGTCTGCTCTCAGAGGAGAGGTTTATAACACCTGGTTAGTGGATTGTGTGAACACATTTACATGTATTATATATTTGATAGACAACTAAACCTACTGAAGTTATTGAACCTAAACCACGGAGAACAATCTTGTCATTGGCACAAAACATGTTAGTTTGCGACACTATTTTTTAGGCACCTTCAACGCCATTTTGTTTTCGCTAGAGAACGTCCAATCTTTTTGAAATGATCGCCTATTATTATTCATAAATCCAGCTGCGCTAGTGGTTGTGAGCATGTATTAAAGTAATACAAAATGTGTATGATACACACATAGTTTTCAATCAAAAATTGATTGAAAGATGCAATGGTGGTTTGGTTTAGTGGTTGTTATATGGATTCATTGCTTTTACAGAGTGTTTTATCTATCTGTACCTCCTTCCTTCCCAGCCCTCAACTTTACCTGTAATTGGCCAGTGTTCCTTGAGTCAATGACCACTCTCTACCTATTAGTCTCCTAACCACCTGTCATCAGCTATTAGCCTCTTGCTTGGCCTCAATTGCAGCTTGTTAAGTGGACATAATTGGCTTTCTTTCTTGTATTTGGCTATGACATCTTAAAGATCTTATATGACACAGCTTGTAAAAGGTTTCATGCAAGAAATTCAGCTATTTTGTTGCATCTCCACACAACAATAGTTTTTTAATGTCATTAGCACAACTGAAAACAAAACAGAAAATAAAAAGTAAGTGTGACCTTCCTTTGTAAAACGTTTTCTGAATATTTGGAGAACTTTTAAAAAACTTTTGAACAATTCCTATTTAATGAGTCGTCTTCAGCATTTCCTTTGATGAGGTTTTCAAATCATAGTCGAACACCATCTCCAAAGTAAAGACTACATGTTATTGTGAAAACAACTTCAACAAGCAAATCCTGCAGTGAATTTCAGATTTGAACAAGAATCAACTTTTAATACTCTATCTCTTGTTTAAACTTTCTGTTTTAGCTTCTCTCCTTATGTCTCTGGAGGGAAGTCATTATACTTTGGCAATATTGTCAACTTTGACAAGTGACTTTGTCTGCTGTCAGTTGAAGCTGGAGCTCTCGTTAAGTGTGAAGCCATTAACTGTCTTTCGCCCGTCTATGTTTGAGTGTGACGTTATGTAGTTTTATGTGGTATTTTTTTGCAAAATGAAATTCATATACAACATAGCATTTTATGATCTCACACTTGCTACAAAAGTTCATAAAGAGTTTGAAGGCACTGTGAAAAAGTAGCTGAAAAGTTTACAATTACAGCTTTACGTATCCGGGTTACTGTCGCGAGCACCCTACCCACAACCTCCCTCATTTACATGTACAGTGTACGGAAGCACAATTTTCATATCAATGCAATAAAAATAAATCAAAGAAGAAGAGACTGCCATCCGTTGGAGTCCTCTTATATTGGGAAAGGCAGGAGGGGGGGGGGGAAGAGGGGAGGTTACTTGTGTCACTTTTGTCTCTTTTTATTCCTATAGCTTAAGAACCATACTGATTGGGTAGTAAGGGGCCGACCAGATGATCTTTGGGGGGGGGGCAATGGATATTTGGTGAAAAAAAAAGATTGTTTCCCACTTGACACTGAAAAAAAAGTTTGTTCAGCACATGGAAATAAAAAAAAAAGTTTGTTTCTACCTGTAGCTAGGCTACTGTAATGTTAAAATTCCGTTAAAAAAGTTTGTCGCGAGCGCGCATGCGAAAAAATTGTTTGTCGACGCGTCGCAAACGAAAAAAAGAGTTTGTCCCGGGGGTAAAGTCCATAGCCCCCCCCCCAACTATCATCTGGTCGGCCCCTAACCCAAACAACAACAAACAAAATCAACAATTGTGATCAGAAATGTCTTCCATATTACTGCTACTTTTCAGCAGTGGGTTCTCCAAAGCATTTTGGTTCTTCAGTTGTGATCTTCTCCATTGTGCTTCGAAGTCGAAGCCTTTCATCTTTCAGGTGCTCGCCACAGAGCCATTTAATTACTCCGGACTCTGATATAGCAAGACTTCAGTCTTCTGTCAAGTGTTTTGAATCAATATTCTTACATTAGGCAAAAGAAGTTTCATGGTTCAGTATGTATAAGTCGCCTCTGGATTCTGTGTCTTAGACTCTTAGTCTACTCTAAATCCCTCCAGATTGGATTTCATATTCCTGACAATATTTTCATTTGAAATACACATTGCTTGAATTTTGTCCGATGGACGAACTGATCTCCAAGGATTCTGTATTTTTTTTTGGAGGAAAGTTTTTTTGATTTGTTTTTTAGTGACCTAAAATTGCAAAGATTAGATAGGGGGAACGGGGGCACATTGGGACGCGGGGCACTGTGGGACAGTGGGGTTTTCTTGGATCCTGGCAAGGTATATAATATGGTAGTGCCATCATATCTTGTAATTTCACATCCTAATGTTTCCATGGTTTTATAGACAAATTACAGCCACATGCAGAAGTATGGCGAGCAAAAGTTTGTTTTTGCTACTACTGAAGTAAATATGGACAGGTTCAATTCAAACCATTCTGTGGACAAACCATGAACAATGAAGCTTTCTCAGTGCTTGTATGAATTTATATATCCTAACGAATAGTTATGAATTACTATCCGTATAAACACACTCACTGGTGTCCGAGAAATTAGCATTTTGGTGTAAAAGTTATATCGGGGCTCATTGGGACAGTGAATTTGGGGCACATTGGGACGCACTGAATATGGCAGAATTTAAGTGTCCAAGGCAACTGAATGACTTGGGACAGCACACAACAGGTGTTCAGGCCACAGTGAATAGAGGTATAGTGGATTACCATGCTCTGCGAACAAATTTGTCGCAAAGCACTGTGTGTTAGTTACATAGATGTCCGCACCCAGGACATTTTATGTTAAATGTTTAAAACTGTTTAAAGTTATGAACTATTGGCACTACAAGGTGTTAATGCACTGTATATTGTCTTACACACTAGGGGAGAGGCAGGTTAGTTGAGACGTTTTTCCGAAAAGCTTGCATCCAAGCTAAACGGACGATGATATTGGAATGACGAATAGTCATGTGCATGGGGAAATGCATTGTTCAAATATATGGGGAATCTTGACTTTCTCTGTTGGATAGTTTTTACCCCAGATGGCGTCAAAGTAGGTCATGTCAAACGTATCAACTAACCCACCTGGTAAGGTTAGTTGATACACCCAGGCAGGTTAGTTGATACACAAAACCCTGATGGACAATGCAAAGAAAAAGTCACATAATTCCGCCTTGGTAGGATACTATAAAACCATACGCCTTCACCGATCTGCTTTCTGTTCCCATGGATGCATATCTGCTACCATTGTGAGTCGGATCTTATGGTCGACCTGTTGGGAGGGGGAGATCTTATGATTATTTCAACCTAAGTTTCATCTATAGAGCTTTTTCATGTAAACTACTGAGTAACACCTAGCATTATGATTGTACTAATAGGTCAGGGTTGTTATTTTGACCAGGCCAGCCAACTAAACCTAACCAATCTGCAGTATCAACAAACCCATCCACTCAATTTTGTCAGAAAACAGCAGGTCTCTGGACCACAGGTTAACCTAGGTCATCTTTGATGGCTCATAAATAACCCTTTTCACACACCTTATCCATATACTAAGTTACTCTGAATCATCCTTCCCTATAGCGAGAGAAAAAAAAATGCAAGATTTCAGCACAAATTTACTGGGAACAGTGATTTTTTAATTT
The DNA here is from genome assembly GCA_026936325.1 of Platynereis dumerilii. Classification (NCBI taxonomy): domain Eukaryota; kingdom Metazoa; phylum Annelida; class Polychaeta; order Phyllodocida; family Nereididae; genus Platynereis; species Platynereis dumerilii. The sequence continues at coordinate 49,372,209 of JAPTHN010000002.1, forward strand.
TTTTACTTTTCTCCTAAATCTTGATTCTGATTCTGCATTGACCTAGATGAGAACATGTGTTTTTTTATTCTGCTTCTTACAAATGCCAACACTTTCTCAAATTATAATTTCTATGACCAGGAGGTGGGGCGTATCAACTAACCTTGCGTATCAACTAACCTGCCTCTCCCCTATTTATATGTGATATCTATTGCACATGGAGTGTTAAAATGATTTTTCAATTGATGTCCCAATGTGCCCCGACTGATGTCCCAATGTGCCCCGCGGGGCACATTGGGACAGTCGTTTTTTCGACTCACATTTTGCTCTCTGGCTGCAAAAGGGTATGTGAAGTCTAGTTTATTTTGCCTTGCATTTAAGCTGAATGGTATTGGTGATATTCATGCAAACTTCTGAGTTCTTCAGTGCTTTCAGCATTGTGCAAAATTAGTAGACGTTAAAAGCATCCCAATGTGCCCCCGTTCCCCCTACTTTGCGATGGCTAGTAGTTGTCCTAGGCATTTGTACTAATTTTTAGATAATGGTGAATTGGTGATGTCACAGGCATTATCCTAACTTTGCCTTCAGATGCCTGCTGAGTTATTGTTTCAATAATCATAAGAAAACAGCTTACAGAAGATTAGATTATGTATTTAACCCAAGAGGGAGTAGTGGTGTTATGTGTCAGTTCAAACTTCACCCTTCAGGATTATGTTGCTCAAAAATTGTATGGTGTTTGTAGAAGAGTCCAAGAAAAATTTTGAGATTGGTTCTTGTTCTTTTTCTAAAGTTTGCGCTTTCCTAACAACATATTCTAACACTGCAGTTCATATCAAGATCGACCGCAAACCGTGCACACTTGCCAGAATAATAAATTAATTTTTTTTTTACTCGAAGTGGCAGAAAAGATTTTCTTTGATAAATTTGTTCACGAATATATTTTTTGTGATTTCAGAGATCTCGAGAATCACCCAGGGAAGAGTCTGAGTCTGTAAAGAAAAGTGTCGCTAAGCAACGGACTAAGGATTTAGCTGACCAAGCTAAACTTGTTTTGGACAAAAATAAAGAAATCGAAAATCTCAGATCTAAAGTTCAGGGTCTTCTGGATGAGTTGTCTTCAGTGCAGACAAGTTCAAAGTTACAGGTAAGATGTTTGGCTGTGTTATATGTTGACTTAAAAAAGATGCTGTTCTTTTACTGAGCAAAAAAAGATAATGAACGGAATGGTTGTGTAAATAACACCCTTCTGTATTCATGTAGTGGTCCCTCAAGGGGTGCTGGGGTGCAAAATATAATAAAACTCTACTTAATGCATGTAGCGCTCTCCTGAAGCAAGTTGTTCTCAAAACAGTGGTTTTAATAAGTGAGGCAGCTGTGTACATACATGTAATAGGCATATATTCTTGAATTGGTTGAACAACTGTATTCTGTCAATTTCGATTTATTACCATCTACAGTGTAACTACTTACTATTTACTTTTTAGTTGATTTGGTTGCATTTTTCTGAGAAGAAACACTTTTGAAATGATGTTATTAGAAGAGCATATAGCCTTGCAGAGATAATTGCTTAAGATGCATCATAGACATCTTATATTATCTGTAACTTCTGTACCAAAACTGGATGTCTCTATTATGCAAATCAATTAGTTCAACCTGCGGGCTTTTCAATTGGTTTGGCTCTTCCTCAACTTGAAACTTGCATAATTTGTCGAGTTTGCAGACAGGCCTAATGAATAAACAACTCCTGGCAAAATGCATACTTCCTCTGAAGCTATGTGTATTGATCTAATTGTACCAAGTCTAGATGTAGTTTCCTTATTTGGCTTATTTATTGAAAGGGCCATGCAAAACAACACTGAAAGTCTGGTGCAATGAAGTCTGCTACAGCCAGACCGATTGTGCTGAAAATATCTTAATGGCTCTGTCAGTCTGCTTCTTTAAAGGTGATGACTGAGTTTGTCGTCACAAAGTTTTGTATTCTCCATCCACACACAGACACACACACACACACACACTATTTTCTTTGAATAATAACAATGTGCGAGAATGATAAATATTTCTATCCGATAACTTCGGACCAGTGGAAGTGAAAAACCAGATTGAAAGGTCAATTATTCTAAGAAAGCTACACCTGCTCTCACCCTTGGATTTTTACCAAAACATGCATGTGCATTGTTTACACAATAATTGTTTTTTGTATTTTGACTCCGACCAAAATATAAATAAACCAGTGAAGTCAAAATCAAATTTTCAGTATTTATATTTTCACTTTTCCCACGAGATCCCAACACACAGGTTGTGGTAGTAGTTTCATTACTTTTTGTGTAGAACACATTTAATTCTGAACTGCCTAAGTCATTTCGACTGCTTTGTAGACATGATCATAGCATTGCTGTGAGGCTCACAGCCTGATTTATCCCATTTGAGCAAGTGTTGAAATGCCTCTTAGCATCTTATAGTGAATTTCGACCCAATTGCGGGTCTCTCATTTTTCATCATAAACACCTTTTGTATCTGCTATACAGGCTAATTTGCCATTGCTACTGAACTTGTTTTTTTATTAACTAAGATAAATGCTAAAGATTTTCTTGATTGGTTTGAATTATGATATCGGCTAAGACAGCATGTCCTATCATTGCTTGTTACTTTTTTTTGCTGTTGTCTTCCTATTTGACTTGTTGTCTTGAAGATCATTTATTTCCTCCAAATCCAATGAAACAGTTCTTGCTATTACTTCAAGCATGACCCATTTATGTTTATCCCTCTCTTGAGACTTGATAATCATTATTTTCTTTGCCATTTATCAGGATTCCTTCGGATAGCTGGAAGCTAATAATAGACCTGGTTCCATTTCTGCCAGCTGAAATATGGAGTCACTTGACAGAGCTCCTAGTGACAGAAACTGTCGGATAGGAAGGCACAAGGGCTAACTAGATAGATAGAGAGATAGATGGATATGGTAACTACTTATGTATATCTAGGCCTTGGGTTAATCTCTTGGCCAATTTCAGATAACGTATTGTTGGGATCAAGCAATGGAGGCATTAGAATAAACATTCTTCCCCGCAGAAAAAAAGGTCTCCCCAAGCTCCTTGAATGAAAGTGCAATTTGATAGCAGGGCATATCCAGACTTTGAACAGATGCCAAAGCTGCATGTACATGTAGATAACAGATTGGAAAGCTTATCTCGTGAACAATGAATGCATTGCACAAGCATTTGCCAGCAAAAAAGTCAAAACACTGAGCCTATCATAATATGGTTTATGTGTTGGCTGTGAAAAGATTCTGAGGTGTAATTTGATAGCATTTCTAGATGTGGAACAGGTGAGATTGCTCCCAAAAATAAAGTACTCTTGTTGCTGAGAAAAGTATCTTGCTGATTTCTGTTCCATTAGGAAGCCTTCCTGAAGCCTGAGATATTCGACCAGGCCAGGTATAGAAGTGATAAAATTACCAAAGGCATTTGGTGGATAAGAAGTGAGTGGATTTGGCTTCCTTGCTATTGCAGTCCTCATGACTGCTCATTTCTACTGCCGGAGCACAAGAAGAAAGCTTATCACCAGCACCACTGGCAGAAGTATACAGCCGGCTTAGCAGTGTTGAGCTGATGGATCAGAGATTCAAACAGATGATGTGATGTCAGAGAGTGACCTTGAGGCTCAGGTTCGACCTTGAGGCTCAGGTTCGACCTTGTGGTCATGCCATGACCTTGTAACACAACCTGTGTGGTCTCACTGGTCTGCCAGCTCCAATCTTAGCAAAGCCTTCTGCGCTGGACCACTGGCCTCATAAATATCATTTTGCAGATCTGCTTCTCTCTGTTCTTTCCTCCAACAAGCTGCATACTCATCTGGCGGCATACCTCTACATTAGCACTGTAACTGAAGCAAAGAAATTTACTGACATATAGCCACCTTGAAATACACCACCAATATAAGAAGTAGCTAATCAACACATTCATGACTGAAGCTGACTCTTGTGCAAATCTATGGTGATTGGGTCACTTCTCAATGGTTGCCATCAGTCAAAATATATATCACCATTCCTTGAATGTCCATGGGCAGCTGGCTGACTTTTAATGCCACGATAGCCAACTTTTCAACAGTACCCAAAGCCCTTGCTGATGCCTGATGTACAACTTTTATATTCTTGTTGAAGTTTACATATAGGCCTATATATGTGTGTCAAAGAGCAGTCCTCTTGCAGTTTTAGGTATCTTAACTAAGTATTACTAATTTTTTTGAATAATGTTTCTTTACTTTCTCATTTACTGAAAGATCCTTGCAAAACAACTCTTTACCTCTGATGCAATGAAGTCTGCTATAGCCTAACCGATGGTGCTGAAAATATCTTAATGCCTCTGCCAGTCTGCTTCTTTTAAGGATGACATTTGACTGTCCAAGTTGTGTAGTCTCAATATATAGGCCTATATCCGTACACCATCTCCTTTCAGTTGTGGGCAAGAATGATAAATTTTATAAATGTTTCTATCAGATGATTTATTCATATTCAGGTGATTTATTTGTAGCTCATATACAATTTTATAAACTGTAATTCCAATTCCATAGTATATTACATCGAACGTAAATATATATGCTACAGGAACTCCTGTAAGGCAATATCACATAGCTGTGGACCAGTGGCGCTTCGCAAGAACTATGCCAAGAAGTCAGTTCCTGGCTTTAACTGAAGCATGAATTTGCATCCATATAACAATTACAGTATTTCAACCCCATGTGAAATATAAATAAACTGGTGAATTCCATATCTAATTTCCACGATTCATATTTTCACTTGTCCCCCAAGATCCCAAAAAACAGGTTGTGGAGGTAATTTCATTACTTTTCGTGTATCATGCATAATTCTCGAATGCTTGAGGCATTTCGACTGCTTTGTAGACCTGATCATAGCATAGCTTTAAGGCTTACAGCCTGATTTATCCCATTTGAGCAAGTGTTGAAATGCCACTTAGCTTCTTATAGAGGAAGGCGGATTTCTCATTTTTCATCCTAAACACTTTGTATCTGCAGGCTGTCAGGTCATCACTACTGAAATAGGTTCTTTTTATTATCTTAGATTAGTGCTAAAGATTCTCTAGATTGGTTTGAATAACAGAATTTGCTAAAACAGCATATCATACCATTTCTTGTCACTTTTTTTGCTGTTATCTTCCCATTTGACATTTTGTCTTGAAGATCATTTAATATCGGCTAAATCCAATGAAACAGTTCTTTCCATTATGCCAAGTGACTAATTCATTGTTTATCCCTCTCTTGGTGATCATTGTTCTTTTCTCAATTTGCCAGACCTTCTCTGGATATCTGGAAGCTAATAATAGTTACTGCCGGCTTAAGTATGGATAGGTAGGGCTAAATAACACAAGTTCCAGGCTGAGGTGAATGATAATTGCTCTATCTTCTGTCTTTACACTCAAGTCTCTAGCATGCCTGGTATCTTTACAATACAACATGTTTCTATATATATTTATGCTGTTATCAGTTTCACTTACAATTTCACTTAATACTCTCAATATGATAATTGGATATCTGGACCTTTATTTCTTGGCAATGTCAGATACATTGTAGAGATCAAGCAATGAGCAGTGAAAGCATTAGAATGAAACATTATCAATTTTCTCCTTTATTTCCATGGAAAAAAGTCTGAAGCTCCTTTTTTGAAAATGCAATTTAATAGCAGGGCTTATCCAGACTTTAAACTGATGCCAAAGCCGCATTTACATGTAGATCACAGATGGGAAAGGTTATCTTGTGAACAATGAAAGCATTGCGCAAGCATTTGCAAGCGAGAAAGTCAAAACACTGAACCTGATCTGATCATAATATGGTGTATCTGTTGGCTTTAAAATGATGCCCTGTTGTTTTTTTTCCCAAGGTGTAATTTGATAGCATTTCTATAGATGTGGAACAGGTTAGATTGCTCCCAAAATAAAGTACTCTTGCTGCTGCGAAAAGTATCTTACTGATTTCTGTACCATTAGGAGGCCTTCCTGAAGCCTGAGATATGCCACCAGGCCAGGTGTAGAAGTGATAAAATTACCAAAGGCATTTGGTGGATAAGAAGTGAGTGGATTTGGCTTCGTTGCTACTGCGGTCCTCATGACTGCTCATTTCTACAGCCGGAGCACAAGAAGAAAGCTTAGCAAAAGTATACACCCACCTCAGCAGTGTTGAGCTGACGGATCAGAGATTCAAACAGATGATGTGATGTCAGAGAGTGACCTTGAGGCTCAGGTTTGACCTTGTGCACGGCCACGACCTTGTAACAACACCTGTGTGGTCTCACTGGTCTGCCAGCTCCAATCTTAGCAAAACCTTCTGCGCTGGACCACTGGCCTCATAAATATCATTTTGCAAATCTGCTTCTCTCCATACTTCCCTTCAACAAGCTGCATACTCATCTGGCGGCATAGCTCTACGTTAGTACTGTAACTGAAGCAAAAACATTCAGTGACATATGGCCACCTTGGAAATTGCAATACACCACCAATGTAAGAAGTAGCTAATCAACACATTCATAACCAAAGCTGACACCCTTGCCTATCTATGGAGGGCAGGTCACTCGTCAACGGTTGTCGTCAGTAAAAAAAATCGCCATCAGCAGTGTGAATGAATTCCTTGAATGTCCATGGACAGCTAACTGGCCTTTGACACCAAACTGCAGAAAAAAATATCTTATGATAAAATACAGATGAGGACATCATGAGGCAGACAGAAATTTCAACAATAACTGATTTTATGAATACACCAACCATCATGTCATAGGGTCAGTAGTCAGCATCTAAATTTTCCATAATTCATATTTTCGACTTGTCCCACAAGATCCCAACAATCAGGTTGTGAGGGTAATTTCATTACTCGTGCATAATTCTCAACTGCTTGGGGCAATTTTGTGGCTTTATGGGTCTGATCGTAGCATTGCTTTAAGGCTCGCAGCCTGATTTATCCCATTTGAGTGAGTGTTGAAATGCCTCTTAGCATCTTATTGTGGAAGTCGGTCTCTCATTTTTCATCCTAAACACTTTGTAGCCACATGCTGGGATTAGGGAAAAAACTGTTTTGTGGCGAGAGAACCAGGAAGATTAGGTTAGATTAGCAATGAAAACTTGGTTGATTGCATCAGATTGCAACATCTGTGGTGATAACCAATTCTATCATAGCATGGCATACAGGGTGGTCAAGAAAAAACTTTACAGTCTTTGGCTCATGAGGCACAACTCAGTGAGTTCTTATCCAATCAGTCTCATTCCAGCATGAAGTTCAGGTAGGGATCTCAGTGTTATGTTTCAACTCTTGGATCTAATTTTGATAAGGCTTTACTACAGGAGACACATTTTGAAAAACTGGTGTAGCTTGCAATTTCTATCAACCTTCTTCTCTTTCAAGCTCCCCACAGGATTGAGTTTCAATCGAAGAGAGCTGAAATCCTGGGACCAGACTCCTCTCAAGAACTCTAGGTTACTTTGTGAAAGCAATGGTACAATATTTGAATTGATGGCAATGCCTTGCATTCGGGACAGCAAAATATGTGAAAATGGCCTTTTCTTATTTCTGCAATATCAGAGCTCAAGTTCACACAACATGGCCTAGGGGAACATACTGCAGATAATATATTGCCAAGACTATCCTCTTTACATTAGAAAAGGTTTGATAGTAATAAGAGACAAATTGATAGAACTATGCCATGGAAAGTGTGTAAAGTTTTTTCTTGACCACCCTGTACAAGGAGATAATTTGCATATATGGTCTTTTAAATCATTTGGAATATCAGATTCTGATAATAATAATAAACTAAAGTGAGTGTAGAGTTGTATGACTTGTGTCTCCCTATTCAACATGCAGTCTTGAAGATAATTAATTAATCTCCAGGCTATTTGCCATTGTTACTGAAATTGTTTTTCATTTACTAAGTCAGTGCTAAAGACTTTCTTGAATGGTTTGAATAATGATATAGGCTAAGGCAGCATGTCCTATTATTGCTTGTTACTTTTTTCGCTGTTGTCTTCCCATTTGACTGGTTGTCTTGAAGATCATTTACTTCCTCCAAATCCAATGAAACAGTTCTTGCTATAACTCCTAGTGACCCATTTATGTTTATCCCTCTCATTGCAGTCATTGCTCTTTTCAATTTGTCAGGCTTTCTCTGGATAACTGGAAGCTAATAATAGAACTGGTTCAATTACAGCCAGCTGAAATATGGAGTAGGCTAACTGGGCTCCATTGAGAGAGAATGATATGAAAGGCAGGCCACTCAGGGTATCTTTTTCTTCCTGAGTTTGAAGTTTGGATCAATTTCTGATTTTTCAGATCAAGCAATGAACAATGAAAGCATTGAGATAATTACATTGTACACTGATTCACAATTTTTCTGCTATATTTCCATTCCTTTTCACGCTTTGGTACATGTCAATTGTAGGTGAAAAAGCATTAAGCAAGCAAAAAACTAAAACCACAGAAGCTATTCTTGTTTGGAAAAAGTCTTAATTTCCGCCCACAGTGTATATTTCAGAAGAAAAATTATTTTCTGAAATTCCTTTTTTGGAGATGCAATTTAATAGCATTTCCAGATGTGGAACAGGTTAGATTGCTCCCGAAATAAAGTACTCCTATGGCAGTCGAAAGTATCTTGGTGATTTCTGTTCGTCTGTAAGCTTTCCTGAAGCCTGATATAAGCCGCAAGACCAGGTGTAGAAGTGATAGAATTACCGAAGGCGTTTGGTGGATAAGTTGTGAGCACATTTAGCTCTCTAGCAATTCTTGTCCTCACGACTGCTCACTATCTCTGGCACAACCACAATTAGAGAATGCTTATCACTAGCACCACTGGCAGTGGCAGAAGTATACACCCAGCTTAGCAGTGTTGAGCTGATAGCTTGAAGATTCAAACAGATGATGTGATGTCAGAGAGTGACCTTGAGGCTCAAGTTTGACCTTGAGGCTCAAGTTTGACCTTGTGGCCAATGCCGTGACCTTGTGGCCAATGCCGTGACCTTGTGGCCAATGCCGTGACCTTGTGGCACAACTTGTGTGGTCTGGCAGTTCCAATCTCTGCAACATCTCTTGTGCTGGAGCGCGAACTCATAAATATCAGTTTGCAGAACTGCTACTGCCTGTACTTGCCTTCAACAAGCTGCATACTCATCTTGCGGCATAGCTTTACATTGGCACTGTAACTGAAGTAAAAACATTCAGTGACTTATGACCACCTTGGAAATTGCAATACACCACCAATGTAAGAAGTAGCTAATCAACACATTCATAACCCAAGCTGACACCCTTGCCTATCTCTGGAGGGCAGGTCACTCGTCAACGGTTGTCGTAAGTAAAAAAAATCACCTTCAGCAGTGTGAATGAATTCCTTGAATGTCCATGGACAGCTAACTGGCCTTTGACACCAAACTGCACAAAAAAATATCTTATGATAAAATACAGATGAGGACATCATGAGGCAGACAGAAATTTCAACAATAACTGATTTTATGAATACACCAACCATCATGTCATAGGGTCAGTAGTCAGCATCTAAATTTTCCATAATTCATATTTTTGACTTGTCCCACAAGATCCCAACAATCAGGTTGTGAGGGTAATTTCATTACTCGTGCATAATTCTCAACTGCTTGGGGCAATTTCGTGGCTTTACAGGTCTGATCGTAGCATTGCTTTAAGGCTCGCAGCCTGATTTATCCCATTTGAGCGAGTGTTGAAATGCCTCTTAGCATCTTATTGTGGAAGTCGGTCTCTCATTTTTCATCCTAAACACTTTGTAGCCACAGGCTGGTATTGTGAAAAAAAAGGGAACAGTTTTGTGGTGAGAGAAACAGGAAGATTAGGTTAGATTAGCAATGAAAACTTGGTCGATTGCACTTGATTGCAAAATCTGTGATGATAACCAATTATATAATATAGCATTCATGGCACACAAGAAGATAATTTGCATAATGCATATTGTTCTTAATAATTTGGAATATCTGATAATATAAACTAAAGTGAGTAAAGAGTTGTGTGACTTGTGTCCCTCTATTTAACATGCAGTCTTGGAGATGATTAATTAATCTACAGGCTAATTTGCCATTGTTACTGAAATTGTTTTTCATTATCTAAGATCAGTGCTAAAGATTTTCTTGATTGGTCTGAATAATGATATCGGCTAAGAAAGCATTTCCTATCATTGCTTTTTTTCGCTGTTGTCTTTCCATGTGACTTGGGGGGGGGGAGAGGGTTGGTCTAGTGGTAGGGTTCTGGACTGCCAATCACTGGGTCCAGGCTGTTTCAATCATCCTTCACCTCATTGCCGTGTCCTCCTCCTGTCCTAATTAGCCTACCAAGTGCATAAATACAGGACGTAAAGCCCCATTCATCCATCCATCCATCCCGTTTGACTTGTTGTCTTGAAGATCATTTACTTCCTCCATATCCAATGAATCAGTTCTTGCTTCTACTCCTAGTGACCCATTCATGTTTATCCCTCTCATTGCAGTCATTGCTCTTTTCAATTTGTCAGGCTTTCTCTGGATAACTGGAAGCTAATAATAGAACTGGTTCAATTACAGCCAGCTGAAATATGGAGTAGGCTGACTGAGCTCCTTTGTGAGAGAATGATATGAAAAGCATCCTTTTCTTCAATGGTTTAAAGTTTGGATCAATTTCTGATTTTTCAGATCAAGCAATGAACAATTAAAGCATTGAGATAATTACATTGTACACTGATTCACAATTTTTCTGCGATATTCCCGTTCCTTTTCACGCTTTGGTACATGTCAATTGTAGGTGAAAAAGATCATCTTGTCAAGCATTAAGCAAGCAAAAAATTAGAACCACAGAAGCTAGTCTTGTTGGAAAAAGTCTTAATTTCCGACTGCAGTGTATATTTCAGACGCAAAATTATTTTCTGAAATTCCTTTTTTGGAGATGCAATTTAATAGCACTATCAGATGTGGAACAGGTTAGATTGCTCTCGAAATAAAGTACTCCTATGGCAGTCGAAAGTATCTTGGTGATTTCTGTTCGTCTGTAAGCTTTCCTGAAGCCTGATATATGCCACCACACCAGGTGTAGAAGTGATAGAATTACCAAAGGCGTTTGGTGGATAAGTTTTGAGCACATTTAGCTCCCAAGCAATTCTTGTCCTCACGACTGCTCACTATCTTTGGCACGACCACAAGTAGAGAATGCTTATCACTAGCACCACCACCTTGTTATACTCTGCTATGCAGGCTAATTTGCCATTGCTACTGAAATTGTTTTGCTTATTAACTAAGATCAGTGCTAAAGATTTTCTTGATTGGTTTGAATTATGATATCAGCTAAGACAGCATTTTCTATAATTGCTTGTTACTTTCTCGTTGTTTTCTACCCATACGACATGTTGTCTTGAATATAATTTATTTCCCCCAAATCCAATGAAACAGTTCTTGCTATTACTCCAAGCATGACCCATTTATGTTTATCCCTCTCTTGGTAATCATTGTTTTCTTCTCCATTTATCAGGATTCCTTTGGATAGCGGGAAGCTAATAATAGACCTGGTTCCATTACTGCCAGATGAAACATGGAGTAGCTTGACAGAGCTCCGTTGTGACAGAAACTGTCAGATAATAAGGGCTCACTACTTTTGCATATGATATCTAGACGTATGTCTTGGCCAATGTAAGATACCGTATTGTGGGCATCAAGCAATGAAGGCATTAGAATAAACATTCTTCCCTGCAGAAAAAAAGGTCTCCTGAAGCTCCTTGAATGAAAGTTCAATTTGATAGCAGGGCATATCCAGACTTTTAACTGATGCCAAAGCTGCATGTACGTACATGTAGATCGTAGATTGGAAAGCTTATCTCATGAACAATGAATGCATTGCACAAGCAGTTGCAAGCAAAAAAGTTACAACACTGAGCCTGTTATAATAATAGTAATATTAAGAACTTAGATGGTGCCAATTCCAGTAAACTGCTCATTAGCGACTGTTCTGAGCATAATATGGTTTTTATGTTGGCTTTAAGTTGATGCCCTATTTTTTTTTCCCGAGGTGTAATTTGATAGCATTTCTAGATGTGGAACAGGTTAGATTGCTCTCAAAAATAAAGTACTCTTGTTGCTGAGAAAAGTATCTCGCCGATTTCTGTTCCATTAGGAGGCCTTCCTGAAGCCTGAGATATTCCACCAGGCCAGGTATAGAAGTGATAAAATTACCAAAGGCATTTGGTGGATTTCTGCAAATTCCCGTTGTTTTTCAAGCTTTGGTACATGTCAATTGTAGGTGAAAAAGATCATCTTGTCAAGCATTAAGCAAGCAAAAAATTAGAACCACAGAAGCTATTCTTGTTTGGAAAAAGTCTTAATTTCCGACTAAGGTGTACATTTCAGACCCAAAGTTATTTTCTGAAATTCCTTTTTCGGAGATGCAATTTAATAGCACTACCAGATGTGGAACAGGTTAGATTGCTCCCGAAATAAAGTACTCCTATGGCAGTCGAAAGTATCTTGGTGATTTCTGTTTGTCTGTAAGCTTTCCTGAAGCCTGATATAAGCCGCAAGACCAGGTGTAGAAGTGATAGAATTACCGAAGGCGTTTGGTGGATAAGTTGTGAGCACATTTAGCTCCCTAGCAATTCTTGTCCTCACGACTGCTCACTATCTCTGGCATGACCACAAGTAGAGAATGCTTATCACTAGCACCACTGGCAGTGGCAGAAGCATACACCCAGCTTAGCAGTGTTGAGCTGATAGATTGAAGATTCAAACAGATGATGTGATGTCCGAGAGTGACCTTGAGGCTCAAGTTTGACCTTGTGGCCATGCCATGACCTTGTGACACAACTTGTGTGGTCTGGCAGTTCCAATCTCAGTAACATCTCCTGTGCTGGGGCGTGGACTCATAAATATCAGTCTGCTGCTGCCTGTACTTGCCTTCAACAACCTCCATAGTCAATTGCCATTGACTGATGCCAAAGCATAATGTGACATATGGCCACCTTGGAATACATCACTCAGTCATTAAAATCAAAGTTTGAAACAAAAAATCAGTATAATTATTCATAACCAAAGCTGACACTCTTGCTTTTCCATGGAGAGTAGCTCGCACATCAACGTCCCTGGCTACGTTCAGTAAAAATCACTGTGAAACATAACAGTCATAGGCTGTACTGTCATAACTCAGTGTATTTGCCAATAAGTTGATTAGGCCGTATGCTTGAAGAAAATGATTTAATTGTTATTTCCTGAATGTGCTGTGAATGCGACATAAAAACTAAATGTGTATTTTAAACAAGCTGCAACAGCTACGAAAAGACGACAAAAAAAAGTTTATTTGAAGCTTTTTCTGCAAGAAGAACCTTATAACAGGGAGTGACATTCAATGAATTATGTATCTGCACATATCTATTCATGGATGTCAAACAATCACAATGGATTTCAACATGAAAGGTGGAAAGAGGAGATGAAAGATTACTTGTATGTATTCTGTGTTTAACACAAGGGCCAGCACAGGCTTTGCGAATGAGCTACAAAGAAGCAATGAACAAAGGTGTGACATCACCATTGCTTGCATCAAAAGCATTCGACACATACACAGAATCGATACAAAACATGTTCACACTTCTAATGCTGCAAACAAAGTATTACAAGATTTTTCACAAACTTGTAGCGATTAGCTTCTATCCATTCTTCCGCAAGTAACAAAAGCGATAAATGACCGGTATCACTAAAGTCACATTTAGTGCTGACCAATGCTCCGCTCTGGAAAACTGAGGAATTGCTAATATCTTAACTAAATCTGTCACATGTATTGACAATATTTTTGACATTAATTTTGTCAGTGATTTTGAATAAATTGAGAAAAGGATACTTATATGTTTTAACTTCGAAGTTCACTTTATTTCTGAAACTTCAGTTAAACACTGAAGCAGTACTCTTTGTTTAGTAAATATACATTTATATTTCTGTCAATCATGCCAGTGCTAAAAAACTTGATGGATAAACTGATTTCGTAGCTACATGTATATATATGCTTAATTTTTTTCTCTTTTTTTCTTATATTACAACGTCATTGTTCTTTTGCAGAATCCGGAGTTTTACGAAGAGCAAGGGGAGTTGGAAAATATCATCAAACAAGCCGCCAAAGAGAGATTACAGTTGGAAAAGCAGCTTACTTACAAAAAGGTAGGTGGAAAATCCTCTGGATCAGTGGGGATTTTGTGTGATATCTGCTTATATGGCTTATTAGTGGGTTCTAACAAGAAGCTGAAGAACCTTGAGTTTTTTTGAAAAACTAAAATTTGATGGTTATATATATACGTAATACGTCACAGATGTGGAGGACACTGACTGCGAGGAGCCGTCATCAGTCATGAAGGAGTCTCTAAGAATTGCTGTTGTTGTAATTTGTTGTACAAATTATATATGATTTATCAAGATAACAGTGTGTATAAACACATGTTTCTGCAAAAACTGTGCTGAAGAACATCTACTTATCAGGGTTTGGAGAATCAGTTGCTGGTGGGACGAGAGAATTGTCTCATGTTGTTCCTTTAAAGCATTGAAAAAAAAACTATTTAGTGTGAATTTAATAATGGCACCACTGATGGTGAATATTTCAAGTTCCAAGTGAAATAATGACCATGACATGAGCATGATATGACCATGTTATGACCATGATATGACCATGATATGACCAAAATATGACCATGATATGACCATAATATGACCGTGATATGACCATGATACCAAAGGGAGAAGTGGGACAGAGAGACAGTTAGTGGTTCATAAACAAATAGCTGTTGATGGTCTTCAAATACTAAGGAAGATAGCAGAAGGCACAGTGACTAAGTCATGCTGGTGTGAACCCGTAAATATTTGGTTAGTTCATGAGCAAAATAGAGCCGACTGAATGTGGTCTTTGATGTGCTATGATGAAAGATGTCACACTTTGACTCAGCTGTCAGAGTGCAGTAGGTCATGTATTGTTAGATTCTTGTTATGTGCAGACTCCCGAAGATCAGAACTATTGTCTGTATGGAACATCCACATCTATAATGTTGCAGTGTTTGGAGACTCAAGTTATCAAAATTGAGAAATACCCTAGCAAATCAACTGGGTCGACGGGCACAGTGAAGTGGGGGAAAACGTTGTCAATCTGATATTTTGTGTTAAAGTTATAAATAATCACATTATAACAAATAAAAGGTGAAAAGTTATCCCTGATACGATCTTAATATTTGACTAGGAAATTTAGAGACCCCCTCCTCAGTGGCCTCAAAAATTATGAAAAACAAAGCAAAAGAAAATCTTCCAATCGATTTATGTAACAAATATCTCTGAGAAATGCTAACCAACAAGAATTTGCATTGAGGAAGTGACTTGACATCTGGTGGTTTTGCCCTTGTGTATGAATATTTGCTTTGTTTTGGTAACATTTCAAACACTTGTCATAGTTACAGCCCAGTAGCCAAACTATGTAAACATAAAAAGGCTATGAAAGTCCACTTTGTGACAGTGATTTATCTATGTCTGTGACTGTGGTGACTAGACTATAAATAGGCTTAAACTAGATACCAAAGAAGTGAAAAAGAAGTTCAAGTTGGTCTGAGAGCAGGTGCGGCCTTTAATATGTGCTATTTGCAGACTGTGCTTGCTTTGTCCATAGGCACGCCACACAGGGCGAGTTTGTGTGGAGTAGGTAAATGTGGGAGGGTGATGTTTTTAGAAAGTTTATTTTTGTGTTAAAGAGATTGAGAAAGGTTGTCGTGATGTTTTGTGAGGTTGCCCTGCAAGAAGCAATCATTTGAACAGACGTGATTGATGATTTAAAACAGACCATCATTTTTGTCCATCACTGATGATTTTTAGTTGTGCGATGTAAATGTCTTTCGATTAGGAGAATTAGTAAAACTATTTGTCTTACTAGATATTATTTTACAGAAGTTCTATATTGGTCAACCTTTCTTTAATGTGGCAGATATATTGGCTTTGGGGAAATCTGACCTTCTTGCGTTTAAATTTTAAAAAAAACACATGCACCATTACAAAGCCTTCTTGATTGAACAGACAATAAAAATGTATACTGAGCAGGGAAAGAAAGTCAAAATGTATACACTCTATATAATTTTATTTTGTGCTTGGTGTGCTAAAACTGTCAGCTTTGGTCCACATTCAGTTTTGTTACCAGTCACTGTTACCTGCCTCGATATAGCCCACTAAGGTGCTGCTGAGGCGTAAAACACAAACAAACAAACAAACAAACCAGTCACTGTTACAGGCATAGGATGCACTATCTATATTCTTATTTATAAAGTATTGGCTGTGACCAGATTGCACCCTAAGATGGAGGTACAAATTGTGTTCAGTAAAGCATGAAAGATAGCATTATGGACATTTTGCCTCCCAGTTGGGCAGTTCTGCTCTATACCTTTATACCATCCCAAGTGAAAGGCATATCAACATATTTCCCTTGATGATTAGAATTATGACCCAGCCTGACATATATGGCCAAATGCAGCAGCTCGAATAGCTGAGGAGTGTAGAAGCTATATATTAAACCTACCAATACTGAAAGAAAGTGATATTTTGCTAAACCTAATTAAGAAAGTCAGGCTAAGTGCATACAATGCATTAAGACTCGGCTTATGCGGCATCTAAATATGCGTTCTCAGCCTGGCTAATTATCGTTTAAGATCGCAAAAATAAAGTACATTAATTATTTCAATGGAAAATCGACTCACAAATGAATCGAAGCTAAGATAAAGGAAAAGTAGATTGGCAAAAATCCGCAAAATTTGACAGACAGACGAAGAGAATGTATCAAGACTTAGTTTCTTTTTTAAAATAAAGGATCAAGACTTTTAGTTTCTTTTAATAAAGGGTGTCACTTCAATTTTCTGGGAGTTCATAGTATCATTCTTAATCGTCTGCCCATGTCTTGAAAGATGCCCTGATTCGTTTTGGCGGGAAGGACAATTTATTGATGATGTAGCGTAACATTACATAATGGCAGGTGACTGGAGGGACCTAAGTCAGCCCTGACCAGAGTGCTGGTCTAGTTGCGTTTGCTTAACACTCGTTTCTTGACGAGGCACTGGGGAGTTGCTAGGATACTCCAATCTGCACCATTGTTTATCTCACAGAGGTCAATGACCTCTGTATGGCCACCAGGCAAAACTGATTGATCGTTCAATTAGGCTGGTTGAAATTAGTCCACACAAGTATGCGGCTATATAATACTGGAGGTAGACCTCAGCACTTATTGCAGTCATTGGCTAAATGCAATGCTACTCAATCACTGACAATATGTTGAATTTATGGACCCTTTTCCTGCTGATTTTTTGTATTTTTGTTAGATTATTTCGATAATTTTGTCAATTGAGACTGTCTCTAAGAATACTGTGCAAGTGGCTTATTAATATAATAATTATATAGTATGAATTAATGTGGCGCCCATTCAGGATAAATCTGCTCGCCAGCGCTCACCATACTGAAGGGCAATCATGGCAATTATTAAAGTAATAACTTCTTGACATCGCCGGATTTGGCTTAGAACTCGCATCTATTGCCCACACGGCATACATTCTAGCCACATAATCAGAATCACCAACTGCCTGGTCCTGATTTCAGAAGTTAAAGCATTACTCCAGTTTTTATCTCCTTGTCTTTTAGATTTCCGCATGGATGGTAGGCCTCAATTCTTCTTGCGAAGTTCCTTGATTTTTGTATCAAGCAAATAAATTATGATCAGTCTTGTTTCCTTCGAATTGACGACTAGACAGTTTTTAAAGCACCAAATGCAAGGGATAGGCCTACTGTTGCATAGCCCTCACTATGCCTTTGCTACTATACTCCCAGTTCCTCTTGTGGCACTTATTCTGGGGGAAAAAGATTGGCAGTTACTTTAGCCTGGGGAAAAGGTCGCTGAATGAACTGGTTATTCGATATATTCAGGGTTAAAATGTGACCTTGCTTGATCCCCATGACTTGGTCAATGTGTGTATTATGCTGGTGGCCCCCAGATTTGCTAAGTAAGTTTCATATCATTGAGTAGACTTGATTGGCAGTATTCCAGGGTCAGGCCTGCTGCCTATGGCTTCCTATGGCTGGTCCGACACCGACAACATGCCTGTGATTGACAGATCAATCATGGGCTTAGGTCTCCACCACTAGGTCAATACACTGCAGCTCAATCTATGAACCTACTCTGTATGGCTACTTAATTTGCTCCTGTCTGCTTCTATGCTTTATAGCGTCATGTAAGCATGTCATTCTGTCAAATGCCCATTTCGTCTTTTTTCCTGCTTTACAGTTGAGGTTTGTATTTACATTGCATAATTGAAGGATTTGTTTGTCAAATGATGTTTTTTTATGTCTTGATTGGATGAATATGAGTGATGCAATGTTGATGAAAGGATTTGTAGATTTTGTATGCGTATAATTGATGGATCTGTTGAATCTACCATAATTGATATATCTGCTGAGCAGCATTTGAAAGATTTTCCGCATTTGGAAAATACTTCTACCTACAAATCAAGTGAACTTTATTGATATCCTTTCAGGATAAATTGGATTATATATACAATGCCATAAATTAAAGTTGAATCCCACAGAATACAGCTGCTCCACCTATTGTACTCCACAGTTCAACAAAAATACCCCAGCTGGTGGCTCCCCCGCTTTGTCAAATTGTTCATATGCATTGGAAAAGCCACAGATTTTTGAAAACAGGGGTGGGCTCACTCGAAAGCTGCTGGCTCAGCCAGGCACAGCGAGCTTGAACTAACTTTGGGGTTAAAAAAATTGACCAAGAAAACGATTAGCGCAGTGATGTAGAGGAATGTCAGTCGAACATTTTGATGTATCAAATGAAAATAAGGTTTTTATGTGTTTTTAAAGAAATTTTACCACTGTGAAACAAGTTCTTTTGCAACCATGAAAGTGTAGCCAATGTTGAGTGAATCATTAGAATACGCATACATAGAAAGTTTGGAAGCATTTAGTGAAGTATGGAGTAAAATAATTTGACATTGCAGTCTTAATGTGCAATAGTTGCACATGCTTGTATTAACTACATTTTCACATAATTTACTGACTTTATGCTATTTTTGTTGCTCTAAACAATTAAAGATTGGTTGATTTTGGATGCCAGATAACCTACATCAACATTAAACACCCAAAATCTATTTTAAGTACTCAAAATACATTAAGCATGAATATTACTGATTATTTATAGCTTTAAATCTTATTTTTATCTTTTTGTTTAATTTCAAAGACCTTTCATGTAATATCGGGGGATTCAACTTCTTAGTGAAGCAGATACTTACAAATATTCTATGCATGCATTGTCTGATAATTTACTCAACTTTGTCTATCCTTTTCCATTGTTATGAAATGCTTGTTTCACACTGGCAAAATTTGTGATAAAATGCACAAGAAACATAACAAAGCCTGTTACAATGAGATGATGAGACCAAATTTGCTAGAATTATTCACCAAAATGATGTAACTAATACAACCTGGTATTGCAAACATTTTCTCAGGCCTTTAGCCAGAAATGTTAGCTGTTATAGGTTTATCACACCCTGTCAGTCTGGATGAAGTGGTACATACTTTCTGCAGAGACAATGACTAAATATTTTTACTTCTTAATAATGACTTTTATCTTAGATATTACCTAACTGGAAAAATGGACAGTTTTGATCACTTTTTCATGGAGATTACATGTTAAGAATAGGGTGTGATAAATAAAACATCTAAAACTCAAATATCTCAAAAAATTCCCAACAGATTTTTTCGTTTGATACATCAAAATGTTCGTCTCACCTTCCTCTACATCATTGCGCTATTCGTTTTCTTGGTCAATTTTTTTAACCTCAAAGTTTTTTCAAGCTCGCTGTGCAGGAATAATGGCACTAAACTATAAATGCACACATTTTGGGTCGATATACAGGCCTATAATTCAATCTAACTTTCATAAAAATCGGATAAGGAATCTTTGAGATATCCAAGTTTATTTTAAGGGGGACTTATTCTTGTTGAACTGTTTTTCATAATTTTCACATATTGTACACAACGTAACTCTCAAAAAACATCGGTAACCCCCTTCAAAGACATGTTTTTTAAAGTGTATTTTTAGCTATATTCCTTTAATTTTTCAAAAATATTTCATGGATATCGTTCGAGTGACGCTGCCTATCGTTATAAATCCCACACTCTTTGAGTATTTTACTGTATGTTTTAATGTAATGACTTAAGATTTTGAAAAGATCATAGTTCGAAAATTATGTTGGATAGCCCCACTATTTTTTTTTACGTTGGAAAGCTTTCTTTTTGAAGAACTTTTTGGCAAAGTTTCATGAATATCTCATGGATTTTAGATTTCTTGCTAAGTGTGGGATTCAACTTTAACTTTGATACAATTCATTGTGGATGCGCATAGCCCTTACTCCAAGCTTGATTTATGACGGTTTGTGGCAGCAAAAGCATAAGTACTGCTGCAGGTGTACTGCTACAGATTGAAACTGCCTTTCTGGTTACTAGTCTCAGTATCACCAATCCATTTTGTCATGAATTATGCAGAATATTTAGGATTTCCAGATCAATTTCCAGTCCTCAGCATGGAACCATGATATGCCCTGTATTACCCCCTGATTTCTTGAGGCTCCTTGAATTCAAGGGGGATGAATTAGTTCTTTGATGGGGGTCTTTGGTGGCCACCTTCAGTCATTTGTCAGTTGGGAAGTCTCGAGAAGGCAATTCTGGAATGCTGGTTTATTTAAGTGCTCGTCATGACCAGATGATCAGTTAAAAGGAACGTTGACTCCAATTTTCTCCTTGTTATGGTGGTGATGGGATGGAGAGGTAATGACTTCTGTTGAATATTGTGAGGTTATTGTTCTTATAGTGGGTTGAGAACTCCAGGAACGTATTGGTGCTTTCCTGGTTATGGTACTTGCCTCTAAATAGCCCACACTGGTGCTGATGGGGCGTAAAACACAAACTCACTCACTCACTCCTGGTTATGGTACAATAAGTAAGGAAAAATTGTATAGGGAGATTTTTGAATGTCAGGTTTTCACTTTTGAAAAAGGGTTTTCTTTTTTAATATTACAATTTCATGTACCTGACCGATGCATATTGGAGGCATATTTCTGTATTTTATCTATTTAATTGTGTACATGTATTTGCTAGCAGGTCAGGTAACTCTGGTTACTGATGCTGTATAGATCTTCACAATCTGCTTAGTTTCCTTCTGTCTTCCTCATGAAATCTGAGAAATGAAGCACTTTTTCCACCACCCTGTTTTTCCTGAAGGACAACATTTACTGAACCATTTGTTGCTTAGTGATGAAAAAGTAGCAGCTCATGACTGTGTGAGAGAAAAGATATGGTACATTGTTGCACACATTAGAAGTGTGAAAATGTTTACATTTGATTTTGTGCTTGTGCTGATGTATTCTGAATGTGGCACCTTTGTTCATTGTCATGTCTCCCTCAAGCTCAGACACACATTTGTGTTTAATCCAAAATCACACCTTTCTCTGCTGTACACCTTTGATGTCCTTATCCTTTGTTATTGTTTGAAGTCTTCCCAAAATACAATATATATGAACAGACATCTCTGAATAATTTATTGGGAATCTTCCTTGTTTTGGTGTCAGACTCTAATATCAAATTTCAATGAATATGCTTTGCACTGACTTTTTCCGCTTTTGTTTGGGTTCGTAATTCTGAGTCATTATTACCTTTTTGATTTTTAACTTCAGTTAGAGTCTATGCTCAACAGTAACTGTGAAGCAGGATATAATTTGCATGATTGAGTATACATAAAATGATTTGATTTCCTTACCATATTTGACCAAGGACCATGATGCCATGACTGTTAAAGTTTTAAAGGTATCTTCACAACTTAGATGCATGGACTTACAAGGAGTCTAGTATCAAGCAAGGCCTTGGTTTACGTATCTTTACACCAAGGCAAATGTACAAGGAATTTGGTGAATTTGGTGTCTAGCACTGTGGATATGGCCACTGGGAATTTCCTCCTTTCTTATGGTAATATTTCTGAAGTGAGGGGAACCGTCAAGGTGTGAGCTACTCTCCATAGATATGCAAGTGTGAGTGTCAGCTTAGGCTGTGAATGTGTTGATTATCTGCATGAGTTGGTGGTGTACTCCAAGGTGGCCATATGTCACTGTGTGTCTTTGCTCTAGTTATGTTGCTAATGTCACACCATGTTACCAGATTGCTTGTTGAAGGCAAGCTTGGAGAGAAGCTGTAGTACATAATGATATTTATGAGGTGACTGATCCAGCACCGAAGATGTTGCCGAAATTGGGGTACAGCCGATCACACAGGTTGTGTCACTGACATCAAGCTTGTGTATCAAGGTCCTTCTCTGATTTCACACATTTTTCAATAGCTTGATTTCTCTTTGGGTAGTTTGATACAAACTCTGAAGGTCCGGACTAAAGTGCTTGTGAGAACCTGAAAAGGAGGTGTCTCATTTGCTTAGAACTCATAAGATTCTTTTAACTTGTTCTTTTAGTTATTATTATTGCACAATATACCATTGAATCATTTGTTTGTATCTGTTTATTTAATATATATGTTGTTTGCAGTAACTCAACATCCAGCATTCTACAGCTTACAATTATCATTGAAAGGTCTATCCTCTGATAGAACTTCTATCATTCTTCCAATGGTGCAAATGATGTTTTCAGCCTTAAACAGTTACAGGTGGCAGATGTGGTTTTTAATATAAGATCATAGCAAGCATCAGGTGCTTTTGCATGAAAGGCTAGTCTTATACAAGCTTGGTAGCTACATGCAGCAACTCAATATTAGTACAACCGATAACTGGTGCAAAGACACACAGTGACATATGGCCACCTTGGAGTACACCACCAACTCAAATAGATAATCAACACATATATAACCAATTCTCACACTTTGAATATCTAAAGTACACCATGATGGTTTTCCTCACTATGGAAATATAACAATAAGAAAGCATCTAATCTCATAAAAGGACTCATCCACAGTGCCAGACACCTAATTTCAAGTACAGTAATTAAGCAAGTTGTAAAGAAATGTCAGTGAAGTCAAGGCCGTGTTCTCAATATGTGTATTGTGTTGTAGCATCGACCAGAAAAGTTAGACAGATGACACGTTCCAAAACTTTCCGAGGTCAGAGAAAGAAATAATAAATTTATAGTAAGTAAGCAAAAAGCCTAGTGTTTCTCAACATGTGATTTTATATAGATGGTGGTGGACACAAAAGTTAATAACCAGTCACCCATACAAAATCAAGCAAAGATGGTATGAAGTACGTTCATGGAAGTTTTAGATTGGAATTAGGAAGACATACAATAAATTATTTAGAGGTGTCTGTTGGTATATTGGCCATACTTCAAACAATCACAAAGGAAAAGGACATCAAAGTTACAAAGAAGGGAAAGGTGTAACTTCAGATTCAGCACAAAGGTGTATGAGCTATAGAAAGCCAATGAACAAAGGTGCCACATTACATTGACAATACCTCAACGCTTGCAGGCATGAACAGAATCAAATGCAAACACTTTCACACGTCTAATGCAGACAAACATGTGCATTGTGCGACTCATTTTCATTTACACAATAATGAGCTGCTACGTTTTCACATCAAGCATCAAAACCAATATAACACATGTTCAAATACATATAAAATCACACTTTGCCAAGAACATGACATGCTACTGTAACACCCTCTGCAGACTGACTATCAACATCTAACAGGAGCAAATTATGTAGACATAGCCTCCATGGCACAGAGAAGGTTCATAGATTAAGCAGCAGTGAATTGACCTTGTGGAGGGAGACCTTAGCTCATGATTGATCTGTCATTCACATGCATGTTGTCAGTGTTGGATCTGCCACAGGCAGCAGGATTCTAGAACATCAGCACAATACGCACATTGACCTAGTTATAGGGATCAAGCAAGGTCACATTTTTACTCTGAATATATGGAATAACCAGTTCATTCAGTGACCTTTCCCCAGGCTAAATATAACTGCCTATCTTTTTCTCCCCCAATAAGTGCCCTGATCCATATTATATTCTGGAAGAAGAAGATACATGCCAAATGCCAGGCAAGAAAAGGACTGACCTATCTCAAATATTCACCGTTCCACAAAACTACACAGCCTTTCTCAGCTTCTGATACACATAAGTGTTTTCATGCAGAAATCTAACAACTTATAGCTATTAGATCTACGATTATGTGTAGCACAACTTGCAATATTAAGCCATAGAAATTGCTTGCTTGGTAAAAAAGGTATGCATAAAAAAAAGAACAACAAAATTTTTTTACATTTTTAAGAAGTTTGTGTTCTTACATTGCAGTTTGCATGAAAATTTAAAGTCTATTTATCAGAATATGCTTAATAGCGTTGCTTAATACGGCTGATATCTTTCGATGGAACATCTTTTAAATCTGTGGATCTAATAGCTTTAATAAGAATTCCATTAAAAGTGCATTTCATATGATTATAATATATTAAGTGTTTATGTACTCTGGGAAATTTGTCACAAAACAGTTGTATGCATGTTTGTCATGTCTGCATAAAAGTCAACCCTTCCAATTGACCAATAACAACAGAGAGTGCATCTGGAATCGGGATATATTGGCATTTTTGCTTTCTTGTTTTATTCAGAACACGGAATTGCTCCTGGCTGTCTGGTATTGTTACATCAAGACATCCATGAAACTTTGATGTATATAAAGGCCAAAAACTGCCAGGCAGATGTTGCTTGTTGTATACATGGAGGCTTGAAGTTGACCCTGTACCTGCACATTTAGTGTGCTTATTGAATTCTGACAAGTGTACAGAACCTACTGATCACAGATGAAAATAGTGCTCTCATCCAAACAATAATTATTTACTTTCACCTGAAGACATTACAACCAATTACTTTGGCCAACATAAACTCAGCAGACAGAAATGCTTCTGACATTTATGGAGACTTGCAGACCAGACCGCAATAACACCAGGAAGAATGTAGCACCATCCAGTTGGAAGACAAACAAGGTATGGTAGCTTAATAAGTCATTCCTGTCATAATTTAAGATGTATTAGCTCTCAATGAAGACTACACATTATCCAGCCAACATTTCTTTAAACTTGGACTTACTGCAACAGCACAAATTAACCAGAACCGCAAGCGATTTCAACGCTCGTCTGTTAACGTGAAATCTATCAATTTGTGACTGATTATCACCCACAGGCCAATACCTCAATCTAAATTTATAACTGGAAGTGAAAGACCAAGCTCCAAATTGACAATTCAACGATGGTGGCCATTTTGTTGTGGTCAATTTAGCAGCCATCTTGGATTCCTCAACATGTTACCGATTCATACCCACAGGCCAATAATTACAAAATTTCAAAGCTAGAAGCGAAATACTAAGGTCACAGTGGACAGTTCAAGAATGCAGAAGGATCGCTACGAAATGGCCCCCACAAAATAGCTGTATCTTGAATTTCTCAACATGTTCCCAATCCATACCCACAGGCCAATACCTGTACCAAATTCCATCACTCTAAGCGAAATATTAAGGGCACAGTGGGCATTTCAAAATTCAAGAAAGATGGCTGCCAAAATGGACGCAACAAAATGGCGGCCATCTTGAATTTCTCAACATGTTGCCAATTCATACCCACAGGCCAATACCTGTACCAAATTTCATCACTCTAAGCGAAATAGTCAGGGAACAGTGGGCAGTTCAAGAACCAAGAAAGACGGCTAGCTTGTGATTGTTCACAATGACATGAATGTTTCCCTAGATTTAACACGCATGTATAAAATGCTTCATGAACTTCCTTTCATTATGACCATGAATAGCAACATGTATAATTGCACATTAGACAGAAGTGGAACACTAAACCAGGCATAGTTGTCAGTATTGAGACACATGTGGCAGAAGTAGACAGCTACAGACAATGCCACTATTAGCCTTGGATTAAAGTGCTCCCAGGTATTTTAGATTGTCACAGAGAATTAGTTGCAAGCACTGGTGATGTGCAGCTTAAATCAACCAGATACATTTTGCATGACTCCAAAAGTTAGTGTTTTGCTACTGAGTGTAGACATGCCATTGTATAGTGCATCAGATAGCAACATCAATCATCACAGGAAATGTTCCATATTGCACTTTTTATCTGTGTTAAAAACAAATCTCAAAATTCCCGTTTCCACGAGTGTAAAGGAAATTATTAATGGCATACCAATATTGACAAGTAACTAGAAACAAGGAACAAAACTATCCACAGGGATTTAGTTTTTTCTGCGAACAATTACAGTGGATAAATGAAAATTACGACAATGTAGAATTGTAGATAATTATTGAGTTCACACATGCAGTTTAGAGAGAGAGATACAAATAAGCCATGTCTTGCCATTTCGGTCTTCCCAATTATATAAATAACAGTAGGAATGAGAAAGATTATTTTCAGATCAGACTAAAAGCCAATTACTCTCTGTCATGTGCTCTAAGCAGTCTGGCAGACTCAGTTAGATCACCTGAAGTAGCCTTGGTACAAATGCTTCCTATACATGTTGGCACTGGTACTGTGGACACTGGGAACTGGGAAGCCTAGCAAGAAGGAGCCAAATTTAATTTATCATGTAATGGAGATACCCAGGAGGAACTTTAACCGGTTTAAACTGGTCCACATCAAAATATGGGGTTAGCCTTCTGCCTCTGACCACAAAAGTAGATAAATGGCAGACTACAGGACGGTGGTCCGTTGCGTTATATATCTTATTTAGGGTTAACGAATAATGAATGACAAAAGATGATCGAAAAAATATTGAACACAGAGAGCCTTAAACATATCAACAGCAATCACCACATAACATAAGATCATTTCTTTCAGTGCATGACTATACTCATGGCATAATTTCAGTTATATTGAAAAAGAATGATGCGAATGGTCATTTTCCATGGCGCGCTTATCTATAGAATAGAAACGAGAAAGGGACGTTTTATGTATTCAAATTTTTAGCCACATAAACACAGACAGTTCCTGTATAAGGTAGCGCTTCCACATGAACATTGAAAAAAAAAAACCAGCACATACTATTATACAGTATATATACAGAAAAAACCTTCCGATCTGACTGAAAGTGTGACTTCCTGTAATCGGCACTCAGACAGCACTCACAGCAGAATATAAAACTCAATCAAAATGGAATTTTAGAGCATCAAATGATTTAGATTAGATGAAAATTAATGATTTCATAAATATTGTAGGTTTTACAAGGTGTGAATACTTCTGGAATAGATAAAGGCAAATGTGAATATCCTTTGCAATTCAAAGATATCTGATGGGGAAGTAAAATATATGAAAGGTTTTCTAACACAGTCACTTTCATAACAACAAATTCTTACAAAAACTTCATAGCCTTTTATCCAAATCACCAAACGCTTCCTTTGGTCTTATATTACAAATGACATTGATACCTGTAACTGTGCAAGGCAGATGTTTTAAAATACCAACCAAAGAATCATAGGTCAAAGTTCTAACATGGCAGATTTCTTTTTCAAGAATAGTTAAGCACTGGACCAGTAGCCTCGTAAATATCATTATGCACTACAGCTTCTCTCCAAGCTTGCCTTTAACAAGCAATCTAGTAACATGGTGTGACATTAGCAACACAACTAGAGCAAAGACACACATTGACATATGGCCACCTTGGAGTACACCACCAACTCAAGCAGATAATCAACACATTCACAGCCTAAGCTGACACTCACACTTGCATATCTATGGAGAGTAGCTCACACCTTGATGGTCCCCCTCACTTTAGAAATATTACCATAAGAAAGGAGGATATCCGCAATGGCCATATTCATAGTGCTAAACACCAAATTCCTTGTACATTAACCTTGGTGTAAAGAAATGTCAGTAAACCAAGGCCTTGCCTGATACTAGATTCCTTGTGTGTCGAGGCATAAGTCTAAACTGTAAAGATAATTGAAGTTAAAAACTCAAAGGCTAATAGTAAATCAGAATTGAAATAGATGTGATATTGGATTTAACACAAACATGTGTCTGAGGTTGAGGGAGACATGACAATGAACAAAGGTGCCACATTCAGAATACATCAAATCAAGCAGAGTATCAAATGTAAACACTTTCACACTTCTAATGTGTGCAACAATGTACCAATCCTTTTCTCTCATGCAATAATGAGCCACTACTTTTTCATCAAGCGACAGTATCAACACATCCCATGTTCCTATGAAAGCTTGTACAAAAAACGCAAGAGTAGAACATGCCAAAGCAGAAATGCCACTTTGAATTGTGCAGTGTGCTCTACGGACGACTAGCCGCCATCCACCCTAACATTTATGAGAAAGTAAATGGTGAACATGTTCAGTAAACTAGGGTGGGGTCAAGTGGTGCTGGACGGTCATTCTCTTGGTCCGGGGTTCGAATCCAGCTCTTGCCAAGTCACCTGGCCCTATGTTGGATGGCTGTTTCAATCATCCCTCACCTCATTGCTGTGTCCCCCTCCTGCCCCAATTAGCCTACCCAGTGCATAAATACAGGAAGTAGACCCCAATCATCCATCCATCAATCCATGTTTAGTAAACTGCCATCCTAAAGGCAGACCAGGGTGGTGCAAAAATTCGAAAAATGGTTTCATTGTCTCAGTTTTTGCACTTGATAGATATTACTTAATGTTGAGACAGGCAGGGACCAAACATCATATGGACACAGGGTTACGATATCTATTTATTACTGTAAGCAAGCCAGGTATCCAGATTCTAGACATATGTTGGCCTGCTATATACAGTTACGCACATACATATATACATAAGACATATGCCTTCACAATTTCAAAAAAAAATCTTAAAAGTGGAAGATTGGCATTGAAAATTCCTTCTTTTCTCTGTTATAACTTGTGTTGTGCTATTATCAGAAAGGTAGTCATAGGAGTATCCCAGTGTTCAGCATTCAACAGAAGTCAATATCTCTCACTACCACAATAACACAGAACTAATGGCAGTCAACATTCCCTTTAACTAACAGTTTGGTCCTTACAGGCACTTAAATAAACCGGCATTCCAGAATTGCCTTCTTGAGACTTCACAACTGACAAATGGCTGAAGGTGGCCACCAAAGACCCCCATCAAAGGGGTAATTTATCCCCTTCGAATTCAAGGAGCCTCAAGAAATCAGGGGGTAATACAGGGCATATCATGGTTCCACGCTGAGGACTGGAAATTGATCTGGAAATCCTAAATATTCTGCATATTTCATGATGAAATGGATTGGTGATACCAGAAAGTAACCAGAAGGTAGTTTCTATCTGTAGCAGTAGATAGAAAATATCTTTTATCTTCAGCAAATCTCCCAAATGCTGCTCAGCAGATATATCAATTATGGTAGATTCAACAGATCCATCAATTAGACCCATACAAAATCTACATATATGTCATCAACATTTCATCACTCATATGCTTCCAATCAAGACATCAAAAAACATAATTTGACAAACAAATCCTTCAATTATGCAATGTAAATACAAATCTCACCTATCAGGCAGGAAAAAGGATGAAATGGGCATTTGAAAGAATGACATGCTTACATGACACTATAAAGCGTAGAAGCAGATAGGAGCAAATTAAGTAGGCATACAGAGTAGGTTCATAGATTGAGCTGCAGTGTATTGACCTGTTGGAGTTGACCTAAGCCCATGATTGATCTGTCAATCACGGCAGTGCGGTCAGTGTTGGACCAGCCACAGGCAGCATGACCCTGGAATACTGCTAATCAACTCTACTCAATGACATGAAACTTACTTAGCAAATCTTGGTGCCACCAGCACAATAGGCACATTTTTCCAGTTATAGGGATCAAGCAAGGTCACATTTTTACCCTGAATGTATCGAATAAACAGTTCATTCACAGTTCTTTTCCCCAGGCTACAGTAAATACCAATCTTTCCACAGCATAAGTGTCTTTATCCATATGAGGCTCAGAAAGTGAAGAAGACGTACTAAAGGCTATGCAACAGGAGGCCTGACCTATCCAATGTATTCATCAAAACTAAATTTAAAAAATGTCGCTAAACTGACCATTAAAAGTGTTTCATGCGGGTTTAATATATCAACTGTGCTGCAGGAAAAGCATCATGAGGGTCTCATTTAACTGTTTTATTTCTTCCAATTGACCAATAACAACAGAGACATTGGCTATTTGGCATCTTTGCTTTCTTTTTTTATTCTGAACATGGGCTTGCTCCTGGCTGTCTGGTGTTGTTACATCAAGACATCCATGAAACATTGATGTATATAAGGCCAAAAACTGCCAGGCAGATGCTGTTTACTGTATGAAGGCTTGCATTTGAGCGATTTGTACCTGAACACTCATTGTGCTTATTGAATTCTGGCTGCCTTGGCAAGTGTACCAAACCTTCAAATACCAGATGAAAAAAATAATAAAGGTCTCCTTTCGGACATTGTACTCATTTCTACCTGAAGACATAAGTGTTTTCATACAATGGCATATTTATTCAATGGGATACTTTGGGATAGCTTTTCCCTATAGAGGCAGCAGTTCCTTACTTCGGGAACAAAAAGCACATCATTCCCTTTAGCAATTACACCAGTCTCTGGTGCAAAAATTCATTTTGCTGAACAATTGGTACCACGTATCCTTAATAGATGAAAGCTCTAAAATTGGGTTGTTATTATTCCGTAGTTCAGAATAACTTTATTCACATACTAATAATATGTACTCCCTTCTCAACCTTTAACCAGGGCTTTATGAGCATCATTTTAAACGAACTGACAAGCGGCCAGTTAAGACGCAACTTACACATTCTGCTAACTATAACTTCTGGAAACTCGAAAACTTCACAGAACAACACAAATTAAAAGTGAAGATGAAACACGCTGATGCAAGTTCTTCGAATTCAAGAATTGCATTGCCAGCACAGACAACTGCAAACATATCTGCAAAAACTTCTCTGAAATTATTTTAGTTTCTCTGACACGTATGTGCATGACTCAAGCCAAGAGAGCAAAATTACTGTCCATTCTACCTGTTGAGCCCATTTTCGAAAGTGTAGATCTGTAATTTGAGAACTCAAACAAACAGGAGCATCTCTAGCTCATGGTTAGCATTGGTCACAATGATACGATGTGTTTGTTTACATGAAGATTCAACAAAAATGTGTGAAATACTTCATGAATCTGATTTCATTATGAATTAATAACTTCCATTGACAAAGCAGCAACATGCATAGTTACAAATTTGACAGAAGTGGAACACCCAACCATGCATAGTTGTCTGCAGTGCCTAGACACTTCTGGCACAAGAAAATGGCCGCAGAGTGGTACAGACAGCTACAGACAATGTCTTTAATAGCCTTAGATCAGGAATTCTAGATTTATCACATATCATAGAACTTTTGTTGCAAGCGGTGATGGCCAGCTTAAATCCACCTGACATATTTTGTATGACTTCCGAAGCTTTTACAATTTTACTGAGTGCTGACATGCCATTGTATAGTGCATCAGACAGCATCATCAGTAATCACCAAAAAGGTTTCAGCATTGCAACATACATTTATCTGTTTTCATAATAAATCGCAAAATTCCCATTGGCAAGGATGTTTGTGGAAATAGTTCATAACAAACCAATATTGACAAAGAAGTAGAAGCAAGGAATGCTGCACCAAAAATGTTCAAAGGGTCTCAGCTACAGACAAGCTGGAATACTTTTTTCCATATCGCAGCTTTCAAAGTAGATCACAAGAAACTTTTGAAAGCTTAATAAAAACTGATTGGTTGTCATGCTATCATGACCTGTTCTACAGAGATATATCATTCAATCTGAGACCTTCCATAAATATTAGTAAGAATGAAAAAGTTTCGAAGATTATTGGCAGATCAGACTGAAAGCCAATTACTCTGCGTGGTGTGCAATAAGTCTGGCAGTCTCACAGTTAGATTGCTGAATGGTAGCCTTGGTACAAATGACTCCTCCTCTTGATGGCTGCAGTCTCTACTAATTCGAGCATGGTTCTATCAACGCCTGAAACAAGTTCACTGAAATATACAGTTTTCTTTCCTTCTTTTTCATTCCTGGGTTCTTTATCATTCCACAATTCCAAGCAGAGTACCATCTTACTGTTAGAATTATTTCGTTTTTACTTATTCTTGACTAAATAGCTATAGTTTATGACATGAATTAACAATGCCAATATTGAATTTCAATCAATCAATGAAATTGCATGTGTTGAAATAATTATACACAATGTATTTTGAATGACTTCAAACAATCTACCTTTACAGTGAAAATGTGGCCACTTCCTGTGCATTAAACTTAGTATTATGATCGTTTCTGCTGAAAAATATTTAGCTGCTTTATCTAAGTGTGACTCTAAACAATCGGCATGTATTGAGGAAAAAATAACTTGCTGATCCAACAGACTCTGACAACTTGGACAGCCCGGGGCAAAAAGGAGCCAAATTGAATTTATCATGTAATGGAGATGCCCTGGAGGAAACTTTAAATCAACTGGTCCACATCGCTGTGAATCAGCTGATCACTATATCATACGGGGTAAGCTTCTAGCCTCAGACCGTTAATTCAGATAAATAGCACAAACATTTTTTGTCTTTGAGGAGGAGGATGGTTGCTTCATTGCATGGTTATTGCATGGTTTGATAGCAATGGGAAGAAGATCCGAACTATTGTACACACTGAGCCTTACACACATCAAATGCTGCCCGAGGAGGGGGGGGGGGTACTCACTATGAAGGAGTGTATGTAGAGGTGCCGCTGGATGGTTTAGGTTTTTGGCTTTTTGGTTTTTTAGATGAAAATGGTTGCAACCCCAACATGTTTGGTATCGTTAGAATCTGCTTGAAAAGAGGATTAGAATGGTTTTAAAAGCATAAAGATAAATTGGTTTCCAAAATTTATACTGAAGGATTAGTATGGTTTTTTGTTTAGGCGTTGGTTTTCGGACTAGAATGGTTCTGGTTTTCAGAATGGCGGTTGTGCATCCATATGTAAAAATCGGCCTAGAACCCCCCCCCTCTCCCAAGAAATGCAGTTGCCACATAACCAAAGAGTATTGCTTTCACAGTCATTTTACAGCGGAGCAATCTGTATAATCTTTTTCCATTGCATGCTTATCCATGTAATGGACGCTGGAAAGTGCCTTTTTTTGTCACTGGTCACACAGCAGTTCCTCTGTGGTCTATGATAGCACCTCCCATGCGGATATTCCAAAGAATACGTTTCACATGCCATTGGGTCTTTCGAGAATATATATGAAAAAAAAAGCCTCAGATGTAGCAGAATATGACTGAAATGCATGACTCCCTGCAATCAGCCAACAGGACACCAGGACATAAACCTCAATCAAATCAGAATTTTGAAAGTGACTAAGGTTCATTAACAATTCAAAAAGCAATTTTAATTTCTTCAGAGATCATTAACTATATAACAGTTGCAATACATGACCACTAAAAATAAGTCGCCTTATCAAAAAATAAACTGCATGGTATTCTCCAGTATTTTGCTGTATCCATTATTTATAGTTTAATTTTTACCTGCATGTATGTCATGTCATCCTACTGCTCTTATGTCACACCATACCAACTGCTAAAAATGCCTGAAATCTACAAAAGATGAATATCAAATGATTCAGATCAGGTGAGACGTTTACAGAAATTTTGCCGGTTCAACAAGGTGTGAATAGTTCCGGAATAGATAAATGCAAATATCATTTGCAGTTCTCAGTTAACTGATGTGGAAGCAAATGTATGAAAGATTTTATCTCTCAGTCACATTCATAACGAGAAAGCCTTTACAAAAAATTCATACAGCCTTTTATGCAAAAGCACCTGATGCTAATCTTGGTCCTATATTAAAAACCGCATCTGCCACCTGTAACTGTGTAAGGCTGAAGCTATCCATTTACACCATTGGAAGAATCATAGGAGTTCTATCAGAGGATAGACCGTACCATGATAATTGTAAGCTATGGAACGCTGGGTATTGAGTTCCTCCAAACAACATATTAAATAGACAGACACAAACAAATGATACAATGGTATATTTTGAAATAATTTTGAAATAATATTTACTTAAAGAAGTTAAAATAATCTTATGAGTTCTAAGCTAGTTAGACACCTCCTTTTCTGGTTCTTACATGCACTTTTGTCAGGACCTTCAGAGTTGGTGTCTAACTACTCAAAGAGAAATCAAACCATTGAAAAATATGTGATATCAGAGAATGCCCTTGTTACCCAAGCGTGATGTCAGCGACACAACCTGTGTGGTCGGCTGTACCCTGATTTCGGCCACAGCATCGATGAGTGGGTACAATTTTATGTTATGTGTTGAACTGTGGATTCACGTATAATGTGATATTTATTTTTGCATAGCCACCACATTCAAAAGTCTTAAAATCTTAAATGATAACCACCTAAAATATTATTGATATCAACCACAGACAGGCTAAGGTTTTAAATATCATTAGATTAAAGCAAGCATCAAGTGCTCTGTCGTGAACGGCTAAAGGGATATGAGATTTTTGTGGAAGGATTTGGTTCAAGTGATAAAAAAATGACATGAATCCTTTCACAAATATTGCTATCTTATCAAATGGTTTGTTGAGAGAATATCTAGATTTTGTATGTCTATTTCATATATCTGATACCTTGTAGAGAATAAATGTAAAGTCACATAATTTCTGTACCTTTGATATTCCTTTATAAATTGTTATGTCTATACCGTTATGTGATGTGTCACTAAAATCCCTCATCATATGTAAGTTGCTCTACCATTTAACATAAAAAGGACCATGCCTCTATCTTTCCGCAAAATCGTGCTCATCATATGTTTTTATGTTGAGACAATCCTATGTTTGATACCAGCTGAAATAGAGTCTGATTTAAATATTTTATAAAATTTTTTCTTCTTTAACCATTGTTCTTTTATTTTAAATAATGTATGGCAACACAAGAACGTAACCATCCTTCTCCAAAACAAAAATGCAGTCTGCCATTTATCTGCCTTTGTGGTCTTAGGCAGAAGCTAACCCCATGTGATGTAGTGATCAGTTGATTCACAGCGATGTGGACCAGTTGATTTAAAGTTTCCTCCTGGGCATCTCCATTCCATGACAAATTCAATTTGGCTTCTTTTTGCCCCGGGCTGTCCAAGTTGTCAGAATCAGTTAGATCAGCAAGTTATTATTTCCTCGATAGATTTTGATGCTTTAAGTCATGTTACAGTCACACAGCCCATTTTGTTTTCTACAAAAATACATGAAGATTCCGCATTTTCATTACCAGTGTACACATTTGTATGATTCCAGATAGGTTGCCAGACAACTACATATAAGTTAATAACATGCTCATGGTAAACAAATTTGATGTGAATGGTGGGTGTGTAATTTGATTTATTGTAATTCATTATGAGCATTATATATTTAATTTAGTTGAATGTGTTCAGACTATTTCTGTGCCACCAAGATGATGATCCATTTGTACCAAGGCTTCTGTGAGTCTGCCAGACTGCTTAGAGCACATAACAGAGTAATTGGCTTTTAGTCTGAGTTGCCGATATTCTTTGAAACTTTTTTACAACTATACAGTGATTTATGAGAGGCTCATATGGTAAGATGTGACTTTGATTAGCAATGTGTCAATTGAATAGCTAATAATCTTGTCTTTGGCAACTGGCAAGAAAGCTCTTTTTACAATGAGTTATACACTTACACCAGACGTCTGCAAAAGGAGGCGTACTGAACAGTGTAAACACAATTTATCTTCAATTTCAATTCATCAAAAGCTTCATCTAATTTCCAAAACAGTTTTTGGATAATTTTCACACTGGGATATAACCTGAGTCCTTGTACACATTTGTGAAAGTAAGGCAATACAGAGAACGTGGAAGGTCGGCCAACTACCCATTTCAACTTTTTAAGCCCGCATTTGATATATTAAATCACCCTGAACAATTTGCGAGTACACTGTTGCATGTGGGAGTTTTTGAGAATTGTTATCAACAAAACTGAGCACTGCAGTTAAATGTAGGTAGCAAAATGGAAATATTTTCAAGTCAATGATTCTTGATGCCTCCTGGTGCACTGTGTGATGGCATGTCGGCACCAAGAACAAAATGCGAACTTTGGAAGTCATGCAAAATGTATCAGTTAGATGTAAGCAGTTTACAAACCTTTCTATTCATCTATATGCACTGCTGATGATGCTTCCCTTGTTTCTTGATCTTTGAGTTTGTGAGACAGTAAACTGTAGGGAGGTAGCTTTAGACGATTCCATGATGTCAGCAAATATTCTTACTTAATGGCACTGATATATTTACAAGATTGTCCTTAATAATAATTCAATTCCTGAAAATCATATCCAGCTAGAATGTAATTATAATAAATGTCTGCAACAAGAAAATTGTTTCCACTTCAGGGGTGTGAAGTCCTCTGTGCAGCAGATAGGTGAATGTACAAACTAGTGAGATATATTGGAAACTTGAATTATATGTAGGCCTATGTAACAAATGATTTGTAATGGCCTTGTGTGTAATATAACCATGTGAATGAAATTCTATGTAATTGCAATTGCGGATGAACACGAGTTGCAAGATGCACCAGTTTATCCGAGTTTTCAATTACAGAAAAATTGAAACATGCAAACAACAGGTGGAATAGATTGTTTTGTTGCTTTCTTGGCATGACTCATGCACAGATATGTCATGGAGACGCAGACACTTCCAAGAAATGCTTTTTTAGCATATATGTCTGACAGGTCGGTCAATACCAGCAAAGCAGTTCTTGAATTTGCAGAACTTGCATCAGCATGTTTCAACTTGACTTTTTATTTGGACGCAGTTTGATCGTCTGCAAAGTTTCCAAAGTTTTCAGAAGTTTTCCGTGTAGAAGTATAATCTCCATCTTCACGATTTCTTGCATACTGTCTAAAACATTTTAAATCGTAATTAGAAAGGGCCCATTTGGTCAGTGATAGAGGACGCAGTTTGTGTATTTATAAGTTTGTGACTTTTGAAAGTGGGCAAGCATACATAATTTCATGACAATATACAATGCCACATTTCCGGCAAATGTTACATGAAGATTTTCCAATCAGACCTTTTATTTATCAAGGGATATGACGCCAGTTACTCGACATTAATGAGTTTTTACTGCACAGACTGGCTGCATTGATAAGGGAATGATTTGCATTCTGTGCTCTTAAGTGTGTACGTAACTATTGGAAAAGCCATCCCATTCAATATGCATGTTGTATACAAACCTTTGTGTAAAAATATATGGGTTGTGGTTCCAAACCAGTGAGACAACATGCACAGTGAAATAATATCCATTACTAGGATGTCTTATAAATATAGAGGTCAAAGCAAAAATGGACTGTTTTTTGGCATACATAGCACTTAAAGATCTTTTTAAACTCAACTTTTTTGGCAAGTGGATTAGTAACACCTTACAAATTATTGCTGCCAATTGTCACTTTGTTACAAGTAGAAGTGACTATTAAACACTGAGAGCAGCAAAAATAAAAAGACATCCTACATTTCTTTGTTTCATTTAGAATAGATGAGGACTTTCCTTCAGTTGTCTGCGATTGTTGTATTTGACATCCATGCATCTTTGATGTTGATAAAGGCCAAATACCGCTTAGCAGATAGTGTTTACTGTACGAAGACTTGGAAGTTGACTGATCTGTCCATATAAACCCAACCCCATGTGCTTATTGAATTTTGGCTCTGTGTGGCAAGTATACCGATACCAGAGGAAAACAATGACAGAGTGCTGTCCTCCAAACATTGTGTTTACTTCCACCTGAAGATAATACATCCAAATTGCTTTAGCCGACATAAACTCCCCAGACGGAAATGCTTCTGACAGTTATGGAGACTTGCAGACCAGACAGCAATAACACCAGGAAAAATGTAGCTCCATCCAGTCGGAAGACAAACAAAGGTACGGTAGCTTGAGATAATAAGTCATCTCTTCATGATTTAAGTGGGTTGGACAATGGACAGTAGACTAGGAAGAAACGTAGACATGGAAAGCGCTTTCCCCTAAGGCAATCTTGCTGCTCAAGGGTTAATGATTATATTCACATTACATAGCGCCATTCTAGATAAATCTGCTGACAGGTGCTAACCCATCTGTCCCTCACATCCTCTGGCTACCGCACACCTGATTCGTCTGAATACTCTCACGCTGAATGGAAGGTTAGGATTTTGTTAAGGTTGAATCGGTTTCCAAGGAAATCCACCTACTTCCTGTTAATGGCTGAGTATGTAGCCTAGGCCAGGTTTCATTTGTTGGCAAAAACATTATGTAATGTAAATTGAATGCATCATCTCCTAAATCCTGAATTCAAGTATAATTTGACTCCTCATTGATTAAGTTTTCTTCCTTTGACTGACAAAGCAATGCTTGCAAGTTGTGTGGATGGTTGCGGCAGTTTAAATGGGCCATTATTGAATTGGAAAGTGGCATGCTGTTTTGATGTCCACCAGAAGGACATATAGTCAGAGATTGTATGCTGCTATTGAATCATTTTAATATATTTTCAAAACCCTGGACAAAGTAAGAAACTTCGTTTCACTACAAAATAATGTGGTTTAACAGGACTTTCGATAATTACAGGATAAATCATCATGAGAAAGGATAACATAATGTTTCTTTGTATGATGAACAGTTTATGATGCGTCATGAATAAATTATTCAACTGTTAGAGTCTTTTGATTTAAGAACTCTATTTTTTCTTGGTTGATGATCCCTTATAAAGGGGTTATGTTGACCCTTACAACAAAATTTTGATTAATTGGGGCATAATTTATGTCAAGGTCTCCCGTCCTTCTCAATCATGACTTATGAAAGAGCTTCATACCAATCTTAAATGTATGATAACGATTCATTATGAGCAATCATGACTTGAATAGAAAATGTGTCTTCGAACTGCTTTGATATTATCTCTTTTAAGACATTTTAAGTTTCTTTTGTCTTTTGTCTCCTTTTGTCTTTTTTTTCTGCAAGCTTCTGTGGCCTTGGATTGTGCAAAGGATTAAGCCAGTGTCAGATTGACATAAATATTCAAAACGTGTAATTAAATGTCTTTTAATAAAACATGAGGTCACGTTTCCTGACAAACAAAAACTTAATTAGGCTGGCAGACAGGCCTGCGAATCTCAGTTATCCTACATTTAATTTTGAATGCGAAGTATAGTGTTGCCTTTGTCTACAGCCAAGTAACATGTCTCCTTACATAATTTACATTAGCCTAATGTAGGGATTACATCATCACAAGTCTTCCATTGTCAGCAGTAAATTGCATTGTTATTGAATCACTATTTTTGTAGTGCAGCCTGCCAAATTAAGAAACCAAATTAATTACCAGAGTCCAAGATCTTAGGGGGAGGGTTGGTCTAGTGGTAGCGTGCTGGACTGCCAATCGCTGGGTCCCAGTTCGAATCCAGCTCTTGTCAGGTCACCTGGGCCTATATTGGGCCGCTGTTTCAATCATTCTTCGCCTCATTGCCGTGTCCTCCTCCTGTCCTAATTAGCCTGCCAAGTGCATAAATACAGGACGTGAAGCCCCAATCATCCATCTTAGTCTGTTATTGGTCATTTAAATTGTCAGTCTTCAATTGACCACAAGAATCTCAGGTATCACACTGTTTATAGCATTGTGACTTCTGGGTCTATGCTTCAGTAATAAGCTTTAGGAGTTTGAACGGAATACTGATTGTGGTTGTTCAGATGAACTGAATATTGCGTGTGACACCATTTTCATCATTCATATGTATATATAGTGACGTCTCAAGCTGGCAATGTTCTGTTTCCACTGCAGAAAATTAGCTCCAAAGACAATTGTCTTGACCTTTACAGCATGTTGTGGGTGGAAAGCTGCCAATTTCACACCCTGCAGAAATAGGCCTAATGAAGAAACGCTGGGCCAACAACAGATAATGGGATTATCACGGGTCAATTATCATCAGAGCATATAAATTAGTGAATGAATCTGTGTGTGCAGGCGATCTATATGGAGAGATTGCCTAGAGAGATGGATTGGCGATTGATCAACTTCAGGAAAGATACAGATGGATGGATGGATGATTGGGGCTTTACGTCCTGTATTTATGCACTTGGTAGCCTAATTAGGACAGGAGGAGGATACGGAAATGAGGTGAAAGACGATTGAAACAGCCATCCAACATAGGCCCAGCTGACCCAGCAAGAGTTGGATTCAAACCTTGGACCCAACGATTGGCAGTCCTGCACGCTACCACTAGACCAACCCTGCCCCCTGAAAGATAGAGACAGAGAGATAGTAGATGGATGGATGGATGATTGGGGCCTTATATAGTATATCTTGTATTTCTGCCAGGCATGCTATAGTAACCTTATTTGTACGGGATGAGCAATGAGGCGAAAGATGATTCAATTTCAATCTGCTGTCCAACATAGTTCCAGGTGACCTGGACGTAGGCACATTCTAGAACCCTGCGGTTGGAATGTCAGCGTGCCACCAACTGAGCTTACCATCCTGCCTCAATAGATAGATGGATGGATAGATAGACAAGACAGATAGACTGATAGATAGACGGAGATATAGTAGGGTAGAGAGATTATTGGAGAAAGATTTGCGCTTTGCATTCTAAATCAGTTGATTGAATTAGAAAATAGGTAATAGTTTTTAACTGCTACAAAGTCCAGAACAGACAGAAAAAATGCTGCCAACTACATTTCTCAAATTCCCTTCTCGGAAGCCCTCAAAATCCATTGGACATTTCTAGAGACACCTGTTTTTCATGGCTTCCTCCCACTCCGCCATTAACCTGGTTTTCAGTTTCTTTTTGTGTACATTCTACATTTTTATGTGTCCTTATGTACTTGAGAAAACCATTTTTCGAAATAGAAGGTAAAAGGATAATGCATAGTACTATTATGTCACTACACAATCTCAAAGAAACATTTCTCTGTTCGTAGTCATGCTTGTATTGTGGTAATTTCCTCAAATCAGCTTGGTTGCTCAGCCTTTTTTTTTGTGGAAGGGGCTGCTGTACATTCATTGTTGGTGAGAACCATGAGGTAATGGGGGATCAGATTGAAGTTAGAGTGGGATTTGAACCAGTTTCTTTATCCATGCGCGTTGAAGGCAAGCTCGCTTAACCATGCCGTCTAGAAATATGATTATTTATATATTGCCGACCACTGTAGAGAATAAGCTTGAATGTTGGAAAAGGACCATACTGGTTTACACTATATGACAAATGAATGCTGCTTGTTCGCTGATGAAAGGCATGACTCGCAGGAAATGGACAGGGTCACCGTTGCTACCAAATCGGTCCTGCTTGCCAAATATAGATTCGCAGCCAATCTGCCTCCCGATTCAGCACAGGTATCATATGGAGGATCGTCTGATATACGAGTGGGACGCCATCAGCATTAAGAAGTGTTGGACTTCACAGCGTCCACAAATACAAGGTTAATCAGACTTATTTGTGCAGATACCTGAGTTGCTTTTTTCTTCGAAGATGTGTACTTGTTGCCAAAGTCATTGGTAGACCAGGTGTACACCAGATGGATTTCATAGGCTTGGTCATTTCGTGGCAGTTTCTGATGCAGGCATAATTATAGGCAAAATCACTGGTGGATCCCTGCAAAAGACCCCTTGTTCTAAGATTGACATAGTGTTTGTTGTGATTTTCGCACCCCAAGGATAGACCGCACCACCAGGAGAGACCACTATATGATCACAGAAGGGGCGGTCTTAAATGAGGCAGGGAACCACAAGGTTGAGGGTTCAAGCTCAGCTGGTGCATGGTGGAAATCCTCCCTCAAACACTGCTGGGGGGAGGGTTGGTCATGTGCTGGACTGCCAATTGCTGGGTCCAGGGTTTGAATCCCGCTCTTGCCGGGTCACCTGGGCCTATGATGGATGGCCGTTTCAATCATCCTTTGCCTCATTGCCGTGTCCTCCTCCTTTACTTTTACCTTCTTCCTTTATGTTTTTATTTAAGTTTCATTATCAACAAAATAGAATCACTAACTATTGTTTCTAATGTAACATTTTTGAAGAGAGGCACACTTCGGAATTGTTGTGTACAAGCGTTTGAATCCCTATCATCCAGCGCACAATGCCAGCAACGTGCCAGAATATGCCCGCACAGCTTTTGCACATTTGCAACTGGAATTCAAGGGCTTCAAGGCAACATTACCTCATGAAGACCGTTCATGTCCTTGGACCATGTCGGTTCAAACTG
Source organism: Platynereis dumerilii (assembly GCA_026936325.1). Classification (NCBI taxonomy): domain Eukaryota; kingdom Metazoa; phylum Annelida; class Polychaeta; order Phyllodocida; family Nereididae; genus Platynereis; species Platynereis dumerilii. The sequence continues at coordinate 49,414,511 of JAPTHN010000002.1, forward strand.
AAATCCAAGTGCTGATTCGATGTCAACAAAGTAAGGGGGAGGGTTGGTCAAGGTAGGGTGCTGGGCTGCCTATCACTGGGTTCCGAATCCAGCTCTTGCCGGGTCACCTGGGCCTATGTTGGACAGCTGTTTTAATCATCCGTCACCTCATTGCCTTGTCCTCCTCCTGTCCTGATTAGCCTACCAAGTGCAAAAATACAGGACCAAAAGCCCCAATCATCCATCCATACTGCCCCCTAACCTACCACCAATGGAATAGCAATGTGTGAATTTAGAAGCATCGATGCTTTGATGTGCTGTAATGAACTTAGGGCACTGTGTGACAACATTGCTGAAGTCCTTGAAGAAATTACTAGACTTAATTAACACGGACAATTGACTACTTGATCAATTTAATGTGATTTTGTGAATTCAATGCACACTTAAATTTCCATTGTGCTTTATTTTCTAAAGTTTAAAAGAAAGAGTCAATAAAATAACTAATTGTTTCTCAGTAAAGTATGAAACCCAATCGCTCAGACATTGTGTAACTGTAAGTAATTAAGATAGCGTGGTAAGATAACACTGTCTTCATGCCATAGGCATCTCTTGAGCAGCTTAGATTGCTGGTGATTACATCTGGCTATACCAAGCTTCCTTTTCATGATGACGTGCCTCTGTAGTATAGTTATCTTCACACAAAGAAACCCTTGTAAATAATGAATGAATGCTTTTAGCTCTAAATTGCATTAGACATGGTGTCTTGATCTTCAGTTTACACATAATTAAATTGCCTTTGCTGAATAAAGGTGGGAGTTATGGGGTTAAGATGTTCTAAAGGCGATTCAGCAAGGGAACCAATGTAAAGTATTGTGTGGTACTACATGTATGTGTATAATTATTGTATGTACACTATACAGTATAATTTAGTTATTCTACAGTGGTTTCTAAAATTACCCAGGCAATCAATATGTTATCACAAACATCTCAATTTGTATGTTGGTATACACATAAACCAACTTACAAGCAATGTCACTTTCCGATAACAGTTATATTTAACTAGTGGAACACCTCCTTACCTTACACTTGAATTGTTATAATGATTTTACTTTACTGATGGAATGTGTGAATATGTGAAAGTGGATTGTTGTATATGAGTGGTATGTGTGGTAAAAACAAATAAACAAATTAATCAATCAATCAAATCACTTAACCGCAATGAGGATCAAAATTACTAAATTTTTCATTGGTAACATAAAAGTAATGACCCTTTTTATTTTGAATTGAAACTTTTTTGTGTGTTCACAATGGAAGTAGCCATGAAAGTGACACAGCTGATTTTAATGGTGTGTGTGTTTCACATCTCCTCACCTGCAACAAAACTCCTAAGCTGACAGGCTGTGCTTGTCACATTTAAGCTGATCTGGTTTTTGCAATTTTTGCAGCATGTCAGATCACAGATAGCAACCACATTTGGCAATGCCAGTCATGATATCATAATTTAGCATGGTGATTTAGACACATCAAAGGCTAATCTTAATGGCATGGGGTGTTCTGCAGAAGTTAAAAATAGCAGCATGGGCGAAAATAGGAGGATTCTCCATGATGAGTGGGCGTATTAGTTGCAAGAGCCAATTTGTCCTGATTCGTTCTCATCATGTGGGTTTTCTGATGGCCATATCAGGCTTCTCGCTCCTCCGGACTGGTGTTTACCAGTTTGGCTAATTGTCAGGAAAGTACACATCTCATCCGAAATAACTCCGTCGAACTACTCGAGATCTGTACTCCGATAATTAATGGGGGAGAATCACAGGCAACAAACTTCGGAAAGTGTACTTGTCTTACATCTTATCCATATCGTAATTAATTTAAATTATAGTTGTCCAATGTCCAATGTATTGTAACGTACTCCCCATTTCAAGATTGAGCCTCTGCACTTGATACAAATTTGTTGCCAATTGTACATCTTCTACACAACAAGTAGTAGGGATAAAAACATTAACTTCAGATGGGTAAATAGTACAATATGTAGATAGATTTGATGACCAAACTCATTTAACCAACTGTCTCAAGCTAGGCTCATACAACTAGGCTTTTCTAACTACTTACCTGCTTTAAAACTTGCTTTTAAGATGTGGCGATTGATTCATTGCACCGCATGCCTTATCTTCCTTAAACTGGAACAATTCATTCCTTAAAGGTGCACTGGAAATGAAAGAACCTTGACAATCTTCTGGTTGCATGTTGAAGGTCTGACATGTTTTTGTTAGCATAAGAGATGTTTAAAACTCTTATCAATAAAATGAAACAATCCAAGTTTCGTGATGATGAACTTTTTTAAAAATCCTTTTGCGTGAAGATCCCCAAATATTGAAGAGCCAACACCTTCCTCTTTGCATGCCTCACACTTCCACTTGATCAATTTATATTGTGTTTTAGCCTATCTCAAAGAGATAAAGTAGAGGATACTCCCATCTGCCAATATTATGTATTATTTTTACATTGCATGTCTCTTTAAGTATTTTTCAGCTTGCCAACTGCACCCACTGACAAAAAAAGTTATTTAGAGTATACTAAAGTTCTGTCAGGTCCACTGTAAAACTAGCTGCCTCACTTTTACGGCAGTAGCACTATTTCCTTCACCATTTTCCATTAACTTTATATGATTCTCCTGATCACAACACAGAGCACTTACTATTGTTTCTGATGTGACTATAGCAAAGTACATTTGAGACCCAGTTGCTCACTGATCAGACTAGGTTAAACTGTTAGTTATTAAGATAGGGTGGCAAGATAACACTGTCTTCATGCCATAGGCATCTCTTGAGGAGCTTAGATTGCTTGTGATTACATGTGGCTATACCAAGCTTCCTTTTCAGGATGGCGTGCCTCTGTGATATAGTTATCTTCACGCAAAGAAACCCTTGTAAATAATGAATGGATGCTTCTAGGTCTGAATTGCATTAGACACGGTGTCTTGATCTTCAGTTTACACCTAATTAAATTACCTTTACTGAATGAAGGTGGGAGTTATGGGGTTATTATGTCAGTTGATTCAGTCAGAGAACCAATGTAAAGTATTATGGGATACTATGAATAGGTATGGCATATCATATAATTTAGTTATTCTTCAGTGGTTTCTATTATTACATGTAATGGGATGAGGCAAAAATAATGAGTGCGTTGTCAGAAACAAGATCACCTTTAAAGCAATTCTCAAATCAAATAGACAAAAATTACAAAAATGTGGAATTTGGTAAAATAAAAGCAATGACCTCCTTATTTTGAATCGACAGTTTTTTGTACTGTATGTCCACAATGGATATTACCACAAAAGTTACACAGCTGATTTTACGGTTGGTGTGTTCAACATCCCCTTGCCTACAACAAAATTCTTAAGCTGACAGGCTCTGCTTGTCACATTTAAGCCGATCTGGTTGTTGCAAATTTTGCAGCATGTCAGATCACAGATAGCAACCACATTTGGCAATGCCAGTCATGATATCATAATTTAGCATGGTGATTTAGACACATCAAAGGCTAATCTTAATGGCATGGGGTGTTCTGAAGGAGTTAAAAATAGCAGCATGGGCGAAAATAGGAGGATTCTCCATGATCAGTGGGTGTATTAGTTGCAAGAGCCAATTTGTTCTGATTCGTTCTCATCATGTGGGTTTTCTGATGGCCATATTAGGCTTCTCACTCCTCCGGACTGGTGTTTACCATTTTGGCTAATTGTTAGGAAAGTGCACATCTCATCCGAAATAACTCCAGCAAACTACTCAAGATCTGTGCACCGATAATTAATGGGGGAGGATGATAGGCGCCAAACTTCTGGAAATGTGCTTGTCTTACATTGTGTGTCCAAAATTATCACAATTAATTTAACTTATAGTTGTTCTATATATTGCAACATACTGCCCATTTCAAGAAGTGAGCCTTTGCACTTGATACAAGTTATTGCCAATGCAACGTCTTCTACAAAACAAGTAGTAGGGATAAAAACATCTTAATACTTTAGATGGGTAAAGAATAGATAGATATAATGACTAAACTCATTTAGTTCGAGCTCAAGCTAGGCCCATACCACCAGGCTTTTCTAACACCTTACCTGCTTTAAATGTAGCAATTTGGCAATTGATTCATTGCACCACATGCCTTGTCTTCCTTAAATTGGAACAATTCATTCCTTAAAGGTGCACTGGAATTGAAAGAACCTTGACAATCTTCTGGTTGCATGTTGAAGGTCTGAAGTGTTTTTGTCAGCATGAAGAAGAGATGTTTAAAACTCTTGTTTGATAAAATGAAACAATCCAAGTTTCGTGATGATGAAGTTCTTTAAATCCCTTTGTGAATCTTTTCAAATATTGAAGGGCCAACACCTTCCTCTTAGCATGCTTTGCACTTCCACTTGATCAATTGATTTTATGTCTCAGCTTATCTCAAAAGAGATAAAGAGGAGAATGCTCCTGTCTGCCAATTTTATATAAAGCTGTCCTTTTGAATATATTTCAGCATACCAAGTGCATACACTGACAAAAATGTTGCCTTTTTATAAAAGGACAGACTGTTGTTAGCTGCGCACATTCTACGACAGTAGCTGAAAATTTTTTAATGGTTTTTCTTGCCCTAAAATGAGAGCGTTCTGCCCTAAGGAGCAATAATTGCTGAAAATGTTTTGTTCTGGCAAAGTATTGGAGTAGCCCGGTAGAAGGTCTATTGTCAGCTTTGTGAAAAAGCAGAGAAATTTGCTTTTGTCGATGTAATGCTGCGCTCAAATATTTTCCTTTTTCTTAGTGAGTGTTGGGTAGTCTGTGTAATTGTACTGACTGGTCAATTTACATGTGTTAGCTGGCAAATGTTGGAAGTTTCTCTTTTCGTATGGAAAATTTCCTCAAAATTGCAGGGAATTTTCTGTTGAAAAAAAAACTGCTCTTGTAATACTTATCTAAAAGGGTCTTGAAATTTTTCCACAAATATAAGGCTGGATAATATCCAAATGAATGTAGACGTGTCGTCGTAACATGTGGTATTTACCAATTGTTTCGTACTGATGTTGATGTGACATCAACACTCCACTTAAATTATGTCTCCTTTGTGTAATTTGTTTTATACAAAGATGTTGTTTTTGCTTTTGTCCTTGTTAAGGGATAGACATTTCCAGTAAAAACATTTCACTTTTATAGGCAATGTTCGTGTCAAAAGAGAGAACACAAAACACCCTGCTAATTGATGTATCCTCTTGAAAGTGAAAAGGAGTGTGAAAGAAGTAGAAAAAAAAACACCAGGAAATGGCACTAAATGTAATGTAAAGCATTGAGATTAATGAATGCTACATAGCAACTATGTGTACAATTAAAAGAATGTTTTTGCCAAAGATAAAACTCGCAGTAATGTTAGAATAAATTTTTTGTGTGTCAGTAATTGTTAATAATAGAATGTATGACAATGATACCCTATGCGGGTGTGTGAATCCCTTTTTATGAAACTATATTATACAACGTGCTGAATTGGACTGTCATTGACACGGCCAAAATCAATGAGTCAGAAAAATTGTCGACTTTATAACGTATTGATTCAATATAGTAACGAATATATAATTTCCGCAGTATCTAGCTCATTTATTGGGATATATAATATATTGCAAAAAATCCATTAGAATTCATGTTGTTTATCAACACCGTGCCAGCTTGTCTTCAGTTCTTGCTGGAAATCTCGCAAATGAGCAACTGCGATTTAAAATGTGGGACGTTGGTGATCCAAATTCGTCAATCTTTAGATTTTTGCCAAAAACTGGTCAATAGGCCTACATCTAAGATTCTGCCTTTTCGTGAAAAGGTTTCCATACATGCAATGTATCAGAAAAGTTTTTGTTGGTTATCGTTTGCAAAAAAAATAAAAAAAATTCAAAAACATCACTTATATTGAATACTCATAAGTTATAGACAGGCAAGAGCCTAAGGTTTTACATTTGCCTGTTCTAATTTTTTTTTTTTGATGTCAATGTTGGACACAGTAGGTCCTTTCATTCTATTAGAGGTCTATGGTCATCTATGTATGTAGTAGACTACTTCTTCTGTTGGGTGTCAACCTTGTAGTACCAGGTGTCAATCTAATCTGGCTAACACCGCATCTCATCCAAGGATCCTGAGTTAAACCTTCGCTGAAGCCGCTGGAAGTAGCTTGTTGGTGTTTGCTTTAATGATGAGCTTAAGATACTTAGCTCCTGAGATGCTGGTTCAGCTGTTGTATGTTGCTTGGTGACTCAGTGCTGTGGGGTGTCCTCAACTCACTTCAATCTGCTATGTTGATCTGATTGTGTCGGAGGTTTTAGCTTTTTTCAAGGACAAGACTTAATACATGAAGAGTGGAGTAGCTTAATTTTTTTGGAAGACCTTTACAGAGATGAGACCATTACTAAGTATAGTCCATGGTAACTCTTGGCTTCAGATTCCCTCTGCGGCCTTTGCCACCATGGGAACTCAGTGTATTTGTTCACAGCTTTCCCTTCATTTACATGGGGGGGGGAAGGGTGGTCTAGTAGTAGCGTGCTGGACTGCCAATCGCTGGGTCCAGGGTTCGAATCTAGCTCTTGCTGGGTCACCTGGCCTATGTTGGATGGCTGTTTCAATCATCCTTCACCTCATTGCCGTGTCCTCCTCCTGTCCCAATTAGCTTACCAAGTGCATAAATACAGGACTTAAAGCCCCAATCATCCATCCATCCATCCATCCATCATCTTGGCTAGGGCCTTTGCCACCAGGGGAGCTGTATTTGTTCACAGCTTTCATGGTGACTGGTGAGGTCCAACTTGCAGTTAAATGAAGTCCAGTTTATAGTTCTGGTAATGCTGTTGATACATTCTTAATCTAAATGCTTGGTTTTAATCAAGCAATAGACTCCAATTAGGAATGCTCCAATCCGATACCTGGTATTGAGGCCTTTCCAGCACCAAATTACAGAATCGGTATCGAATCGGAAGCACTGATACAAATATGGAATTGGATTGGTTTTGGTGGTACCCAGCAACAAAATACTAGCATCGATGATTCGATATGAGGTTGGAAGTGTAAAAGTGCTATCGGAGCATCCCTGGCTCCGAATAAATAATCTAAAAATGCTTTCGATTTTGAGGAAATTCAATAAAACTACTTTCTAAGTCTCTTTAATAATATTTGATGGACTGAATTCATTCTCTAATAAGCCACTTGATCTAATTTGCTGTCTTATGAATGGTTTATATTATGAAAGCTATTCAATTAACTGGAAATGCATAGCTGATAATTGTTGGTAATTGCACTATTTCCTGCAATAGATAACATCTCAGATATAGGCTATGCTCGTGAATGAGAATGACATTCACGACTGCTGCCTTTTACATAGAACTGCTTATTGTGTAGGTTTTCTTCTTGTTATGTAAAGTGACTGGAAATCTTTTTTATGATTTGCTATATGAGCTGACTGGCATATGCACTGTATGAAAGATATGCATCCATAAAAGCTTGACATTTACCTGTGGAGTAGACAAGGACCTTACAGCGAGATTTCCTCTATTTTTGCACTGTCCTTTATGACCAGATGGGGACGCAAATCATGTTACCGTCATAAAGACACGGCTGTCTTCGTATTTTACATTTAGATTTACAAACGATAAGGCTAGCCGATATTTGTAGTGGGTGGGCCTCATGAAAAGATTGGCTGTTTCAATACAATAGATCATGAGTGATTGGGGCTTTTTCTCTGTATTCATGCAATCTGACAGGCTGATTAGGACTGCTTGAGGACACTGCAATGATGCGAGCGATGAAAGAAAAGTTCTACCATCCAATGCAGGTTCGGGTGACCAGGTTGAATCAAACCCAGGACCATGCAGCGTTTGGAAGCCGATAACTTTACCAAATTCATATAACCATCTCCCTGCTTGAATGTACAAGTTGATGTCTTTATTTGTTGACAACTGGTCAGTAGTCGATGGCGCTGAGACAAATCCTGACAATGAGAAAGACCGGCCCTGTCAGAAGAAAGTGCTCACCTGTGCTGTGATTGTACACCTGTGGTGCCAGTGCGGTGGCTTTGCGGTTGCGGCTTCTCAATTGCATCTCCCAGCTGCTCTGGCATCAGCAGTCTCGGAAACAGCAGCAGCAGCAGTTCCAGCAGCCCAGCTGCCAGCAGAACCTGATGCCGCTTCAGTCAGTCACATGCCACCAAGCAGGGAACACCAGACCTGTTGAAAACCTGTGCTCAATAATGATTTAAGGCTATGGATGTCCCAAAGAGCCACTTAGACCAGGAGGAGCAGCTTTGGAGTATACCTTGGAGTATTTTGTGATGGACTCACAACTTTTATCATCCCATCATTACCCCTGCCATTGGTGATACAAAGTTTTAAAGTACTTTAATTGAACACAATGTATTTAGAGAGTGTGACTTAGGCCTAATCGGGATTACGTTTTGGTGGAATCATCCCCTCCTCACCACTGTGTATACTACTTCCAAACAGCTGTTTTTGGAGACTAGGCTTACTTACTTGATTTTTTATTTGCCACAATCTACAAATCAAAGTTTTCATCATCTCCTGCCTATTTTATCATCATAAAAGTTTTAGCTGAGTGGACATTTCGCGAAAAAGTGTAAGGAATATTACAACAACATCGGTTTTCATGAAAAAAAAAAATTCTACGTTCGGATAAGCCAATAATTTACAAACTTTTTACTCGAATTATGAAAGTTCCAAGTACATTCTTGTGGAATTGACTGCAATGTGAAGTTAAATTCTCCACCTACGAATGATTTTTCCTTTTTGTATTGCTTAAAAGTTTCCTGGAATAGAAATTGACAGAGGTGAAATTACATTCCTGGAAGTTTCCTTGTGTGAAAGGCCATGAAGCTGACACCTCAATGTATAGAAATCACAGAACCATACATATTTGAACATGAACCAAATGGAAATGCTTTCAAAGTGTCGTAGATAACATAAAACATGCCATTTGTTGATGCATTGTGATTAGCCATGAAGAGCTTTCTGACTTTTGATATGTGGTAGATATATTGTATATTGAGAATATATTTAATGGAAATGTGCACAAAGAAGCATGTACATTTGAATGTCACTGCAGACATAGCAACAGTCAATTTGAAAGTTTATGTGGCATTCTCGACCTTCATTGGGGGTAACTAAATATGCTGAGATAGTGCAGCATCTGCCAGCTGGTTCCAGAGTCACACGAAGACAAGAGGATGTATATATGGGCCCAGCTGCTGCAAGACAACTATCTACATTACAGGTCCATGGATCTTAAGACCTATTATTTGTGATGAACTAGTCATTTTAAAATGATCTACCTCTCAGCTAAGGAACATTTTACATGAGTTTCACTTAAATAGTATGTTAACATGTTCATCTTCTGGTCAAAACAGAATGTTCAATCTGATACATAAAGACTAAACTGAAGACGATTCCATATTAAGAAGGAATTACAATTTGGTGCAAATATTTTCTTGGAATTATTTACCGAAACCAATGTCTGATCCACATGAGCCTGACCCACCAGCAGTCATGAATAACATGTTCAAATTCCAGTGGTTCAATGACAGCAAAAATGGCCTCTTTGCGCCCAAGGTGAGTTGGTGTCCTTGTTGGGCGAAGAACCTTCTAAATGTGCTGAAGAACCTTTCTTTTAATTGCTCCTAATGGACCTCCTCTTAAGGATCGTTAAATCTGAGTCGTTAAGGCTTGCATTGTTAAGGCTGCAGTGAATGACATTGTCATCAATTAAAATTGAATGGCAATTTATTGAGGACTTAACTTCCTTAAGGTTGCAGTGAATGACATTGTCATCAATTAAGTTTCATTTGCAATTAATTCATGACCTATCATAACTTATTTCAATGCCACTAATTAAGGTCCAAGAGTCAAGTCACGACAGCATTGTCGATGTATAAATATAGGCTCTTTCATATTCATATGTAGGCCAATATTTCAACATCAGTGAATTGTTGTGATTCGTTGTTATGTAAGAACTAGTGTTAATGTGTAAATTGTATGGCAGTCCTGTTTCTGATTAATTAATTACTCCACGACTCATTGTCAAGTTCAGGGAAAGTATATTGTTGCATCATCAACAGGTGTGGTATGGGATGATGCAGAATGACAGGTGAAATTGCAAGAAAAATCTGAAAATTTAATCTACTAATTGAACTGAATTGTTCATTTGGTATAGGCTGCACTTGGGGGAAGGAAAACATTTTTAGGCACCATAGGCTTGCAGTGCATGGAAATATGAATGCTAAATGCTAGTAGGAAATGCACATACACGTCAATGGCTGTAATTCAGGAATTGGTTCACAAAAGTGTCCTTCTTAGAAATAGGATGGGTGAATTAAATTTTATAAGCAAGATTATTAATTATTTAAATAAAAATTAAGCTTGTGAAGTTTTTGGGCATGCTATCAAGACCAATGGACTATCTATTTGATAAGGATATATATGAAATACACCACATTTGGAAAAAACATGCTTATCAATAAAACATATTAAAAAGCAAAATCGGTCCTTCCAATATTCTTTCAGAATGTTGTTGAACGATTCTTGGATCTTATGGCAGATGTGTAAAGATAAAATCAATTAGCAAAACCTGTTCGTTAACACGCCTTGCTTAATTATATTGCCAATTGCATCCTTGAAAGCGCAGAAATGCTCTTCTCATCGGCTTAAAACTGTCTTTTTCGAGCAAAATAATTTGTGCTGGCTTTTCGCATTGAAGATAATCCCAAAAAAGCTAAATTAACTAAAAATGGATTGCCTCATGAACGTCAGCATGCATCTTGTAAATGTCGTTTTGGTGCGCATCACAACAATTTCAAATGGATGTTCAATTTATGAAGTATAATATAATATTTAAACGATCAGGAGTAGATTAAATTGCTTTTCACACAGAAGTAGTTATGAAATCGTGCTATTTATTTAAATTATGTCGTTATCGGTCATGTGTATTTGTTGATTGTTGCTGAAACATAGATACATGCAATATTTGTTCTGGTTGATTATTGGAAGCGAAATGCACTAGAATATTTATTAAATAATCCCTTATGATATTAAAATATAACATAGAAAGTACTCTGCTGACCTTTCATATTGCTTTGCCCAAAAGTTACGGATAGAATTCTCCAGTTTATTACATGTTATTATATGTTAAAATTTAGGAATCTTCTAAAATGTGCCATTTTCTCAATATCACCCAAATATTACTTTATTTTCTATTTTACCTGAAGTGAAAAATATGTGTGACTGATAATACAGAGTGAATTTCTTGTTTGCGGTCAATTGCAATCATATTCTGACCACAGGGGTTGTTTGACCGTCCGCAAGGCTAAAAGTGTGACCACAACCACACCATTCTGCGAAGGTCTCGACCTGACAACAGCTACAACGCACCACACGTGGGCAAGAAAATTGTGACCGTACTGCCCTGTTCTGCCCATAACTACGGTATATTTTGCAGTCGGGTCACATGTATATATATTTCGGGCAAGTTCGACAACCTCCACTGTATATACAAGAACAGGCAATCTTCTGTGAATAGCATTGGGTGGGTTAATGACAATGCTTCTGTTTAATGAGGCAATTACCCAGGCCCTAACAGGGAACAACACTATACCATGTTTAGCCATTGTAAACAAGCTGGTCCAATTGCAGCAGAGTTTATTTGCCTGAATAAACAGCAGCTAAATTGGTCACATAACTTGGACCATCATTTCACACCAAATGATTAGGTGTGTAGTTAAGATACTGGTTCTAGAGTGATAGACCTTGGCTGATTTTCTTAAGGCTTACTATAAAACAATATTTGATCAATACTGCAGGGAAGTCATTAACTTAATGAGGATGAAAATCGTGTTTATCGGCATTTGAGGCTTGCTTAGTTATGTAACATTGTCGTTGATTATAGATAGAACCGGGGCACACTGGGACATTGTTTGTATATTCCAATTTTATTTCACGTTGATAACAAAGAAAGACTCCTATATCACCGACATTGTTTAGCTGACATAGATTGAGAAAACCTCTATGTCCTCAAGGCAGGAATTGAGTTGGCTCGGGCAGTAGCACACTGGGCTTCCGATCACTGCTTTTTTGGTTGGATTGTGGCTGTAGCCTGCTCAACTGGACCAATGTTAGACAGCAGTTTCAGTCATCATTCACCTTATTGCTGTGTCCCGCTCCTGTCCTCAAAAATCCTACCTGGTGGATGAGTATAGTACGTAAACCCCAATAATTTATCAATCCATCCGTATGTGTTCCATTTCCCACTATACCTCAGTCTCCCCTAGCTCTAAGTAGTGTTACTACTAGAAGCACAGCTGTGAAATTAACTTTCTCTGGCAAATGCTCTAAACGAGATACTTCTTTCGTCACGTCAATACATATTATGAAACAAGATTGGTTACCAGTGGCACAACTAGTGTGCTTGCCAAAACTGATGACATCTGATTCGAACGTCCTAGCACCATGAATGCCTGTTCTTGCAATTAGTAGTCTTCTTTGCCAACTTTAAGGCCACAGGTCTGTACAGCTGGTGAAAAGAGTGATGGATGTCTTTTTTTTTCGCCGGTGGAGAACAATGAATCAAAGACGGTTTGACAGGAAGAAGGGAAGCCAAAGCTGAGCTCTCTTTTAGCTACCCAGCAGGATGCACAAGAACCACCTGTGAACAGGCTCAGAACTGATACCTCAAGCAATTTCAAGGCCAACTTCTCATTGCATCTCTATTGATATTGTTTCAGGGGTTTATCTTCGTTGCAATTTCCAAAAAAATAGATATTTTGCAATATTTGAGAAAGTGTGCCCTTGGCAAGTTCTTGAAAACATCAAACAATTGGTCAAATGTTTTTTAATGAGTGGCACTGTTCCATAATACTCCATTGATTGATGATTTTAATTGCCATTTAAAAATAAGATGACAGATAGCTTATCACATCCAAATGATTCCCACGATACTCTTTGAGTTCTTCCTTATTGAGATTTCTCCCTTTACCTTCTAAGCGGGGCAAATGTTCATACCACCAGACCGCCCAGTTGCAAAAACATTTGTCGTTTAGAACCGTTTCTCTATTTCTGTTTCTCTGCACTCCTCAGTTCCCTCCCCGTCATTTGTCATTGTAGACATGTTCCAATGGGGCTGAGTAACTGCCTAGCCGACTTACAAATTGTCGGTATGAGGTTCGTATCGGCCGTCCCACAAATTCTACACGCTGGGCACAACTGAGCTGCATTTGTAACTGGAGGTCTTTAGGCTAATTTGCCTTTGAGTAGACCACTGCAAGTGGTCTGCTGGTCAAATGTAACCGAACGAGGCGAAATGACCGGTGCCGGGCTGTGGCCAGTGGAGCTAAGTCGATAACGTGGACATTGTGGCCTTGATGGGTCATGCTTGGCTCATGCATACACATGTGCTCGTATGGTTGCTATGAAAACAGAAATAAGGGGGTTGTTGGGAGTGTTGACAAGCATGGAAACTGTATGGTAAGGACCAAGGACGAATATAAATTGGAAAGTTTTTATTCAATCTCCTGTACAGTGGGGGATCCAGAAAATTCCGGTAGGGGGGTCTATCGGGCTTTCTCGTCACGGAACGCATAGTTCACGACATACCGCGACCGCGCGATGATAAAATTGACATGTAAAAATATATAAATTTTGGTCGGGTGGGGGGGATGCATCCCCCCTATCCCCCCCCCCCTGCGTCCGTCCCTGCTCCTGTATGCTTACCACTGTGGTATGATGGGTGGTCGCATACAGCGGTTTGACGGCATAAGTGATGTCTTTACATTTCCTATCTTTTACGTTTCCTATCTTTTACATTGAAACTGAAGTTTGTCATTGGGAGATGTGATCTCACTGGTTGGTGTTGTATGGCTCATTCACTGAGTTGTTTTGATAACATGGCAGGTATATAGTTAAGTACACTAGTACAGGTTATGACCTCACTTTCTGGATAGGAGTCGTCCAGAACAAAATATAAAGTATAGGGGTATTACCTCCCACGAGAATTTTGGAGTGTATCGGTAACAACTCATACATTCTATGGCTGTAACTGTTGCTTTCAGAAAGATGTTGGAAATATTCAGAGCTGAATTTTATTAGATTGACCTTGCGTTTGAAGATTGCATCTCCAAATGCCAAACTGTTGCTTCGGATAACAATTTGAATTGTTACACCAGTCGGCAAAATCAATTCCTGTCATAAATCCAAGGGATTTAGCGATTGGATTGATTTTATCACTTTGAAGCCATTTCTTCATTGTCATAAATTTCGAACATTCCACATGACTTCCTACAAGAGGAAAATCAATGAGGCCATTTTAAACCTGGATTCTCTGCAACTGAATTGTGATTGTTGTTGGGCTCCATACTTTAAACACAGGCACACGCCTTACAGTCAATTCTTACTTGTGTCTGATATATTCAAAGATACCTAACACTGAGTTTGCCAACTTCTTGGGGACATAAACTAGATCACTTTTTGATTCAGCCAATCAGAGAAGCTCTATTAAATGTGACCTTTTTAAGAAACATCTGTAATTGGCATTATGAGCTAATTGGCTTTATGACCTACTTATCAATTATGACCTAATTGGCTTTATGACCTATTTTCTGAGCTATTTTGACCTATTTTCTGACCTAATTTCTGATCTATTAGCTTTATGACTTATTTTCTGACCTATTTTTTAACCTATTTCCTGACCTATTTCCTGACCTATTTCCTGACCTATTTCCTGACCTATTTCCTGACCTATTTCCTGACCTATTTCCTGACCTATTTCCTGACCTATTTCCTGACCTATTTCCTGACCTATTGGCTTTATGACTTATTTTCTGTTTTCTGACATTTGAATACTTTTGAATACACTAGTGACAAGTAAAGACAAAATATCTTAGGCTTGGGGCTGAACTACATCTCCCTATATCTGAAATATCTTCAGGAAGTTTCCAATGATGAAAGAAGAAGTGTTCTGAAACAGATCAAGTGTTTGCATGATGCAGAGGAACTGTTCATTTTGGAATGCTGGGAGATTGAATAACGTGAACCGGCCCAGTGCATATATTTCGTGTGTGGTTGATTAGTTAGGGAAGTTGGGGAAAACAGACATGCTAAACGTGTTTTTCTATGGTTTTTTTTGTTGGACTTATAAATGAATGCCAATAAAGTTGGAAAGAAAAACAGGAAACCAAAACTGTTAGACCGGTTTTTTTAGCTTAGAAAAAACAAGAAGACTCGGGTACATTTGATATAATTTGAAGGCATATTTAGTAAGTTATTATAAATTTTATTTGATGCCTTTTATTTCTCAATTGTATTGCTGTTCTGTAGTTTGTGTCACAGTGACAATATATTGTCATTGGATTCTGGAAATAAAAATGAATAAACAGTTGTATGTTAGTAATCAATTCTTCTGAAAATTGAATAAATCATCAATGTTTCAATTACCACACATGTTCAGGGATATTTCCCATAACTGCATGAAGATGTGGCAATGACTTCATAATTCGTTTCTTAAATTCATGAATGGACACATTCCAGTTTGATGTTGCAGTTGCTTTTAAAAATAGATTCCATTCGTCTCGGTTTTCAAATGCATTCAAAGACCCTCCCCCTCTTCTCATAGTCCCAATGGGCTTTCCCTTTTGAGCTTCTCATTTTGATTACTGAAAATTCCATGGCATAGATCATTATCTGAAAGTTGAAAGAATTGCCATTGCAAAAAGGTATAAACATGTACATGTGATGTCTAACATTTTTGTAATTTTAAGATGAATGGTCAGATACATGTACCGCCCTTTTACATGCAAATCTACCAAGGATTTTGCAAATTTGTGGAAAGATTTTTTCTCTCACATATTTTACATTCGAGTGGATAAGGTCTTTTCGCAGTGCTTTTCCTAGGGCCAAAATGCAATTAGCCAGAAAGGCCAATTTTCAGTAAAATCATGAATGTGTGGCTAATTTGCATTAAAATATATGCAGTTTTCATTAGGCACACGGAGGATGCATTAACCAATGCTAATGTGGCTAATGGCTAGGAAAAGCCCTGCAAAACTTTTGGTTTTACCATCTCATCATCAAACTTACCTTCACATACAGATGCATGATGAAAGCTGTGATTTAAACTGAATGGACACTTTCATGTGTGTAGTTAGTGACATGGTGATAATGAGATCGAGTCATATTTTCTTTTCTTCGGACAGTCAGTACTTTAGTTTGGTGAATCAGGTTTTCGTTGTAGTACTTGAAATAGCTCGCAATAGACACCTGGGGATATCCCCGGCTTGGTGTAAACCTCGATGAACTCATTCCCATTCTCTGTTTGTAGTTCGCCTCTTACTTAACCCGAATCCTGCTCAGTTCTCTCAGTTACCCCCCTTGATCAGTTACTCTCATTCTCAGTTACTCCCCACCTCAGTTACTACCCACAAACTATTGTGGTGTTTGTTAACGGTGCCCCTGTGTCTCATTCTTAAGGGTAGCACAGCCTGAGGTGTAGAGCTCAATGGATGCTATCGACTTTCTTGACAGAAGGCAATAAGTATCCGGTTCCGCAGAGGTTTGAACTCGCGACCTTGGGAACCAACAGAGGATATTGCCTTCAGCCATATAACCCTTTTGGGTCCTAACCTGTTTTCTGGTACCTACATTGGATTTTGCTGCAGCCTCGTAACCCCAAAAGCTGGCATTTTCAATATCAATCTGGCAATCTGCACCGAGGTCCCAGGAGTCATATCATTGATTTGACAATGTTCAATCCGGTTACCCTATACCCCACTAACCAATGTGGACAGGGATTTACTGCAATGTTGGGTATTACATCTCCCCTTCATATCCGGATCTGTGCTTATTCATTGACCTACTTTTTCCTGCACTTATTATTGAGTAATTATTTAGTTAAATTACAAAAGCGAAATATTATGTACAAGTGCGATTGGTTGTTAGAGTGTCAGTTCAATTTAATGGATGAGGCTTTTAAAAAATGATTTTTTAAAAATTAATTGAATATTCTTACCGCTTTCTTAATGAATTTAATTTTTCATTCCGTAAGTACTAGCCTTTTCTGTCAGCCTTCATCATCTTGGTTTTATCGAAGACTGTCATCAGCGAAGTCACTACTTTTAGTCGGTAATAATCTTGGCCTGATTTGGGGGGGGGGAGGGTTGGTCTAGTGGTAGCATACTGGACTGCCAATCGCTGGGTCCAGGGTTCAAATCCAGCTCTTGCCGGGTCTCTTGGGCCTATGTTGGATGGCTGTTTCAATCATCCTTCGCCTCATTGCCGAGTCCTCCTCCTGTCCTAACTAGCCTACCAAGTGCATAAATACAGGACATAAAGCCCCAATCATACATCCAAACATCCATCTTGGCCTGATTTACTCGGCCACCAGGGGAGCTGCTATTGCTAACAGCGCCCCCTACCTTTTGGCTATTTCCAAGTCAATGTGATGGCAGCCATTATGTTCGCAGCTCTCTCACTATAAGTTGAATAGTCTGAAACTAAATGTATAGACCGTGATAGTTATCAAATAAGAAAGTACATTGTAGAGCTAAGCCAATTTGTGCTCAAATGGATGAAGTCAATGATACTGCTGGTAATGGTGTAGATTCATGCTAAATGTAATTACATCGCTTCAATCTGGCAATGGCTCCAACAGAAAGTCCAGAGAGTGTTTACAATGGTAGGAAACTCGGAGGATGCACTCATATATGATCATCTAAAGAGAGAGAGATAGACAGAGATAGACAGAGATAGATAGAGATAGACATGGATAAACTCAGATAGACACAGATAGACAACACAGATAGACACAGATAGACACAGATAGACACAGATAGACACAGATAGACAGACCGATTGATGGATAGACTGAGATAGACAGAGATAGATTGATGGAGCTAGATAGATATAGATAGATAGACGTAGATAGATAGATAGATAGATAGATAGATAGATAGATAGATAGATAGATAGATAGATAGATAGATAGATAGATGGATAGATGGATAGATGGATAGATAGATATCATGTCAGAAGAAGATCAGGAATGAGATTCTCAACAATATCATGCTATTTATGCAATTTATGACAGTCTGTCGGTTGGATCTAATCCTTTTAATCCTGACAAAATTCAAAATGGATGACTTGGACAGCAGCTAACCGCTTTCGACCTGCTTTTTCTGACTTTTAATTTAGTTTTCATTCAGGTGCTTTTTAATTCTCTGAAAATGTTGTCTGCTGAAGCCGTTATCGACAGGGGCATGCGATAGAAAAGAATATAGGGAATTGGCCATTATAGGAATGCTATCAACTCTGCAATTTCTCAGCCACAGGCTGCAAAAAGCAATATGGCAATTGTGTCCTTGGGAGAATAGGAAAGCAGCCTGCAAATGGATCCTTCAAATTGCAGCAGCAAAATTCATAGAGCCTGAATACATTTCTCCAGATAACTGCCCATTGATTTCCATATCGGTGACACATTTTGAAATCAAATTGTAAATTAGGCTCGGGCTCAAGAAGAAATGAAATTCACAGCTGCTTCAGAAATGAGAGCATCCATTTAAACTTTTTTTATTACTTGTAGGCCTATATATATTCTGCATGGTTTAGTTCTGGTGAAGTTGTGATTGCGGCTATTATTAAATCTGGCATAATTCGAAGTTTGCAACCAAAAATTCTTATAAGCGTAAAAATAGCATAAATAGAGAAATGTCAGAACTCCCCCATAGTGTTCAAGAAAGATATTGATACCATATTTATGTTTGCTACGACGCGAAGTAGCCCATTTGAAAATGCAATATATAAGTGTTGAATCAGAACTTCATATAGTGATTGATTTCAAGGAATAGATGTGTATGGTAGGCCACTTTTGTGTTGGATAGATTGGGTGGAATGCTTGATTGTTGGTTTAAAACATGATCAGCAAAATGATCTTCAGCACATCAGTTTCTTTCAGAGGGTGAAGTTTCATGCATACATGGATATATGCCTGATATTTGAAATTGAAAGAGCCAAATAAGCAGAGCATAGCAAAGACCTGATAACTTGCAAGATTATATTCATGTGCCTCTTTCCTCTCATCAATGCCTCTAATTTTTGGCCAAATAAAAAGTACCTCAAACTGCGGAGTCCCATTATCTCTTTATTTTATACTTGTACAGATAAATAGCAAGAGCAAATGATTTGAAAGAATTTGAAAGAAAAAGTGTATGTGGATTGCTATACTTCTCTGTTGGATAGATTGGGTGTAGTGCTTGGCTGTTGTTTTAAAACGTAATGATTAATCCGAACAATATACCGTAAAACGGGGTAAAGTTGGCAATCCGGGCAAAGTTGACCCACTTAATGGAGAAATGCCAACTTTTCCTCATTGACCTGAATGGCAACTTTGCCGTGGATACCTGTGTCCGTGAGAAAAGTCAGCATTTCTGCCATTAAGTGGGTCAAAATAGCTTGTCAACTTTACACCAGATTGCCAACTTCAACCGTTTTACGGTAATAATGTTGATATTTAGAAATCACCTTTCAGAGGAGTGAAGTTGATGTTTAGAAATCCCCCTTCAGAGGAGTGAAGTTGATGTTTAGAAATCCCCCTTCAGAGGAGTGAAGTCTCATTCATACCTGGCTATGTCTCTTTCCCATAATCAATGGCTCACATTTTAGGTCCCTTTTGAAATGTTTGCACATCTTGCGAAACATTCAGAGGAATGAATTCTTCATACCTCAGCTTTAGAACTTTTTTTTCTGAAGTATAAATTGCATGTTGGCAACCATTTGTCTAGTGAACTAAAATCATTTCATCAATAAAGCAATCAATATGCCAAGTAAGAATAACTTGATAACAACCTGTCATTAGATATTTACCTTGTACTTTAGTTATTTTTAGATTGTATGGCATTCAGTGTCTACTGATAATTATAGAAAACACACAATGTACAATTATTTCTTTTCAGATATGTAATTTTAAGTCCTCGTACAATGTATCCCTGTTGGAATATATCAATCAATAAAAGTTGCTACATGTATTGAAATATTATGAGACTTGTTTTTGTACCTTACTTTTACCCCTTCAAATACCATCTCAGTACTTCTGTCGTATGCAATGGTTGCTGTGTTGCAAGTCAGACTCTTCTGCCAGGAAGTGGTCTCTCGAAGGAGTCTCTTTGTGGTGCAAAATGCATTAATGTACCACTAACTTACTAAGCGAAGGAGTTCAACTAAGGCAAATCTTATAATATGGGAAATTAAGTGGACCTCTAGTTGAAACTTAACTTACTTTGAATTAGGTTCCATGTAGCAATTTGAAAAAGAGAACTGCTGTTGCATGATTTGTCCATGATGTAATTGCCAATATTGATTCGGATGCTTACGAATTGCCTTTCTCTTGTTTCTAGGTGAGCGAAAATGCGGATATTACCCGGATACAGATCCTGGAACAGACGAACGACGTCCTTCGTCAGGAGGTGGAGAAACTCACTGAGGAGAACAAGGCGGCTGAGAGGCTGGTAAGTTCATGTTTTTAATTTTCTCTTTACGCCAGACATAATAATTTTTTAGTTTCTCTGATCAACTGAACCAACAGATTTTCTGCTTTAGTAAAAAATATTTACCCTCAATTTTGTTTAAGTGATTCACACTGTACAAAATTGAGGTTATTCCTGTTTTTGTTTTGTTTTTTTTTCTACTGACCTATCAGATCCAAGAAGCTAAAAGTGAATTATGTCTGCCCTTGTTGCTTTTGTGTGTATCACCAATTTTAAGTGAGCTCATCTCTGACCACTATTATTCCTGATGGTCCAATACCATCTGGTCACATCCTCTCCAAGAATGTGTCGCAATTAGCCTACTAACTGACAAGTTGCTTGCTATTGCCGTGGTCGTCAGATGATTTTGAAATTGCTACTATAAAACCAGTGGTGCTTTCGAAACTACAGCATATTCCATTTTGACTATATGAGGTTTTCATCTACTGAATCTCCCTCCTATTCTGGATTAATCTAGTTCTACACAGGAGTGGGATTTCATGGAATTGGCTATGGAAACCTTTGAAATCAATCCTTATATTTTGTACTTAAAAGTTTTTTGACTGTTACCTGAAGTCCTTTTGGAATGAAATCCGTTTACTTTAACTCCTTCCTTTGATGGTAGTTACATATATAAAGACTCAAGCAGTCTGAAGTTTTTCTATTGCTCCTAAAGCTTTTGTAGATAATTGCTTTAAAAGGGATTGAAGCAGTAAAGGTGATGTTGGTCTCTGATGATTAGTGTGCCAAGCAAAATGAATACTTATGGTTTCAGATTGTTTGGAACAGAGGAAACAAACCCTTTATGAATGTGGAAGTTTTACTTTGAAAATGATTGATTGCCTATATGGTTTAGACTTAAATGAGCTGGCTAGGGATTTTGTGCCTAACAATATTCGGTCACTTGAAATAGATGTAGACCCCTCTTGTTTCGATAATTTTATTTCTGAAATAGTGTGTCAAATATGTGATATTCAATTTCGCTTATTAGGCTTTAGCTTTTGATGTTGCCTCTCTTGTCATCTGGTTTATGAATGATGAGCCAGGATAACATAGATAGGTTTCAGATGCACAGTCAACCCTGGAATATTTTGCTGCTGCCCCTTTAATATTAGAAATATGTACATTTCCATATGATTTTGGCTCCAGCTTTTTCTCTTATTTATTTTGTTCTCTAGATGTTATGTTTGTAGGGTAGTTTAATCCTTTGTTCTGAATTATGTATGGTTACGAAGCACCCTGATTTTCCAGGTATTCATCTATAGTTATATCCATAATTGATTAGTCATCATTAGTACATAAGATATGAATATATGAGGTAACGAAGTTGAGAATATTCTTGAAAGATTTATAAATGTAAAACCTTTGTAATTATTAATTTGCTGGAAAACTAAATAATGAAATGTTTGGTTCAAACAGTTTCTGGATTTCTTCAATAATTTACCTGCTTCTCTCACTAGTTATGGAGATCCAAGAAGCAAAATACGTTTCTCATTTAAATGTGTAGTTTCTTTTTGTCTATATGGAGATAAATAGACAAATAAATGCGTTTTGGATTACCTTTTGCTAATGTATAACGGTTTGGTTCTTACATGCATGCGTATATGCAATACACTTGCAATATATGGCCCCCCAGTTATTGCACTGGTGTGAACCTGTAGCCCCCAGTGTGTGGTCAAACGTGATTGTTCCCCAGGGAGTTTGTCTGGATAAGATGGATAGGAGCCAGGGGTGCGATAGGTATAGTTATCAGGTCCAAAAAGTATCCACAAGAACTAACAACATGTGTAGGTAAGGTGGCACTGTTGTTCCACTTCCTGTTTGATCATAACAATGTCTTGTGAAAAGCACATGTTTGAAAAAAAGTCAAACTACTATGAATCTAATTGTTGTCAGCAACATAACATTGCAGAACTGTCTATGTAATCATTGTTGGTTATATCTATGCTAAAGTACATATTCAGACTTCTTTGATTCTGAATTAAATGGCTTCAAAGTTGCAAGGTAAGTTGGCAAAAGTTTTCTGTGTTGACATGGTTTTAGGAGAATTTTGATCTCTTACCTTGCATATTGTCGTCTACAGGGCAATACGTTTATTTTGCCCTCTCCAGGTATATCCCTTGCAATGAAGGTTTAGTAAATGAATAATTCCATGTTTATAAATCGACTTGAAAATGTCTCAATTGAGATATCTTTGGCTAAAAGTCCATGGCTCAGCTCTGATATCTTCTGCTTTGACAGTGTTCATGAGGCTCTTTCAAGAAACAGGTGACAAGATTTTAATCTTGTTGTATTGTTTTGCACTGATTGCTGGCTATAATCCCCTGTCTTGAGCCTCAGGTCAATAGACTCTGAACTTGACACCCATTTAAATGTGATTAAAACTGGATTCTCATTCAAAGGGTTGTGTGACCATGTAACAAAGCCACTTATGTTTCAAATGTGTGTCATGGTCACACAACCCTTTGAATGAGAATCCAGTTTTAATCACATTTAAATGGGTGTCAAGTTCAGAGTCTATTGACCTGAGGCTCAAGACAGGGGATTATAGCCAGCAATCAGTGCAAAACAATACAACAAGATTAAAATGTTGTCACCTGTTTCTTGAAAGAGCCTCATGAACACTGTCAAAGTAGAAGATATCAGAGCTGAGCCATGGACTTATTGCCAAAAATATCTCAATTGAGACATTTTCAGGTCTATTTATTAACATGGAATTATCTATTTACTGAACCTTCATTGCAAGGGATATACCTGGAGAGGGCAAAATAAACGTATTGCCCTGTAGACGACAATATGCAAGGTAAGAGATCAAAATTCTCCTAAAACCATGTCAACACAGAAAACTTTTGCCAACTTACCTGGCAACTTTGAAGCCATTTAATTCAGTATCAAAGAAGTCTGAATGTGTACTTTAGCATAGATATAACCAACAATGATTACATAGACAGTTCTGCATGGTGTTATGTTGCTGACAACAATTAGATTCATAGTAATTTGACTTTTTTTCAAACATGTGCTTTTCACAAGACATTGTTATGATCAAACAGGAAGTGGAACAACAGTGCCACCTTACCTACACATGGTGTGTGCATATGTTTGGCAGTTTTCGAAAACATGGTTTGATGCCTTTACCTTGATGGGCTTCGAGGTGATTTATATTGCAGAGCCACAGGTTGTTCCATTCGAGTTACCCAATAAAGGTTGCATTCAGTAGTCAGCTTCTAACATACAACAAAGCTTTGCAAAAGGATTATCACCATGAGGCAAAACTTTGAATTTGCGGTTTATGACCTGAAGTCTTTTGTGCTCACTACAGCCTTTGTCAAGCAACTAGATAACTTCCGAGAGTATGGTATGATTGTCATTAAGAGAAAAACCACAAATGCCATCATCAAAATTGATGCCTCGAAACAAAAACATAAAAAAGACTCCATGGCAATTCTGTGTTGATCAGTGATTGGTTGTCAACAATCCATCTTTCAAGGCCTCTGTTTGAATGTCTCATTTGAATGTCTCATTTGAGAGTCTCATGTGAATGTCTCGTGTACAGTCATAACTTTCATGTCACGACTGAGTGAAGATTGATCACCTCTCAAAAATTGTATTGTGAGCCATTAGTTATTTCATGGAGATACAATCAGTGATAGATGACTTGATGGAATACCATATCATTAT
Source organism: Platynereis dumerilii (assembly GCA_026936325.1). Taxonomy (NCBI): domain Eukaryota; kingdom Metazoa; phylum Annelida; class Polychaeta; order Phyllodocida; family Nereididae; genus Platynereis; species Platynereis dumerilii. The sequence continues at coordinate 49,438,733 of JAPTHN010000002.1, forward strand.
TAGTTAAGGTATTTTCACCACATGCTGTTATGCTGATTGATTCCATGTTGAGTAGGGCCATATGGATGTGAGAAGTATTGAAAACAATATTTTTTAATGGGAATTGATGAAGAAGAATTTATAAATAATTTAGAAAAAAAAGAAAGTCTCTGTGTAGAGACTGGTAGGGATTTTCTTTACAATGATATCAAGTCATTGCCCTTTTCTTGTATCCATACACATATTATTTTGGCTTGATGTGTCAAGTATATGTCATATTTCAGATTACCTTGGGCTTATGATGTAACCTTTCTGTCTCAGAGTGTCTCTTGGTTTATGAATGATGAGCCAGGATTACTTAGAAATGTTTCAGAAGTAGAGTCGACCATAGAATATTTTGCTGCTGCCTCTTTAATATTAATCGTACATTTCCATATGATTTCAGCTTTAGCTTTTTCTCATCCATATTTTATTCTCCTGATGTTATGTTTGTAGAGTAGTTTTGTGATTCGTCCTGAATTATATATGAATACTATACAGCCTGATTTTCTTGGAATTTATTAACATCTTTTACTAAATGATTCTGCTAATCACTTTTTAGACATTGCTTTTTGTTTGTTTTGTGAATATTAGAAAAGCATGAAAGTTTATTTTCTTCTCATTTTCTGAGAGTAAATTACCACGGAGTGGAGGAATTGATAATTGAATAGGTGTGAACCTGTTGCTTTCGATATACCGTTAATGCCCAAAACAAAATTGCCCTTTTTGACTTAAACCAGGAGTGGACTATTTATTTATCAGATGCAACTGTATTTGTCACTGCTTTAAGTTTCCAATTGTTGTTTTTATGCTTGACAGTTACCAAATGGGCTGTTCCATGGGTTTACTTTGATAGTGGCATATGGTAAATTTTATTGCCAAGCAACTGATTGTTCCTGTGAACTTGTCAAGTCACTTTATAGAAGCTGCATCGCTGAGTTACCTACTTCCATATCACAATACTATGCCGCAGGAGGATGTCAACATGATGCAATTATTGACATTCCTGTGAGTAAATATACTTTTCATGAAAGTTATGTTATAAATCTTATGACGTACCCAAGCAAATAGCTCTACTGAGTCTGATACTCTATGAGATATGATGTGTGCAGTCTGTGTCAACTCATAACATCATCGAGAGCAAAACCACTATAGCCATTGAAGCCATCAGCAAGATTTAATGCCTCCAAACAAACACATAAAAGACTCCATGGCAATTCTGTGTTGATCAGTGATTGGTTGTCAATAATCCATCTTTCAAGGCTCCTGTTTGAATGTCTCATGCGAATGTCTCGGGCACAGTCATAACTTTCATGTCATGACTGAGTGAAGATTGATCACTCTCAAAAAATTGTATTGCGAGCCATTAATTATTTCATGGAGAAGCAATCAGTGACAGAAGACTTGATGGGAATGTCATATCATTATGAGCAAAGGTATTTTCACCAGATGCTGTTATGCTGATTGATTCCATGTTGAGTACGACCATGTGAGTAGTATTGAAAAATATTCTCTTATGTTCAACAGGACTTCATAAAAAGAATTAATGATTAACTGAAAATAGGAAACTCTCAGTGTTGAAACTGACATCTATATTCTTTGCAATAATATCAAGTCTTGTGTATACATATTACTTCAGTAATCGGTATAGTGTCTCAAGTATGTCAGATGTCAGTTCATTTCGTAGGCTTATGATGTAACCTCTATGTCACAGAGTGTCTCTTGGTTTATGAATGATGAGCAAGGATTATATAGATAGGTTTCAGAAGTACAGTCAACCATGGAATATTTCGCTGCTGTCTCTTTAATATTAATTGTACATTTCCATACGATTTCAGCTTCAGCTTTTTCTCATCTTTAATTTTTTCTGTAGATGTTATGTTTGTAGAGTAGTTTTGTCTTGCGTTCTGAATTATGTATGGATGGTATGAACCCTGATGTTCCTGGAATTTGTATATATGGTTATATCCATATTTGATTAATCATCTTAGATATGAAGGCAAATTATTCAGCATCTTTTACTAAGTGATTGTGCTAATAGCCTTTTTTAGATATTACTTTTTGTTTTTTTGTTTAACATTTAAAAAGCGTGAAAGTTTATTTTATTCTCATTTTCTGTTGCCCTCGATAAACAGTTTATGAGAAAAACGAAATTGTCCTTTTTGACTTGAATCAAAAGTGTACTATTTGTTTATCAGATGCAACAGTATGTGTCAGTACCTTTAAGTTTCCAATTGTTGTGTTAATGCTTGACAGTTTCCAAATGGGCTGTTCAATGGGTTTACTTTGATGGTGGCATATGGTAATTTGTATTGCCAACCAACTGATTGTTCCTGACAACTTGTCAAGTCACTCTATAGAAGCTGCATCTCTGAGCTACCTATATACTACCATATCACAATACTATGCCACAGCATGTCAACATGATGCAATAATTAAATTTCTGTACTTTTCAAAATAGTGAAGTTAAATTACAAGTTTTGATAATGCACCCAGGTAACATATACCTGCTCAATCTGTGACACAATGACTTATGAAGTAGTACATTCTGTGTCAACTTATTACATCATCATCGAGAGAAGAACCACAAATGCTATCAATACTATCAGCAAGATTCAATGCATCCAAACTAACACATAAAAGACTCCATGGCAATGATTTGTTGTCAACATTCCATATTTCAAGGCCTCTATTTGAATGTCTCATGTACAGTCATAATTTTCATGTCATGACTGAGTGAAGATTGATCACTCTCAAAAAATTGTATTGCGAGCCATTAATTATTTCATGGAGACGCAATCAGTAGATAGATGACTTGATGGAATTTTCATTTCATTATGAATTTATGAGCAAAGGTATTTTCGTTAAATGCTGTTATGCTGATTGATTCCATGTTGAGTATGGCCATGTGGATGTGAGTGGTATTGAAAAATAATCTCTTTTTTTACACAGGACTCCAAAAAGAGAATAACTTAATTGAAAATAAGAAACTCTCTGTGTAGAAACTGGCACAGATATTCTTTGCAATAATATCAAGTCTTGTGTTCATTCACATATTACTTTGGTATAGTGTCTCAAGTATGTCAGATGTCAATTCTCTGCGTAGGCTTATGATGTAACCTCTATGTCACAGAGTGTCTCTGGGTTTATGAATGATGAGCAAGGATTACATAGATAGGTTTCAGAAGTACAGTCAACCATAGAATATTTCGCTGCTGCCTCTTTAATATTAATTGTACATTTCCATGTGATTTCAGCTTAATTTTTTTCTCATCTTTATTTTATTCTGTAGACGTTATGTTTGTAGAGTAGTTTTGTCATTCTTTCTGAATTATGTACAGATACTATGCAGCTGGATTTTCCTGGAAATAGTGTTTGGTTGTATCCATACATGATTAATCGTCATGGATATGAAGATATGAATATTTAGAAGATGGACAAATTAATTAACATCCTTTACTAAATGTTTCTGCCAATCCCTATTTGTATGAGGGATGCATGTTTTTATGTAATGAAACAGTCTTTTAAATGAAGTTTTTTTTGTGGATTCCTGAGAACGTTTTAAGGTTTATTTTATTATTTTCTGAAAGCAACTTCCTGCGAACTTGAGTGTAATCAGTATTTTGTTGCAACTGATATTGCCTTGAAGACCTGAAGTGAAAACGGGAATCCTTAATCACCCTTTTTAATTTTAGCCTCACTGTTTGTGACAAAGATTTGACAGAATGTGACAGCATCATTTTGAAACCCTGTGTACTCCATTAAAGACTTCAAACTTCCTCATCTGAAATATGCATGGGAATCAACAGCCAAATATGACAGTCTTTATCTCTTCATTCTCTTCTTGCTAGGGTGATGAACCTTTGACACTTTGGCTTCAACTTTAAATAGAAATTTCTTTCAATTTTAAATAGAAATTTCTATCTAGTGTTTGTCAATCTTGATCCAAGGGAAACCTCCATATCTCTCAGAATATGAGAACAGGGATGTTTGTTGGAGTTTCCATTTAAAGTCGAGGTTCTGATGTGGAACTTTTGAAACTCATCTGAGGAAAGTACTTAGTCTCTTCAGCAGAGATGCCCAGTAAACTGAAGAATGTACCATGTACATACTAAATTATTTGGCATGATATGAGAAAACAAATTATAAACAAATTTTTTTTTCATATTTCTAAGTGGAAATTGATTTTTATATTTCACTGTGGAAATTTACTTTAGGAACTCTTCAGATTAGTTTTAGGAACTCATCACAGTGATGGGAATTGCTTTTTGGGAATTGTTCCAGTCAGCTTGTCACTCATTTGAACAAGCTTCCCCCAACGACCTCCTGCTGTATCACAATGATTTGTCAAGGATGTCAACATGATGCACTTATTAACATTTCTTTGATTGTGCATATTCTTTCTATGATCTTGAAAAAATATATATAACAAATTTTTAAAATCTGTGCACCCTATACTAGGAACAAAAACCTGTTCAATTTGATCGACAATGATATATGATGTGCACAGTCTGTCAACTCATAACATCATCATCGAGAGCGAAACCACCAAAGCCATTGAAGCCATTGAAGCCATCAGCCAGATTTAATACCTCCAAACAAACACATAAAAGACTCCATGGCAATTCTGTGTTGATCAGTGATTGGTTGTCAACAATCCATCTTTCAAGGCCTCTGTTTGAATGTCTCATATGAATGTCTCGTGTACAGTCATAACTTTCATGTCACGACTGAGTGAAGATTGATCACCTCTCAAAAATTGTATTGTAAGCCATTCATTAATCCATGGAGTTGCAATCAGTGATAGATGATTTGGTGGAAATACCATATCATTATTAGCAAAGGTATTTCCTTTGGATGTTGATATTGCTAGATTCCTGAAGCAACTAGAAATTACCATTTATAATGAAGAAATTTTGTCAGGCTGCAAAGATTTGTACCCCAAATTTAAGTTATTGGACTGATGGCACATTTTCTCCTCTGTGCAGCTGAAAAAGTTTTATAATATACTTTCCTCGCTATTCAGATTTCTATAATGCCAGTTGCCTGACTTTATATTACGACGAACATGATGTTGGTTTATGGAGATGAGGCCTTTATGTCAAACAACTCGCATGTATATTTTAGAGCTGGATATTTGTCAGTTCGCTGATCACATGACATTAAAGACCTTTCATCATTGGCTGTCATTTGGCACGTGACCATTCTCAGTTCTGTAAAGGTCATGGCTGAAGAGCTTAGAGCCTTTGCAGGGAACCTTTGCATGGAACCTTTGCATGGAACCTTTGCATGGAACCTTTACATGGAACCTTTGCATAGGCCCTTCACAAGAGCTTTGTAAGGATCTTTGTTCAGCCTTCGCAGGACAGTTAGGACACTGCCGCAGCCTTTGCGCAGCCTTAGTTGATTGCGACCTCCTCTTAGGGTTGCCCTTCCTTCTGAATGCAACATTGATGAGTTAAGGAGTTCACCACTTCATCACTGCATGTCCCAGCCCTGTTAATATATCATGCAAATAAGCAATATGTGAAAGGAGGCAGGGACCTCTGTCAAGAAGTGTTTGATTACACACCGCAGACCACCAGCTTCGGTCCTTGTCGACCATGGGTCGCAGTCGCCATACTGTCAGCTGCATGTCAAGGGAATCACATGACTCAGTGAACAGGCTACTGACCGGTGAGAGCTTGTCAGCGACCACAAGATACTGACCACAACTTAAATGGTCATTTTTTGCATGGTCAGTCGGGTGGAGTAACTATGAGACTGGCCAAATTCCATTTAGCCGCTCTAAACAAATTGTAATGTACCATGTACATTTTACATCATTTATCAATGCAAAATTAAGAATTGCTTGGCTTCAACAGATTTGAGTTTCGTAAGGAATGTGTTTCTTAAGATTGCTGGGGTGGGGACTATCGACGAGATAAGGAATGAATGCCTAAGATAGTAAATTTTATTTTAGCAAAATAGATGCATGATTCCATATGATTGTATATGATTGTCAAATAAAGATAACATTCTGTTTGGCTCAAGCCACAAAATTAATGCACATGTTTGTCTAGATATTTTTCTTTTTATAAAAGAGAATCTTATAAGAAGTCTTGTGATGTGCGTGTTCCTGTTGACGATGATCGTGCTCCTTTTGTCCTCTTCATTACATGGATGTCAAGCATGAGGCACCTTTTATGTTGTCACATTAGGATGCTTAATTCCTGGATATCCTTTGTCTGTCATCCATTAACTTTTTCCGTGTTTTGTCAGTGGCGTACTTATGAGTGGGGGCCGGGGCGGGGCTCCTGCAGGGGCATGCATTGTCTCGGAGACATCCCTGTACTCGTTGTATGTTTTAACCAATTCAACAATATGGGGAACAGAGGTTCATTATGAGGGGGAGGGTTGGTCTACTCTAGTGGTAGCATGCTGGAATGCCAATCGCTTGGTCAATGGTTCGAATCCAGCTCTTGCCGGGTCACCTGGGCCTATGTTGGACGACTGTTTCAATCATCCTTCTCCTCATTGCCCATCCTCCCCACGCAAGCCCTGCTAAAATGGACAGGGCTTTCTGCTATTTCCAACCTCTTCTGTGATTGGCTGCTTTTTTAGATCATAAGCATTTTGCAGGCAGATTTAGTCCGATTATGGACACTTAGAGGATTACTGGCAACTAAGAAAAACAGTTTAAAACAAGCAAACTTTCAAACAGTTTCATTTCAGGACTGTGAAAATACATAATTCAATGGAATTTTCGGAACTGTGATAGCACCTTTCAACAATACACAATTTCTTCATTTGTAACTGTGTGAAACAGAGGCAACAATTTCAAACTGTGATGTAGCAGTCCCTGATTGGCTGAGCCAAAACCGGGTCAGTTAATTAAGTATTCATGAATTAGCAAAGGTTATGGGCCATTTTGTCATGGTATGACTTGGGATGATGCTCATTGCCGTGTCCTCCCCCTGTCCTAATTAGCCTGCCAAGTGCATAAATATAGGACATAAAGCCCCAATCATCCATCCATCCAGGCTGAGCCAATTAAAACTGGATTCAAGATTGGGGATGTGACTCGGACTTAGCTGTATGCCCCGAACTTAATGAACCCACACCATGCCATTTAATGAATTTGGGCTAACAAGGACAAGATGGCCAGGGGGGCCTGGGGAGGAGGAATTGGTCAATACTGACCACCAGTCAACAAAGCTGGATAATACGTTCACTCCTGGCTAGTCGATTTTACTCCTAACTGTTAGCTCCTATCGATTTATTTTTTCAACAAAAGAATGCCATTTTCCTCCCACTGGCCCACATTGCAACCTTTACTACCACTTAAACTGCAAAGCACTATGTTTTGGTGCACTTGAGAAAGAGAATAGTATCACATTTGGATACTGCATTAATTTTTTGAGACGATCATGTTATTACCCAGCAAAAGTTGCTTGAAGTAACTCTCTACAATCTTACTCCCAAATGATGTATCTGCATTTGCACTTGTGTTATCAACATTATTTTATACTCTCATGAATTGTACAGTGCTGAAGATAGACAGCTAGATATGGTAAGTGCAGCCCTCTTAGCCAAGTTCTGGGCATTCACAAGGTTTATTAATGAGATTGGAGAGATTGCGTTAATCTTCAACATTTCACAGATTTACCCCATGTGAAGGAATGTATACTTTCCCAGCAAAGACACTGACACAGGGAGCCTTCAATTTTGAAGTCTTATCCTATTAATAACCATCCGGACCCCAGCACAATAACTCGCAGAACAGGGTACAGGTCTTCCAGTTGCTCCTTGCAGAAAAAAAATGTATCGATTAAATATTCAGAACTAGAATCCATTCGCTCCAAATATTCATGTAAGTAATATCCTTTGATCGATGAAGATGTAAAGTGTAATTGCCCCTCTCTACTTTAATATAGCAGTATCAGTCTGCTAATATGGGTATTGTCTCTCATAGTAACCTTGTTCTTAGGGGATCGTTATTTTGGGCTTATGGGACCAAGGGGATAGAGGCATGCTCAGTAATACATAGGGATGCTTTGCTGCTGGGTTATGCCTTTGCCTTCTGTAACAATGTGACTCAGCTTGATGGCTCAACTCGGGAGTTGCGGCTTCTCAGTTTCACATCTTGTTGGCTTTGGTTATTAGAAATTGTTTGCTGGTGAACTTTTCTGCAAGTTGATGACGTCTCAGTGTTTTTTTTTCATTTCCTAAAAAAAACACTGTAATTTTACTGTAAAACATGCTTTGTCACTTTAACGCGTTGACCGTTAAAACTACAAAATTGTCATCTTGTCATAGAAATGCTGCTCTTTTGATATACAATTACAATTATTATAAAATTTGCATGTTCGCAACTGGGTCTTAAGCAAAGTCATTCTCAATGAAAGAAGTAGACATTTGACGAAATATGAATAAGTCTGTATGAAAGACACACTTAAATAATCTAGTAAACCAAATGAACCTGAGAGTTAAGAATTATCAATAGTGTAGAGTGTACATTAATGTGATGTACATGTCAATAATTATCGGAGTCCTTATCATTGAGTGTAATGTTTGTCTATGGCTTAATAGCACATAAAGGGGCATTCTTAGAGGCAGTGAATCTTGTGGTTTATATAGGAACTTTCCAGTGCATTAATATTAACGCAAACTAATACTTTTCATCCTCATACTGTACATAGCTGGTGGGTTATTAAGTTGCTGGCCCTCGTAGTAACTGAGCTGATTGGTAGCGAGTGACCAGTCATGGTCCCGTGGCAGCTGACCAGGGCAGCTCATAAGCGGATGGGTTCTGCCCGATCCATCATGGACCTGTTCCATCATTATGATGTCCTCTGGAGAACCTTGATTGTCCTTTCTGATCTTGAGCACTGCGAAAATTGCCCCGCAAGCCGTTGGGCGAATGGAGGAGGAGCTCGAATCCGGATTCTAATCTGTATTCCAGGGTAATTTGCTGTAGAAAGTTCCTCAAGGGAAGATTTTCCTGTTCACTTTGGTTTGTTGGCATGACCTTATTTCCCATGTACAGTGGATCTCAATTCATGGACGACATTGGCAACAGTCCACCCTCTTGAAGAAACCATCAGCTGGGATAATGCTTAGGAAGTTGTAGCGAAAGTGTTCCACAGTCCACACAGGGGATCAATTCCGTCACAGAATTAGGCTAATTCAGGCAGATGGGTGACTTGTCGATATTTACAATTTCATACATGAAGCTTTGAAGCAGGATAATACTAAACTTCATTTTCAGCATTAATTTAATCAAAGTTACTTCAAGTTGCATATTGATATATATAAATGATAGTGGTCAAGCCTTACGATGCTCCTCCGAAGCCGAAGGTCTGTGGTTGCACAGTCTTCAACCAAGGGTGATGAATACCAAATGTTTTCAGTGGACCTTCATGAGCTACATCCCAGCTAGATGTCTTCAAGATGAGATGTAAAATAGATGGCCCCTTGTATGATTGTCTATACTGGGTTAGTAACAGATTGACCCCTCACATGAGGTAAAAGTGTGACATGTTGAGGACTCCCCTCTCTCCACTATCATCATGTGAGTGCCCAGAACTTGACTAATAGGGCTACACTTACAATATCTATCTATTTGTCTATCTTATAATAAATAATCTATGTAATTTTCCCAAATGTTTTCACGATAATGTCGCTTGTGCCACAGCAAAACCTGAACCTATCCTGCCTCTCCATACATGTAGGTCTGTATTCTACACCTTATGCACCCTACTGCACCACCACCCTATGCCCCCCTGTGGCACATAACAGCCCGGCTTGATGCTGTGTCATTATCCCTTAACCATATGATGTGGTCCCAGCAAGGCACCTTTGTGAGTTATAGAAGTTCAGGGTGCAGTTTTATTGATATCCATAAGGCAAATAATGTGGCAGCAAACTATAATGCTATCAAAGATCTCGGTGCTTACTATTTTCTTTTTGATGAGCACTATTGTCAGTCAGACAATTTTTATCAGGTTTTATTCTCCATAACATGGGATTTTTCTGTTCAATCCTCCAGTGGTGCCGTGATGGATTGGTGGTGTGCCTTATGATGTGGTTTATAGTCCTCCAAATTACTAGAAAGTCATATACAAGATTGCAAGAGGCGGCACTTTAAAGTAGTTTATTTGTGATTTTGAATGAACAGGTCATAATATGGAATTCATGTATTGTTCAGTACTAATTGTACAAACTTCACCACCTGATTGAGACCTTCATAATCCAATCATTTTTTTGCGATGATAGTAAAATTCCATCTCCATTCTTTTATTGGCCTCTCATATATCTTAACCAACGCGCATGTATATTTGTCAGTTTGCTGATCACATGACATTAAAGACCTTTCATCATTGGCTGTCATTTGGCATGTGACCATTCTCAGTTCTGTAAAGGTCATGGCTGAAGTGCTTAGAGCCTTTGCAGGGAACCTTTGCATGGAGGCTTTCCATGGAACCTTTGCATGGAGCCTTTGCATGGAACCTTTACATGGAACCTTTACATGGGCCCTTCACAAGAGCTTTGCAAGCATCTTTGTTCAGCCTTTGCCGGACAGTTAGGACACTGCTGCAGCATGTCCATAGCCTTTGAGCAGCCTAAGTTGATTGCGACCTTCTCTTAGGGTTGCCCTTCCTTCTGAATGCAACATTGATGAGTTAAGGAGTTCACCACTTCATCACTGCATGTCCCAGCCCTGTTAATATATCATGCAAATAAGCAATATGTGAAAGGAGGCAGGGACCTCTGTCAAGAAGTGTTTGATTACACACCGCAGACCACCAGCTTCGGTCCTTGTCCTAGTTGACTACGGGTCGCAATCGCCAGACTGTCAGCTGCATGTCAAGGGAATCACATGACTCAGTGAACAGGCTACTGATGGGTGAGAGCTTGTCAGCGACCACAAGATACTGACCACGACTTAAATGGTCAATCTTTGCATGTCCGTCTTTGTACGGTCAGTCGGGTGGAGTAACTATTAGACTGGCCAAATTTCATTTAGCCGCTTGAAAGAATATTTTCTTGTCCTGTATACCATGTACATTTTAAATTATTTATCAATGCAAAAATTAAGAATTACTTGGCTTCAACAGGTTTGAGTTTCGTAAAGAATGTGTTTCGTAAGTTTGCTGGTGTGGGGGCTATCTACGAGATAAAGAATGAATGCGTAAGATAGTAATGCTTTTTTAGCTAAAAAGATGCATGATTCCATATAATTGTATATGATTGTCAAATAAAGATAACATTTTGTTTGGCTCAAGCCATAAATGCACTTTTTTAAAAGAGAATCTCCTTATAAAAAGTCTTGTGATGTGCATGTTCCTGTTGACGTTGATTGTGCTCCTTTTGTCCTTATCATTACGCGGATGTCAAGCACGAGGCACCTTTTATGTTATCACATTAGGATGCTTAATTCCTGAATAGTGAATATCCTTTGTCTGTCATCCATTAACTTTTTTCTGCGTTTTGTTGGTGGCCTAATTTTGAGTTGGGGCCAGGGCCGGGGCTCCTGCAGGGTCATGCATTGTCTTGGGTACTCCTTGTACTTGTTGTACATTTCAACAAATTAAGAAATCTTCTGATAGCCTCTCCAATAAGGACGCCACTGCCTTAGGGCCTCGGCCCTTTGTCGTCATCAATGGTATTGTCATGTCAAAGTTGGTGTGGATTGAAAAGCATTTCACAGATGCAAGAACCACCTGAAGTTTATGATGCCCATTGTTTACACTGCTGCCAAAGATGCCCTGGCTTTAATCTTATGTCTCATTGCTCTAAATTGTTAACTTTAGTCCCCAAAATGCCTCTTTTCTGAGCAGAAGATTTCTGAGAAGCATCTTCTTCTTCTTCCCTTTGGCCCTTCTGCCCTGAGACATAGTGGGACGCACCACAACCTGAGATTTATGCTTCAGCCAATTACTTAAGATAGACAGATATATAGACAGACAGACAGACAGATAGATAGACAGATGGATAAATAGATTGATAGATAGATGTATAGATGAATTGATAGATAGATTGATAGATAGACAGAATGTAACTGTTAACAATTTATAGAGATGTGTCAATGAAATGATCATATCCCATTGAATTATAAGGTTATTAAATTGCTTGAGGACACATCGCATGCATTGCATGCTACTTTTAGCTTTCGTCCTGTTCATTGTGTTCAATGCGCATTCTGCCTTTCAACATTTCTGCGACTGGGCCAATTAAAACTGTACTATTTGTTTGTCAGATGCAACAGCATGTGTCAGTACCTTTAAGTTTCTAATTGTTGTCTTTATGCTTGACAGTTTCCAAATGGGCTGTTCCATGGGTTTACTTTTATGGTGGCATATGGTAATTTGTATTGCCAACCAACTGATTGTTCCTGTCAATTTGTCAAGTCACTCTATAGAAGCTGCATCTCTGAGCTACCTACCCCCATATCACAATACTATGCCAAAGGATGTCAACATGATGCAATAATTAAATTTCTTCCAACTTATTACATCGTCATCGAGAGAAGAACCACAAATGCTATCAATACTATCAGCAAGATTCAATGCATCCAAACTAACACATAAAAGACTCCATGGCAATGATTTTTTTTTCTACATTCCATATTTCAAGGCCTCTGTTTGAATGTCTCATGTACAGTCATAATTTTCATGCCATGACTGAGTGAAGATTGATTACTCTCAAAAAATTGTATTGCGAGCCATTAATTATTTCATGGAGACGCAATCAGTGATAGATGACTTGATGGAATTGCCATATCATTATGAATTTATGAGCAAAGGTATTTTCGTCAAATGCTGTTATGCTGATTGATTCCTTGTTGAATGTGGCCATGTGAATGTGAGTGGTATTGAAAAATAATCTCTTTTGTTACACAGGACTCCAAGAAAAGAATTAATAATTAATCGAAAATAAGAAACTCTCTGTGTAGATACTGGCACAGATATACTTTGCAATAATATCAAGTCTTGTGTTCATTCACATATTACTTTGGTATAGTGTCTCAAGTATGTCAGATGTCAGTTAACTTCGTAGGCTTATGATGTAACCTCTTATGTCACAGAGTGTCTCTTAGTTTATGAATGATGAGCAAGGATTACAGAGAAAGGTTTCAGAAGTACAATCAACCGTAGAATATTTTGCTGCTGCCTCTTTAATATTAATTGTACATATCCATATGATTTAAGCTTCAGCCTTTTCTCATCTTTATTTTATTCTGTAGACATTATGTTTGTAGATTAGTTTTGTCATTCGTTGTGAATTATGTACAGATGCTGTGCAGCCTGATTTTCCTGCTATTTCTGTATGGTTATATACATAAGTGATTAATCATCGTATATATGAAGATGTGAATATTTAGAAGAGGACAAATTAATTAACCTTCTTTACTGAATGTCTCTGCCAATCCCTATCTGTATGAGGAATGCATGTTTCAAATGAAACAGTCTTTCTAAATAAAGTTTTTTGTGTGGATTCCTGAGAACGTTTTAAGGTTTATTTTATTATTTTATGAAAGCAACTTCCTGCGGACTTGAGTGTAATCAGTATTTTGTTGCAACTGATATTGCCTAGATGACCAGATGTAAAAACAGGAATCCTTAATCACCCTCTATCATTTTAGCCTCACTGTTTGTGAAAGAGATTTGACAGAATGTTACAGCATCATTTTGAAACCCTGTCTACTCCATGAAAGACTTCAAACTTCCTCATCTGAAATATGCATGGGAATCAACAGCCAAATATGACAGTCTTGATCTCTTCATTCTCTTCTTGCAAGGGTGATGAACCTTTGACACTTCGGCTTCAACTTTAAATAGAAATTTCTATCTAGTGTTTGTCAATCTTGATTCAAGGGAAACCTCAATATCTCTCAGAATATGAGAACAGCTAGGGATGTTTGTTGGACTTTCCATTTAAAGTGGAGTTTTCATTTAAAAAGTGGAGGACTGGAGGTTCTGGTGTGGAACTTTTGAAACTCATCTGAGGAAAGTACACTGTACGTACTAGTCTCTTCAGCAGAGATGCCCAGTAAACTGAAGAATGTACAATGTACATACTAAAGTATTTGGCATAGTATCAGAAAACAAAATCATTTTCAAAAGTAATTATTGTAATATTTCACCGTTGAAATTTACTTTAGGAACTCTTCAGATTAGATTTAGGAACTCATTAAAGTGATGGGAATTACTTTTTGGAATTGTTCCTGTCACTTGAACAAGCTTGCCCGAACTACCTCCTGCCATATCACAATGATCTGCCAAGGATGTCAACATGATGCAATTATTAACATTTCTTTGACTATATATACTTTTTATGATTGTGAAATTATATATGTAACAAATTTTGATAATGCATGCACACTATACTAGGAACAAATACCAGTTCAATCTGATAGACGATGATATATGATTTGTACAGTCTATGTCAACTCATAACATTATCGAGAGCAAAACCACCAAAGCCATCGAAGCCATCAGCAAGATTTAATGCCTCCAAACAAACACATAAGACTCCATGGCAATTCTGTGTTGATCAGTGATTGGTTGTCAACAATCCATCTTTCAAGGCCTCTGTTTGAATGTCTCATGTACAGTCATAACTTTCATGTTACAACTGAGTGAAGATTAATCACCTCTCAAAAATTGTATTGCGAGCCATTAATTATTTCATGTAGAAGCAATCAGTGATAGGTGACTTGATGGGAATACCATATCATAATAGTAAGGTATTTCCTTTGGATGTTGATATGGCTAGATTTCTGAAGCAACTAAAAATTACCATTTATAATGAAGTTTCATAAAGAAAGAAATTTTGTCAGACTGCAAAGATTGGTACCTCGCATTCAAGTTATTTGACTGATGGCACATTTTCTCCTGTGTGGTCACATGGAAGAGGTGCAGCTGATAAAGTTTCTATAACATACTTTCCTCGCAATTCATATTTCTGTAATGCAAGTTGCCTGACTTCATATTACGACGAACATGATGTTGGTTTATGGAGATGAGGCCTTTTTGTCAACCAACGCGCATGTATATTTTAGAGCTGGGTATTTGTCAGTTTGCTGATCACATGACATTAAAGGCCTTTCATCATTGGCTGTCATTTGGCACGTGACCATTCTCATTTCTGTAAAGGTCATGGCTGAAGTGCTTAGAGCCTTTACAGGGAACCTTTGCATGGAGGCTTTCCATGTAGTCTTTGCATGGAGCCTTTGCATGGAACCTTTACATGGAACCTTTACATGGGCCCTTCACAAGAGCTTTGTAAGCATCTTTGTTCAGCCATCGCAGGACAGTTAGGACACTGCCGCAGCATGTCCATAGCCTTTGCGCAGCCTTAGTTGATTGCGGCCTTCTCTTAGGGTTGCCCTTCCTTCTGAATGCAACATTGATGAGTTAATGAGTTCACCACTTCATTACTGCATGTCCCAGCCCTGTTAATATATCATGCAAATAAGCAATATGTGAAAGGAGGCAGAGACCTCTGTCAAGAAGTGTTTGATTACACACCGCGGACCACCAGCTTCGGTCCTTGTCCTAGTCGACCATGGGTTGCAGTCGCCATGCTGTCAGCTGCATGTCAAGGGAATCACATGACTCAGTGAACAGGCTACTGACCGGTGAGAGCTTGTCAGCAACCACAAGATACTGACCACGACTTAACATGCTTAAATGGTCAATCTTTGCATGATCAGTCTTTGTACGTTCAGTTGTGCAGTAGTTATTAGACTGGCCAAATTTCATTTAGCTGCTCAAAAAAAAAAGTCCTGTATACCATGTACATTTTAAATTATTTATCAATGCAAAAATTAAGAATTGCTTGGCTTCAACAGGTTTGAGTTTCGTAAAGAATGTGTTTCACAAGTTTGCTGGCATGGGGACTATCGACGAGATAAGGAATGAATGCGTAAGATAGTAAATGATTTTTAAGATAAATAAATGCATGATTTAATATAATTGTATATGATTGTCAAATGAAGATAACATTCTGTTAGACTCAAACCACACAATTAATGCACATGTTTGTCTAGAGATTTTTCTTTTTTAAAAGAGAATCTCTTCATAAAAGGTCCTGTGATGTGCATGTTCCTGTTGACGTTGATCGTGCTCCTTTTGTCCTCTTCATTACGCGGATGTCAAGCGCGAGGCACCTTTTATGTTGTCACATTAGGATGCTTAATTCCTGGATATCCTTTGTCTGTCATCCATTAACTTTTTCCTTGTTTTGTCGGTGGCGTAGTTATGAGTGGGGGCCGGGGTTGGCTCCTGCAGGGGCATGCACTGTCTCGGGGCTCTCCCTGTTCTTGTTGTACATTTCAACAAATTTAAAAGAAATCTTCTTATAGGGTGGACACTGTGTGGGCACTAGTTCATTATGGAGGGGCATGTGCCCCTGTGCCCCCCTCCCCAATAAGGACGCCATGCCCTTCGTTACCTTCTTAATTTTTGCCTTTGTCCTGTTCCATGCGCATGCTGCCTTTCCATGTCTCTGCAACGCGGCCAATTAAAACTGGATTCAAGATTGGAGATGTGACCTGGACTTAGCTGTATGCCCCGAACTTAATGAACCCACACCAAGCCATTTAATGAATTTGGGCTAACAAGGGCAAGATGGCCGGGGGGGCCTGGAAAGGAGGAATTGGTCTATACTAACCACCACTCAACAAAGCTGGATAATACGTTCACTCCTGGCTACAGGGCCGTATTAACCTATGGGCAAACGGGGCACTTGCCCCGGGCCCATGACCTCAGGGGGGCCCATGATGAAGCTGAAACAAGTTGCGACAGTAAAGAGAATGATGGGTAACTGTCGTGAGAATGTACATTTCAGAATTTAGAGCGTTTTTGGTGCACGAGGGGGCCCATTAGAAAGAGTTTGCCCTGGGCCCAGAAATGCGCTAATACGGCCCTGCCTGGCTAGTCGATTTTACTCCTAACTGTTAGCTCCTATTGATTTTTTTGTTCAACAAAAGATTGCCATTTTCCCCCCACTTGCCTACATTGCAACCTTTACTACCACTTAAACTGCAGAGCACTTTGTTTTGATGCACTTGTGAAAGAGAATCATATCACATTTGGATTCTGCATTGTTTGAGACGATCATGTTATTATCCAGCAATGGTTGCTCGAAGTAACTCACTACAATCTTACTCCATAATGATGTATCCAAATATTGTGTTTTCACTTGTATACTAATTTATCAACATTATTTTCTACACCCATGAATTGTACAGTGCTGTAGATAGGTAGATATGGTAAGTGAAGCCCTCTTAGCCAAGTTCTGCGCACTCACAAGGTTTATTGATGAGATGGGAGAGAGATAATGCATTAATTCTCAACGTGTCACATATTTACCCTGTGTGAGGGATTGTATACTTTCCCAGCACAGACACTGACACCCTGAACCGCCAATTTTGAAGTCTTATCCTATTACAATAACCATCCGGACTCCAGCACAATAACTCGCAGAACAGGGTACAGGTCTTCCCGTTGCTCCTTGCAGATAAAAAGTGTATCGATTAAATATTCAGAACTAGAATCCATTCGCTCAAGATATTCATGTAAGTAATATCCTTTGATCGATGAAGATGTAAAGTGTAATTGCCCCTCTCTACTTTATCATAGCAGTATCAGTCTGCTAATATGGGTATTGTCTCTCATAGTAACCTTGTTCTTAGGGGATCGTTATTTTGGGCTTATGGGACCAAGGGGATAGAGGCATGCTCAGTAATACATGGAGATGCTTTGCTGCTGGGATGTGCCTTTGCCTTCTGTAACAATGTAGCTCAGCTTGATCGTTCAACTCGGAGTTGCGGCTTCTCAGTTTCACATCCCGTTGTCTTTGGTTATTAGAAATTGTTTGCTGGGGAACTTTTCTGCGAGTTGATGACTTCTCAGTGATTTTTTTTTTGGTCATTTCCTAAAAAATGATTGTAATTTGACTGTAAAACCAGCTTTGTCACTTCAACACGTTGACCGTTAAAACTACCCGTATGGTGCCCTATTTTCGTCAGTGTCCTATTCTCATCACAAAATTGTCATCTTGCCATAGCAATGCTGCCCTTTTGATGTACAATTACAATTACTATAAAATTTGTATGTTCGCAACTGGGTCTCAAACAAATTCCTTCCCAATAGCAGAAGTGGACACTTAATGAAATATGAATTAGTCTGTATGAAAGAGACGCTTAAGTAATCAAGTAAACCAAGGGAACCTAAGGGATAAGAATTATCGATATGTGCCAACATCATGTTTATTTAATGCACATAACAATAACTGTTTGAGTCCTTGTCATTGAGTGTAATATTTGTGTACGGCTTAATAGCACATAAAGGGGCATTCTTAGAGGCAGTGAATCTTTTGGTTTTTATAGTAACTTTCCAGCGCATTAATATTGATGCAAACTAATACCGTTCATCCTCATGCGGTACATAGCTGGTGGGTTATTAAGTTGCTGGCCCTCGTAGTAACTGAGCTGATTGGTAGCGAGTGACCAGTCATGGTCCCGTGGCAGCTGACCAGGGCATCTCATAAGCGGATGAGTTCTGCCCGATCCATCAAGGACCTGTTCCATCATTATGATGTCCTCTGGAGAACGCTGATTGTCCTTTCTGACCTTGAGCACTGCGAAAATTGCACAAGCCATCGGGCAAGAGAAGGAGGAGGTTGAATCTGCATTCCAGAGTAATTTGGAATTTTTTTCCTCAAGGGAAGATTTTCCTGTTCACTTATGTTTATTGGCATGATGATATGTTAAGAAAATACATTAAACTTTGATCAAAGACATTATTTCCTGTGTACAGTGGATCTCAATTCATGGACGACTTTAGCAACAGACCTCCCTCTTGAAGTCACCAGAAACCATTGAGCTGGGATAATGCTTAGGAAGTTGTAGCGATAGTGTTCCACAGTCCACACAAGAAACCAATTCCATAACAGAATTAGGCTAATTTAGGCAGATGGGTGACTTGTCGATATGTACAATTTCAAACATGAAGCAGGATAATAATAAACTTCATTTTCCGCATTAATTTTTTCTAAGTTACTTCACGTTGAGTATAGCTATACATAAAAATGACAGTGGTTCAAGCCTTACGCAAGGGTGATGAATACAAAATGTCTTCACTGGACCTTCATGAGCTACATCCCAGCTGGAATGTCTGTAAGATGAGATGTTAAATGTATGCCCCCCTGATTGTCTACACTGCATTAGTAACAGGTTGATCCCTCACACGGGGTAAAAGTGTAACATGTTGAGGACTCCTCTCTCTCCACTCTCATCAATCCACCCTTTTGAGTGCCCAGAACTGGACTAATAGGACTACACTTACAATATCTATCTATTTGTCTGTCTTCTAATAAATAATCTATGTAATTTTCCCAAATATTTTCACGATAATGTTGCTTGTGCAGCAGCAAAACCTGAACCTATCCCACCTCTCCATACATGTAGGTCTGTATTCTACACCTTATGCACCCTACTCCACCACCACCCATGCCCCCCTGTGGCACATAACAGCCCGGCTTGATGCTGTGTCATTATCCCTTAACTATATGATGTGGTCCCAGCAAGGCACCTTTGTGAGTTATAGAAGTTCAGGGTGCAGTTTTATTGATATCCATAAGGCAAATAATGTGGCAGCAAACTATAATGCTATCGTCTATCAAAGACCTCGGTGCTTACTATTTGCTATTTGACGAGCACTATTGTCAGTCAGACAATTTTTATCAGGTTTTCTTCTCAATAACATGGGATTTTTCTGTTCAATCCTCCAGTGGTGCAGTGGTGGATTGGTGGTGTGCCTTATGATGTGGTTTATAGTCTTCCAAATCACTAGAAAGTCATATACAAGATTGCAAGAGGCTGCACATTTAAGTAGTTTATTAGTGATTTTGAATGAACAGGTCATAATATGGAATTCATGTATTGTTCAGTACTTATTTTACAAACTTCAGCACCTGATTGAGACCTTCATAATCCTATCATTTTTTGCGATGATAGTAAAATTCCATTTCCATACTTTCATTTGCCTCTCATGTATCTTAACCAACACGCGTGTATATTTTAGAGCTGGATATTTGTCAGTTTGCTGATCACATGACATTAAAGACCTTTCATCATTGGCTGTCATTTGGCACGTGACCATTCTCAGTTCTGTAAAGGTCATGGCTGAAGGGCTTCTAGCCTTTGCAGTGAACATTTGCATGGAGGCTTTCATGGAGTCTTTGCATGGAGCCTTTGCATGGAACCTTTGCATGGAGCCTTTGCATGGAACCTTTGCATGGAACCTTTGCATGGAACCTTTGCATGGAACCTTTGCATAGGCCCTTCACAAGAGCTTTGTAAGGATCTTTGTTCAGCCTTCGCAGGACAGTTAGGACACTGCCGCAGCATGTCCATAGCCTTTGCACAGCCTTAGTTGATTGCGGCCTCCTCTTAGGGTTGCCCTTCCTTCTGAATGCAACATTGATGAGTTAAGGAGTTCACCACTTCATCACTGCATGTCCCAGCCCTGTTAATATATCATGCAAATAAGCAATATGTGAAAGGAGGCAGGGACCTCTGTCAAGACGTGTTTGATTACACACAGCAGACCACCAGCTTCGGTCCATGTCCTAGTCGACCATGAGTCGCAGTCGCCATACTGTCAGCTGCATGTCAAGGGAATCACATGACTCAGTGAACAGGCTACTGACCGATGAGAGCTTGTCAGCAACCACAAGGTACTAACCACGACTTAAATGGTCAGTCTTTGTACGGTCATTCGTGTGGAGTAACAAAATTAGGCCGGCCAAATTTCATTTAGCCCCTCTAAAAAATATTGTCCTATACCATGTACATTTTACATCATTTATCAACGCAAAAATTAAGAATTGCTCGGCTTCAATAGATTTGAGTCATATAAAGATTGTGTTTCGTAAGTTTGCTCGCATGGGGACTATTGACGAGATAAGGAATAAATGCATTAGATAGTAAATTATTTTTTAGCTAAATGGATATATGATTCCATATAATTGTATATGATTGTCAAATAAAGATAAAATTATGTTTGGCTCAAGCCATAAATGCACTTTTTAAAAGAGAATCTCCTTATAAAAAGTCTTGTGATGTGCATGTTCCTGTTGACGTTGATCATGCTCCATTTGTCCTCTTCATTACGCAGATGTCAAGCACGAGGCACCTTTTATGTTGTCACATTAGGATGCTTAATTCCTGAATATCCTTTGTCTGTCATCCATTAACTTTTTTCTACGTTTTGTTGGTGGCGTAATTTTGAGTTGGGGCCAGGGCCGGGGCTCCTGCAGGGGCATGCATTGTCTTGGGTACTCCTTGTACTTGTACATTTCAACAAATTAAGAAATCTTCTGATAGCCTCTCCAATAAGGACGCCACTGCCTTTCGTTGCCTTCTTCATTTTTGTTGTGTCCGAGAGCAGGGCCTCGGCCCTTTGTCGTCATCAATGGCATTGTCATGTCAAAGTTGGTGTGGATTGAAAAGCATTTCACAGATGCAAGAACCACCTGAAGTTTATGATGCCCATACACTGCTGCCAAAGATGCCCTGGCTTTATGTCTCATTGCTCTAAATTGTTAACTTTAGTCCCCAAAATGCCTCTTTGCTGTGCAGAAGATTTCTGAGAAGCATCTTCTTCTTCTTCCCTTTGGCCCTTCCGCCCTGAGACATAGTGGGACGCACCACAACCTGAGATTTATGCTTTAGCCAATTACTTAAGATAGACAGATATATAGACAGACAGACAGACAGACAGATAGATAGACAGATGGATAAACAGATTGATAGATAGATTGATAGATGGATTGAGAGATAGATTGATAGATAGACATAATGTAACTGTTAGCATTTTATAGAGATGTGTCAATGAAATGATCATATCCCATTGAATTATAAGGTTATTAAATTGCTTGAGGACACAGTGCATGCATTGCATGCTATTTTTACTTTTGTCCTGTTCCATGCACGTACTGCCTTTCCATGTCTCTGCAACGCGGCCAATTAAAACTGGATTCAAGATTGGGGATGTGACCCGGACTTAGCTGTATGCCCTGAACTGAATGAACCCATGCCACGCCATTTAATGAATTTGGGCTAACAAGGGCAAGATGGCCGGGGGGGGGGGGCTGCAAAGGAGGAATTGGTGAATACTGACCACCAGTCAACAAAGCTGGATAATACGTTCACTCCTGGCGAGTCGATTTTACTCCTAACTGTTAGTTCCTATTGATTTTTTTTCTACAAAAGAATGCCATTTTCCTCCCACTTGCCTACATTGCAACCTTTACTACCACTTAAACTGCAGAGCACTATGTTTTGATGCACTTGAGAAAGAGAATACTATCACATTTGGATACTGCATTAATTGTTTGAGATGATCATGTTATTATCCAGCAAAAGTCGCTCGAAGTAACTCTCTACGATCGTACTCCGTAATGATGTTACGTGTCTTCATTTTGTGCTGGCACTAGTGTTATCAACGTTATTTTTCTATACCCATGAATTGTACAGTACTGAAGATAGATAGATAGATATGGTAAGTGCAGCCCTCTTAGACAAGTTCTGGGCACTCACTAGGGTTTATTGATGAGATGGGAGAGAATGCGTTAATCCTTGACATGTCACATATATTTACCCCTTGTGAGGGATCATATACTTTGCCAGCACAGACACTGACACAAGGAACCACCCATTTGGAATTCTCATCCTATCGATATCCATTAGGACCCCCAACACGGGAACTCCCAATACAATACTACAGGAGGGTACAGATCTTCCAGTTGCTCCTTGCAGAAAAAAAGTATTGATTAAATATTCGGAACTAGAATCCATTCGCTCAAGATATTCATGTAAGAAATATCCTTTGATCGATGAAGATGTAAAGTGTAATTGCCCCTCTCTACTTTATCATAGCAGTATCAGTCTGCTAATATGGGTATTGTCTCTCATAGTAACCTTGTTCTTAGGGGATCGTTATTTTGGGTTTATGGGACCAAGGGGATGGAGGCATGATCAGTAATACATGGAGATGCTTTGCTGCTCGGAATATGCCTTTGCTTTCTGTAACAATGTAGCTCAGCTTGATCGTTCAATTCGGAGTTGCGGCTTCTCAGTTTCACATCTTGTTGGCTTTGGTTATTAGAAATTGTTTGCTGGTGAACTTTTCTGCAAGTTGATGACTTCTCATGCAGTGTTTTTTGTTGTTGTCATTTCCTAAAGAAAGATTGTTATCTGACTGTAAAACCAGCTTTGCCACTTCAACACGTTGACCGTTAAAACTACCAGTATGATGCCCTATTTTCGTCAGTGTCCTATTATCGTCACAAAATTGTCATCTTGTCATAGCAATGCTGCCCTTTTGATGTACAATTACAATTACTATAAAATTTGTTGTGAGTGTTCCTCCGTGGCCTAATGGTTAAGAGCGCTTGTTTGCACAACCACTGGCTCTGAGGGCGTGGGTTCGAATCCCACCCCGGAACTCAATCTAGTCCGAGCCCATGGGACATTAAATGGAGGCGGGTTGTATCCAGTGTTCTATGCTGGGGCAACTGAAAGACCCTGGGCATCCCTGAATTAATAGGGTATGTACTAGACTCACAGTCTTCTCATCTCATCGTCATATTGCGATCGCCTGCCTCGATATAGCCCACTAAGGTGCTGCAGAGGCGTAAAACACAAACAAACAAAACAAAACAAAACTATAAAATGTGTATGTTCGCAACTGGGTCTCAAACAAATTCCTTCCCAATAAAAGAAGTGGACACTTAATGAAATATGAATTATTCTGTATGAAAGACACGCTTAAATAATCAAGTAAACCAAGGGAACCTAAGAGATAAATTATCGATATGTGCCAACATCATGTTTATTTAATGTACATAACAATAACTGTTTGAGTCCTTGTCATTGAGTGTAATGTTTTTGTACGGCTTAAGAGCACATACAGTTTAATAAAGGGGCATTCTTAGAGGCAGTGAATCTTTCGCTTTGTATAGCAACTTTCCAGCGCATTAATATTAATGCAAATACTGTTCATCCTCATGCGGTACATAGCTGGTGGGTTATTAAGTTGCTGGACCTCGTAGTAACTGAGCTGATTGGTAGCGAGTGACCAGTCATGGTCCCGTGGCAGCTGACTAGGGCATCTCATAAGTGGATGGGTTCTGCCCGATCCATCATGGACCTGTTCCATCATTATGATGTCCTCTGGAGAACCTTGATTGTCCTTTCTGACCTTGAGAACTGCGAAAATTGCACTGCAAGGCGTTGGGCGAAAGGAGGAGGAGCTAGAATCTGTATCCAGAGTAATTTGCCGTAGAAAGTTCCTCAAGGGAAGATTTTCCTGTTCACTTTGGTTTGTTGGCATGATGATATGTTAAGAAAATACACTTAAAATTTCATCAAAGACACTATTTCTGTGTACAGTGGATCTCAATTCATGGACGACTTTAGCAACAGACCATCCTCTTGAAGTCACCAAAAAACTTTGAGCTGGGATGATGCTGAGGAAGTTGTAGCGATAGTGTTCCACACAGGGAATCAGTTCCGTCACAGAATTAGGCTAATTTAGGCAGATGGGTGACTTGTCGGTATTTACTATTTTAGCAAGATATAATAAACTTCATTTTGCACATTTTTCAAAGTTACTTAAAGTTGCATATTGTTATAAATGACGGTTGTCCAAGCCTTATGCTGCTCCTTCGAAGGCGAAGGTCTCTGGTTGCACGGTCTCAGACCAAGGATGATGACTGATGAGTACAAAATGTTTTCTGTGGACCTTCATGAGCTACATCCCAGCTGGAATGTCTTTAAGATGAGATGTTATATTTATGGCCCCTTGCATGATTGTCTATACTGGGTTAGTAACAGATTGATCCCTCGAATGAAGAAAAGTGTAACATGTTGAGGACTCCTCTCTCTCCACTCTCATCAATCCACCCTTGTGAGTGCCCAGAACTGGGCTTATAGGGCTACACTTACAATATCGGTCTATTTGTCTCGTCTATCTAATAAATAATCTATGTAATTTTCCCAAATACTTTCGCAATGACGATGCTTGTGCAGCAGTAAAACCTGAACCTATCCCGCCTCTCCATAGGTCTGTATTCTGCACCTTATGCACCCTACTCCGCCACCACCCTATGCCCACTATGGCACATAATAGCCCAGCTTGATGCTGTGTCATTATCCCTTAACCATATGATGTGGTCTCAGCAAGGCACCTTTGTGAGTTATAGAAGTTCAGGGTGCAGTTTTATTGATATCCATAAGGCAAATAATGTAGCAGCAAACTATAATGCTATCATCTATCAAAGACCTGGGAGCTTACTATTTGCTTTTTGACAAGCACTATTGTCAGTCAGTCAATTTTTATCAGGTTTTCTTCTCAATAACATTGGATTTTTCTGTTCTATCCACCAGCGGTGCAGTGGTGGAGTGTTGGTGTGCCTCATAATGTGTTTCATTGTCTTCCAAATAAGTAGAAAGTCGTATACAAGATTGCAAGATGCTGCACTTTTAAAAGGTTTATTTGTGAATTTGAATGAACAGGTCATAATATGGAATTCAGGTGCTGTTCAGTACTAATTGTACAAACTTAAGCGCCTGATCGAGACCTTGGTAATCCAATATTTTTTTTTGTGCATCAAAAAGAAGTTGAAATTTCCATCTATAGTAAAATTCCATTTCCATACTTTCATTTACCTCTCTTACATCATATGTCAAAAATTGGACACATCAGGCCCTGCTACTTGTGCTCCTACTCATCCATGTGCATTATTGCACAGTAACACTGGTATCCTCATCTATATTCTCATTGACTTTGGGAATACAAATGGCTGTATGGAAAATCAAACAGTGCTGTGTGTACCACTGTACAATAGTATGCATCTATGAATCTTTATTAAAGCCAGGGGGGGGAGCAATATGATTACCAAGCTGGCCAATCACACAATACTGATTTATCATTATACAAATAGAAGAATGGTTAGTACAGTAGTCATGCTGAGACTGTAATCGAAAGGAATATATCTTTGACATTGTGCATGATCTGGTACAACCACAGTTATCATTCTGTATCCAATAAGAATGAATAATTGACAGCATATCACAATCAGTGTCTTTTGGTATTGACATTATACTGGTACTCATTCATTCTGACTGATTATTATAGTACGGTAAATAATTATTGTGACCTGCTCACAATTAGGAAAATGATGATCAATACAATATGATAGCAAATTGACCAGCCCAGCGGCATACGCATTGCCCAAACTCTGACAAGCAATAGCTAAATCTTACAATTTCCGTTGGTCCAGCCTGTCGGATTGGAATAAGCTCATTCGACATGTTGTGGTATTTATTCCTAGCAAACAGTCAGCCATGTGATCATCCAATGGTAACAAGCCCCTCTCATATCTCCCACGGCCTGTACTGTGTCCACTTTTGTTTGTAGCATTTTCACATTTATTATGCTTAATCTGTCACATTGTGCACCAGTACAAGGATGCAAAGTGCTGCTCGATATTGTGCTATGTATGTATATCCTGATTGTTTATGTCCTCGGATTCTAGCTATAGGTTTTTCTGGTGTTCAGTGCAGTATCTTTGTAAAGAGGCTGCACAGCTATTCTCACTTCCTTGTTGCATATAGAATCCATTTACTCACATTTTGACATTCATTTATCATATGATATCATCATGTGCTATAGAAATGTAGAAAGCATGACATTGTCACTACGTTGTCAGCCAGTGCAACTAACCAGTTGTAACTAATGGATAAAAATAAATTGAGGATAAAAATCACCATTGGTTGTTAGCATTGGGTAGATGGCAGTGTGATTTAACTAGGTAATACATCTTTATTTCATCTGAAAAGAGGACAAATATGCATGTGTCAAGATATGTGAGCAAAAGGAAAAGTAACATTGTGTGAGTGCGTGACTGTTAATGTGGCTCTCCTTATGGTAGGCGATGGCTCGTCTTTCTCAATGAGCCTTTTTCTTACAGCATTTTTGATGTTAGAGCTTTGTCATGAGACATATCTTCTCTGATCCCTTTCTTGTGTGCAAAACTGGACATGTCTGCCAGACATGGTGTACACAAGTTTCCGTGTACAAAAGTTGAATATCTCTAAAATTTAAAGCAGCGTCATGCATGTTAGAATTGTTGAGAACTGTGTTGAAAATTGTGTTTTAGTCTTTGTGTTCAAAATACAATTGGTCATGAAGGAAAAGTCTGTTAGCGCCCTGTGGTATTCGCGATTCAATTTGATGTTCGCATGTTACTTTCATTATCAGTTGTCCTCAAATATTTATATATTATTTTATAATTAAGAGAATCAGTGAAAGAGTTTTTGACTGAAATATTGTGGTTGACCACAAACTGTTGAGCCTTCCTTGAGAATATGCAATAGCATTATTTAGTGACAATGGTACATCATAGTAGCATCGACAGCTGACATAAAACCCTTGAAAAAACATGGTAATAGCAAGGCTCCCTGACTAATGCCTTAGTTTATGGCATTTTAAGTGTAAGTGGCTTTCAGGAGAAATGAAGAACTCTGGCAAACAAGTTGAGCCTCTAGCAAATGCCGTGTGAGTCTTGTTCAGTCTTGAAAGGCTTGTCTTCTAGCTTGGACCATTTTATTGCCTGTTGAGAGTGGACTTGTTGGCTGGACTTTCAAGTAGGGGGAGGAGAATGTTTAATTTACTTTGAGAATTTGCGATTGTCTGGACCTCTTAAGAGTCACCTTTTGACACCACTCGCAGCCCAGTGGCTGGCCTCTGACTTAAGGCATGATCAAATTGAGGACTGGGCCTCTCAATTTGGTTAAAGCTGCCTTAAGAGTTGGTAGCGGCATCGAGCAACTTTAAACCAGTCATTTCCTTCTTTGGGTTTGGCTGAACAAAGAAGAGATTTGGCTGCTGCAAAAAGGGTCCCCTCCTACCGACTGTAAATACTCCTGTCAGTGTTAGGAAAGGTTTTTAGACTGAGCCACTTGTTGGGCAATTCATCACCGAAGTCTGTTTGTGTTGCGCTTTACACTTCATTGGTCCGTTACTATAGCTTCAGTAGCTGGCCACTTAATCAGACCCTGATTTATCGTCCGCTAGTGTAAATAAAAACATCAAAGTACACTCTTGATCAAAATGCTGGAATAATTTGGATTTTCAAGGTGTCAGGATTTCAAAGTTATAAAATTGTTGATTGAATGTGTGGAATTGCAAAGATATTTTCCTCAGACATTAGATTTATGTGTAAATGATATCATAAACCATTTTTAGTTGCTGAGAATTATTTGAAAACTTTCTCTGGGGGACTCGGAAAAATTGATCATTTTTAGTAAAAAATCATCAAAAATCGCATAGTGGCTCAGCAACAGAGACATAAAATTTCAACATACGCAAGAAATGCCAACTTAATCTTGATGTGTACAAACAATAAACATCACAGTATCATGTTGAATATCACATTTGTGACCTCAGCCTTCACTTAACTTGACATGGCTTCCGCCAATCTGTTTTTTGCTTCATTTTGACCGATATGGCCATTCTTCAGTGAAAGCCACTTTCACCTGTTCCAGAGTAGTTGGATGGACCTCCATCTTGTGTGCAGAATGGTCAAAGATGTAATTTAGGTTAATATCAGGTGCAGTTGCCAATAACGGCAAATTCTCAATTTTCTCAATTTTCAAGGGTTAGAAGGATTTGTGGTGCCCTACCAGCTTGAGTAGGGGAAAGTAGGGAGAAGTGGGCCATAGGGAGAAGTGGGCCACCATGCTTTATGCTTAATATAGCATTGGGATATCCCTGAATTTGAGTGCCATGGCTTCGGAGTGATACCCAAGAGTAATATTGAAGCCAGGAAGGAGATCACTTATTCCATTTTTTTAAAAACTTAAATTGTGATTTTTCGGTGCCTTTGAGTAAAATTTCTGCTTTTTGTAAAAAAATGTATATATATGATGAGATTGGGGATAGATTGGAAATGAAAGGGTTGTTATAATCTCTGTAAAATCAGTGTTTTATCAGATTATTGTTAAGGCATTGTATGCATTTAGGAAAAAATGGCTGTCACTTTTTATGAAAATGTGCTGGAGGGAGAAGTGGGCCACCTTGCAGAGGGAGAAGTGGGTCGGGGGCCCAGTTCTCCCTCCATGTATCACAAACAAGGTAAAATGTTTTTTTTTATTCATTCTAATTTCAGGACTTGAAAAATCATAAATCAGTGGTAGGTTTGGTGTTTCCGGGCTCATTGTTACTGAATACATGAATTAAAAGCTTAAAATATCATATTATCGTTTTTAAGAAAATCGCTCATGTGGCCAAATTGTCTTTTCACTTTGTTATGTCCCACATGGTGTCCTTAGCAACAACAATTTTGAAAATATGTATTAGAAGAATGCTGTTGGATTCATCAAATTAAGTGCTGGCTCAGTTGAAGAGTAAAACCCTATTCTGCTATTTCTCAATCAATAACTAAACAGATGGCCCACTTCTCCCACCCCTGTGGCCCACTTCTCCCTACCAGAGGGAGAACTGGGCCACTTGGTCATAAAAATTAACGACCCCATTTCACGAAAACATATCGTGGACTGAAAGTATAACACACCAGATATAAGTTTTAACATACCAAAACTCCATTCTAAAAGGAAATACAGACACTGAACTTCAATACTGTAGTCATAAAAAGGTGAAAGGCAAAAAGTGGCCCACTTCTCCCTACTTTCCCCTATTGCCATAAATTAATGAAATGGTTCAACTGAAGTGTTCTCTACACTGAGGTATCATTTTTCTCTTCCAACAAGAGAACACTCTTAACAAAAATGCTGGAATATTTTGCGAAATTTTCTAAGTAAATTCAATCTCAGTCGATATATCCTAGCACATGTTTCACAAAGCTTATGGAGAAATTTTCGTTTGATGGCAAGGTGGCCAGATACTTTCCGAAAACTGCCTCATGACCACAAGGGCTCAGGGTGGCAGTTTAAGGCTTGTTTTGTGTGTCATCCATTATGACAGAAATTTTGTCTGGTAGTGTGGTAAAGAAACGTCGTGGCAGTCTCCTATCTAAGTTTGCTGGAAGAGGAAATGGTACCTAAGTGTAGAGAAACTTCAGTTAAAACATTTTATTCATTTATGGCAATGCTCAAGCTTGTAGTGCACGACAAATCCTTCTTAACCTTGAAAATTGAAAAAATTGAGAATTTGCCGTTACCAGTAACTT
Organism: Platynereis dumerilii; assembly: GCA_026936325.1. NCBI lineage: Eukaryota > Metazoa > Annelida > Polychaeta > Phyllodocida > Nereididae > Platynereis > Platynereis dumerilii. Next base: position 49,469,000 of record JAPTHN010000002.1, read on the forward strand.
CACCTTATATGAACCTAAATAACATTATAGGGACATCTTTGAGCATTCTGCACACAGGATGGAGGTCCGGCTAACTACTCTGGACCAGGTGCAGATGACTTTCACTGAAGAATGGCCATATTGGTCATAAAGAAGCCAAAAACAGAATGGCAGCATCCATGTCAAGTCAAGTGGAGGCGGAGGTCAAAGAATGCGGCATTCAACATGATATTGTGATATTTTTGGTTGTACACGGCAAGATTAAGTTGGCATTTCTTGCGTATGTTGAAATTCTATGTCTGTGTTGTTGAGCAACTATGCGATTTTTGATGACTTTTTACTAAAAATTATCAATTTTTCCGAGTCCCCAAAAGAAAGTTTTCATATAATTCTCAGCAACCAAAAATGGTTTGTGGTATCATTTATACATAAATCTAATGTCAGAGGAAAAAATCTTTGCAATTCCACACATTCAATCACCAATTTTATAACTTTGAAATCCTGACACCTTGAAAATTCAAATTATTCCAGCATTTTGATCAAGAGTGTAAGATAGATTGCAAATCGCTAGTGAAAGAAATGCAAGACAGAAAGCGAAAAGGTGGAAACAGATCCTGAAATGTCCAATGGTCAAGATGATTTATGTAACAAACTGGATGTATATTGTCAATCTGCCATGGTTCAACAGTTCATGATATTATTCAATTATTCTTGATGTTCGTTGTCAAGTAGAGTAAAACCAATTGAAGATTTGGTGCCTATGAAATTAATCATATTGCCAAACCATGCAGTTGTATTCATCACAATCAATGTCTCGTGATTTTTTTTTGATAATTAAGAAAATAAAAAATGATATATGTATGTAGGAGCATTTGTGACAATGGTAGGCAGTAGCAAGGACAACAGACATAAACCCTAGCCTAAACCTGGTAAAAGCAAGGCTCCAAGACTAATGCCTTTGTTAATGGCTTTTTTAAGTGTAAGTGGCTCTTTTGAGTAATGAAGAACTCTGGCAAACAAGTTGAGCCTAAATGTAGATGCTGTGTGAGTCTTTCAAGGCCAGGAGGCTTGTGTTTTAGTTGAGGTCATTTTATTGGCTGCTAAGAGCTGACTGGACTTGCTGGCCAAACTTTCAAGTAGGAGGAGGAGAATGTTTGATTTACTTGAACAATCTGCTAGTTGTTCAGACCTTTCAAGGGTCACCTTTTGACACCACTCGCACCCAGTGGCTGGCCTCTGACTTAAGGCATGATCAAATTGATGACTGGGCCACTCAATTTGGGTAAAGCTGCCTTAAGAGTTGGTAGCAGTATCAAGCAACTTTAAACCAATCATTTCCTTCTTTTGGTTTTGCGGAACAAAGAAGAGATTTGCCTGCTGAAAAAAGAGTTCCCTCCTACCGACTGTAAATACTCCTGTCAGTGTTAGGAAAGGTTTTTTTGCTGGGCCACTTGTTGGGCAATTCATCACCGAAGTCTGTTTGTGTTGCGCTTGACGCTTCATTGGTCCGTTACTATAGCTTCAGTAGCTGGCCACTTAATCAGACCCTGATTTATTGTCCGCTAGTGTAAATAAAAACATCCAAGTAAGGTAGATTGCAAATCGCTAGTGAAAGAAATGCAAGACAGAAAGCGAAAAGGTGGAAGAAATTTGCTCAGTGAAAACACATCCGGAAATGTCCAATGGTCAAGATGATATATGTTCCAAAACTGGATGTGCATTGTCAATTTGCCATGGTTCATGATATTATTCAATAATTCTCCATGTTCCTTGTCAAGTAAAGTAAAACCAATTGAAGATTTGGTGCCCAGGAAATAAATCATATTACTAGACCATGCCGTTGTATACATCACAATCAATGTCTCATATACAAATGTGAGACCTTTGCAAGTAATGGCTTACCTCACGATTTCCCTTGGTTCAGTTTGTATTGATGGGCATTAACTCATTCCACATGGTACTTATTCCTTGCAAACGATCAGCCATGTGATGATCCAATGGTAACAAGCCCCAAAATCTCTCGTGGCCAGGGGTGTCCACTTACGTCGAAAGCATTATCACATTCATCATGCTTAAGGTGTCACATTATGCATCAATAGCAGGATCTAACTATCTAACCAATAGTTACTAATGGAGAGTTGCAGTCCACACTCTCGGGATGTAAACCCAGTCAAGACATTGTCGCAATAGTGATAGCTGTACCTCTTATAAGGTAGAGTGAATTTTAGGATAAAAGAATAAGCTCAAAAAGAAAGTAAGACATTGATTTTCTCAACAGAAATATTTTCCTTTTTTTCATCATTTTTTTTCAAGGAATATATTTGCTGGATCCCTTTCGTGTGTGCAAAACTGGACATGTCTGCCCGACTTGGCATAGTGGTATGCACACGTTTTTGTGTACAAAAGTTGAATGCCTCAAAAATTAAATGCACCGTCATGTATGTCAGACTTGGTGAGATTTTGTGAAGTTGAAAAATATGTTTTCAGCCTTTGTGTTCAATGTTTGATGTAAAATATAGTAGGTTCCTGAAAGATGATGTTGTAGTGACATGCCAGTCATTTCTTTGATATTTGCATGTTACTTTAATTCCCAATTTTCCTTGCATGATTGATATATGATAGTGTCATTAAGAGCATCAATGAAAGTCAAAGCTTGTGACTGAAATAATGCGTTTTGACCAAAAACTGCTGAGTCTCCCTGGTGACTATGTAAGAGCATTTCTGACAATGGTAGGCAGAAGCAAGGACAGCAGACATAAACCCTAGCCTAAACCTGGTAAAAGCAAGGCTCCCTGACTAATGCCTTTGTTTATGGCTTTTTAGGTGTAAGTGGCTCTTGGGAGTAATGAAGAACTCTGCAAACAAGTTGAGCCTTAAGGTAGAAGCAGTGTGAGTCTTTTAAGGCCAGGAGGCTTGTGTTTTAGTTGAGGTCATTTTATTGGCTGCTAAGAGCTGACTGGACTTGCTGGCCGAACTTTCAAGTAGGAGGAGGAGAATGTTTGATTTACTTTAAGAATCTGCAAGTTGTCCAGACCTTTTAAGGGTCACCTCTTGACACCACTTGCAGCCAGTTGCTAGCTTTTGACTTAAGGCATGGCCAAAGTGGTGACTCAATTTGGGTAAAGCTGCCTTAAGAGTTGGTAGCAGCATCAAGCAACTTCAAGCCAATCATTTCCTTCTTTGGATTTTGCTGAACAGAGAAGAGATTAACCTGTTGGTAAAAATTTTCCTCCTACAGAACGTGTCAGTGTTAGAAAAGGTTTTAGGTCGAGGAACTTGTTGTTGGGCAATTCACCGCTGCAGCCTCTGTTTGCGTTTTGCTTGATGCTAGATTGGTCTGTTTCTATAGTAGCGGGAGCTGGCTACTTAATCAATCCCTGATTTATTGCCCACTAGTGTAAATAAAAGCATCAAAGTAAGATAAATTGCAATGGCTGTGTATGGAACTGACACATCTGCGATGTGAGAAACACAAGACAGAAAGCTAAAAGGTAGAAAATATTTGTTCAGGGTAAACCCATCCAGAAATGTCCAATTGTCAAGATGATTTATATGTTGACGTCATGACATATATCATTACCTAACTTGATGGAATGTGTGTTGCACACAATTCATGAGATTATTCAATAGCACTTGACATTCCTTGTCAGGTAAAGTAAGACCAATTGAAGATTTGGTACCCAGGAAATTAATCACATTACTGATTGTGCCATTATGCACATCACAATAAATGTCTCCTGATTACCAGGCAGTCAAGACAATACAAGTTATGTAAGGAATATTCTTTAAGGCTCACTAATGAGCTAATGTTGGGCGACATTTGGAAAATTGGCTGGCTTGTGGCAATGTTTTTTATCTACTGCACAGGTGTGCAACAGCCCTGACAAGCCATGCGATATCTCACAATTTCCATTGGTTCAGCTTAATCACATTGAGTGACATTATACATCAATACCAGTGGTCACACAACATTGTGCCATGAATATTTCTGCTTGTTTATGGCTTAATAATGATGGTTGTCCAATCACTCAACATTTCGTTCTGATTTTCTGAGCAGTTATATATATGACTGGGGAAACAAAATTGTTATTTCTTTATCTGACAGCTCTTTAAGCCTGCTTGCAATCCATTTTGAAATACGAGGTAGGAGGGCAGCAGAATGCTTCATTTTCTTTGAGAGGCTGAGACTTGTCTGGATCTTTTTAAATCTCGCATCTTGACAGCACTTGCAGCCAATCTCTGGCATTTGTATTAAGGCATGGCCAAAGTGGGGACCAGGCTACTCAATTTGGGTAAATCTACCTCAAGGATCGGTTTGAGCTTTAAGCCGGTCATTTCCTTCTTTAGGGTTGGCTGAACAAAGAAGAGATTTGACTGTTGGAACAAGTGTTTCCTGTCACCATTAGTAAGTACTCTAGCCTAACTCTGACAAGTTTGCTGGTTGGGCAACTTGTTTGGCCATTCATCACAGAGGTCCTTATTTGTGTTTTCCTTGACACTGCATTGGCCTGTAACCATAGATGCTATACTTAGCCACTTATTCAGGGTAATTTATTGCCTGCTGGTTCAAATAAAAACTTTAATACAAGATAAATTGTAGTGGTTGTTTGGAAATGATGCAACAAGGTATGTATACCCGACGGAGAATCCAAAGGTGGAAGAAAATGAATTTGCATCAGGGCAACCTTTCGGGAAATTTACGCATGTCAAGAAGGATATCATAAACAGACTGTTACCAACACAATAATATATATATCACATGGTGCAAAAGTAGTAACATGTACTGTTATCCTGGGACAATAGCATTTTAACATTTGTGTTGGTGGATCTGTCATGTACATGTACAGTATCCCCAGTAAACGAGTACACCCTAGCAACATATTGACTAATTTGCTTATAAGTCAGGAACTTACTTAAGTAATTCAACTTAACCAGCATATGATAACCCTTGGACCTAAGAAAATGTGTTTGTACAATTTCAATGGTGCAGACTTACGTATTTGTACGTTGTGAGTGTTTAAAATAACTGTGCTACAAAATAAGTGAGTACACCTAATGCAAAATATACATGGGGGTGATCTAAAAATTGGCAAGTTTTACATGTTAACATCATGGAAATTGTGTACAAACTATGTAATTATAAAATAGATCACATCGAGTGGCGTATTTAAGGGGGGCCATTGGGCATGGCCCCTCGCCCCCAGGCCAAAAATTAACATGGAATAGATAGGAAAAGCTGCGGAGCGCCCTATATTCACCCCATGTAATGAACCCCTCCCCTCAGGCCATTTCTAGATACGCTCCTGATCACATCAACTTTATGTCACAAAAAGAGCAGGAAATTCCAATGGCCACTGTTGATGCCGTGGAGCGGCAAACATTCCAGAGGTAGTCGTCCCAAATCAGCAATTCTATTTCAATGGAGAGAGAGATTCCTTTGCATCACAATATGATGCACCCTCTGCCACTCGTGTTGTGGCAGTAGAAATTGGCTGTCCTTTGCTACAAACTTAGTGGATGTGATGTAATTTACACTGACAATGCCATTTTCCAAAATAAAAATTTTCGCTGCCACTTATAAGCAATAATTACTCATTTCGCAGGACATGCCAATGTCTCTTTTACATTGGGTGTACTCACTTATTTGTTGGCACTTTTACCTTTTAATATCTGTCGGTTAAAAATAATTGATTCCATATCTTTCAAAGTTTACATGGACATTCTGCTAGGTCTAGGCTATATCATATCATGAACTTGGTGGATTATTTCACTTGAGTGTGGAGCTCTGAGAAAATTAATCCAGGAGTCACAGGGGTGTACTCATTTACTGGGGATACTGTACACATCAGGAATGCAAGAAATTGTTCCATATATCCTTGTTGTCATTCTAATGTGCGGAGCTACAATTATTTTCATATGAACTAAAAAGGAACCATGAAACTTGAATTTGACTTTAATTAAAGATGATATTAGTACATGTCTATGGTATGTAAGTGATGTGCTGGCAGCAGATATTAGTATTTGTAATAATCTATGTCAAATAAGATATATTTGTAAGGTGGAAAATGTGCCAGTATTCTTCTTGTGAGTGGGTGGTGGTGGATCTTCTTTTGAAAGTCTTTTTTTTCTTGATGTCTGTTGTGACAGTCTTGTTGTGAGACGTCATATCTGTGACAGTTGTGTGTCTGATCCTTCTCTTGTTGCAACACATAACTTTGTCTCCTGCCAGACAAATGTCAGTGTACAAAAAGTGAAATGCTTTCCAAAATGAAATGCATTACCATGCTTTTCTGATTTTGCATAATCTGGCACAAGGATTTTCGCGGACTGTTCTATTTGAATGGTGTTAAGATTTTGTGTTCTATATTTGATAAATGACAGACGATGGTGTCAGTGACAGTACATTGTAGATCTGCCCCTTATGGTGATCTAATTTAATAATCTCCTCTTGGTCTGTTGTTTTGGGAATTTATTCGTATTACTTTGCATTAATGACTTTCAGTGCAATAACTTTAATTTATTGCCAAGAGGAGCAAACCTACATAACAGACAAAATGAACCTAAATGACAGACAAAATGAAATGTTATGAGTATTAGTATTGTATTTTTTAGTTTGCTAAAACCTTCATTCGAAATATCTAACGTAATCTGTACATTCTAGTTTGAAGACTTATGAATGAAAAATTGGAAGGTTTTTGTATTGCTAACTTCAGTTAAGAGTGTTATTGTTATGACCAAGCTATCCTGGAGTACATGTGAAAGCATTTGTTACTGTAGTAAGCTTAGTGCTAGTAGCAAGGACAACAGACATGAAGATTCTTTTCAAACTATTTGAATTTAAACTAGAAGCTTTGTGAATCTCTTAAAGTCTTGAAAGGCCAGGAGGCTTGTGTTGTAGATAGGACATTTTATTGGCTGCCTAGAGTAGGCTGGACTTGCTGGCTGGATTTTCAAGTGTGAGGGGAGGAGAATGTTTGATTTACTTTGGGAATCTACAAGTTGTCTAGACCTTTTAAGTTCCACCCCTTGACACCACTTGCAGACAGATGCTGGCCTCTGACTTGAGGCATCGCCAAATTGACAACCGGGCCACTCAATTTGGGTAGAGCTACCTTAAGAGTTGGCAGCAGCTTCAAGCAACTTTAAACCTGTCAGTTCCTTCTTTTGGATTGCAAATGTGTTCTCTCCTACCGACAGTAAATACTCCGGCCATTGTTAGGAAAGGATTTTAGTTTGAGCCACTTGTCGGGCAATTCATCACCGAAGTCACTGTTTGTGTTTCGCTTGACGCTTCATTGGTCCGTTACTATAGTAGCAGTAGCTGGCCACTTAATCAGACCCTGATTTATCGCCCACTAGTGTAAATAAAAACATCCAAGTAAGATAAATTGCAATGGCTATGTTTGGAACAGACACAACATCTGTAGTAAAAGAAATACTAGACAAAAAGCAGAAAGGTGGAAGAAATTTGCTGAGGGTAAAACATCTCCAGGAATATTTGATTTTCTTTTCTGAGAGTTGTCTGGACCTTTTTAAGTCCCACATTTTAACACCACTTGCAACCTGTTGCCGACCCCTATCTTAAGCCATGACCAAACTGGCGTCCAGGCCACTCAGTTTGAGTTAATCTACCTCAAGAATTGGCTGCAGCTTTAAGCCAGTCATTTCCTTCTTTGGGGTAGGCTGAACAAAGAAGAGATTTGACTGTTGGTGCGAGTGTTTCCTGTCGCCAATTGTAAGTACTCTTTCTTGACTGGACTTGGTTGCCTGTTGGGCAACTATAGTTGCGGCGCCTGGCCACTTAATAAGGCTTTTCATTATTGCTTGCTGGTTCAAATGAAAACTTCAATACAAGATAAATTGTATTGTTATTGTCTGGAAGAGACAGAACAAGACATTCTAGATGGAGAATTTAAAGGAGGAAGAAATTGCATATGGGTGCAATGTTTGGATGTATACATTTTCAAGGTGGATATCATTCACATGTTATAGTGTAAGTCTATCATTATCATATGGTTCACAATCTGGTACACTTGCCATTATCCTGGGACAAAAGCATTTCAGCATTTGCATTAGTTAACCTGTCAAATTACACTTCGAGGATGCATGATCTTGTTCCATGCATCCTGGTTGTCAGCCCAATTTTCAGAACTGCAATTAATTTCATGTTATTGGAGGTGTATGACATTAAAGTGATGTACTGGTCAAATCAGATATTTGTATACATGATAATGTATCTGAAACAATTTGTCACTGCAAGGTAGAAAAGATGCAATTATGCTTCTGGTGAGTGGGTGGTGGTGGATCTTCTTTCGGATATCCTTTTTTTCTTGATGTCTGTTGTGACAGTCTTGTTGTGAGACGTCATATCTGTGACAGTTGTGTGTCTGATCCTTCTCTTGTTGCAACACATAACTTTGTCTCCTGCCAGACAAATGTCAGTGTACAAAAAGTGAAATGCTTTCCAAAATGAAATGCATCACCATGCCTTTTTGCATTTGTATAATCTTGCACAAGGTTCTTCGCTGACTGCTATTTTGAATGGCTATCAGTTTTGTATTTAATGTTTTATATCAAGATGTTTGCATCAACAGCAGATCATGATGGCTGTGTCAGCAGACTTAATGTCCTTTTTGGATATCTAACGCATTGGTCTGATGTTTTTGTTGGAATTTCAATTGGCAGTGAATGTAAAGGGCCCTAGCCAAGCTCGATGGTATCTTGCTAGCCGCCTAAACTTTGGGTTTCGGTATAATTATTTTAATCATTTACTACAAATGTAAGTGAAGCAAAAATGTTCCAAAACTATGCGCGCCTCAAACAGAAATGATAAGTTGTCAGTAATGTAGTTGCTGAAGACTTCATCAGAGATTATCAAATCTGTTCATTATTGTTTGAAAATATATCAATTTTTTTAAAGGTCCCTTGCAGTTAAGAGTGTTATTATAATGACCACTGCTCTTGTGCTATGCTGGCTGACAGTTAGGAGCCTTTGTGACAATGGTAAACAGTATCAAGGACAGCAGACATAAAAACCTTGCCTAAACCTGGTAAAAGCAAGGCTCCCTGACTAATGCTTTTCTTTATGGCATTTTAGGTGTAAGTGGCTCTTGGGTGGAATGAAGAACTCTGGCAAACAAGTTGAGCCTAAAGCCATATGCCTTGTGAGTCTAGGGGCTTTTGTTTTAGTTAAGGTCATTTTATTGGCCGCTAAGAGGTGCCTGGACTTGCTGGCTGGACTTTCAAGTAGGTGAGGAGAAGAATGTTTGATTTACTTTGCGAGGCTGAGATTTGTCTGGACCTTTTAAGTCCCACCTCTTGACACCACTTGCAGTGAGTTGCTGGCCTCTGACTTAAGTCATGACCAAAGTGATGACTTGGCTACTCAATTTGGGTAAAGCCACCTTAGGAGTTGGTAGCAGATTGATGCCAGTCATTGTTTCTTTCTTGTGACTGGTGTGCAAACAAACAGAGGTTGGTGTATGGAAAAAGTGTGTCCTTCCAACAATTTTTAATACTCATGCCTGAATTGGAGAAAGTTTGTGAAAACCGACACATTCAGCAATTCATCACAGAGGTCCCCTGATTGTGTTTTGCTTGCTTCATAAGTCTGTTACCGGGGTTGCGATAGCTGACCCCTTTATCAAACTCTTGATTTATTGCCTCCTGGTGTAAATAAAAAACAAGATTAATTGTGATTGGTGTATGTTGAAACTGAGATACAACGGCAACGATCAAACAAAAACACAAGACAGAAAGCTAATAAAGACATTTCTGGAAGAGGGCACCAACATATCTTAAAGTACTGATTTTAAGGATTTCAAGCTGCATTGCTATATAAAACTAACCTGGAATATGGTTTGGATGTGTTGCATTTGAAACTGTTGTGATTTGAAACTGTTGTGATAAGAGTCAAAAGTTGCTCTTCGTTAATTTTATGAATGGTATGTTCTCTTTCAGTGTTATAACCTTCAGTTTTATCAGGTTGTGAATTGCGTTCACAATTTGTGGTAGTTGCTCAATATCTGTTTTGTTTGACATTAAAAACCAAAAATATTATAATTTGTTATTATGCATAATATTTATATTTATAATGGACATTGGACTGGTTCTGAAGTGTGTGGTTCATTCCAAATACTGTAGAAGTCGCCATTTGTGGTGTGAATCGATCAAAATTGACATGAGGCGTAAGCGACATTGAACCAAAGTGGTCTTTTCGCAAGGGTCGGTTAGTCTTGTCACATCTTTGAGGCATCTTTGACAGCTTCTCTGAAGCAGTATGGTAATGACAGGACTTGAGGTAATGATGTTTGATGGGAAGAGAGCTTAAGTCTTGCTGCAAAAGATCTGCAGTTGACAGCTCTGTGACCCGAAGGCAGCCTATGGGTCTTGGGCAACCGCTGCATCAGTTTCGAGGGCATTTGGGGCATTTTAAAGGTTTGCCCCAGTAATGTTTGGTAAATCCTGCCTGCTTCCCCCTGATTTGTTTCTCTCGGGCTGTAAACTTTTTTCCTACTTCTTTACAAACTTACTGACACAAGCTCAGTCTTGCAAACTTCCACTTTTCTGGCCGATCTCATCCTCAGACCAATTCTCTTCCATTCTGAGTGGTCTCCTTTGCTGCGCTCTAATCCCCAGAATTTGTGGCATCATTATCCTGCTGCCTCTAATGCTGTCCAGAGAGCCTCTTACAGAAATCTCTCAGCATTTTGGAGGATCCTGTGCTGTTCCCCTAATGTATCCCCAACCAGACAAGGACAGTATTTTAGGATTTTTGTCATTCGCTCAGCTCAGCTCAATAGCTTCAAGATATGGAAAAGATCTGTGCAATGATACAACTTCAATAGAAGCGTGTGTATTAACAATGTGGCCAGTACTGGATATGAGTTTTTTTATATGCATATGCTATCGGCATATGACAATTTTTTGTCCGTTTAGAAAATGTAATGTCACACATGGAAACCCGATTATTTGTCACACATGGAAACCCCATCACACATGGAAACCCCATTAAATTTATGGAATGGAAGCATTACGAGAATATCACAAAATTCATATTTGTTGAAAATCACGATCAAGATATATGATATAACGCGACTGACTTTTATAAGTTGAAATATTATGATATATAGTTCAGCGTATGGCTTGAATACTGAATTGTAGTGGCCCTTCTGGCATTTCTCTGTTCAAAAATTGATGAATTGCAGATATTTGTGTTGAGTCATGATATCGATGTTTTCTGTGTTAATGAAACTTGGTTAGATGAATCTGTTAATGACAATGAAATCAAAATATCTGGGTATAATATTATACGAAAAGACAGAAATAGAAATGGTGGAGGTGTGTGTTTTTATATCAGAGATTCCATTAACTTTCGTGTAAGACATGATGTGGGAAATGGCATTGAGAGCATTTGGTTTACTGTTAAACATAAGGATCAACAAACTATCTTTGGTACAATATACAGGCCTCCAAATTCTACTTCTGAGTATTATGATAACATTTTAAGTGAAATACAAAGAGCAAGAGATATCTCTAATCATATGATTGTTATGGGTGATTTGAATTATAACTATGTTAATGATGAAACTTTAAGCAGAAACCCAGTGTACAATACTGAAATGCTATTTGACATGAAACAGCTGATCCAAGCACCCACAAGGGTAACTGTGAAAACTAGCTCTTTATTAGATGTTATTCTCACTTCTGATTTTGAAAGACATGAAAACACAACAATCATAAACACTTCAATGAGTGACCATTATTGTGTGTATTCAGAATACAAACTCATTAACAATGTGAAGAAACAGAAAACACAAACAAATTAATTATAGGGATTTTAAGAAATTTGATGCCAAGCTTTTTTTGAATGACTTAATGAATGATCCAAATATATCTAATGTGGATTTTGATGATGAGAACCTTAATGACAAATGGTATTCCTTTAAATCCGCTTTTATTGCCATTAGCTTGAAACATGCTCCTATTAAAACTATGAGAGTCAAAGAAAGATATTATCCTTGGGTGAACTCTGACATTGTCAAATTGATGTACGAAAGAAATCACATGAAGAAATGTGCTAGAACAAAAAATGATTATCTTTGGCAGAAATTCAGGTATTTAAGAAACCAGGTGACTTTCGAAATTAAGAATGCACGAAAGAAATATTATACTGAAAAATTAGCTGAACGTGGGAAGGACTCAAAGAAATTATGGAAATGCATCAATAAGATAACAGGAAGTAAATCTTATAAGCAGCCACATAAAGACCTAGATAGTAACATTTTTAACGAACACTTCAGTACTGTCGGAAACAAGCTTATTTCTGAGATGTCAGGAAAACCTGAAGACTTACCTTGGAAACAACCACCCTGTAAAACTGTTTTCTCATTTGAAAAAATTGATAAGGACTTTGTTTGCAAAATGCTGAAGAAATTGGGAAAAGAGTCAAATACAGATGTTTTAGGTTTTGACTCAAAATTATTGAGTGCAAGTTCAGAAGTTGTTGCACCTATATTAAGTAAGCTTTTGAATGCCTCGCTTGCCACCGGTGTGGTTCCTAAGGATTGGAAAACTGCTTGTGTCACACCTGTGTTTAAAGAAAAAGGAGAAATGTCAGATAAGAATAATTATAGGCCCATCTCTCTTATATCTCATATATCTAAAATATTTGAAGGCTGCATTCACAAACAACTATTAGCGTATCTACAAGACCATAATTTAATTAGCATAGATCAGTCAGCTTATTTGAAACTTCACAATACACAAACTTCTCTACATAGAGTTATAGATGACTGGATTGACAATATGTGCTTCAATTCATTCACCGGTATATGTGCTTTTGATATCAAAAAGTGTTTTGATTCGATTGATCATAAGTTATTGCTAAGAAAAATGTAATTATATGGTATAAAGAGTAAAGAATTAAATTGGTTTGAATCATATCTATCAAACAGAAGCCAAGTTGTAAAATGTCATGGGTCTGTGTCACAAGAAAAATGTGTAAATGTTGGAGTTCCACAGGGGTCAGTGCTTGGACCAATTCTGTTTCTTGTATTTATAAATGACATTAGCCAACATGCTTCCACTGGCACTGCCAATCTATTTGCAGATGACACCCTCATTTACTGTACAGGAAATGATGTACTAGAGACAAATGTCAGATTACAAGAATGTGTAGACCAAATATCAAATTGGTATAAGAGGAATAATATAATTGTTAATGAAGATAAGTGTTGTTCTATGATAATAGGTCCAAAAAGAAATACAAAACAAGACACAATGTTAAATGTATCGATTAACAACTGTAATATTGAGCATGTAAAATCTATGAAATATCTTGGTCTGGAAATAGATAATACCTTATCATGGAATGGCTATGTTAACAAATTATGCAAGTCGTTATACTTGAAAATATCAAAATTTGCAAGGTTGAGTAAAACATTATCCAAGGAAATATTAAACAAATTGTATAATTCCACTATACAACCTACAATTGATTATGTGATATCTGTTTGGGGATGCACAAGTTTAGGTAATATTAATAAAGTACAAAGATTACAAAATTACTGTGCGAGAATTATTGAAAGAAACTTTGATTATGTACAATGCAGGGGTTTAAAATTGGTAAAAATGATGGGATGGATGAATGTTAAAGAAAGATATTTCTATTTCCAGACACTGCTTATTTTTAAATGTATCCATGGCTTGGCTCCTCATTATTTAACTAATAATATCATTATGGACATTGAAATTAAAGAAAGGAAAACTAGAAAACATGAAATGGATCTTTATTTACCCCTCCCAGAAAACGAATTTCATAAAAAAATGTTTTTGTACAGAGGAGCAAAGTCATGGAATGATTTACCAAGCTATTTGAAAGAATGTGTTAAGCTGGAGGAATTCAAAAAACTTTTGAAACATTATATAAAGAATGTGGCTCGTTTATGATTCTTTTAGATGTTAGATTATCTCTATTGTTTGAAGAAGGCACTGTGATATATAATTATATCAAAATATTTGTTTTTTAACTGTTTTTAACTCTTTTATCTATGTTATTACTGCTATGTTTTTATGCTTGTTTATTATTTGGAATCTTATTATTGAACTTAAACTTGTAAAGGGCCCAGTTGAAAAACAGTTTTGCTGAACTGGTTACCCTTTTAAAATAAATTTGAAATTAAAAAAAAAAGAAGAAAAAAAAGGGTAGCCACTGACCTCAGCGATATAAATGATGTTAGGCTTGCAGGCCATGGAGTTGTACGGAGTGAATCGGGTTTACTTTGCTGCATAAATTGTGTCGCTTATCAGAATTGATGCCTTTGGTGTCTTGTAATCGTGTCAACATTCCTGTGATGTCCTCTTCTGGTTTTATTGGAAATCTGCTCCTTATACATCATCACCTGACCCAAGAGGCCACAGCGAGAAGTAATTCAATATCAAAGTAGTAATTTCCGTTTGGCAATCTGAGGCGGGAAGGTTAGACAATTTCGCTGCCTTATATGGATGGGTCCAGATGCATCTCTTAGAGTGGATGGTCTCATTTGCATCCTGGTCACATTAGAGGGTGTATACTGTATATAGTTATTGCTTAGATAAGCCTGGGCTCATGATTTATGTGTGGGAACCAACACCTGTAGCCAGTGTCCACCCTTGGGCTGCCATATGGAGACCAGGCTTGCTCCTGGGTATTTGGGTCCACTACACTTATTGTGTGTTTTCAATCATCTGCATAGTTGTGGCAAATGCCTTAAGCAAATCATGATCAATGTGCCAGGCCATTGAGGAATTGTGGGCATTGTGGGCAGGCTTACAGAGAGGTCAAGGTTCCCACCCACTCCGCTGAAGGTCTTTGCCTTCATGGGTTCAAACCCAGGATGGGGGAACATAAAATTTTCAGTGGACCTTCATGAGCAAAATCCCAGCTCAATGTGGTTTGGATACAATACAGTAAACCAATGACGATTACTTACATTCAGCTGCTAATGACCTCATAACAGGCCCTGTACATTGCTTTGAAATGAACTGGCAATTTGTCATTGAGTAACTTGTGACCTCATTGATACTCAGCTGATGACACGTTTTCATACCATTGCAATATAGGCTATGACCTCATACATTTCTTATGACTCATAGGAATAACATGGCATGGATAGGCTATGAGCTCACAACGAACATTTCAGTCCAATTCTGTCAGCACTTGACGTTCGTCTACTGTAACAGTACTTGCTCATAGCTGAGGATTTTTTACGATCTTGAAATGTCTCACCTTTGAGTGTGAGTTCAGATGGCAGCGCTCTGGACATCTCCGCTGCATCCTGGGTCCGATTCCAGCTCTGACCGGGTCACCTTTTCAATCATCCTTTGCCTCATTACTGTGACCTCCTCCTGACCTAATTAGCCCATTCAGTGCATAAATATAGGAGTAGCAGCAGGACATGAAGCCATCTTGGTTCTGAGTCATGTAGGCTTGCTCTCCTGCAAAGCTGCAAGTCCAGGTTTCAGTGTCTGGAAATTTATAAAACTATCATTTAGATAAACACTTGGTCATATTATGTTATCATTAAGCAGCAGCCAGTGACTAATATGTGCACTAACTGTTAATATGCGAGTAATATTATACTAAAATCACAAACTGTCATTTAGATAAAGCGCTATTATGCATATATTTGTATTGCATATTGGCAACCGGTGCCTTCCGATGATTTGACCGCAATCAAAATATCAAGCTGCGGCGTGTCAAAACAGCAGCTTGGTGATATTCATGCCTAGATCACACGAGAGTGGTTAAGTGACGGCGAAGTTGTAGAGGTGCCAGGAAGTCAAGTTTCGCCCACTTTCGGCGTTTCAAGCCATTTTTGGACAATTATATAATCAATTAGAGGTTCTAAATCGTCGTTGATGGTTCCTATTACGACGAGGCTCTCGTTTTTTACGCCGAATCGCTCGTAATTACGGACGAGGCAAGAAGAGACTTGTGTCGGCGAGTTGTCAGGAGCCTCGACGCAGTTCCATTGCTTCAATGTTAAACTAGATTCGCCCAAGGAGTCTCTTTCTTCGCCCTAGCATGCTGTTGCTTCGCCCTAGCATCCTCTTACTTCATCCTAATCTTCAATTACGCCCAAGCAAATACATTTTACGGTGAAGCAAGTACCTGTTTCGGCGTTTAAACAGCCTGTTTGCGTCGGCGAGTAGTTCTCTTTTTTCGCCGAAGTTCCATTGACTCAATGATAAGTAGCCTCGCCCAACCTGCCTCTAACTTCGCCCAACCTGTCTCTAACTTCGCCCAAGCTGTCTCTAACTTCGCCCAATCATTTTGGGGGTCTTTCTGGTCTTTTGCATCGTGGCTTCTTCCTTCGCAAAGATTCAACCGGTTGAATCTTTGGTGAAGCAAGTTCTTGCTTCACCAAACGGTCACGTGATTTCTAGGAACTTTTGGCGAGGCAGTTTAAGAAGCGCCGTAGACGAAAATATCGTCGCCGAATTGTTGAATGTAGTTTAAAAACCTCCCTCTTTCCTGGAAAAGCAAGAAGCGACGCGACAAGAACGCCCTGTTACGTCTCCGTGTGATAGGGGCATCAGTTGCTGAAGGCACTGGTCAAAAGTGGTTGGCCCTCAGAGATTCTGAATGTCATTAGTTTTGAGTGTGAGACAGGAACTATATTCTGGAAAATCTTTATGAGAAACTTCCCTGCTGAACGTTGTGCCATTGGTGATGAAATCATGAACCATTGAAAACGATGTGTCGTCTATGCTGAGCAAGTAAAATAAAATAAATATTGGTGTACACTTCCTCACTTAAATCTCTTCTGACCAATTTTGGTCGCAATAATTTTTCTTGGATGGATGGATGAATGGGGCTTTACGACCTGTATTTATTCACTTAACACTTATTCAGATAGGATGAGGATACCTGCCTTCGTCAAAGCAACATCAATTCCTTGTATGCATAATTTGTCTCACAACAAACAATTATCATAACCTCATCAACATATATAGTGCTCAGGTACCTTGTCATTACATATACAGTAGACCATACTTCCAATGGGCCTACAACTTATCCAAAATCTATAGTTCCCAGAAAAACCATCTATAAGAAATTATACGGCATCAACTTCTTCTCCATGATGATAATAACAATGTGTATTCTGCTAATGCCAGAGCAACAGACATATATATGCAGACAAATATATATTTCTTTTCTTGCTCATCATTAATTGGATATCTTGCATTCTCCAAATCCCTGCTCTCAATCATCTTATGGTTGCATAGATACATGGGGCTAATGATGATTTCTGAGTCACTTTGTGAACATATTTCGAATTCCAAGGTCGGAATATCAATTTAGTGCTAATACTGCTATGCTTCATTAGTTTGGAAGTAATATGATGACGCCTAGTGTCATTTTTCTTGTGTAGAAGTTCTAAGAAATCCTTGAGAAAAACAAGCACTGATACGATTTCAGTAGTCTGTGAATAATTGACAATGATATATGCAAATCCATTTCTTTGGTTGTTACTTCTGCAGAGTTTTCAATTCAAGGGAACTGAATGTAATGAGATAATTGTATAATTACGTCCACCTTCCATATTTCTATCAATTTGTGCTTCAGAATTGAAAAATAAATCAGACATAAGGCAATCTATTTTCTGCTTTAATTCGATTCAAACTCTGGTCGGGTCACATGGACCAATGGTGGACGGTAGCTTCAACCACCGTACTCCGCATTTCTGTGTCCTTTTATTGTCCTAATTAGCTGCCATTGTACATAAATTCAGGATATAAAGCTCCAATCATTCATCCTCATTGATCACTCAAAGAATGCTTATCAATAATTACTATCCTCTTTACTTATACGGGTCATTCTCAAATTTCGGGACAATTTGCGTCACTCTAGCTCCCTGACATTAATATGAATGCGATAAATATCTGAAGCGTCACTCTGCATCTGTTATTCATATTTCTACTTAGAAACACTGCATTTGGAGCAAAAAGTCATTCATTAGACTTTTTTTAATGCATTATGTCCAGAAATCCATGCAAAATCAATGGTTTTTCCCTGTCACTGGACCTGACACATGTGACAAAATCAAGTGTTCGTTTTCCTCCTAATACCCCATTATTTTCAAAGTTTCTTTGCACGATTCATGGGAATATAGACTTGAATTTCTATTTAGTTCATATTCAATTTTTTTTGGGTATAATTTCATTGATTAAATTGATACAATAGTTGTGTCACTAATTTATGTCAATTTTTTTGTCCCCTCCGTTACTTGCCATAGCTCTGTTCATTATTGTTTTTTATGAGCTATTTTCACTGAATATAATCAGACGCATGTGCGCCATAGTACCACTGCCTTGCAGACTTCATAAAACATGTATTCAATAAATTATGACATAATGTTCATAAAATATGTTTTTGGCCCCACTAAAATGTCCCCTCCGTTTCCTTCATTTTCAAGCTTACCAATGATAATTTTACAGAGAGATTTCATGTATATGTTGCTGAGGGTGGCAGGTTTTAATATTCTGCAATGATTTTGTCTAATCTCCAAAATAAAAAGCAGTAATGAGCGAAAAGCAAAAAATTGTTCCCCTCCGTTACCGTCCACTCCGTTACCAGATCATGAGCAAGAAATCGACATTTGGACCAAAAAATCTACTGATACGAGATGAAGTACTTCTGAAAATAATAGTTACATCAATCTTTTATCATTTTTCCTTTTGTTGCTGTTCCTATAGTTGGTTTTTTACATCAAAATTCCCCTCCGTTACCACATTGTCCCCTCCGTTACAGGACAATTTTCCTATACCCGTTGTCCCGAAATTTGAGAATGGCCCATACCTACCTACTTGTACCTACATACCTACCTACTTGTATGCTTGCCAGTGGCACCTCATGACAATGTGTTATTATAATGCCCATGTCAGTGTAAGCTCCTGGTTGCACATCTTTTGTGACACTAAGATTCATATTTTTATGCAACTTGGAGAAAATATCTGTAATGCTGCCGGCTGTGTTGCCAGCCAGCTCAAGCATCATTCAGCACCTCTCAGCCAGCTGATATGAATAATTTTTCGTAGCCAGCCGCTTCAATTGCTTTCTCATTACCTGACTGCAAATTTCATTGACTTAACAGCAAAAATTGACTCTCAGCTGGCAACTTTGCCAGCTGGGAAATCCTAGCTGACAGACTGGCAGCCACCCAGACACCTGCTTCATAACAGATATTTGGTATAACAGATCATGAGGTGCCCCTGACTTACTTGTAGTACTTGTACCTACCTACTTGCATCTTCTCTCTGTACATCTTTTGACCCACAGCTTCCCTTTAATCCCATTATAAGCGTAAGTGGCAGTAGATCACGAGTAATCAATAGTGGTCGTGCCTTTGTGCCAAATTTCATCAAGAGTGTCCTACCTTGTTGGCTTCTGTTGGGCCTGTGTTTGTCATAGGCCATGGCAATGCCTGCCATGTTGATCTTATTGCTTAGACAATACTCGAACGTGACTATGGTTAAGTAAGAGGCTCAGCAGACAGGCAGGTCATGTGGTAGGGCTTACTGGATCTGTAACCTGACCTGCAGGTGCCTCGTATTGTAGTTGGCCAGATTGACCAGTAAAGTGATCTGGTATTACCAGAAGTCTTTGTCATTTGAGCAGTTCCATTGTTTAGGACTCTCTTCAGTCTGACCAGCCTTTTGTGTACTGCATTTCACAGTTTTAAAAAGGAAATATTCTAGTTGCATGCACTACATTTCCCAGTTTTAAAAAGGAAATATATTTTCATAAGTTGTGTTCATTTCATTTCAAAGTTTTGACATGGGAATGTTAAAGTTGTGTGCACTGCATTTCACAGTTTTAAAGAGGAAACATTTAAGTTGTGTGCACTGCATTTCACAGTTTTAACAAGCAGACATTTAAGTTGTGTGCACTGCATTACCTAGTTTTAAAAAGGAAACATTTAAATTGCGTGCACTGCATTTCCCAGTTTTGAAAAGGAAAAATTTAAGTTTTGTTCATTGCATTTCACAGTTTAGACATGGAAATGTTTAAGTTGTATGCACTCCATTTCCCAGTTTTAAAAAGGAAAAAATCTAAGGAGTGTGCACTGCATTCCACAGTTTTAGCAAGGGAATGTTCAAGTTGTGTGCGCAACACTTCACAGTTTTAACAAGACGACATTTAAGTTATGAGCACTGCATTTCCCAGTTTTAAAAAGGAAACATTTAAGTTGTGTGCACTGCATTTCACAGTTTTAAAAAGGAAACATTTAAGTTGTGTGTGCTGCATTTCATAGTATTAAAAAGGAAATGTTTAAGTTGTGTGCACTGCATTTCACAGTTTTAAAAAGGTGTGCACTGCATTTAACAGTCTTAGTTGTCTTCAATATTTATGAAGTTCTTGGTTGGCTGTGAGCAGACTTGTGATGAACTTTCCATTGTTTTAAGACATTGCACAAACTTAATTCATCATCAAATGTTCATTTTTCTATTTTTAGGCCTGCCTGCAGCAGGGCTTATGTGACGAGTCAAGCTCTCTCTATCTGTATGACGCTGTGCACAAGATCCTGTTAAAACTATGTACTGTATGAATCTGATTCTTTGTGGTATTCTTACTTGTGGGTCATTGAAGGCTCTTTTCGAATTTGGCTGGTCTCTGTCACTTATTTGGTTATTTAATTGCAAATATACCTGTACCATTCTGCCCAGTGTCCATTTTTCGCACCATTATTTACAGCAAGTCTTTACAGATTTATTAATAAAGGAGAGAAAGAAGGAAAGAAAAAGGAAATAAAGTAGGAAAGAAAGAAGGAAAGAAAGAAGGAAAGAAAGAAGGGAAGAAAGAAGGAAAAATGCATTTACCAAACACCAGCTTGATTAACAATTTATTAGAGTAGAAGTTAGGGGACATATTGATAAAAAGTCAGATAGATACCTGAGTAGATTTATTGATACGATTCTCACTTATACAATACATAGGTGTCGAATGATTACACAGATAGATATATAGATAGACAGATAGACAGATAGATAGATAGATAGATAGATAGATACATAGATACATAGATACATAGATACATAGATAGATACGTAGATAGATACATAGATAGATACATAGATAGATACATAGATAGATACATAGATAGATACATAGCTAGATACATAGCTAGATCGTTAGAGAGGTAGACAGACAGAGAGCTAGAGAGACAGACGCATACATAGATAGACAGATAGATAGATGGGTAGATAGATAGATAGATAGATAGATAGATAGATAGATAGATAGATAGATAGATAGATAGATAGATAGATAGATAGATAGATAGATAGGCCTAGGCCTCGGCAGGCTGGCAGGCCTACGTATACACCTCTGAGTGTTCGTTCTTGTTTAACAAGTGTTTTTCAAGACAAAGTAACCATGCATGAAAATAACTTGCAAAATATAAGTAGAAACTACTCAGAAGGGACTTTTCTACAGATGCTGTGTGTCATTTTTATTGTAGAATATGAATTAACGTAGAAAAAGATGTCGCTCATTGGAAGGATCTTAATGGTGGGCGTCCCAACCGCCGTCCCTCTATATATTATTTGATGTTATGCCGCATTATCAAATCAACCCTCATAAATTATGATATTTGGTTGGCAAATGGCGCAACGTCGACATATGATATGCTGCGGTCAGCACTCCCTGAGCATGCAATGACCTATTGTTTGTCTTGCTAATTAGATGATATGAAGATTATCCTCTTCCGGCAACCGGATTAGGTCCTCTACCTGAATATCAGGAGGCTGCCGACATGCAAGAGGTGGAGGAAGTGATGTCATCTGTTTGTTGCTCTCTTGTTTGAGGTCTTTGTCGAGTGAAGAGTCAGGCTACATAATTAATTGCTACGTTAATGAAATTTATTGTATTCATTGTAGTTGTCAGGAATTTTGAGTTTTACAACAGTTATTTAATTTCTTTTCAGACTCTCTTATTAACCTATTAAAGGATAATATATCTTAATATTACCTATATTGCCAGAAGACACTCTGAAGACAACAATAGTCATTTATTCACTTATATGTGCAGTGTGCTTGTAAGACGATGCAGAAATCCCAAAGCAGTGATCGGATAGGTGTGTGGATAATTGGAGCTCTGCATCCTATATCTAAGCACTCAGGCTAATAAGGAAGGAGGTGGACACAGCAATGAGGCAGAGGATGGTTTAAATTGCTATCCAACATAAGGGGGAGGGTTGGTCTAGTGGTAGCGTGCTGGACTGCCAATCGCTGGGTCCAGGACTCCAGGATTCGAATCCAGCTCTTGCCGGGTCACTCGGGCTTAAGTTGGACGGCTGTGTCAATCATCCTTTGCCTCATTGTCGTGTCCTCTCCTTGTCCTAATTAGCCTACCAAGTGCATAAATACAAGACGTAAAGCCCCAATCATCCATTCATCCATTCATTCCATCAACCAGTAAAAAGCAGTGTCAGAGCGACTAACAATGATAAACTGCTCAATTGATGGATCTGTTATTGTTCTTTTCTATTGCTTCACTTTGCAAATTCATCTGTGTGGGTGGGCAGGTGTCTTTGATCTTGTAATTAGTATGACGTCATACCTGCTAATATCTGACAGGTCATTAATCTTCGCAGATTATTGCAACTTCCTCAACAGGTGGTTTCTGCTAATTCTTTTCTCACAGCCAATAATTGAGCTTTAAAACAATATTTTGAGTTTTTCTAATGACTGGTTTCATCAATCTCTTTCTACAAAAAGATGAAAACAGGTTTTGTTGTTCTTGGACCCAACAAGAAGAAACACTTGTTTATAAATGTCACAATTAAATATTCTCCACAAAAATTATTGGAAATTTTGAAGAATAAATCGAGGTGATAGATAGATAGATGAGGTGATAGATAGATAGATAGATAGATAGATAGATAGATAGATAGATAGATAGATAGATAGATAGACAGATATATAGATAGATAGATAGATAGATAGATAGATAGATAGACAAACACTTATATAAGGGGCCAGCAATTTAATGCCTCTTACGAATAACGTTCGGTAGGGCTTTTGTTATTGAAGGTCCACCAAAAATATCTTGGGTTCGAACACATGCCGGCAAAGACCTTCAGCGCAGGAGGCCAATCTGCAACCAAGCTGTGTGACTCTGACAAAAAGAAGCTTAATAAATGTTTTGCAGATTATCTGTCTATCTATTTGTCTGTCTATCTGTCTATCTACAGTACCTACATGTAGGTAGTTGTCTGGCTTTCTGTGTCGTTAAACCGTCTATGCCTTCCATAACTTTTCTCTGCATAAAGGCGTATCCCATCTTCCTTGAAGAGATGGTGTAGTGGAGTTTGGTGTGATATGATCTTGTTAATTTTATCCTCAACCTACTTGATGGCTGCTTTGATGCTTCACTGTAGTGCATCCAACCTGAGTATATCCCAGAGTATCAGACAGGTCAGGCAGTGCAATTGGCTGTTAGCTTCAGTCAGGCTGCCAGGATGAATTGTAAATTTAACAGAATACCTGTTTAGGCAAATTGTTAGTGCATTTACATTTGGACCTGCATGATCAATATATTGGACTTGTTAAGTTTCCTGAAGTCATGCCACAAGGTCCATCTAAGTTAAATGGAATTCCATTTTCGCTTTAGCGTTTTTCTTCACCTGTTTATTGCTTTTCGTGCTGAAGAATGAACATTTGTTGTCGTTAGTATTTTAGAGCTCTTTGCAGATTGGCGGTCCACTGGAAATAATTGTTTTCTTATTTTTCAATTTGCAAACTGGCTTTGCCACATCATTGACAGTTTTCTGTTGGTCTCCTAATCTTCTTATTGGATGAAGTACTTTAAATCATTTAATTAGTTTGTTTATTTTCGCCTATGCTGCAAGATATGATAAGCACTGAATCAACTCAGCAAGCATAACTGACACAAACAAAACATTTTTAAGCCAGTGACATCACACGGCAAAGTTGAAAATTAATTTTGAAACTGTTTGGACTGCTAATCAGCAAGCAGCTGTAATGGAATCACCCCTACCCGAAGCCATTATGTTTAAGGTGCATTTCAAGAATCCTGCATAAATACAGACCATAAAGCCCAAATCATGAATCTATCTTCAGAATTTGTTCTATTAGGTGTTCGCAAAATATGTGACATAGTATGGTTCAGATATAATATGTTATCCTATTGAAAGTTGGAGAATGTTTGCAAAACATCTTCTGTTAGTGAAGAAGAAAATTATTGTTTCATGTTGCAGAGGTTGCTTTAAGAAGGCTGTTTACTGATTCTAAAGATATTTTAAGCAAGTTTCTTCAAATAATGGTAATTTCATTTTTTTTTTGCTTTCCTCATATTCCAAAAAGAATCTGTGAAAATGGTAAAAAATCATTATGAAGATATGAAATATTTAAAATAAGAAATTGCAATAAGTTTGATTGCATGTTCTCCAGTAGTAAGAATCTTTTTATGTTGCCATAGACTTTCCTTTTCTATTTCAAAGAACCTTCTATCTTTGTGCTGCAATGCCATAAAAAAGTGCCTTTCCATATGTTTTCCCGAGATAAGAACATTTTTTGAGAAAAAAATAATCTGATGCATTCGCGAGTCGACAGCATTGTAAAAAGTTGTTATATCGGAAGTTTGATGTCTTGTCTTGTGGCACTAATCTGAAGATTCTTGAAAAACATGCTTCCTTATTTTGCCTAGATAATGTTGATTGTCATAAATTGAATAATTCAGTTATGAAGAACAGACTTGAGTCTTTAGATCTTTGAGAAATGTATAATATACAGATTCGGAGAGAATAATGTCTATAGATACGAGTATTTCCTTATTTTATTTCGTAGAAAGACTGAAGTGGGGGACCACTTTGATGCCACCAAAAAATTAATTTAGCATTATTCATTTATAAGCGACAGTTGCCATGGAAACCATTTTTTCACTGCTTGCCCAGATATTGGAATTTCCTTTAAATATGTATGGGTTTCTCACCTTGGCGAGAGGCGATATTATGTGATTTATGGAGCGAGGGTTTTAGCCAAGTTCTGATGAACATTTTTTGTCGAACCAATGGTAAGTAACGAGCTTGTATGAATATACACACCACACGACAAACAATCAAACAGAGCGGTTTCGCATGAATGCATAATTTTTGTCTTTCATTTCATAGCTTCCTTTCTAATTATATTAGTTGACGCACAGGCCAGTCCGCTTTCTTCATGACTATTTATTATTAATCTACAGGCATATATGTTTTACTCTTCACAATAGACTACATGGTTCGATTTGAGTGCACTAAGCTCAACCATTTCTTAAAGTCATAAAAAACCTAGAAATAAACCACTGGATAAAAAGAAGCAAAGGCCTCAGATTGGCAGGCCTTTGGTTGGCACATGTCCTTAGGGGGCGACCATTTAATAATTGGGTGGGGATTTGGAGTCTTCCTCGGTGGGAAAATATTTATTTCACGCTAACGGCGCCCGTAATTGTTATTTATTCCAAGCGCGCAAAGTACCCGAATATTCATTCCTAAAATCAAGCATCACCTTCTTAAGAAAAACCCCCAACATAATATTATTTATTCATTAAATGGTCATCCCCTAACACACATAGTATACTTCTATACTCAGTTTCTTCTTCATGCAATTTGATGGTTTCGTTTTTATAAAGAAATATATAACATGACCTTCGTTGGATAGTAATTACTAAATGGCAGTGTTTCTTATTTGCCAGACAGCACCAAATTAGATTAATTCCTGTGCTAAATATCAGATATATAAGCCATACTAAAGACTAATATAACAACATTTCACATTTGTGACTGTAGAATAATAGAAGACTACTGCACAATGACTAATTCAAGACTTGCAAATGTCAAATGTCTCCCAGACCAAATGATAGAGCACTGGGCCTACATAATCTATAATATGATTAATAATGTAAACTAGTATTTTTTATGCCTGATGGAAAAAAAGGAAAGTCTATTGATGAGGTTCAATTTGTCTTTTCCATAATAGACTGATGTATGTGCTTTGTCTCTGAAATAAACATTTTTTGTACTACTTTCTGTATATCTAATATTCCAATTGATTTGCACTGTATATGATTCAGTCTATGTTATTTTGCACGAGACGCATTAAATTAAAACATTAATAACATCATTTTGATAAAACAGGAGAGAAATTAAATCACCAGAAATAATTGATACCTGTTTCGTAATTCAAATATAATTTTGCAAGATAATAATTATGTTAGTGGTAATTTCATCAGGTAGAATATTTGCTGAAAATGTTTAAGTGGAGATGGATTTAATTACTCTAAATTATCGTAATATGATTTATATATAATACATACTTTCCTTTGTTATCCTAACCTAGCACTTAAATACAATATGTAAATAAAACTCATGATCCATTCCAGAGTCGAAAATCACTATTTCTTCAAAGAATTATTGCAGCCAGGAAGTTTGATGTGCAAAAACAGCGGACTTTGTGAAAATGGCACTTTGTGGCTCATATGATAGCTAGTGAAATGTTATCTTATCTACATTCGATGTGGGAAACATAGAGACTGTTTGATTCGTCATGATCAAGAGAAGGCCATTTAACTTGTCATAACTGATTTTAGAGTAAAAATCTGATGCATAATCCTTTTGTTTGCTTGTCACCAACAAGCGGGATTAGTCTCCTTAAATCAAATTAATATTGAAAGTATTTGGTACGATCATGACAAATCGTCAGCATGATAACTCATGGAGTGCCATTTTCACAGTGCAGAAGTCCTCTCTTTTTGCATATAAAATTTCCTGGCTGTAAAATTCTCTGAACTGTATTCCAGTTCACTTTTCAAAATCCTCAGAAGAAGCTGTTAGATGCAAGAGAGTGCATGTACCAAACAGCACCAGGGGAGGACAGTGCATCACTTTTAATGTGTTTCTTTGGAGAACATTCTACCTTTGAAGGCAGCAGGCAATCTGCAAGATGTCATGGGGCACCAGTCCTTGGTCCACTCTGCTTTTAATCACAAGTATATGTAGCTTGAGGCACTGCAACTTAATGGGAGTCTACTTGTAGGTCTCATAAGTATGGTGTTAGCTGGGAAGGAGTGGAAATGAGGAGTTGTAAAAGAAAGTGGAAAGTGAGTAAAAAAGGAAGTTTAAGGTGATAATATTCGAGCAAGAAATTCTCTTCGATACTTACCTCAGTCATAAGTGAAGTGAAAATTGGAATAATAATGATAGATAGATAGATAGATAGATAGATAGATAGATAGATAGATAGATAGATAGATAGATAGATAGATAGATAGATAGATAGATAGACAATTTGAGAAATAGGGATTTCAAATGATAGAGAATTTGAAAGATAGAGAATGAACATAAATAAATGGTTCTGGAGTTTTCGGTCGGCTAATTACGAGTGGAGGACAATGCAAACTGCTGTTCAGCATAGGTCTAAATTGACTCGGCTGGAGCTACAATTCTGAATTGAAACTTTGGACCAAGCGATTGGAAGCCGATGGCACTACTACCTGATCTAACACCCTCCGAGATAGAGAATAAGAAACGAAGAGATAATAATATAATCAGACAAATGAAATGAAGTCAAAACAACAACAGTTATTGCTTGTCCACTAAACAACGGAGAACAACTCGCGGAGTGAACTTTCGGTGTTACACTAACAGCTAATGTTGAACAATATTTTTGTAAAATCAGACAGTCACGCGAAAAGGTCTGACAAGTACGAACAAGTGAAAGGTCTTACGAAAGGTGATACCACAGTGAAGCTGGAAGAAGCTTCCTTAGTGACAGATAAGCCATCTTCTGCTCTGTATGATTTGTGCAAGTCTGCTGAATTGAAGATATGTGTGAAAGATGAGATCTCCTCAGTTGTACTGCTTGCGAAGGCGTTCGGAGAACCTTTCGCAAAACTCGATATATGCATGATACAAATTTTCTGTTATTACATTTACATAGTATTGTATATTAGATTTTAATTTAAATAATTTCGTGTCAAATTATATATCTAAATAATGTGATGTACTTCTGTGCGAATGCTTTTAACTTACAATGTTTCACTGTAAAATTTAATAATCAGGGGGGCTTGGAGTTTTCCCCTGCGAGAAATTATTTATTTCACAGTAACAGCGGCAGTAATTATTAATTTCAAACACACGAAGTCCCCAATATTCATTCCTAAATCAAGCAAAACCTTGCTAAGAATTTATTTATTTCAAGATTGGTCAAATATTATTTATTTATTTCACCGAAACTGAGCACGAAATTATGTATTTAAAAAAACTCCAACCCCCCCTTGAGATTAAATGGTGGCCCCCTAAGAGAAATTAATGTATTTACCTTCATTTGTTCAAAGAGGTAACAATTTATTTTAAAGTCATACATTGTATTATCTATTGAATAGGGAAGTCCTTTAAGAAATTAGGCATCCCATATCATCTATTGAATAGGGAAGCCCTTTAAGAAATTAGGCTTCTCATATCATCTGTTGAATAGGAAAGCTCTTTAGGAAATTAGGCTTCTCAAATCATCTATTGAATAGGAAAGCTCTTTAGGAAATTAGGCTTCTCAAATCATCTATTGAATAGGGAAGCCCTTTAAGAAATTAGGCTTCCCATATCATCTATTGAATAGGGAAGCCCTTTAAGAAATTAGGCTTCTCCGGCATATGGCCAGTGTTGGCATACCCTTGTCAGAAAAAAAACTACAACCATGTGTATCAACTTCTGGTTGGTTCTTGCATGTGAGTTACTTTTCCCCTGACAATTGGCCTAACATCTTGAGCGTCACATGATCTGTCTCACACGATCTGTTTACACGATCTGTCTCACACGATCTGTGTTCCTCGGCTATTTCCATGACATGTTCTTTGAGACTTTGGTCCCTCACAGCTCTGCGTGTCACCTAGCAGCCCACACTACAAAGTGGCAAGTAAAGCCCTGGAATTTGTTCAGAGTAGACCGAAAGAGCTGGTTGTTCCCATGTCTTGATACACTTATTCCCAGTGAAGCCTTGACAGCCAGGAAATTTGATATGCGAAAAGATTGGACTAACGCAATGTGAAAATGGCACTTTGTGACTCGTGTTGATGAAGCGTCATCTTCTCTACATTCATCATGGGAAACATAGAGGCTGTTTGATTAGTCATGATCAAGAGAAGGCCATTTGATTGTCTTAACTGATTTTGGAGTAAAAATCAGATGCGTAATCCTTTCGTTTGTGGCTTGCCTGTCGCCAACATTAGAGATGAGCCTCCTTAAATCAAATTAACGTTTAAAGTAACAAGTTGCACTGAAAAATGGTTTCGTAGTGTTACAGGTGATTTCATTAGTATGCGATTCTTAGGGATCTAGTTAATTTGATTGGTTTAGAAACAGCAGAACGTCACACATTGCATTTATCAAACGTAGTAAGTACTGGTTTAGCATTGATTCCTCACAGCCAAGTGTGAATGACAAGAATCGCATGGCAATGAAATCACCTGTAACAGTCTTGCGGATGGCAATGAGAACTGAGGTGCCAACACCCATGTGTCCTGTCGATCTAAGCTCTCAGCAGTGTGAGAAGGAGCAGGCGATTGGTGTGTGGTCAGCCGCCCTGATTGCTTTCCTTTCACCAAGCCTCCTTTTCCCAGCATCTTCTTCTTCCTTTTAAGTTGTGTCCTGCAATGTGTGGTGAGGAATCACACACTGTCCTCTTTGTTGATCTATGCTTTGGTGTCCTTAGAAGAATTTGCTTCTATTTTTTTGTATTTAGGGACAAGTGATTTGATTTTGTACATAAAAACTGTACCTGCCCACTGCAAACCCATCAAAAAACCTAACTTCTTAGTTTCTCTGCATGGTCAACTTTCTAGGAAGAATTCTAAATCATTTTGTCTTGTCAGTGTTTACTGTTTACAAATAAATGATCTGATTTCGTATGTAATTTTTTTATTAATTTCTCAAAGCTGTATTGAATTACTCCAGCTTAAAGTATGTCCGCATATTTAATTGACTGTCTATGGATACATTTCATTCATATTTAACACATTCCAGTTGAAAAATTTCCCTAACTGCTATTTTAATGGCAGTATATGAAGTTTATTTCCTTAAAAAATATAAACAAATAGTTTTTCATGCCGTGAAAAAGTCCTGAATTGTTTACAAATCAAGCAATGCAGGGCTTTCCTTAAGTAATTTAAGGCCTTACAATAAATTAAACTCACTTAATTATGGAAAACACACAATTCTGTTGCCTGGAGGTGTGTACTATACTTAAAATCTATCAGTTTATGATCTATAAATGCAAGTTTAATTTTGCATAGAATTGGCGAACTTACTACCTTTAATGTGAACTTAGTTTCTTTGCACCCAGAGAAACATTCCTGGAAGCATTTGCTGGCACTTTGTCTCTGTGCTTATTTTAAGGGAAAAGAAGTCCGTACCAAACTGCTAAGTTGCAAGCCCCAAAATACTAAATGTTCAAGTTTCTCTGAGCATCCATCCGGCTTCTGACAACCTTACTTTTGATCATTATATGCACTATGAAACCATAGTTCTGTGGAACTTGTAAGGCATTGACCAAGTGACCATTACACATAGAATGTATTGTTCTTTTTGAGTAATGTCTTCTGGAAAGTATGCTAGTTACCATAATGAACACGAAAAATTGCCATTTTGCGGTGAAAACCGTTGGTTTTACCGAGGGTATCGTTGATTCAATGGTAAAGGCCATAAAATAACACAGCAGGTTTTACAGCCTTTAGTGCATTGAAATATCATATTAGTTGATATTTTTTACCTTTTGAAATGCAAATATTGATTGTTCAATTTTTGTAATGACTTTTTATATGTGATTTTTGTCAGAAGAAATGAAAAAAAAAACACTGGATAATTTTGTCGTAAAAAATATCTGGAAGTTAGGGGCTGATTGATTTTGGAATCAGAACAAGTTTGGTACTCTCACATATAATGCTTGACAACTAGATGTCTGGGCCATTGCCCGGGGGTAGTAGTAGCTGACAATGCCCATATACTGTCAGAGCAGTTGTCACATGGTTTTAAAGTGTAGCAATTATGGAAAAGTCGATACTTTTGACATTTTTCGACTCCCCATTTTACCAGCTTTTGTGGGAGCATAGTATTTGGCATAGTATTTGGTTGATTGGAGCAGGTAGTTCGCAAGACCAACACAACTTATCAAGCGAGATAACGGTTGACCTTTACAGGGCTTAGTGTCAATCACATCTATAATCGATAAGGAGCATGTTATCGGTTATTGATTAGCATTATCGATCATTTGACCACCTAATGGTCATTGCCCTGTGCAGTTTCTGACTTGTCTTTAATCTTTTGTGGGACAGGAGAGCCCTGCACGCGATGTGTTTTGATTGCTGTAATTCTCACAGATTTGTGCCCTGCACCAACAGGATGTGCCTTAAATCAACAGTTACTGATTTGACTGACTTGCAATTAAGTAAGGTTATTCACCTTTTTGCATTTTAATTTATGAAGAGGTGGTTTTTCACATATACAAAGCTGTTCTGTGGAAGGCGTGCTTCGGAAATGATTTGTATTGATTAATTTTCAAAATGGGAAGCCAGGTTTCCAAATTGTCAAGGAAACTGAAAACTGATAAATAAGGTTACTCAAATTGACATCTTTTCGAGTGTATCAATTCGACCCTAAGTATCCTTGGGTGGCTATTTGCTCTAAGCCTACTTTCTGATGCTGGCTTATTTTAGAACTTCGTGATTTGCTCACAAATATTTCTAAGAATGATTTTACTTGTCGTATCAGGGATTCAGGGCTTGACATTATCATTCTTATTTCAGAAAACTTTGGAACAAATCGTCTGCGATTTAATTAATTTATATTTTACATTGATGATTCAGTGTTGCAATGTGTCAGATACGGTTCTGTTAAGGCTGACATTAGCTTCGGACGTCATTTCTATCCCAGGAGCCCTTTAATAATTGCTTTCTCTAGATTCGAGATTGCATTTATATCCAAAATTGACATTTGCTTTGGATTCGGAGATATCCGGATAGATCTCGTGAAGCAAAGGCCTTGACATTTTTCATTTGTCGCTATTTTTTTACCCCACCTTTCACAGTTATCTTTTCTTATTGACATTTCAGAATTTGATATCTATATTGCAGTTATATATTCTTTATATTTTCTGATTCAAGGTAGTAAGTCCGCCAATTCTATGTAAAATTAAACTTGCCTTTATAGATCATAAACTGATAGATTTTGAGTATAGTATACACCTCCAAGCAACAGAATTGCGTTTTTTCCATAATTAAGTGAGTTTAATTGATTGTAAAGCCTTAAATTACTTAAGGAGAGCCCTGCATTGCTTGATTTGTAAACAATGCAGGACTTTTTCACGGCATGAAAAACTATTTGTTTACATTTTTCAAGGAAATAAACTTCACATACTGCCATTAAAATAGCAATCAGATAAATTTTTCAACTGGAATGTGTTAAATATTACTGAAATCCATCTATAGACAGTCAATTAAATATGCGGACATACTACCTTTAAGGACCAAATATTAAATAAAAGCTCAAGTGGTTGAGTGCTTGGGCCTCACCATAAATTAGTTTCATGCTTCGAAAAGCTGGGAGCTAACTGAATCGGCAGCTTTGCATATAAGTAAATAATATACAATTATGGACTTCGGTTAAGGTCAATATCAGGTTTTACGGACCTGACCGGTGATATTCACCGAGGCCGAAGGCCGAGGTGAATATCA
The DNA here is from genome assembly GCA_026936325.1 of Platynereis dumerilii. Taxonomy (NCBI): domain Eukaryota; kingdom Metazoa; phylum Annelida; class Polychaeta; order Phyllodocida; family Nereididae; genus Platynereis; species Platynereis dumerilii. Next base: position 49,501,746 of record JAPTHN010000002.1, read on the forward strand.
CCGGTCAGGTCCGTAAAACCTGATATTGACCGAAACTGAAGTCCACAATTGTTTTGTTCCATGATAATTTTTTTTTGGGAACATTTTTTTTTTCTGGAAATTTTTTTTTTTTGTGTGGAAATTTCGGCATTATCCTACATTAGCCCCCTCAGGGGTCTAAACATTTAGGCCCTTTTTTCATGGGAAATAGTGGTGGTAATTTTTACTGTATAAGCGTCATTATATTTATACACAAGATGACGCTTATACAGTCAATGTAAGAAAGAAATAATTGTCTAACTATTTATCAAAATACTGTCTTATTATACTCCTGTTTTAGCCCCCTTTTCCATTGACAGTACCATTGAAAAGGGGGCTAAAGCAGGAGTATATATAAGACAGTAGGATATATAAAATACTGTCTTATATATACTCCTGCTTTAGCCCCCTTTTCAATGGTACTGTCAATGGAAAAGGGGGCTAAAGCAGGGGTATAATAAGACAGTTTTTGCTATATCCTACTGTCTATAATATATACTCCTGCTTTAGCCCCCTTTTCAATGGTACTGTCAATGGAAAAGGGGGCTAAAGCAGGAGTATAATAAGACAGTTTTTGCTATATCCAACTGTCTATATATACTCCTGCTTTAGCCCCCTTTGCATGGTACTGTCAATGGAAAAGGGGGCTAAAGCAGGAATATGATAAGACAGTTTTTGCTATATCCTAGTGTCTATATATACTCCTACATTAGCCCCCTTTTCAATGGTACAGTCAATGGGAAAGGGGGCTAAAGTGGGAGTATATATAAGACAGTATTTTGCAATATATCACACTTCAGTTTGAATGTTTTAAGAAACATATAACTGTGAGTATTCTTGGTAATGATCTCCCTTCACACTTTTACCATATTTATTCTGTGATATACAGACTGGAAACATATTTGAGTTATTTTTCAGTTTCAGTTTTTGTTGATCAATATCTGTGGAAATACCTATAAAATGTTTAAACCCTCAAGGGGGCTAAAGTAGGATAATGCCGAAATTTCCTTTTTCGGAATTTTTTTTTTTTTTTGAAATTTTTTTTTTTCCTAATTTTTTTTTTTTTTTTCAGGAAATTTTTGTTTTTTGGAAAAAAAATTTTTTTGGGGAAAATTTTGTTTAGAGTGGTCAATAACAAATGTTATATTCACTGATCAGTGAATAACACTTTTGTTATTGACCTGCCTGTCACACACCAATGCACACAGGTGAACATCACATTATGCAGGTGGGTTGTTGGCCAATCAGGGGGCTTGTTGCATAGGGGTCATGGAACAAAGAGGCATAAATAAGTCATTTGTGAAATTGCATTGGAAAAGAGCAAAATAAAAGTTGAGATTAGTGAAAGATATTCCAGAAACTGCACCTCTTGACAATGTATAAAAGATATTGAGCAAAAATTTCCATTTCCGTGATGGTCACTTTTTCAAATTTTTTAGACTGGAATTTAGCCATTTAACTGGGATTGAGCCATAAGTTCCCTGCTATAAAAAGTGCAGTAAATAAAGAGGCATAATTAAGTCATTTTATGGTACAATAATAAGCATTTGAAAAATATGTTAAAGAATGTATGTGTAACATGTTAGGGACTCCTACTTCCTTCACTAGGCTATCTCACCAATCAACCCTCGTGAGTGCCCAGAACAGGGCTTGTAAGACTGCTCTATCCATATTTATCTATTTATCTATCTGTTTCTCTCTCTTTCTGCCTCTGCCTCCTCTCTTTCTTTATTACTCCATATCAACATGATCATAGGCAGAATTAATCCACTCTTAACCTCTCTTCAAATTAATCGGCATCCATTGCAAATAAGGTTTTTGACATAAAATCCAATTTAGCCGAGAGAAGCCAGAAGGGCATTGTTGTGTAAATGTTGGTGTCCTCCATAAATATTCATAACTCAATGTACACAGATGAGATTTCTGCTCAAACAAATGATTGAATTGAGTGTTTGTTTGTTTTGAAATCGTCCACAGCCATGCTAAAGGGACATTTTGCTCTTTTAGAACCTGTATCCCCTTTGTGGTTGCCTTTGAAATGACTTCTCTTTCATGGACTATTGGGAGAATGTTCAATTTGAGGCAATCTGTTAGAATTGACTAAATTGTCTTAAATTTATAGAGTTTCCATAGAGCCATAGAGGAATTGAAATTGTAGATAAATTAAACATAATTATGGGAATATGTTCAGGTGTTCAAATATGGATGGCTGATTCTCAAGACTATAAGCCAACGATATCTTATTAATATAATAGCATACATTTTATAACATGCACTTTATAGGATGCATTTTAGTAATGCTTGCAGATCATTTGGATATCCTGCCTCATACTTCATAGGTATTTCCAGTTAGGCCTATATGGTTTGCAAGCAATTACAACATTGTTTTTGGCATCTAACAGTACTAACACTATCTTTAACGCATTCAATTGTTTTTAAAATATGCCATTCACTGAATGTTTTGTCATACATTATCTATCAGTGTGGCTCGTTTTTCTGCATCTGCTCCTTGGTATTTACTTGTATTGGCAGCCGCAACAAGGATAGCTGTTGGGAAACCTTCAGACACAAGAGGGCAGCAGTGCTGTTCTGGTTGGCATGATGTTCCCTCTGGTGGTGGAACTTATTTCCACGAGTGATTCTTCCTCAGCCCGGGTTCCTGAGTAATTTCAGTCAGAACACAATCCATAGTTAAATGGCAAAAAAAGGAAAGAAAGAAAAACAATCATTAAGAATATGAAGGCCTTTTTAAGAATGTAGATATTGATTGTTCCTGTGTACATGAGATGGTTGACAATTATTTAATAAGTTCTTTTTTTTTCATCTATCATGACAGCAATTAAATCTACTTCAAATTGTAAACTTTCTTCCTCTTTTTCTCTTTCCAGGAAATTGAAGTCACACAAAGAAGAATTGAATGCGAAAATTTGTACAAAGAAATCGACGATGCCCGGTCCAAATGTGCTAATTTGGTGAGAAAAAGAAATTATCACATTTTCAACTTGAAGTCCAATAATTTAAGCAAGCTATAGTCCTGGCTAATTCATTAACTGTTTGCCAGTCATTCAATTTTAAGGATTAATATAATTGGCATTAGAAGACTACACTATTTAGAATTTTATTAAGCACGATTACCGATATTGCGAATCTCCTGAGTTTGTAATGGGTTATTTTCTGGATGTTAACATGCAGGTAAATATAGACCTAAATGATATCACTGAACGTATATATAAATTTAAAAATAAACTTACATTTTTATTTTCTTGATTACTTTGACTTGTCACTGACCTTCATCTGAGTTGACTCATTACACATTTTGTAGGCATGTATCTTCTAGTTCTAATCTCATTAATTAATTTGTGTTCTTATTTGCACACAGGCTGGTGACCTGCAGACTGCACTTGACAGAAATCATGATTTATTATCAGAAAATGAAGAAATGCACTCCAGACTTCATGAACTGGAAAGGGTGAGTAGAATTATTCCTTTTCCGCATTCGATTTTTTTTATTTTTGTATCAACGAATACATTAAATAAATTGTTCTCTTTCCTTCCTGGTGGGCTGACATGGTATATATACACTCTAAAAAATGTCGGGACAAAATTGGTTTTTTAGATTCAAAATGGTTTTTTGAAAAACCAAATTTCAATGCAAAACCAACATGAATTTTAAAAGAAATCCATGTTGGTTTTTTGCATTGAAAATTGTTTTTTCAAAAAAAACATTTTGAATCTAAAAAACCAATTTTGTCTGAAATGTTTTAGAGTGTATGTAGGCCCACCTGATGTTTAATTGGCCAAGCTTCACTACTGTTTCATTGGACACGACGAAATGTAAGCTATTAGCTATTTACATGTAGACCCAGGCTTATGCCAATGGTCAGCTGTCTTCATTGTTTTATTAGCTACTAGATATACCCATTGAGGGACATTTTTAGGGGGAATGGAGTGCTGCCCCCCCCCCTCCCAACCCCCCATTATATGTGAAAATGAAGAGGTAGATTCCCAATGATGGCACTGGAAAGATTGACTGGGCAATGATAAAAATCTGCAATTTGTCTGAAAGCATGTGCTTTGATTGAAATGGTAGAGAAATACGTGGGCAGGGAAAATATGTGAATGGAGTTCAGGATTATCAGGAAGTATACTGGTAAGTGATATTTTGGCACATTGCCAAATCCTAAAGAGCAGGTGTGTGAATGTTTTTGGCGGGAAAATGGAGCAGTGGCGCCAGTCCCTGGCGATGTGATAAGCGGAACTACTGAGCAGATTCATGCGCCCCTGGTGGCAGAGGACAGTTGGCATAGAAGAACATAATTAAGACAGCAGTGGAACTGCTTTCTGGTGTTATCAGAAGGGTAGGATAGATCAATAAGGATAGGTGGATAGTTTAGGTGAGTGGCATCGCTTAGGGTTTTTAGCTGTTGCAGGTGTGAGCATGCCACTCATGATTTTTGTATCTTATACCCGGCAGGGATATACATGTAGCATGTGTAGTAGAAAATGCCATTTGTCTTCAGAGGTCAAGGCAAGCAAGCAATCAAATGTCATTTTTATTGTCCTGTATTTGCCTTCCTGTTCTAGAAATCCGATAATGCCTCAGCCTAATTTCTTGGCAGATCTTGTTTCTACATGGAATGGGATCATTAAATTGTTGGTTGGAGATGGAAGGATAATTGGATCTTTATGTCCTGTATTTGGCACTTGGTAGCATAATTAGGGCAGGAGAAGGATGTAGCAATGGGAGGAAGGATGATCGAAACTGCAGTCCTATGCCCAAGGTTACCCAGCCACAGTTGGATTCGAACCCGGGACTTGCCAGCCCAGTGTACTACCAACTCAGACAATTACTGCCTTTCTATCTAGTTAATTTCTGGTAGACTATTAACCTTCCCAACAATGAGTCAAATTCTCGAATTTCAGGTTAGCTATTGAAAAGTTTTGGAGCTGACATTTGAGTGGTATTTCAATAGCTTCGATTAGGATACACAGAACTGGCGAAGGTTTCATGTCCAACAAGACATTTGGCCCAAAGATGATAGGGTCGGTTCCTATTCGCAAACCAACAGTAATTATCTTGTCATCCTATCAATTGTGCTATTTGGTCTGTAATTGGGATGCTGATAACATAAATAGATATGATTAAAAAACAAAACCACCCACAGCACAAATATGACTTTTCAACCTTTTGCTCAAATGTCAATCTGTGTCTCTTTAAAATAATTAAAATAATATGCTCCTAAGGCGATGGTACAGAAAAAGAGATTATTCCCCAAGGTTCTTGTATCATATTGCAGTGTGAAAATGGCACTTTGTGAGTCATCATACTGATGATTTGTCATGATCATGCCCAATACTTTCAATGTTATACAATTTGATTTAAGGAGACTTGTTGGTGACAAGCAAAAGAAAGGATTATGCATCTGATTTTTACTCTAAAATCAGCTATTTCAAACCAAATGGCCTCCTTTTGATCATTACTAATCAAAGCGCTTGTTTGTTTCCCATGTTGAATGTAGAGAAGATGACACTTCATCGGCTATCATGAGTCAAGTAGTGCATATTTGTATTGTAACAGTGAATTCAGTGGTCCTCTCTTTTTACATCACTAATGGATAGGCTGTAAAGGTCCCATGGATTAAATTGCCTATACATGGTGGTAAAACCATAAATAGACAGACAGTTCTATTTGTGTGTCTGTGGCATAGGTTGGTATCACCTGCTGGTGACGCAAGGATTGCTTGCAGTTCGATATAATCATTGCTTGTGATTGATTTTCTCCGCAGTGTACTTTCCTAGGATTACTCTGTTGAATCCGAGCTATTCTAGAATTCTCAGTTGGTATCATAAATATTTTTTAGAAGCTGTTATTTTACTTCAGTTACAGTCCTGTTACGTCATCAGGTTGCGTCATAAAATGCCATAAACTGATCTGCTATAGTATTTTTAGCTAATTATCCTTTACTGCTGCTCCCCAGGGCAGTTCTGCATCTATTCATGTAAACGCCTTCTGTGAAGAACTATTTTAGATTAAATCATTTGAGGAAAACTATTATTCTATAGAAATTGTGATGTTAAAATGATAGTGTTGGTAAGACTGAATTCAGAAGTCAATTCCTTTGGGTATCTAGTAACTAAAAATTCACTTTTAAAAAGTTATTATTTTAACGATCAGTACCTTCTATTTATACTTTGATTCGTGAAAAAAACAGGCTTACTTGAGTGGGCTAGACAAAAATATGGATTCATGTCACTAAGTGTAACTGGTACGATCAGTTTAATTAGTAATTTGGTAGTTTACTTAGTAAACACATTGACATGTTAAATTTATAAGAGTGATCTGAATCATCCGCTCTAGACCCCGAAGTCAGTCGGAGTTAAAACTCTGACTTGCTTGGCAAGAACTTCAACTGACTAGTCAGCTAAGTTGTCAAACTCTTGACTTCCTTCACTTCAACTAACTTCAGCTGAATAATGCAATTTCTTATGGCACTTCCTTTAGAAATTATTAACAGTAGGCCTACATTATAACTTCAAAAATTTTCGAATTTTTGCACTCGGAAAACTGTGCAGGACACAAATGTGTCCGAAATTTATGGAGTTTTTATGTGGCATAGAGTTTCCAAAGGTCCTAAAAGAGTGTGATAAACGTGTTGTGCGCTTTATGTCGTTGAAAATGCTACCATAACCATTTGTGCGAGGTAAAAATTGACAAAGTTATGCAACAATGACTTGACTTCTTGACTTTAGCTGTCTCAACTCTGACTTGACTTGACTGACCACTGACTTGCTGCTTGGAAAGGTCACTATGACTTCACTAGTCGACTTTGTGTAGTCGACTTCGGGGTCTAATCCGCTCACGTAAATTTCATTGAAAATTCATTCACTTCACCGCACAGCACGTGACACATTATGATACTGTATTTTCTTGCTACATATATTGTCTAATTTATTGTTTAACCCGTCTGTAGGTACTTTCAAGGTACTTGAGAACAAATGATGTCACAGGTCCTATCTTGTGCGTTCAAATGAATGATCACTGGTCAATAATTATTTGTCTTGAAAAGACTTGTGACTTCACATTTGGGTGGTATGACTCATCCAACGATTTGTGCTGATAACATGGCAAGTATAGTATATGATATAATTTTCTTGTAGGCCTATAATGCCCTATATTTATTAAAAGTAGGTCTATCACATGGCCGGTTCAGGGGATGTAACCCCGTGATCATTTTGCATAGCAGCCATACCAGAAAACATCTGCTCAACATACCTAATTTGCTGAGTAATGCCTAGATCACACGAGCGTGGTTAAGTGACGGCGAAGTTGTAGAGGTGCCAGGAAGTCAAGTTTCGCCCAATTTCGGCGTTTCAAGCCATTTTTGGACAATTATATAATCAATTAGAGGTTCTAAATCGTCGTTGATGGTTCCTATTACGACGAGGCTCTCGTTTTTTACGCCGAATCGCTCGTAATTACGGACGAGGCAAGAAGAGACTTGTGTCGGTGAGTTGTCAGGAGCCTCGACGCAGTTCCATTGCTTCAATGTTAAACTAGATTCGCCCAAGGAGTCTCTTTCTTTGCCCTAGCATGCTGTTGCTTCGCCCTAGCATCCTCTTACTTCATCCTAATCTTCAATTACGCCCAAGCAAATACATTTTACGGTGAAGCAAGTGCCTGTTTCGGCGTTTAAACAGCCTGTTTGCGTCGGCGAGTTGTTCTCTTTTTTCGCCGAATTTCCATTGACTCAATGATAAGTAGCCTCGCCCAACCTGCCTCTAACTTCGCCCAACCTGTCTCTAACTTCGCCCAAGCTGTCTCTAACTTCGCCCAATCATTTTGGGGGTCTTTCTGGTCTTTTGCATCGTGGCTTCTTCCTTCGCAAAGATTCAACCGGTTGAATCTTTGGTGAAGCAAGTTCTTGCCTCACTATAAGGTCATGTGACTTCTAGGAACTTTTGGCGAGTCATTTGGCACAAAACAACACTCGTGACGAGGCAAGTGGCCAATATTTGATCCTGTGTAGGTCCTACTGCTTGCTCATGTCTGCAGTGAATGCCTAACAGGAAGTGCCTAGAAAATAGATCCCTGCTTAGTTTAGTGATTAGTTAAATAGCACCCACAAGTGATTGAATAGTTCACTTTTGCCATATACAACCTTTGACAAAGACAAATTTATTTGAAATATCAATTTAAAAGCCGAATGTCGTCATCAGGTTCATAACTTAAGAAAGAAATCATATCAAAATTTGAACTTACGTAAAATTCTAGTTATGTAATGATGCTTGAATGTTATGCCTCACTAAAATGGAGGTACACCATACTTCACATAAAAGTATGCTCACCACTGGTTGTGAATGTGCAATATTGTGAAAGAAATACGAATCCTGATTGGATGATGCGGCCACCAATAAACTGCTCCCTTACCAAGAATTAAACCTGGGATTCTCAGGATGTTGCTCCCTCTCCAAGAAACCTGGGATTCTAAGTATATTGTTCCCTGTCAAAGAATAAAACTTGGGATTTTCATGATATTGTTCCCTGTCAAAGAATAAAACTTGGGATTTTCATGATATTGTTCCCTGTCAAAGAATAAAACTTGGGATTTTCATGATATTGTTCCCTGTCAAAGAATAAAACTTGGGATTTTCATGATATTGTTCCCTGTCAAAGAATAAAACTTGGGATTTTCATGATATTGTTCCCTGTCAAAGAATAAAACTTGGGATTTTCATGATATTTACCTAACCAAGAATTGAACCTGGGATTTTCAAGGCACGATTTTGTTCCGGGAATTAAACCCGAGACTCTCAGGGTATTATGCCAAGTATTTTTTACTATCAAAGTCTGAACCAGGTTGGTAATTCAAGTTGGAACAAAGTGTAAAAGTGTGTGAAATAATTCAAATCAAATCAGTTTATTGATAGAGCACAATCTTGCATAAGAAAAAAGTGTTGAGATGCGTTTCACAATTGTGAATAGATAGAGAAAGTAAAATTTTTATAAATTTACATAAAACACAGTGTGCATGTGTAGTTCTCGGCTCTTCCACCAGGAGCGTGCAGGTGTAGGTAAGAAGCTGCACCTGGATAAACCCACCTGGCCAAATTGAGCTTTTCCATCTTGTAGTTCTTGCTCCTGTCAGCTTCATCAGCACATTTCTCTGCTCCCAGCTGCTGGATGGAATTACAAGATGTTAGTTTCTGATAATCACTTTGCATGCTGACATGGATACATAACTTTTTAAAAATGTAGTTTCTTAAAGAATGTTATCCCAATATGCTATGGCTTCTGGCAGGTATGCCACTACATGAAACTTGTGCCAACTGATATAATGGATATACCAAGTTGGCAAAAATGTATTTTATTCAAATCGAAATATTTATTGATATGCATTTACACTTTATTTGATTGCTGAAATTATACCAGCTCACGGATAAGCCTTTATTGCCAATCTTAGAATTTATAGGAAGCAAAAATGTGCTTCTGTTTATTGTTTTGAAGCATTATTCAGCAAAGTAAGCATTATGCTTTCCTCCGATTACTATTTCTATAAATGCGGTGTTATTACCTCAATTATTGTTATTTGTCTGCAATGATCGTATACAGTCACACAGTTTTACAATTGTATTTGCAATGTTTAGCAAGAGTTGCAAGATGAAGATTTGAAAACCTGAACAATGAGGACATGCTGGAAAGATGCAGAGGTATCCTACACCAACAGAACAGCCATCTTACACCAACAAAGCTTGAGGTGGTGTATTGTTGAAAATGTGCTTCAAATGGCATTTGACAATGTGAGACAGAAAGCTGGCTACTTTTGTGTTGTGAAATGGTGCTGCTGAGGGGATCAATAGTCCTCTGTTTGGTTGCAAAATGTTGCAAAAAATAAAACAACAAAAAAGTAGTGACACAGAGCTTATGGGATTTAGCTTACATCTAGATGACATGGAATGTAATGTTACCTAACATTAGATAATATACTTATATAAATAGGAAACATGAGAAATGGTTTGGCCTGTGCATCTGTGGGAGTGTGGTGACTCATTCAACAGAATGACAATAAGGATGATAATAACATAACCACTTGAAATGAAGAAGATCATTTAATGTCATAATCCTTCTGCAATGAAGGTTGAATACAGAAAAATAGCAGACTTACAAATAGTTTATTTTGTATTTATTCGTTTCTTCATGAATCATAAAATGACTGTTTAGAAATTGCCCTGGGATGGAATGTGTAAAACACCAGTAAATAATTACTTATTTATTTACACTTTTTAAGCAGTTAATTGATTTGTGACTAGGATAAAATTCAATTCATTTATAAAAGAAAACAACAAATTCATAAAAATGGTGAAACAAATTGTGCGATGGTGATTTTGTGTATCGCAACACTGATTCCAAGAAGGACAAAGACATTATTGCTATAATATAACAGTTCTTAGAACTCAAATTGGCTAAGTTCTATCAAATTGGCCCTTGCTACTAAACTAAGCCAATGAAGTGATACAATGATGCCTCCCTCCATTTGGAATTCAGTTGTGCTCAAAAACATCCAAATGTCAAGATATCCAAGGTGTACCGCAAGGATCTAAATTTCACCATTCATGGAGTTCATTGATTCCACCACCCCACACATTGTTATCCATCTACATGTGGAGGTCCTCAAGATCCTTCACAACTTCTGGTGCCACTTCATTGATTTCAGACTCAAGGTAATGTTTAATTTATGTTAATTTAATTACTAGTTTTATAATCCAGATTTTCAGGTGATCTTTCATGAATTATGAAAGGCTTCAGTTGTACAAAGTGTTAATTCAGTTATGTGATTCAACCTCGGTTATGAAATGTGGCAACTGGCTCAGTGAGTTATACGTACAGTCTGTCACTTTAATATAGAGAAAGAGTGAACTGTTGCACTGTGAAAATGGCACTGTGTGTGTCATCATGCTGATGATTTGTCATGATCATACCCAATACTTTCAATGTTAATTTGATTTAAGTAGACTTATCCCACTTGTTGGTGACAGCCATATGAAAGGATTATGCATCTGATTTTCACTCTAAAATCAGTTATGACAAGTCAAATGGCGTTTTCTTGATCATGACTAATCAAACAGCCTCTGTGTTTTCCATGTTGAAAGTGGAGAAGATGACACCTCATTGGCTACCATGAGTCACACAGTGCATTTTTCACAGCGAGCTGGTCCTAATTTTTTCTATATCAAAGTGACAGACTGTATTAGTTACCTCTGCTTCTGAAAGTTCTGCGACTCTAAAACAATCTGACTCCTAAGTTCTCCTGATTGATGAGTCACAACTCCCCTAAGACTTATCAATATCATTGCATAGAATTATGTGCTTGGATTTTTACAGCTGAGCACAAAAAGGGGCTTAGTGCCATTTTATTTCAATGGCATTTAGTCCCTTTTCGAGCCTGTTGTTCGAAATTTTGTTTAGAAAGTTTAGTGTAAATCTTTAATACATTAAACATTGTTACGACTGTTTGTCGCATTGGTTTAGATTTCGGGTACAATGGAGACTTGTAATCAATCTGACGCGGATTACTGCCTGATGTTTGTCGCACTTTGTGATACACTATATCTGCATCATTAGTTGACAAATTCTTCTTTGGTAGAGAAACTGAATTGCAATTAATTGCAGTGTGGTTGTTCTCACTGCAGAGTCACGTAAAAGCTTTGCAGATAATTGCAAGGTGTTTTGCATCGTATACAAGTAGAGCAGACATTGAAGATGAGGCTTGTTTTCCAGTAGATCACAACTGTCTAATGATATTGTTGATTTAAAACAGCAATATGGTCCTTATGCCTTACTAACGTGTGGTGGAGAAAAATTTGGCACAAAAAGGCTTTTTTAGCTTAAATAGCATAATACTTTGTTATTAGCACATGTAACAGGAATCGTAACACTCTCCAATGATTTCGCTTTTAGATAGACAGATAAATGGGTAGATAGACAGGTATAGACATGCAGGTAGATAGATAGGGCCTAGATAGAAAGCCAGACTTAAAATGTCCTGAACAACTGAACATATGTATTCATCTAGATACTACGGTAACCATACTTCAATTAGTGTCAAGTTTATATTGAGCTGTTCATGTACAATTATCCAATTATTGGCAACAGGACCCAGTCCTAATCTGCCATAAGGATATTATTATTATTTATAATTTGCACCAACAAAAAAATATCCATGCTTACGATATGCTTGCCGCAATAAATATTTGTACTTTTTTGACACAATTACATTTTTTGGTGATGTTTTGCCTGAATATTTTAATTAATTTTATAAAAATTAGTAAATATGAACATGCTGTTCAATCATCCATTTTTTTCCTACTTCCTGTATGGCTGCTTCATCCTTCGCCGCATCAATGCATCCCCGTTTCCTATAAATCAGTGTATCCTTGACATTCCTTGCGCATGGATCCTGGACCAAAAACACAGCTATACATACTAGAGAGACTTGTGGGGTGATGAACTAGTGGGGTGCAACCAGTAATAGAGGTATTTCTGGGCTTCACCTTCAGACACCAAAAATCTGGGCTGCGAACGGACAAAAGTCTGGGCTGCGAACGGACAAAAGTCCGAGCTGCGAATGGACATAAGTCTGGGCTGCGAATGGACAAAAGTCTGGGCTGCAAACGGACAAAAGTCTGGGCTGCAAATGGACAAAAGTCTGGGCTGCAAACGGACAAAAGTCTGGGCTGCGAACGGACAAATGTCTGGGCTGCGAACGGACAAAAGTCTGGGCTGCGAATGGACAAAAATTTGGGCTGCACATGGACAAAAGTCTGGGCTGCAAACGGACAAAAGTCTGGGCTGCGAATGGACAAAAGTCCAAGCTGCGAATGGACAAAAGTCTGGGCTGCAAATGGACAAAAGTCTGGGCTGCAAACGGACAAAAGTCTGGGCTGCGAACGGACAAATGTCTGGGCTGCGAACGGACAAAAGTCTGGGCTGCGAATGGACAAAAATTTGGGCTGCACATGGACAAAAGTCTGGGCTGCGAATAGACAAAAGTCTGGGCTGCGAGTGAACAAAAGTCTGGGCTGCACATGGACAAAAGTCTGGGCTGCGAATGGACAAAAGTCTGGGTTACAAACGGACAAAAGTCTGGGCTGCGAATTGACAGAAGTGTGGGCTGCGAACGAATAAAACTCTGACTTGGTGGTATCTGGGGTGCAGCTCTGAATTCTTAGACATTTCATCACCTTTAATTATGCCATAATGGAGTCTATGATTTATAAGATGAGCACCTCCGAAGTCTTAGACATTTAAACAGAGAGATAGGAAAAAGAAATTTTTTCATCACATTGAATTATAGTGTCTAGGATTTATGATATGCGCACCTCCAAAATCTTAGACATATGTCTGACTTGGTGGCATCTGGGGTGCAGCTCCAATTTCTTAGACATTTAGGAAAATTAATTTTTTGACTCTAAAAGTATGTCTGACTTGGTGGTATCTGGGGCGCAGCTCTGAATTCTTGGACATTTCATCACCTTGAATTATGGTGTCCATGATTTATGAGATGCGCACCTCCAAAATCTTAGACGTTAAAACAGAGAGATAGGAAAATTAAATTTTTGACTTTAAAAGTATGTCTGACTTGGTGGTATCTTGGGTGCAGCTCTGAATTCTTGGACATTTTGCGCACCTCCAAAATCTTAGACATTTTAACAGTCATATCGGTAGGAAAAACACATTTTTGACTTTAAAAATATGTCTGATTTGGTGGTATCTGAGGTGCAGTTCTGAATTCTTGGACATTTCATCACCTTGAATTATGGTGTCCATGATTTATGAGATGCGCACCTCCAAAATCTTAGACGTTAAAACAGAGGGATAGGAAAATTAAATTTTTGACTTTAAAAGTATGTCTGACTTGGTGGTATCTTGGGTGCAGCTCTGAATTCTTGGACATTTTGCGCACCTCCAAAATCTTAGTCATTTTAACAGTCAGATCGGTAGGAAAAACACATTTTTGACTTTAAAAATATGTCTGATTTGGTGGTATCTGAGGTGCAGTTCTGAATTCTTGGACATTTCATCACCTTGAATTATGGTGTCCATGATTTATGAGATGCGCATTGCGCACCTCCAAAATCTTAGACATTAAAACAGAGAGATAGGAAACAGATATTTTTGACTTTATAAGTATGTCTGACTTGGTGGTATCTGGGGTGCAGCTCTGAATTCTTGGACATTTCATCACCTTGAATTATGGTGTCCATGATTTATGAGATGCGCACCTCCAAAATCTTAGACATTAAAACAGAAAAATAGGAAAATTAAATTTTTGACTTTAAAAGTGTGTCTGACTTGGTGGTATCTGGGGTGCAGCTCTGAATTCTTGGACATTTCATCACATTGAATTATGGTGTCCATGATTTATGAGATGCGCACCTCCAAAATCTTAGACATTTAAACAGAGAGATAGGAAACAGAAATTTTTGACTTTAAAAGTATGTCTGACTTGGTGGTATCTGGGGTGCAGCTCTGAATTCTTGGACATTTCATCACCTTTAATTATGGTGTCAATGATTTATGAGATGCGCACCTCCAAAATCTTAGACATTAAAACAGAAAAATAGGAAAATTAAATTTTTTACTTTAAAAGTATGTCTGACTTGGTGGTATCTGGGGTGCAGCTCTGAATTCTTGGACATTTCATCACCTTGAATTATGGTGTCCATGATTTATGAGATGCGCACCTCCAAAATCTTAGACATTAAAACAGAAAAATTAAATTTTTGACTTTAAAAGTATGTCTGACTTGGTGGTATCTGGGGTGCAGCTCTGAATTCTTGGACATTTTGCGCACCTCCAAAAGCTTAGACATTTTAACAGGCAGATCGGTAGGAAAAACACATTTTTGACTTTAAACATATTGTGAGAAGCTAGTCTATATTTTATACATAAGTATTAATAACTTATTTAAACTTACCTGAAATTCACTTCAGTCTGTTCCATCCACATTTAAGATATTTCCATTTTGCTACACTGTATAATTGTAAGTTTGCTTTTGCTATTGTGTTTCTATGTATACAAACTAAATTACTAGGCTGGCTAAATTTGGTAGGCTCTTTGAATAGCTTGTCTCAACTCATTGTGATTGTAACAGAAAGCCATTTAGATAATTGCTTCTTACAAGTCTGGTCTGAGTTTTATGATGCCTCATTGTCCAAGAGTTCATGCCCCCTGGCCTATAGTACTACTTGTCAATGCATGCAAGCCATATAATTGTAGGCCTAGCAACCCTTATCTTGTTTGTATTGTGAATGTTTAAACTTGCCTTTCAATCTGTATAATGAAATATATATTTAAGAATCATAAGCTTTATATGAAAAGTCAATGTTTAAACTTGATATAGAAGCTCAAGTCCAGAGTAGGCCTATAATAATCCATAATAGATCAGCTAGATCATTGTTTTGTAGCTACATGTATGTATCCTAGGAATTAATCTAGAATTAAGTCTGGAACTGCATGTTCAGTTTTGTCAATGTTTGTTGATATTTTGATTATTATTGCCTAGCAATGTGTGACCAGGTGGGATCCAAGTTTGATATAAATATCTTGTAATTTCCTGAATAAATCAGTTCTTCTCGACTACCAATTGTGTAAACAGCAAATTCTACTGTTTGTCTTCATTTGAACTCTGCATGTAAATGAGTAGAAGATCTTCTAGAGTCAAAGATATGACCTTCATCAGGTTGATTTGAAATATCACACCTGCCTTTTACAGCTGGTGATCCTGTCTATTTGAAAACGCAGCAGCTTCAGCCGTCAGCATCCCGACTGGTACTACAAGAGCCACATGGACTACAGGACTCTCCAATCCGGATGGACGTGGACCTCTGAATCCTCATGCTGAAGCTGCATTAACATAGCTGAGTAACCAGTCAGGCCTTTCCAAGTCAACTCCACATCACAGGACCTTCTGCCTCTACACACTGCACTGCCTTCACCTCGTTCCTGACTTCACCTCCACTTCGTCACCATGAACAACCAAGGCCAGGTGCCCCCACAGAATCCCGCGGCAGCGAATCCAGCAGCAGCGAATCCAGCAGCAGCGAATCCAGCAGCAGCGAATCCAGCAGCTCCTCTACTCGCCCAGCAGTTCCACCAGTACTTAGACCAAGTACGAGTTCAGAACGTCAACGCTGAGCAGAACAGAGCCCGCGCCAGGACCCAACAGGAAGAGAGACAGAAAGCTGAGGCACAAGTCAAACGTGTGCCTGCCTGCGATGGGAGTACGCCCCAGAATGTGAGGGATTGGCTTCGGGAGGTGGACCTGACTCGGCACTACTCAGCTCTCACAGTATATGTGGCTTCCCAATCTGCCACAGGTGCCCTCCGACGCGAGGTCGAGCATTACCTGGACAGCCAACCCAACAGAGACGCCGTCCCATGGGACCAACTGAAGCTTCATCTCCAGCAGGCCTTCCTGTCCCCCCACGAGGACGACAGACTTCGACACGAACTGGAGAAGATTCGTCAGGGGGCCTATGAGACCTCAGCAGCTTATGGGAGACGCTACAGGGAAGCCGCCGACCTCGGTTACCCCCTGCAAGGAGGAGCACGCAACGCCGACCAGAACCGATGGCTCCTTCGTCAGTACCTCAAAGGCCTCAAAGATCGGCACATAGTCGAGCGCCTCGTCAGAGAAGGGCATCCAGCCACGTTTGACGCAGCAATGACCTTAGTCCAGCAATATGAAGCCGATGACTATAGATTGCAGATGGCCCTGGACGACACAACACCTGTCAGGCAGGAAGAGCCCATGGAACTCGGAGCAGTCGGAGGAGCCCCACCCATCGCCCAGGCCTCCACCTCTGCCCTCGCCAAGGACCTTGCTGACGTCAAGAGACAGATGAGCGGACTGACCACACAGTTCACGAAGCTCATGTCAACTCTACAGGCTGATGGACGCAGGACGCAGGACCGAAGAGGACGCCAGGACCAACAGGACGGCCAGGACCAGAGGGGAGACAGAAGAGGACCTCAGGGCAGCACCAGCAGATCCCAGGACCACGGACGAAGGGCCTCAGCAACTCTCAACGACGATGGCGCTGACCACTTCTCGGACCAGGATTCCCCATACTGCTCTTACTGCCGCCGACAGGGCCACATCTCCAGGGACTGCCGAAAACGCCAGAGGCAACGACGAAGGTCCAACAACGATGGCCCTCGCAGGTCGGAAAACCACTAAGCGCCTTAGGCGAGGAGTGCGTGTACATAGAACTCACGATCTATGGGCGCACCATTCACGTGCTCCTTGACACCGGTGCATCTCGTACCGTCCTAAGGCGCTCAGAATACAACTTACTCTGCTTATCAACCGGAAGACGGCCTGTCCTTCAACGTTCGACACCACTCTGTGGAGTCACAGGCCACAACATATCAGTCCTGGGAGCCACCGAAGTACAAGAGGACGCCCTGGGACCCATTCCAGTCATAATAGTCGAGGGCATCAGTCACGCCATGATCCTGGGGAGAGACGTGCTAGCAGACGACGGAGCCCACATTGACTACGCCACTGGAACCCTCACCTGGCGACAACACAAGTTACCCCTCATCCCAGCTGCAGGTGTCAGCTCACTTGAATCCCTCGGAGATCGACCGCCCACGATGGAGTGTCCTCTGATTAAGAAGTGCATCGCTGATAACGAAGACCTCTTCGCTGCAAAGGGTGAACCACTTGGCTGCCATCCTGACATATCGGTGAGGATCTACACCGAAGGCTCTCCTGTCAAGAGACGACCCTACCGATTAGCCCTCTCCAAGCGCAAGGCCCTTGACGAACACATCGACAATCTGCTTGAACAGGGCGTGATCACACCTTCGGCGTCTCCTTGGGCTTCACCAGTGGTCCTCGTCCCCAAGAAGGGCACCGACGAATTAAGATTTTGCGTTGACTTTACCGCCCTCAACAAGGTCACGAAGAAGGACGCCTATCCCATCCCTCTCATTCGGGATATCTTCGACCAGTTACAAGGCGCGTCCATCTTCTCTACCTTGGACCTCAAGTCGGGCTTCCACCAACTGCCCATCCACCCTGACGATCAAGAGAAGACGGCCTTCATCTGCCACCGAGGACTCTTCTCCTGGACGCGGCTCCCCATGGGCCTATGTAACGCGTCGCAGGCTTTTCAACGAGCCATGGAAATCGTCTTCAAGGGCCTCATCGGCACCGTCTGTCTCCTGTACATAGACGACGTCGTCGTGTATTCACGGACACAGGAAGAACACATCAAACATCTGCAGCTCCTCTTCGACCGACTACGACAGTTCAACTTGAAGCTCAACCCAGCCAAATGTGTTTTCGGCCTTCGCAAAGTCAAGCTGTTGGGCTACATTGTCAGCGAAGCAGGCCTGAGTGCTGATCCAGAAAAGGTCTCGGCGATCGTCCGCATGGCGTCGCCACAGGACATACCGGAAGTGAGGTCCTTCCTCGGGATGGCTAACTACTATAGGACCTGCATCCGAGGCTTCGCCGAGATCGCCGAGCCGCTCGTCGAGCTGACAAGGAAGCATGCCAGATTCCATTGGACAGACAGGCATCAACAAGCCTTCGACCTCCTCAAGCAGGCCCTCGCCAGTGACAGCGTCATGGCGCACCCACGCACCGACAGGCCCTTTCTGCTCTATACAGATGCGTGCGACTACGCTGTGGGCGCCATATTGTGCCAGCACGACGACGAGGGCATCGAACGTCCAGTGGTCTACCTCTCGAAACAGCTCTCGCCAGCGCAACGGAAGTGGGCGACGATCGAGAAAGAAGGTTTTGGCGTCGTGTACGCTTTACGTCAGCTTAGGCCGTACCTCTGGGGAAGTTCCTTCCGGACGTTCACCGACCACAAGCCCCTCCTGAGCCTATTCACCAAGGAAATGAACAATACCAGAATCCAACGTTGGGCGGTGCTCATGGCTGAGTACAACTGCAAGGTCGAGTACCATAAGGGCAAGCTGAACATCAGAGCCGACATGTTGTCCAGAATCAAGCAGCGGGAGACCATCAACACCTTCGACGCCGACTACTGGCACCTAGAAGACCCACTGCCTGACCTGCACACCGACGAGCCTCGGCACGCCATCTATGGACTCGATCTCCATGCCATCGCCAACGATCAGAGGGACATGCCACAATGGGAAGACCGACATGATGAGGACAGCGGCTACGAGGTCATCAACGGCATGCTCTACTCTGTGGACCGCCCTCACAAGTATGCACCTGACTACCCCAGGCTTGTCCTTCCTCCAGGTCATCGCCAAGAAGTGATACGACAGGCACACATCGAAGTCGGCCACATGGCAGCATTCAAAACGCTTCGCAAGGTCCAAGAAGCCTTTGTCTGGCCAGCGATGACACGAGAGGTCAAAGAACAAGTAGCCATCTGCCCCACGTGCATCATTCACTCCCGAGCGACACCAAAGGCGCCCATGGGCCAGATGCCACTTCCAAGAGCCCCGATGCAAATGGTAGCAGCAGACCTCATAGGGCCTCTCGTCAAGTCACCACAAGGCAATTCCTACATCCTCACAATGATAGACCATTGCACTGGCTGGGCCGAAGCATATCCACTGGCGGCAAAGACAAGTGAGGAAGTCTGGCGACGCTTCACGAGGGACTTCTTCCCTCGTCACTCATATCCGGAAGTGATACTCACGGACCTCGGGTTAGAATTCGGAGCCACGGCCCTTCGCGAGTACCTACAAGCCCTGGGCATTGAACATCGAAGGACGACCAGCTACAATCCCCAAGCAAATGGGAAGTGTGAAAGATTCAACGGCACGCTCAAGTCGATCATCACTCGACTCATCAACAATACTCGAGATAACTGGCAGGACAGCCTAGGACCTGCCCTGCTCAGCTACAACAGTGCCGTGTCCACCACCACAGGTCACACCCCATTCTACTTGATGTACGCCAGAAGACCGAGGCTGCCCATCACACGTCTCCTCAAGGATGAACCCCTGCTAGAGCCTCGTTTGCAACACATCGCCGACGCCCTCAGGCTAGCCTCCCAAGCAACTGAAGACTCCAGGCTATACAACAGGGAACGACTGGCGCAGCAGGCCAACACAGGGACCTTCGAACCAGGGGACACAGTCGTCATCAAGGCAGCGGCCCCATTGACCCTCACGAGCAAATGGGACCCACAATGGACCGTCACAAGGGTCAGGAACAAAGTCGTTTGGCTTGTCCACCAACAAACAGGCAAGCAAAAGACCTTAAACATCAACAAGGTCAAGTTGGTCGATCCCAACATTGTATGGGACGAGCTGAATCCACGCCCAGTCAGGCAGTCGCACAAGTCTTCCAAACGACAAGGACTACAAGTTCCGCCCCTGCCTTCCACCGACCCCCCTGCCAATGCCACACTGCCTAATACGCCCCTGGATCCACAGCCTAGCACTTCCAGAGACAAGCCTCGACCTGCCAAGGCATGCAAGAGACGCTCCAGTGACCACCACCCGACGCCGGCCAATCACCAACCAGCGCCTCATGACGCCAGGCGTCAGTCAAGCAGAACGCCAGGCTCTTTACCTCAGGGCCAGCCCTCTGCTCCTCACTCTGCTAGAGCACAGCCTGCTGCTAGCAATTCTCCAGGGAAGGCCTCAGCGAAATTGCCTGCGAAATCTTCAAGACGTGCTAAGACTGCCAAGACTGCCACTTCAAGACTCGTCAAGTCCACAGCCACTCCAACTGCTGTCCAGCCTGCTGCAGTCACTCCTGCTGTTGTCCAGCCTGCTGCAGTCACTCCTGCTCCTGCCACTCCTGCTGTTGTCACTCCTGCTGTTGTCACTCCTGCTGTTGTCACTCCTGCTGTTGTCACTCCTGCTGCTGCCACTCCTGCTGCTGCCACTCCTGCTGCTGCCACGCACTCAGCCCAGACACCAAGGACCAAGAGGCTCCCCAAGGCTCCATATACCAAGGTCGCTCGGCACTTCGTGCAACAACCAGCGCCACAGCCAGCACCACAGCCAGCACCACAGCCAACACAGCAACCCACACCGCAGTCAGCACCACGGCCACAAGCTCAACGTCGCACTGCCTTGGTCCAGCGACGTCTGCCAGCCAAGAAATGTCACCGCGACGTCGCTCGAAGACCTCACGATCCAGACATCCCAGTCTCACACAAGAGGGCCAGGATCTACCTACCACGCGGTGCCAAACGACCCAGCGTAGCTCCTCCAGCAGCTCTTCAAAAGAAGCTTCGTGTGGACCTCATCGAATGCGTTCGTCACTTACTGGGACCTCAGGCTACATAGAGCTAAGACCACACCTGTATATACTGTACATACTGTTACACTGCTTGCTGTTCTGCTCCTCTCTACATACGACCACTGCCAATCAACCAGACGACACTACACCGGTGCTCGTGACTGAATTGCCTGATGGAGTCAGCGTCCTCGGTGGAGAGTCCCTTCGACAGGTCGTGGCCACATGGGACGTCTATGTGACCTTGGAGCCGCCTCCCTATCCCACCGACCTTGCCAAGAGAGTGGATGGGCTCGACTACACATACGAGTCCATCACTAACCTGCCAGGAGCTGAGGTCGATCTCATGCCCTTCAACATTCGCAGAGATCACCTCCGACAGGTCCTCCACATGCCTCCACATCATTCGAGGACCAAACGAGGGCTTCTGGACATCGGAGGCTCCCTCCTGCACCACCTCTTCGGCGTCGCCACTGACAGCCAGCTGACCCGCTTCCGAGCCACCATGGCTGAACTAGGAGGGCATCAAGAAGCTCTGGCCCACGCCTACGGAACGCTAGCCTCGGTCGTCAACCAGACAACGAGCTATGTCAACCGACTAGCCATCCAGCACCGCCATCTTCGCCACCAAGTCCTGAAGCTGGACTCTGCCATCCTCTCGCTCAACCATGCCGTCCAGGACAACGCTCGACGAGTGAGACGCGTCACTCTCAAGACCGACCTCGATCGATACCTTGACGTCTTGGACCTCGCCACCTCCCAATACCAAGGGCAGGTCACCTTGTACAACCGCCAACGATCGGCGCTCGAACAAGGGCATCTAACAAGGTCACTTCTCTCGGAGGAGCAGTTGAAAGAGATTCTCGTTCAGGCATCGGCTCAGCACAAGGTCATTGATGATTTAGGTTGGTACTACCGTTACTTAACTGTCTCTCCTCTTTGGCGTAGGACCACCCAGTTGCTCTACAAAATAGAAATCCCTCTTATTGCTCCTAGGCCATACTTATTGTATCACATAATGTCACACCCTGTGCCATTCAGTAACTCATCTTATGCTGTGAATTTACAGTTAGAGCCCTCTTATGCTATAGATACCATGTCCGGCAACATACTACTTCCGGGTGATCGTTGCCGAGGTCATTCTCCTGCCGTGTGTGCTAGTTCCACTGAATATGGATTAACGAGAATGAAATGTGCCCGTGGTTTCCTTACCAAGCAACCACACCTCTTAAAGGCATGTAAGGTCACGGTACAAGAGCTTGGGCAAGCTCCCTTGATTTCAACCATAGATTTAAATCAGTATGCCATAGCCACGCATGGAGACTCTCTCGCGGTCCGTTGTCCTGGCCGACCAGTCCAATATGTCAAACTGCCCCAGGGCACTCATAACGTGACGTGTCTTCAACCATGCACCCTCGCAGGGACTGGCTTTACAATAACCTGTGTTGATAAACTTTACCTCTCTAGACGATATGCAATGCCACTCGTGCTGGTCGCAAGTTACTTCAATTTCACCAACCCCAGCGCAGGGCATGATCTTGAAGCTTTGCATACTGCCTTGTCTGAGTATAAGTCTCTGGACACTGGTCCCATTAAAGATGTAGAACTAGAAACTCTTTGGCACCCAATTCAACCATTAAGTGTCAAACTCCCCAAAATTCCAGCTGTTTCCCGCACTCCATCACTGCTCACCTTTATCAATCTAGCATGCATCTTTCTCATCTTCTCTGCTGTTGCTTTCTTGTACATTCGCTGGCGTTGCATTAAACATCGTCGCTCTGTCACTTTGAAGTCCACCCTTGAGCCCACGGAGCAACCAGAAACACTGGCTCTTACAGCCCCCACTTCACAGCACTTTCCCTCCGCCCCTGAGACCCAAAACACTGTTGAAGCTGCAAGGATTTGGCCTGTCTTTGCTCCAGGAATGGAAACTGAGGCTTCACAGCCCTCCTACATGCCAACTTCTCACTCTCTTTCATACCAGCCTAATGAGTCTTTGACCCAGTGATCTGTCAGTCGTTTTATTGGCACCTTAGGCATTTATATTAGTTAGTCATAAGTCTACTTTCAGTCGCAAATTGTTTTAATGTATTATTATATAAACTTCTTTTCTCTTCTATCCCTCCTATATCTTTACAGCAATAGCCCATGGCATGCTTTCCACAGATGTTAGTTTAGTTTATATCTATCAGAAAAGCTGTTTACTCCTCCTTCTCAATTTTGTGTATCATTTTATTGCATAATGTCAGATTAATTGTATACTTAACGTTTGCATGTTTAAAGTAGGCTGGCTTAGCCAATGTCTTAAAGAATACCCACTTTAACTTAAGTCAGTCTAGTCACAGCTTGAATACATTAGCCAGGTGCCATTTGAGTATTATGTCTCAATGTTATGTATGCTGCCTCAATGACCAAGTGAACATTGACACCTTGTCTCCAAGACCAGCACGCTCCATTGACCTTGCACTCCATGACAGCGCTCCATTTATGCTTCGCTCCCCAAGTTGCATAACATGATCGAACCGCTCCATGCTTGCATAGACAAGTATTCTTCACACTCAACTCGCCTCTCTCATGGACACTTGTCTCTAATGACATTTCGGAGGGCATTGAGCCACGCAATTGGGCATTGATTCTTGACCCTGACACTTATAAAAGGACGCTCACATACCCATGTGCCCCTTATTCACACCAGCACAATGTGCTGTGCGTGATTGATTATTGCTTGTCTCAATGATGTTATTTTATTTTATTGCTAATTATATATGTACATTGAATTTATCCACTGCTTATTTTATGCCGCATTTCCGCCTGGTCGCACCACTGTGTATTATTATGTCTCAATGGTTACTCAGTTATTACTTAATTATGATTCATTTTTTTTCATAAGACTACCTATCTCTTTATTTTTCTATTTAACTAATCAGCTTCACCAATAATGTCTCAGCTTTTTCTGGGGGGGTGAGTGATGTGAGAAGCTAGTCTATATTTTATACATAAGTATTAATAACTTATTTAAACTTACCTGAAATTCACTTCAGTCTGTTCCATCCACATTTAAGATATTTCCATTTTGCTACACTGTATAATTGTAAGTTTGCTTTTGCTATTGTGTTTCTATGTATACAAACTAAATTACTAGGCTGGCTAAATTTGGTAGGCTCTTTGAATAGCTTGTCTCAACTCATTGTGATTGTAACAGAAAGCCATTTAGATAATTGCTTCTTACAAGTCTGGTCTGAGTTTTATGATGCCTCATTGTCCAAGAGTTCATGCCCCTGGCCTATAGTACTACTTGTCAATGCATGCAAGCCATATAATTGTAGGCCTAGCAACCCTTATCTTGTTTGTATTGTGAATGTTTAAACTTGCCTTTCAATCTGTATAATGAAATATATATTTAAGAATCATAAGCTTTATATGAAAAGTCAATGTTTAAACTTGATATAGAAGCTCAAGTCCAGAGTAGGCCTATAATAATCCATAATAGATCAGCTAGATCATTGTTTTGTAGCTACATGTATGTATCCTAGGAATTAATCTAGAATTAAGTCTGGAACTGCATGTTCAGTTTTGTCAATGTTTGTTGATATTTTGATTATTATTGCCTAGCAATGTGTGACCAGGTGGGATCCAAGTTTGATATAAATATCTTGTAATTTCCTGAATAAATCAGTTCTTCTCGACTACCAATTGTGTAAACAGCAAATTCTACTGTTTGTCTTCATTTGAACTCTGCATGTAAATGAGTAGAAGATCTTCTAGAGTCAAAGATATGACCTTCATCAGGTTGATTTGAAATATCACACCTGCCTTTTACAATATGTCTGATTTGGTGGTATATGAGGTGCAAGCTCCGGAAATCAACTTGGACATGTCTGAAAAATCGTCTGAACACATGATTTTTTGGGGGTGCACCCCATAAGTCCAAATCACCCCAGAACTACCAATAATACTGGCAAATCACCCCAAAAGTCCTTCTAGTCCATCCCTCCCTACTCTGTCACCTCTTCACTACTATGTCACCTCCTCCCTACTCCCTCTCTCCCTACCCATTCCTCCCGCCCTTCCTCATTTTTATATAGTTCCTCTGTTTTGCATACTTCCTCCCTTTTTCTCCCTTTTGACATCAGACGCCTGTGAAGACCCACTCAGAGCAAGTATTAATTTTGTCTTTCTTAAGCTGTGACTTTCTTGGTTGAGTGTTGAACTTCTTGTTGTTGAAATATTTTTTAAAATAAGATGACATTGTTAACATAGGCTTAAATTTTTGGACTGGTATAAAACTGAACACTTGAGTCTCGTCTCAATTTCTTACTTTTGGTGAAATCCGGCCTAGATGTTAAAAATTATTCCCCAAGGCAGTTTCTCATAATTTGCTGAACCTCAAAGGCTCTCTGCTATCAACAGTTTAATTCGCTTTTAGAAATCTGTGGTAAAACAATCCCAATTAGAACTCCAGATTGAGTGTTAATTTTAAATTGAAGAGATTTTCCTACAGCTTTTTGGTCTTCAACAATTTGAGCTTAGAATAGAAACTTAATGAAACATGAATGAACCATAAGTAGGCTTCCCAAATCAAAAAACATTTACAAAATTTTATGTTGATAAATAATATTATAATTTATTTTAAAATTTGAAGAATTTCTTTAAAAATTCTGCGTTCTTGGAAATTAGACATCATGAAAATGTCAAGTTACGAGTAAAATCAAATTGACAACTTACAAATGAAATCAAATTAACAAGTTACAAGTGAATTAAAATGGACAAATTACAATTAAAATCAAATTGAAAAGTTACAAGTAAGGTCAAATTGAAAAGTTACAAGTAAAATCAAATTGACAAGTTACAAGTAAAATCAAATTGACAAGTTACAAGTAAATTCAAATTGACAAGTTACAAGTAAAATCAAATTGACAAGTTACAAGTAAATCAAATTGACACTGCGAATGTCTTGAGTTGATGATGTATGTCACTGGGCATTGTGACAGCTGTTATGAAACAATTCGTGGACTACTCTGCGGTCATCCTGGGCAAAAGATCAAATTGTTTTTGGCTAAACTGGCTGTCCAAATTATGGTAAGTGAAAACTGGCAGTCCAAATTATGGTTCAGTCAAATCGCCCTTCACCATTTCGGATGAAGGGTTTAAAAACTGCCTCTGACTCTGCTCAATTTGAAGCAAATCACTAAGGTAAATAGAAATAGTACTAGTAATTAAAGCAGTTCCTCCACCAGTAGCACTCTTGGCAGTCTTGGAGCCTTTTCCTTTAAATTAATAGACTAGTATCAAATCCCAAGAATTATTTCTAAACTAACCACTTCCATTTGAATAGAAATTCGAGCTGCACCGGATGTGCATATTAACAGCCAATTACAGACTTCCTGGATGTCAATCAGTCATTTGCAAGTTCAATGAGTTATATAAAAATTAATTGTCTTTTTAATTATGACTATCACATTTATTCTCTTCTTGTCACTTTACTCCTGTGCTAAAACAATTTTTTTCTTGTTCTTTTTTTTTCCTTCCTTTTTTTTCGCTGAAAACCAGTGACGTAATATCCCGCCTTCTTCTTCTTATTCTTCTTCTCGTTTATGCCTCTTCTTAGACGAACCTCCTTTTGGAGTTAAAATGTTCGTAAAAAAACACAATTTAAAAACAGTCAATTAAAAACAGTCAGTATTTTCACCCGCTCCTCCGTCTGATTCTTCTCTCTGTGGCAACGTAATGGTACATATTGCTAACAATTATTCAGGTGCGATATGACAAGTTTGGGATAAGTTCTGAAATAAAAAAGATAGGATAATATAAAAGATGGGACGAGATAAAACTTTATTTCTATCTGAAGCATGGTGACCATTGGCATACATGTCCCAACTGCCCCCCCCCCTATCTAAAATGATTTCTGTCCAGCAACCAACTTAAGGGTCATTTGTGCCATTTATGAGGCGATATGGGTGCAGGAACCGGAAATTGGAGATCATGCTGCTTATTACCGGAAGAGGAAAGCCCAGCAATGGTAGATGATGTCATCAGTCAGGGGCTGTCTGTAGAATCGAGATAACAGGATGGTGTGGGCAATTTGATAGCGGATCTATCTATCTATCTATCTATCTATCTATCTATCTATCTATCTATCTGGACTTCTCTTACAGAGAACAACTCAAAGTGCAGGCTGCTGGCCAAAAGAAAAAATATTGTAGTGTTGCCGAGATCCGGGAAGCCACAGCATCACACCTATTCACAGAGATTGAATATGGAACTATGATTCTTCTTCTTATCCACGATCTACTCTTTCTTATCCTGAAATTGGTAGAGCATCGCCAGAACAGTTCATGTCAAAAAGAACAGTCAGGACACCTAACTAAGTCGGCTGCAGCAGTTGTCTGCTTGGTGTTAAACAACAAAGGGCAAACTAGTAGAAGGAAGCTCACAGAAGACTACCTTGAGTATACAAAAACACTTCTTGCTTCATTGAGACTTCACCAAGCACGCACACAACTTGTACAACGTACACAACAAACCAAGGGGCGGTTCAACAAAGACGGTTTCAGTACAAACTACAAAGTCGGACCTCATCAAAGCCATTAAAAATTACAAATTTACTGAAGAAGGAGCAGGTGCTCTGATCCTTCTTATACGCCACAACCTGTTCACAACTGCGCTAAAAGTAGCCCAGAAAATCTGTAAATAATTTCTGCACCAACCTACAAAGTTAGTTCTTCCAACACAGACATGCTATGTGGACAATAAACAAAGACAAATAACACCTGAGCAAGCCTCGATATAGCCCAATAAGGTGCTTCAGAGGCGTAAAGCACAAACACACACACATCTATCTATCTATCTCTCTATCTATCATCTATCTATCATCTATCTATCATCTATCTATCATCTATCTATCTTTCTATCTATCTGTCTATCTATCTATCTATCTATCTATCTGTCTATCTATCTATGTATCTATCTATCTATTGTCAGTCTATCTCTCTGTCAGGGACGGATGCAAGGGGGGTCATTGGGTTGTCACATCTTGGCTCGTATAGCCCTCGACATAAAGCAACCCGTGCTGATATATTTAGCGTACATGTAAAAAATCTCGTCTGGTGGGGTGATGCATCCCATCTCCCCCTCCCCACCAAAATGTTCTAAATCCCCACCTGCTTCCTATCTATCTAACTTTGATTTGTGGATTTAGCTAATCCTAATCTGTTAATACTCGTCAAATTGGCTTGATCTGTTTATCCGTTGTCAATAATTGTGACATTTGGATGAAATGAGAAGCTAATCTCCTTTCCAAACTTTTTAAACTTCCCAAACTTTCCATATTGAATTTTATTAATATTTTCTGATGGTTTCCGTGAACTGATGAGATTCCAGAAGTGTGTCTCACGTCAAACATTTGGATTATCCGATTTTAAAATATTGTTAAGGGTCAAGATATAGCTGATTGAACACGAGGCCCTCAAAAATAGATGTAAATCGATGTCATATTTCAACAGGCATTTTATCTCGAATATCGATCGTGTTTGTCGAATCATGACTATTTTAGAAATATTCACTTTTTAAGGACGGTTGTAGCAACTTTTGGTTAGAATAGAAGATAAAAATGCTTGTGTCGTGATGTTTCCTGTGAAGTTGCCATGAAGGGAATGTCACCATTTCATTCCTATTATACCCTTGTGGAGAAGTTATTTCTCTGGGCCCTTTGGCCCATATATCCCATCTATTCATTTTTAAAGGGTTGTCTATCTATGGCCCTCATATAGAGGATATGTGCAGGTGAAAAAAGGCAACCCTGCTGTACACCATTTGGATACTTTTGGATCTTGGTTCTCAAGAGGTATGCCTTGGAATTGCGCTTTTTGCCGTATTACTACCCACCCCACATGGCAACTCTGCAATATGGAACATTCAGGCTTACTGAAAATGGAAAATTAATTCTTTCTATTATTCAATCGTAACGTGAGCACATCTTGTATTTGTGGCAGCATGAAAGTTATCACATTGCTTCCAGTGCTTATACCTTTCACATCCCTCTTTACAAGCTTTTCCAGAATTCTGTGATCGTCTTGCCACCAGGGGGTCTTTATTTATGGAACTGCCCTCTTGTGTGAGAAGTTGCAGCAGTTGCAACCTGGTAGCCTTAGCTGTGCATTGGCTGATATATGTTTCCTCTCTTAAAAGACTGATATTGTGTGTTTTTGATATGCAGAGTTAAAGATAATGGTTATCAACTTCTTTGGTATACCTGATTAATCAGTCTTTCTCAAAATGGGATTATAATGCTGGTAGCTGGTACTATCTTTGTCTCTGGGGAAGCCCACTTGGTGACATTTGTGCCAGCAGACAACCAAAAGCTGTGGAATATCAAAGACGTTCACATTCAAATGTCAGTACTGCTCTGCTGGTTTGTCGCAACAATATAACATTGACACAATTTGACAGCCAGTGAAACATAAGCTCAAGATAGCAAACATGATCATTACATTAAATCAATGACTATTCAAATCTAGAAAACTTCAATAATAAAAATTAATATTTGTAAAATTGACCTACAGAAAAACTTCTTAGCAGTATGGCGACAAATAATTTTGAAGAATTAAAGCAAATTAAATAGAGGTTCAAGGACTGAGGAATTTTTGTTTTCATATATGCAGTATTTTGAGAACTCTGCTGAATGTTTATAATTGCGAATTTATATTTGGCCAAATATACATGGAAGCATGACTGGCGGTAAACTATATTATGTTGGTATAATTAGGTGGCTTCTTCTCAATTTATGATTAATTGAGTAAGGTCCAATCCTTATCTCATATGTGTTGTATCTGAATCTGCAATACCTGTGGGTTTGATGACCTGCACTCTAAAAAATGTCGGGACAAAATTGGTTTTTTAGATTCAAAAATGTAAAAAAAATCCATGTTGGTTTTTTGCATTGAAATTTGGTGTTTCAAAAAACCATTTTGAATCTAAAAAACCAATTTTGTCTGAAATTTTTTAGAGTGTGGAAGATTTATTTTCTTAATTAGGGTCAGAGGTAAATGGCTCTTTAAGTTAATGACTGGCATCGACTGCAAAGCTTTTGATGTGAAAACGCACTCCACGAAGCAGTTACCTTGGTGACAGTGTGCAGTTGCTGCAGCTGAGTTGCTGGTGACATCGCTGCTAAGAAGCTCAGCTGCAGCAACTGGTTGCTAGGGTAATGATGCTGGCTGGTGATTGGCCAAGTCTGTCACAGCTGGTAAGGCTGCCCACTCCAAGCTGTTTAGATAGAGGATATGTGCAGGTGAAAAAAGGCAACCCTGCGGTACACCATTTGGATATTTTTGGATCTTGGTTCTCAAGAGGTATGCCTCGGAATTGCGCTTTTTGCCGTATTACTACCCACCCCACGTGGCAAACCTGCAATATGGAACATTCAGGAGCCCCTCGGCAGCTGCTGCTCTAGAGCTCTATACATCTCAACAACTCACGCTGCATCACAAGTTGCGAACACTGTGATGAGCTCACACTGAATGCAGTGTTGTGATCCAGCACCTCACTTGTGACATCATCATGTAGTCGAGGTGTCATATACGAACAGGAGTAATTTGATTAATGTGTATCATGGAATATACTGACTGTTCCTTCGGCATGGACTGATTACTTGACATGATGCTTGCTGGCACACGTGGTCTCAGCATCCAGCTAACATTCTGCAAATCACTACTTTCATTGGGTATGTGCTTTACCATGTTGTTTACCTTACATAGTGTCAGGGCTAATTTGGTTATCACTCCAAATATGGAGGCAGTTTATGTAGACTTTATGCTTCTAGGATATTGACCTCATGCATATATATAATATTGTTTTTATATCTGAATTTTTCTTTACTTTGAAGCTTGAGGCCTTGTCCTCAGATGTGTTTTTAATTCCTTTTTAATTCCCTTATTAAGCTTCAAAGCTTAGTACAGGATTAATTGGAATGTCAGTCATGACTGCTGTGTTGACCTATAGCATACTCTTGACTTCTTTATAAGTCATCCAACTGTTTCATCTCTAGCTTGCTAGAATTTTCTTTCGTCTTGTCTGTTTGAGACCGATATAATTATATTATATATTTTACTGTTATCAAGAAAATGTCTTTGGCTAGTCTGTATTGATTGGCATAGATCCATAAATTATATTTTTGCTGGTATTAGAGGAGGGGGTTGGTCTAGCTGGCCTGCCAATCGTTTGGTCCAGGGTTCTAATCCAGCTCTAGCCGGGTCACCCGGGGCTATTTTGGATGGCTTTTTCAAACATCCTTCGCCTCATTGCCGTGTCCTCCTCCTGTCCTTATTAGCCTACCAATTGTTTATATACAGGACGTAAAGCCCCAAACATCCGTCCATCCATTTTTGCTGGTATTAGCCATTTTAACAGACAGGGGTTAGTTTAGTAGGTTGCACTCTAGGCTACCAACCACTCAGTCCCAGGTTTGATTACAGCTCTGGCCGGGTCACCTTGACCTATGTTGGACAGCAGTTTCAATCAACATTCGCTCATTTTCCTTTAGTCCAAATTGACCTATACCGCAGTGCATAAAAAAAGGATGGGAAGCCCCAAAAAAAAAGAGAACCACACTCTACATAAAAGAATAGTTGAAGGTGACTCTGTGAATGTAAATTGCACTGAAGCTTAATCACAGCAACTTGATACTTTATAACGGTACCAAAGCTAGTTGACATTTAGGCCTGTATTACTTGTTTTTGGTATCCGGTCTACTTAAAGGTTGTTGAATCATCCAACAAGATAAAATTAATCTGCAAATTGATTAGGGGGCATACCAACAGGAAATTAGGATTTTCCATTTATTGAAAGTGGTTGTTTGTCATATATATATACAAGCATAAATTGTTCAAAGAATCCTTTCCATCCATTTCTTCTCTAGCCTGCTTTTCGCCAGCAACAGGATCTGGTCTCACAGAAATGGCCAGATGAAAGCAATTCCAGCTCTTCTGTTTGTGCAGGGCAGCTCCTCCGGGTAACACGGTTAAATTTGCTGCTTTAAATGTCCTGCTTGAAATGTCCTGCTCGTTTCCCAGGAACGATTTGTATGTCAAAAGTCCACTTGTGCCTTTTAGGTAGAAACTTGAAAGAAAGAAGTTTGAATTTTCTCAATATATTATAGACAGATATGATAGGTGCAGCCCTCTAAGCCCATTTTCTGGGTCCCCATTAGGGTTGGTTGATAATATCGGACAGGAGCAGTCAGAATGTACATGTAGTCCTCAACATGATTTACTTTTCTCTAATCCAGCACACCAATCAAGAGGCAGTGGGGAAAAAATTGCAGTATATTTTGTTTTTTAATTAATGTCTAAAAATTGCAGTTTGCCACGTCAAGCATTGGGACAGAAATCTATCATTGTTTGTACAGTCCATAAAAATCAACACTGAGATTGGTGGTTCTGCTAATACCAACTTGTCTTGTCTGGGTTGGCGCTGCGGCACACTTTTGTGACATCACTGCCCATTGTGCGTCAGATTGGTCGCATCACAAACGTCAAAATTGTGCTAAATTGGACTGCCATTTTTCATAAACTGGCAAATATCGGACAAAAACAGCACTAAAACATCACAAAAATGTTGTATTCATATAACAACAGAGCTAAGCTATACATAGGTGTGTGTATTTCTCCTGTGGGGCTTCTGGTTACAGAGATATCTGGCCAAACGTCTGTCCTCTGCTTGACGCGAGAAACTGTAGATTATATTTATCTGAGATAATGACAAGAATGGAGCATCAGGACAAAACATTTTGTAACTTTGATTGGACCGATATTGGACAGCAGTTTCAATCATCCTACACCTCATTACCGTGTCCACCTCCTGTCCTAATTACCCTACTCATGTATATAAATGCAGGACATAAAGCTCCAATCATCCATCCATCCATTTTGGATATTATACACCACTTTAGCAATGTATGGCATGGGCCATAGACAACCAATAGATATACATTATGGCCCTGTGTTGTGTGATATATTTGCCATATATTGATACTAAATCTGTGATATATTGGCGATGTATTGAAAGGGAAACCCGCCCTTTAAACCTTGATTTCCCAGGGCGCCATCTGTTGCCAGTTAATGTGTTCTGTTGCATCACAAATGGATTGTCTGTAACCTTCCTTGGGTGTTGGTTCTGCAATAAACCAAAGCAGATGTTTTAGGCATACTAATGTCCTTTATTAATTTGATTTGTCAGGCTGTTGAACTTATTTGATTAAGGTTCAGCTCACATGTTGTTTCTTGGGTGCCTCATAAAGAATTCGAAGCCTTTACAAGTGGCAAGCCCGGAAATCAAGATAGGGATTTTACTTTAAACTCGCAATGTTGCTTAACTTGCCTCACCATTTTATGGTTTTTACTTTCAACTTGCAATGTTGCTTAAGTTGCCTCGCTGCATCATGTGCCATTGATGAACATGACTATATCTTATGAAGATAAGATTTTAGAGGTGCTTAAAAATTCTATTATTAGATGAATATCGAGAAAGCCTTTGAACATTTAGGAGGGTGTACCACTTCCCCTGTTTCAGTTAAACTTAGCATTCATTCTCAACTGTACTTGAACTTTAGAAGAAAAACATTTGGTGGCCTGACATGCAAAATAATATTCAATTGTGAAAATAATATGGCCCTTTTCCTCTTCTTCTAAAGGATTTCCCTCCAATATCAGGAGCACCCCACACGGTGTCACTTCCTGCCTGGGATCTAATTCTGACAGATAGGTAGATAGATAGATAGTGCATCTACAAACACCTCTCAAAGTGCTTGTATGTTTTGTTTTGGTAGGTAGATACTACTAGATAGCAGATTGGACCGATGTTGGACAGCAATTTCAATCATCCTACTTCTCATTACCGTGTCCACCTCCAGTACTAATTACCCTACTTATGCATATAAATACAGGACATAAAGCTTCAATCATCCATCCATCCATTTTGGATATTATATCTACATCACATTAGCAATGTATGGCATGGGCCATATACAACCAATAGATATATATTATGGCTTTGTGTTGTGTGATATATTGGTCATATATTGATACTAAATCTATGATATATTGGCGATGTATTGAAAGGGAAACCCGCCCTTTAAACCTTGATTTCCCAGGGCGCCATCTGTTGCCAGTTAATGTGTTCTGTTGCATCACAAATGGATTGTCTGTAACCTTCCTTGGGTGTTGGTTCAGCAATAAACCAAAGCAGATGTTTTAGGCATACTGATGTCCTTTATTAATTTGATTTGTCAGGCTGTTGAACTGATTTAATTAAGGTTCAGCCCGCATGTTGTTTCTTGGGTGCCTTATAAAGAATTCCAAGCCTTTGTCCAAAGCCCGGAAATCAAGATAGGGTTTTTACTTTAAACTCGCAATGTTGCTTAACCTGCCTCACCATTTCATGGTTTTTACTTTCAACTTGCAATATTAACTTGCCTCGCCATTTTATGGTTTTTACTTTCAACTCGCAATGTTAACTTGCCTCACCATTTTATGGTTTTTACTTTCAACTTGCAGTGTTACTTAACTTGCCTTGCCGCATCATATGCCATTAATGAACATGGCTTGTGTTGACTTAATCTTATGAAGATAAGATTGTCAAGGCGCTTGCGACCTCTATTACGAGATGAATGTTCGTAAAGCCTTTAAACACTGATTAGGAGGTTGTACCACTTCACCTGCTTCAGTTTAACTTAGCGTTCATTCTCAACTGCAACTGTACTTTAGAAGAATTACATGTACTTTTGGTGGCCTGACATGCTAAAAAATGTTCAATTGGGAAAATAATATTGCCTTCTTCCTCTTCTTCGAAAGGAATTCCCTTTCAATATCAGGAGCACCCCTCTGAATAAACATTAGCTGACATTAGAAGGTGATCAATTTAAACTACATTTAGAAGAGGGGCAGTGGATGACAGCTATTCTGGATAATTCCAGATTGCATTTTGATAGCAACCAACTATAGATAGGTGTGATAGTTAAATTAGGAATTTGAAGGTGTGATAGTTAAATTAGGAATTTGAGGGTTCTGACAGATTGTTACTGGAGGAAGGGGTCTAACTGATAGATATGCCTGTTAGAACCAGAAAAGTAGGGGTCTAACCAGCTTAGACCTCTGACGGCTGTTTTATTTAAATGGTGTTATAGCAAAATATCATGTTTATTCATTACAATATTGGCATGAGGGCATCAATGTCCAAAATTCAGTTGTCAATTACACCCCTGCTTTTCCACTGGCCTCATATTTTCCTTTGGCTGTGTATCCAGCCTTGTGACATTGCACACCAATTAAGTTGCAAACAACTATTTCTGGTGAAGTTGAATGGATCATTTGCATTCCATAAATAGAGTGTAAGGCTATTTTCAGTTTTTTATTTCCTCATTTTTGGCTTGATTTCTAATGGCACCTTGTAGTAGGCAAGGAATTGTTTGATCTTTTCTTTCATGCCACCCTCCTACTCAAACATGGGAAATATGAGTATTATATGAAAATGTATCCCACTCTCTGCTTTTATAAATATTGTTGTTTTGAGTAGAATTTCAAATATGAAAATATGCAGGACTTTATACTTTAGCTGATTCTTAATTCAATTTTAGATAGTTACATGGATTACACAGATACATAAATACATAGATATATATACTATATGCAGATTGATAGATCCATGGACACTCTCCCATAATAAACTAGTTTATTCCCAGTTTCACACATGCAGTCTCAATCATCTATTATTGCTGCAAATTGTTCTATAATTAATTAATGGTCTATGATGGATGAATTGACAGACCTACTGTGTTCTCTGAATAATGAAAAACCAAATGCAGTGTATAGCCTGAATATATATAAAAGAAACTTAAGGAAATCATTTAAGTAAGTAAGTAAGTAAAACTTTATTTAAAGTCCGGGGTGACAATATAAAACAATAACACAAGCCGCGAGGGCTTTTAGCCGACAATGAAAAATTAATAAATGATGAGTATGTACAGATGAAAGATGATTTTTCATTAGTATACATTTTGTTATTAGACCTATAAGTTATCTTTCAGGCATACAATACAAGATCCACATTGACATTCCACAAAATTAACGTTTTTTACGGACAAAAAGTAGGGGTCTAA
The DNA here is from genome assembly GCA_026936325.1 of Platynereis dumerilii. NCBI lineage: Eukaryota > Metazoa > Annelida > Polychaeta > Phyllodocida > Nereididae > Platynereis > Platynereis dumerilii. The sequence goes on from JAPTHN010000002.1 coordinate 49,538,169, forward strand.
CCAGCATTTAGTTTGAATATTCCGCATGATATTTTTATGAGATACTTTGCTAATAAAAGAAAGGACAGATGTTATTCATACTTTGATTTATGACTGTGACATCCTTGAGCCAAGTTTGCTTCCTAGGCCAAGCTAAGAACTCAGAAGTCGGTTGCGGCTTCTCTTTTATGCTTCAGGCTGTCTACTTCATTGCTTGTGTTACAGATGCAAGATGTTAGGTCAGTTGTTAAGTGTTTGACAAAGTGTGTAACTAGATTTTTAGAGGAAGAATTGGTGATTTTCTGAATGCACTATTTGAACTGTAGGCTTACAACCTACATTCGAATCTGAAGGGTGTTTGAAGTTATTTGACTCTGAGATGCTCCTGCCTTTTCTGATGAGTTGGGTTTCAGTTTAGAAAGAAAATAAATCTTGTGTAATCCTTTCCTTATGATTATGCAAAATGTTGCTATAAGGTGAATGTCCTCTTCCACTAACATTGCCAATCCACCAGTATTCCTTTATGTCTATATTTAACAGATTGGTTTACACAGCAGTTGCTTGTTACTGATCCTTATAGAAAGTCGTGATTTATGGCCATAACGAGGCTGACAACAACCTGGGATCAATGGGGGGGAATTATTTAGGGTATAACCCACTGGAGCATGACACAGCCAGTCAGGCCTATCATTTAGGGCAATATTGAAGCTCATTTATCAAAGGTTTGCCTTAGTCTACAAGTCAAAGTAGACAATGTGTGATGCCATTCTGGTACTTTGTGATGCAATCATTGACGTCACTAAATGCTATTGATGAGATTAAGATATTAAGGCATCTCTGTAACTATCACACACAGTGTGGGTCAGTTCATCGTGTAGATCAACGCTATTATACTGAAGGTCTACAGTGACCCCCTGTTACAGTCAGTCACTTTGATATAGAAAAAGAGTGGGCTATGCACTGTGAAAATGGCACTTCGTGTGTCATCATACATATGATTTTTCATGATCATACCCAATACTTTCAATGTCAATTTAATTTAAGGAGACTTATCCCGCTTGTTGGTGACAGCCAAACGAAAGGATTATGCTTCTGATTTTCACTCTAAAATCAGTTATGACTAATCAAACAGCCTCTGCGTTTCCCATGTTGAAATAGAGAAGATGACACTTCCCCCGCTATCGTGAGTCTTGAAGTGCATTTTTCCCAGTGAACTGGTCCTCATTTTTTCTATATCAAAGTAACAGACTGTAATTATTACCCTTTGCATAATCAGACAGAACCTTGAACAGTGTTGAACCAAGCTGACTGTTTTGTCCCCGATGAAACTAACACTCAGCGAAAGCCGAAAAATACCCGTTGATTCCATAATAATGGATAGTTCGGACAAGAATATTGATTAGATCTGCGGATATCCTCCAGATCCCCATACTGTGACAATTATACCATTGTAACGTGGAAAATACACCGAGCCGGTCCTTGAGTTAGTTTTTCTCTATTGTCGTCACAACGTATCCGATGAATCAATAATGATGTCATACAATAGATGACATCAGAGTTGACCTTCCATGTACCAGTAGGATTGATGATGCATTATTCTGTTGTCATAAAAAAACATTGAAAAATATAGAAATTATATGAATGTATAGAAAAATGTTATCTCGTGGTGGCCTTATTCTAATATGGATGAATGCTTTCCAATTCTGATGGAAAATGCACTTCTCACTTCCCAAGCTGGTTCAATTTCTGGAATAGAGCACTTCTTGTATTACCCGAACCTTATGTTATTCGAATGTTACACTAACTTGGCTGTCTAGTATTGTATTGTTCCACGTGCTTGTATGAATCCAATTTATTAGGTAGCTGGATTGCTGAGCAGTATTACAGTCCAACCATGCCCTGCTGAGGATATGTTCCCTACTGTGCCTGTATGGGATGGAAGTTTAACAATATCCCTGGGCGGTGAAACCAAAATACTATTTTCGGTGGACCTTCATGAGAACATCCCAGCTTGATGCCGTTTGAATGAGACATTAAATTTCAGCCGCTTGTATCAGTGTCTGTGCTGGTTAAATATAAAATCCCTCACATCGCGTTAATTTGTGAAATGTTGACGAATCAGGTTTTCTGTCCAATCTCATCAATTAAGTCTCGCGAGCACCCAAAACGGGTAGGGCGAGGGTTGGTCTAGTGATAGCATGCTGGGCTGCCAATCGCTGGGTCCAGGGTTCGAATCCAGCTCTTGCCGGGTCACCTGGGCCTATGTTGGATGGCTGTTTCAATCATCCTTTGCCTCATTGCCGTGTCCTCCCCCTGTCCTAATTAGCCTACCAAGTGCATAAATACAGGACATAAAACCCAAATCATCCATCCATCCACCCAAAACAGGTTCGGAGGGCTGCACTAGCATTAGATCACTCTATCTATGACATCATTGACCAGAACAGGTTAAGAGCAGGTTAAGAGGGCTGCCTTTGCAGCATCTATTTTATCTATGACATTCAGTTAATTTTCATGCTCGCGAACCCTGATGCATGTGCTCCTTAATTTCGTTGTGCTGTATTTGTAACAACAATAATTCTAAGAAAAGCATAGATCCTCTTTGAAGTTAACTCAAAAGACACAGGTAAGAGCACCAAGGGAGAGGTATGCAATGAATATTGATATTTTTAGAATGAAACTCGGTTTGTCAGAAACATGCTATTGCCTTCTCGACATCTGAGTTCCAGGAGTTTCCAAGAAACAAAAATCCGAAAATTGAGATTTTCGGAATTTGTGGAAGAAACTACAAGAAACTTAATGACAATTTGCGTGCTTCATCTGCAGCGTGTTGCAACATTTGCCACGTTTGTCTCAATTTTTGTTTCTCTATAAAATTTCTGAAGAACAGCTGAATAGTTGGTCATGACATTAACAGACGCTTGATTGCATGTCATCAAATGTTTAGTGCATGTAGGTGGATAGATATATCTATAGATGATAGAGAGATGGATAAATAGATGGACAGACAGATAGATATTATGTGTTTGTGTAGGTATACAATGCATAGATAGACTAGAACCGTATCCAATTTTGTATAGGGTAGGTAGATAGACAAAAATGACATGAAAATAGGTCAGGTGAACAAATACAGTGTCGCCTGTAAGTTAGTGAAACACATGAAATGTTGCCATTGTCGCAATGCTAAACTTCCTTTATGAAACCGCTTGTAGCAGCATGAATTCTCATCCGATGGGATTAAAACATATTAGGTCATAAAGGCCAATATTTGAGGCATGTGGGATTAAAATGGCTGCCAATTTCATTTGCTGTACTCGGAATTAGGTATGGGTCAAAGTCTTTGATAAGTTAGTGAAACATGTGCACAAGCCCAATATTATTTCAATGGGAAGGGTGATTCACTTACTTATCAAAGACCCATACCTAACTCCGAGTACAGCAAAGTAAATTGGCAGCCATTGTAATCCCACATACCTCAAATATTGGCCTTTATGAGCCAATATGTTTTGCTCTTGTCAGATGACAATTCATGCTGTTTGGTTGAGGAATGAGGATGTTTCGCATTGTGGCAATGGACAAAAATCACCCGTTTCACTAAGTTACAGGCGGCACTGTATGCATTAGTTTATATTAGAAGCTTGGATCTCTTGACACAGAAAGCAACGAAGCTGCTCACACTGGCTTATTCCACTGCAGCTTGCACGACCATCAAATGAAGCCAGGTATTTGGGGATCAAAGATAGAGCCGCCTCTCACCTTTTTCTGTCTTGTCTGTTGGAACATGTGAGCCATCACACCCTGTTAGCTTGTAATCAATCAGAATGGGTGGCAATAATTTTAGCCTTGTTGCAGGTGCCTGCTATACTGCTGTTCTTTAATTAATAGGCTACGGTGTTGTGTCATCTGCAGGGTAGGGAGGTAGGGATGGTGGAATCCAGCTGGATGCGTTATGTAGTTGGTTATGAATGGAAACAAAATGGTTTTACAATGTTGAATTAAGTGATTTGTGTGTGTGGATATTAAATAATGATCGTTACAGCTAGTCATGGATATAGAAGTGATGAGATTCGGCTGTATGAGAAAGTTAACGATGTCACTTCAGGTCCGAAGGTTGGAGCTAGGGTTGGTCTTGTGGTAGCTTGCTTTACTGCCAATCGCTTGGTCCAGGGTTTGAATCCAGCTCTTGCCGGGTCACCTGGGCCTATGTTGGACGGCTGTTTCAATCATCCTTCACCTCATTGCCGTGTCCTCCTCCTGTCCTAATTAGCTTACCAAGTGCATAAATACAGGACGTGAAGCCCCACTCATCCATCCATCCATCCATCCATCCCTTCAGGTCCGATAAATGAGTTTGTCGATTTTGTTACTGATATTCACGTTACACTGGTGAGTGGGAGTATCAATATTAATTGTGGAGAGTGAGGGAATCCGTTAGCTCGACCGGTGACCAGATAGTGATGAAAAAATTCTGCTTTGCTAATGAAATGAATATATTATCTTTATACATTTACATCAACTGTGATGGATGATACCTTTGTGACCTAACACAGGCAAACTGCCTCCTACAACATTCTATTTTGCTCTTACAATATTCAGTTTCTTTTTCTCTTACAATATTCAGTTTCTTTTTCTCTTACAATATTCAGTTTCTCACTTCTTGCCAATAATTGCCTTAGGCCTACGATGTAATTTGGTCACCAGGATGTAAACTTTACTGCCTTAAATATTTCTACAAACTCTGCTGCCAATTAAGTCAATTTAGTGAGGTGTCATATGTCTCAGGAACGGAGTAAGATGGTCTTTGTTTATTAATAGTTCAATTTAGCTAATAACCTATTGGATGACGCCATAGGTCCACCCACGAGTGGTTTTTAAACTGGGGAAATTCGCCTCTGGATTTTGAAGGAGAAATGCTATGCCTAGAATACCAGGGAGTGGTCTGAAATCGGTGTCTTTTAGTGATCCTATTTTAGAATAAATATGTGTGGCTAATAATCAATATTATCGCTTTCTTAAATTCACTAGCAAGAGCTTTAGGCCAATCTGGAGAACAGGGTATAGGGTTAGCTCAGTAGTAGCATGCTGGGCAGCCAATCGCTGGGTCCAGGGTTCGAATTTAGCTCTTGCTGGGTGATCTGGCCTTTTGTTGGATGGCAGGTTCGATCATCCTTCACCTCATTGCCTTATCCTCCTCTGGTCCTAGTTAGCCTACCAAGTGCCTAAATATACAGGAACTAAAGATCCATCCATCCATCCAGTCCTGACACTGTCTGTGTTTGCATGATTGCTTCAAGTTACTATGTACATGTATATATGTCATTTTAGAATCTTGGTATGTGACAGATAATCCACAATTCTTGTCTTTTATCCATGTTGGTCTCTACTTCAGTCTCAGCAAGATAAAAACATGATTTAAAAAAAAAACTTGCCAAACACTCAATGAATGACCAAACATATCACATGTGTGAAATTAAAAAGGGCAGAGAACAAGTTGTAGCACAAGAAAGAAGCCGCAACAAACTTCATTCTATGATAAGGAAACATAATATTGAGGTGCTGCAACAGGCTCAGTGAATGAGTCATATCACTCAGCAATGATGTCACATGTTTCTCAGTGACAAATCGACCACTCATTTCTATGTGAAAGATAGCACGAGAGATGACATCATTGAAATTTTGAAACAGCCCAGTGTAATCACTCACAATTCCAGGAGCTCTGTATAACATTAACTGATTTCCCTTTTTAAGCCAATTTAATGTACAGTAAATAGATATTTAGCACCAGGAAGTGAACTGATTATGTTCTTATTCCTCTTTATCGCCCACCCTCCAACCCATCTACTTGAACTACCTCATATGTGTATATCACTTCCTTGCAATCTGTATCTATTTGCTTTTTGTGGGGGAGTACTCCTGACATGTGGAAAGAGGAAGAAACAATCAATGAGAAAGAAATGCTTACTCCCACAATTGCAGAAAGAAGGGCTCTTAATGTTAAATCAGCCCACTGCTGCTCCGCGTAATATTCATAGTCAAATGTCACTTCCTTACATTTGCATTTTATATCTTCTGACATTCGAATCATGAGAGGTACATATATTTTCACACGAGGAGTTTTAGTGGAATATTAGTGCATTTGGTTTATGGAGCTTGTAGTAGCATGAATAGGCCTAAGCTGGGTCCAATGCTCAGTACAAGAAGAAAAGCTGTGTGTTGAAATAGTTTTAATGGTGGATCCTGAACCAGATTCCGTCTAACTGGCACAGTTTTATTAGTACTCTCTCATTATGATGATGTCATCAGTTAGCCTTATCAGTGATTTTGGATGTGATGGAGTCAGAATAACAACCAGAAAAATGGAAATGTGCACAGCTTGTTGTCATTCATATTATTCATATTAAGGCCAATTTTGGCATCTCAATTGGTAATATTTGTGTGGGGCTTCTCCATATAACTCCCCACATAGCCTCTAATATGAAGGGTCCCAATTGAATGTTTCATCAAAACAATTTTCACACAGCTGGGATACCACTCCTTATATAGGGTCACCTAAAAATGTGTTTCCTATTCCTCTTTTGGGGTTAGAACTTGCCAATTTATCATTGTTCCCACTTATCATCTGTTTTTCTCCGATGCATTGACACACCTAACATAACACTTAAAAACTGACCTAAGATCTCACATCTGTAACATGAGCAATGCAGCGGACAACCTGTAGCATAACAAATAAGCCATAACCGACTTCTGAGTTCTTAGCTTCTACAGGATTAGGTCGTCTGAAAATACATTTCACCTCAAAGCTCAAACATGTGGTTGTGCAGTTGACTGCATTAGAGACACCACCCACGGTCCACTACCATACATGGAATTATCATGTGGACAATTTTCTCATAATTTTCGTTTTACTTCCAGGTCAATGAAGAATGCCAGTACCTGCGGGAGACGCTTAGCCAGGTGGAAGAAGACTGCCAGGCTGCGAGGGCCGAGGTTGGACACCTCCAGGGCAAGGTCAATTCGCTGGAACAGGCCATTCAGGTCAGTCATTTGATATGTATTTATGTGTATGTTTAGGTAGAGCTCTAGATTTACTGTACCACCAGTTGATGATACCTGTCTGAAATCCATTGATTGCCTTGGAAGAGAGCTGTCAAATTATTAGAGATTGCCGTTTGTGTGGTAGCTATAGTATAGTGGTATCATCTAGATTTTTTGCGCTATTGCCTAGTTTCACATACTCCACTTTTCATTAAATTATTACTCGAGTTATTAATAATCCTGGGAAGCAAACAGACAGAACGCTTCAGAATTCAGATAATAGTAAGCTACCAAAATGCTGGATATTAAACACATCCCCATGCTTTCAACCAACCATTTATTATTTCTCTGCCTTATACAAGCCAGTTACACACCTAGTCAAACACTGAACAAGTGACCTGCCTTCTTGCATCTGTAACACGAGCAATGCACAGGATAACATGAAGCATAAGAAAGAAGCTGCAACCGACTTCTGAGTTCTTAGCTTCTGTCCTTGGTTACGAACTTGGCTCAGGGATGTCATAGATATAAATCAAAGTATGAATCACAGCTAGTGCTCTTGATGGCCAGTTTCTCTAGCTGGATTCTTACAATAGATGAATGTGCTGAATCTGATACGTGTGGTTGAAACATTAAAGTAATTTGACCTTAGATGAATTGTGATTTACTAACCAAGGACAAAATTTAATGTTTCAGGTTACATTTTCTTTCACTAATCAGCATATTGCCTCTCTCTTATATATATTAGAGGGGGGGGGGGGTGTCTAGTGGTAGGGTTGGTCTAGCGGTAGCGTGCTGGGCTGTCAATCGCTGGGTCAGGTTCGAATCCAGCTCTTGCCTGGTCACCTGGACCTATGTTGGACGGCTGTTTCAAAATCAAGTTTGGTTTTTTTGCATTGAAATTTGGTTTTTCAAAAAACCATTTTGAATCTAAAAAAAAATTTTGTTCAGAAATTGTTTAGAGTGTAGACATCTGGAACATTGTCATGTGTCAATAGCTACAGCATTATGATACAGGTCTATTCTCTTGACAGTGTAATTCTTGTCCTTAAAACTTGAATCGTCCAAGTGTCATGACATTGTATAATGTGGTCTCTAACAGCATGTCATGTCTTGTCCCTTTTATTATGGTCAGTATTCAAGGAAAAGGAAAACAATTTCTGTATAGAGTGGAGTGTAGCCCTGCCTTATATTGGGCCATTATAGCTCTATCTTGCTGTGAAGTATTATTGCAATGTGTTTCAGGCGCACTGGCTGAGCAGGAAGCAATTTAGAAAATGTAAATACGGAGATTTGCTTTCAAATGGAGCTCGATGGAAAAGCTGATATTGCTGCAGTTAGGAGATGGAGCTTCCTGGTATTTTAGACTGCTCTATCTTTTTATGCTCTGGTTTTCTTTACGTGAAATAAAGTGGTTTCTAGCTCTCAAGGTAATTCAACTAAACACTAACATGCAGTAGACGAAAAACGTGTGCTTGCAGAATTGGACTGAAATGTTCCTTGTTAGGTCATAGCCCTATCTATGCCATGTTATTCTCTATGAGTCATAATCAAAAGGTGAAAACACATCGTTTTGAACTTTCGAGACTCAATCTAGACCTTTTAAATTACTTCCTTACTCTATTTTTGGAACATCCCGGACATCAGTTGAAGTTATCTCAATGACGGAGAGATGTGGAATATAGAACTTCGTATGAGAACTGGCCACATGTCCATAGAGAATGCTAGCTCCTCAACACTTCAATAAATCAAGCTCAACAACTGTGTAATACCAGTCTGTATAAATACACTGGGCCAGATTGCTGTGTCAATATCCAGATAGGACCTAAACTGATATGAATGTCAGGCTAATTTACCATGCTGTCTGGAGGCAATTATAAATGGTGTTATTTGAAAATCCTGTGTCAGATGTAATATTTCTCCATATCACTGAGTGTCAGTCTAGTGGTAGCGTGCTGGGCTGCCAATCGCTGGGTTCAGGGTTCGAATCCAGCTCTTGCCGGGTCACCTGGGCCTATGTTGGACGGCTGTATCAATCATCCTTTGCCTCATTGCCATGTCCTCCTGTCCTAATTAGCCTACCGAGTGCAAAAATACAGGACATAAAGCCCCAATCATCCATCCATCCTATGGGTCATTAGCTCAGTTGGCAAAGTCCAGGGTTCGCAATTGTGGGTCCCTGATTTGATTTCATGCAGGCACCAGGACCTTTGTTGGGTGGTAGTTTCCATCATACTTTGCTTCTTTGTCATGTCCTCCCCCAATGCTAATTATCCTATATATATCAAAGTGCATAAATTCAGGACATAAGGCCCAAATAATCCATCTGTTTATTTTTATATCGGTCGGTCTATCTATCTTTCTATCGGTCGGTCTATCTATCTTTCCATCAGTCGGTATATTATCTTTTTTTCTTCCTTCTTTGCCTCTTAATAGCCCACACCGGTGCTGATGGGACGTAAAACACAAACTCATTCACTCACTTCCTTCCTTTCTTCCTTCCTTCCTTCCTTCCTTCCTTCCTTCCTTCCTTTCTTCCTTCCTTTGTCCGTTCCTTTTTCCTTTCCTTTGTTCCTTCCTTTGTTCCTTCTTCGTACATTCCTTTTAAATTTAATTATTTCATAGCCTGATAGGATTTCTGAATTCACTCGCATATTACAACTGAACAGAATGATTGTTACTTTGGGATATTTCAACTGGGATGAACTGTTGTAATACCATCCATTAACAACTGCATTGCATGATGTTTCTATTCACAATAATTGTTCTGCTTATAATCTCTCTTCTGTCTCTGGTGACGATCAACTAAAAGTTTAAACATTCGATTCCTGCAGTAATCAACTATCTAAACACTCACAGTAATAGATATGGCAAATTCGAATGTCATCGGTTAGGCTTAATTTGAGCGTCATCATTATTTAGGAACTCGTGTACTGAAGAAATTTTGTCAAGGTTATTCTCGGCCATATTTGTTTCGCACCAAGTTGTTTCGCAGGTTCTAAGCGTGAAATGTGCTAAATTAATGCTACATTATGTTGAACTGGTTGATATTTTTAGATTCTGGTTTTGTTCTGAGTGTAGGGAGCATGACATTAAAGAGTAATGATATTTAATTTGATGTAAATTTAACTGATTAATTTGTCCTAGTTATTTCAAAAAATTTTGCTACTTCTAAGTTTGCCTCAATGTCATTTAGTGTCATGTTATTGCATCCATTTTTTGGGGGGGTAGAAAATCTGTAGGGTCGGTCTATATTAGGAACTAAAGATTAAATATCTTGAATTATAGATTTTCGATCTCCGGATTCATCTATAGGATGAATTTTACTTTCCGGCGATGTAGTTTATTGTAGCAGGAATTATCAATGGTGTCTTGTCGTCTTCGTCACTGTAAGTGTGGCCTAATTGTGCAAAAATACAAGGCCTAAAGCCCTAGCGACACCTCAGCAAGAACTTACATTCTCATTGTACAGATAATAGCTCCTTGTATCTATAACAGCACTGTCACACCTCCAGAAATATCACAACAGAATGGTTTCCAGATTGCTGCAGCATTTGGACCTTTTATATCCATCCAGGCCACAGAGCTGTTGCTCAGTCTGTTGCCTTGCAGATGCCTTGCATGATGCCTCCAGGTAGTGGACTGAGTGGGATGGTATAGCACTTCTCAGGACAGTCATCTCGACACATCTGTTGTTGACAGCCATAGAGAGGACCCGGAAGAGGTGGTTGTCTTGACAACTGTCCCCATGGCAACAGGAAAACACCTCAACCAAACAACTGTCCCAGAGTGTCTTAATCATGAGTCCATCTCAGGCTATTTGCAACACTGTAGGAGTCTTCTGGGCTTATTTACAGCTCTCAGATAACCTCATTTGTCTCTTTATGCCCAGTGGTCTGTACATTGGGAGGCAAGTCCAGCTTCTATCTTACATCGCATATTGTAGATTTGGTCCTCATTCCATGGGTTCAACGAACACAGATTAATTGGGATGACCGTTACTAGTAATGCCAATTTCTAGATTTGTAAGAACATAGTGGATTTTCATCAAGTGTCCTCTTATTATGTTTTGTGACTCTTGTGTCCTCTTATTATGTTTTGTGACTGTTGTGTCCTCTTATAATGTTTTGTGCTCTTTTTGAACTTGAATACACAGAGGGACGACATTATGTATAAATGTCTATCAAAAGCTTGCTTCCATGTTCTTTTCTTTGACATTTAGGCTCAATTGTAATATCCGACCTTATTGACAGTTGGGTAGCACTATTACTTCGCTACTTGCTAGATGGCATAACTTCTAAAAAGCTTACAGAGGTTGTAGTTACATTGATGGCAATTGATGGTGAAGTGCGAGAAACTGCTTTCTTAAGGCTAAAGTATCTTCTTTAAGAAACAATATGCAAATCGATTTCAGATTGATTGGCCTTGGATTGTTTCATATCATTTTAATCCTTGGTTAATTCTACAATAATCTTAATCCTTGGCGTTTTAATTATTTTAATCCTTTAGTCATTACTTAAGAAATTAGCTGGGAAATGTCAAGGCTAACGAAGGCATTTGCATCTGCAATTAGCTCTATGATAAGACATTGTGCCAAGGATGTCCTCATTTCTCTCATGGTCCAAGTCCTCCTGACAAGGATATTTGAGATGGAGGGTACCTCTTGGGATCTACCTGGTATTTGCAATGCCCTGTAATTTCAGCTGTCACTTATGGGGGAGAGGGTTGGTCTAGCTGTAGCAAGCTGGGCTGCCAATCGCTGGGTCCAGGGTTCGAATCCAGCTCTTGCCGGGTTACCTGGGCCTATGTTGGATCTATAGCTGTTTCAATCATCCTTCACCTCATTGCCGTGTCCTTGTCCTGTTCTAATTAGCATACCAAGTGCAAAAATACAAGACATAAAGTCCCTATCATCCATCCATCAGCTGTCACTTATAAATCTGGAAGGCCGGCTCTACTGTCTTGCGGAACCAGCGAATGAATAAAGCGAGACAATCCTGGAACTGATTTGTTCGATCTTAACCGTAGATCTACACGAATCCTGACGCAGATTATTATGTTCAAGTTCAAGTTCAAGTTCAAGTTCTTTATTGGAAAATAATTACTTAGCAAAAATATATAAATCATGTACAATTATTCAACAATCAAATTTTCCTTAGTCAAGATACAAAAAAATGTATATTTTGACGTATGATTAATATTACAAATATATTTTACGTTACATTGGCTAGAACTTCTAACAAACTAAACTAACACCTGTATAAAAATAATATAACATATACTGAAAACAAAATAATAATAATCTTAATATATCAAAAAAATTAATATAATTATATAAATTAAGAAAATTTAAAAAAAATAATAATAAAATTACAAAGTAACAATATCACTGCTAGTTATTACAAAAAATCTAAATCATTTACAAGGAGGTACTTTTTCAGGTGTTTTTTTATAGTGGATAATGTAAAATTACTCATTATAACGTCAGAAAGAAAATTCCACACAATGACTCCCTTATATCTCAAACATCTTTGACAAAAACTACTTCTAAAAATGGGCAAGTGTAACTTATCACGTAACCTAGTATTATGAGCATGATACTGGGAATTAGAAAGAAACATGTCATTAAAAAAGTCAGGACTTTGTCCTTTCTGCAATTGAAACATAAACAAGGCAACCTTAAGAACATATATTTTGAATATATCTAAAACTCCATATTTCAGGAAGAGGGGAATTGATGGCGTTCTAAGAGGTGAAAATGATATAATCCTTAAAGTTCTTTTTTGGAGTTTATGAATTGAAGCCAAGTTTGTAGATGGCACTGAGCCCCATACCTCTATGGCATAATTAAGGTATGGATAGACAAGAGAATTGTGAAGACTGAGCAATGAATGTGAATTAAGGTGACGTCTGGCCTTTAATATTATGCCTATGGCTTTAGCTATTTTCTTTCTTATAAAATTTATGTGGTCGACCCAAGCAAGTTTCGAGTCAATAATAACACCAAGGAATTTTGTAGACTCAACATGACAAATATCTTTGTTTGCAATCTCAATTTCAAAGTCACTGGAAACATTTTTCCTTTTGGATTTAAATAACATGCAATTTGTTTTACTTACATTTAGGGAAAGTTTGTTAGCATTAACCCAATTATACACATGGCTTAATACATCATTCAAAATATCTGTCATAACTGTTTACACCCAGGATATCGTATATTGTTGTGTATATTAGCCTATGTGCTTTAACCTGCCATAGTCATACATGATGTGACTGAGTGCCTGTCACTGTCAGTGTAGCCTGTGGAGTTTCACATGTCAGCTGTTAAGTCTTGCTCCCAGGCGTCTCAGACTGTGCAAGAGGATTACAAGTTGGAAAGAAAACTCTCTTCCTTGATTATAAATCGCAACTTTTTCAAACATTTCTTATAGATAGATAGACAGATATAGTGTAGCGCAGTGGCTGGAGGGATAAATGACTTTACATGACCTTATGTTGCATATTTATGCGCTGAGAAGGCTAGTTAGGACATGGCGATTAGGCAAAGGTATAATTGAAGCTGCTGTTCAGTATAGGTGAGACACAATGCAGACAGGTAAATGGATAGACAGAGAGGATAGGATGGCTTGGGTGAAGAGGATGAATAAGAAATAGGGAAGAGAACAAAAAAGGAATAGAGCAACTGAAGGAAGACGGAACATATTTTACTTCTTACACCATAGTGCAGCATATGGTTGTGATTTGCCAATATCAAGACAATCTTTCAAATTGGTATGCAAGCATTACATTCGGCACATGTGTTCTTTATTACAACAGGGTCTATTCTGTCCAAATGATCACTTGCATTTCATGCTTGCATGCTAATTAAAAAGATTGTTTCGCCTACATTTATCTGCCATGCTTCCATCGAAATTGACGAAGTCAGTTTTCATCAATATGACTCTAGGTGCAGTATCAGTGCTGGATCAATTTATGATCACTGCAATTAACAGAATTAAGGCAATCCAGAATCTATATACACACAATAAACTTCTGTTGATGCCCATTGAATCAAGAAAGTCACATGGTACTAGATAAGCCGTAATAGCCCATCAATAGCAGTTGACTATATTAATAGGATTGGCCGGACTGTCTACAAGCCAGTCTGAGGACTGACATTGATGACATTGATCAAATATAAGGGACTAATTAAAGTCATAATATTGACTTATTGCTTGCCTTTGTAACATGACATGTCAATGAGGACATTGCTCTCACGGTTGATACTGACTAACAACAATCAATAAAAGGGGCATCAGCTCTTTTCCTGTTCCCCAGTAATTACTCGAAGCCATCTGTTATCATCTGTAATCATCCGTTATCATCTGTCAGGGGAAAATTACTCAGACATTTGTGGAGCAATTGGATATCCCTGGAGAACACCTGACAGACCTGGCATATTGTCTCTGTTGGAATTTAGATTTATCGAGGGAAGAAACATATGGATAGATAGGTAGGAAGGAAGACAGATGGATAAATAGATAGATAGGTAGGTATGCGGATAGATAATTAGTCATAGATAAAGATGTATGGCCAGTGAATTATTTGCATTTAGCAACATAACAGTGTTTTGTAAAATCTGGAAATATAAATCTGAACGGAAATAGTCAATTAAAATGCTTCTATAGATATCAAATGCCCTGTCCATACTGTGTGATGTTTTAGATAACTTGATATCCAGGTTAAACTAATTTTCTCAGGTAATACAATCACAATATCCCAGGTGAAACACTGTTTTGAAGACAATTTTTTTTTCATTTAAAAGTGCTAGGACTCCTAGGAGGATGCATCAGGTGAAGCATTAAAGACTGCCATTAAAACCCCATGTCCTTGTTTCTGCATTATCTCTTGTATAACCTTGCTCTGATATTGTAATAATGAATTTGTGATTGCAAGTGAGCTTAGAAAATGTTGACAGTTTTCTCTGAATATTCCAAAATGTGTGAATTATGGTCTTTAGAATGTGTAATTTCCCTCTGAAGGTCAGCTTTTGCAGATTCTTGCTGATTGTAAAATAAGAGCTTTGCATCTTTTGGCCTTCACTTTGCGTTGACGTTTTGAATTGCAAATATGTTTCATTTCGTTCGCTTGAAGTTTCTCTTGGTATCGCGTGTCACAGTTTCTGCCACGTTAGGATTCTCGGAGAATGTTTAGATAGAATAATGCAATTTTGGATTCTGATTAATACCAGCGTTACATCGTGTTAGAAGTTTTGAAGCAACTTTGCCTTTTTAATTTTTCAGAGTTTGCAGGAAGAGGCTGGTCGCTTCCGAGAACTGGAGGTTGAACATGCTCAGTTGACACAGAAGCTTCACCAGAGAGAGCAGCAGCTAAACATGCTCAGTCAGGTGAGGTATTTGCTAAACATGCTCAGTCAGGTGAGGTATTTGTTTGAATGAGATAGGAGACACCGGGGTAAGTTGTGCTGTATTTTGCATTGGGCTGATTTGCGAAAAAAACCATGGCTTCGTCATGCCACCTCAATATTTCAAATTACACTTGGAAATTATTGACGTGAGTTGCAGCACAAGATGGTACATATACATTTTAAAAATGGGTCAAGTGGTACAACTTACATTTTGGCACAACTTACCTCGGTCTTTCCTAAACGGTCCCTACATTACAAAAACCACCTGTTTTGAGACCAACTTGCTTTACAATGTATGTAAGCCCTTTCCTCCTTCGCTATTATTATTATTAGTAAGTGGTATTTTTAGTGAATTTTTAACCCCGAAAAAGTGACCGCGGCCCCATAAGAGACCACTTCATCGACGCAGTCTTATGACGCAGATACCTCTGCAATGTACTCCTAAATAAAATCTTCAAGAAAGTAGTGCAGGCTTTGTACTGTGTCCTGTAATGATGCATACAACTTGGGGCTGCACAGCGTATCCCTCGGTGTGGAGGCCCAAGCCTAATGGTCTTGTCTTTTCAAGTTCATTCAAAGGAAACACATTCTGACGAAGCCGGCTAACTCCTCATGGACAGAAAATAGGTCACTCTTTAACTGGGCCAATCATCAAAGTTCTCACAAATGTGACCTTTCAAGAACTTCTCTGATTGGCCAATCCTAAGGTGACCTATATTTTGTCCAAAACAAGTAAACAGGCTCAGTCACAACAGTGTACCTTTTAATGTATTGGTGACAAGACAAGACTATTTGTGCTCAGGGTAAATTTTTATGACAGATTCAAATTACTTTGAAATTATCGTATCACCCGCTGCCCGCACATGGTACATTAAATTGTTTTGACTCTGGCTGATATTATCAGTCAGCACTTAATAAAGAATTTGAGCAATATCATGAAATAATGAGGTGGTTTGTATGGAAAGTAGCAATGCGAATCAACCGTGATTGGCCTCCCCCAGTATTTCGTCCAACAAGAACTCCCTTTATTCCCTTGCCGGAGACATTGATCACAGAAAGTATCGTCCCCGCCCCCTCTCCCATATTTCTCAAAGGCTGCACAAAAATAAGAAGGTTAAGCAGCAGCTGTGAGTGACAAGCCCAGGGTCCCTGTCTCCCTAACCACATCAAAACACTCCACAGTCTCCACTGGACATCCCAGAATTCTGAGTTGCATGTGGGCTGACCTACAAACTGGGATTTCCAAGAATCTGTCATCTCAAGAAATCCTGGTAACAATAATAAATCCTGCATAATGATTATCAAATGTAGATTGAATGAATTTGAATGAGGTCGTCAGTGGGATTGTTCATTTCATCAAGAATGGACTGACCGATATGTTAGTGTCTTGTTAATGCGAAGGTTGAAGCAAACTTGAAGGCTCACCCGTTTTAAGTGGTCTTCATCGGTGTCATGAATCAACTTCTCGTAAAATTCTTCGAGTTGTCAACAGTGTCAAGTACACTATTTTCTGTGGCCCTAAAACTGGGCAAGACAGGAAATGCAGAGAGGGAAAATGCGAAATGTATTCTGATTCGCCAGTCCGAAAAACGTTTGACTACTGCATCTGCTGCCAAGCTGCCTGGCACATAATCTTCTCTGATTTGATGTAACAGGGCACAAGTAATTTTCTGATCATAATTATGAATGGAATGGAACACATTAATCCATGTTGTGATCCCTTACTTACAGCTCAGTGGACTCGGCTAATCCCGATGTTATCGTAACCCTCACAGCTCATCTGTTGTAAAATTATATTATACTATTAATATGAAATGATGATGCATGAGGAAAGCTGATGAGTCTTTGCCATATATTTTTTAAGGCTATTATTACATGGCCACTATGCTAGAGCGATGCTGTAGTTGGGTCATATATCACAATTCCGTGACCGTTGAGAGCGAAGTAAGGTTTTATGATGGATTTGTCATCTATGAAGGTTTATCTAAAAATTGAGCAGGGGTGACCCTCCCAAAAGTGCGGGCTAACTCCGTGAGAGGCCTAAATCCAAAATGGCCGCCACCGACACCTTCGGAAATTAAATTTTCAATGGTTTGAGCTACAGTGATGTGCAATACATCAATTTTGGGGTTTGTTTGGTCAAGGAATTCATATCTGGGTGTATTTTGGTGATTTGACCTATATTTGACCTAATAATCCAAGATGGCGGCCAGTTTTCGCTAAAAATTGTATTTTTTCAATGTTTCTCATATTCCTTCAATGTGAGCACTTCTGGATAGGTTGAACTATGCAGTTATTTGGTGCATGGCTATGTTTATGAACTTTTGAGTCATTGAGAAGAACAGGAGGTTAATAATGACAAGTTAACGAGGGCATGTTTTCGGACAAATTTCGTAAAATATGTGCTTTTCAATGGTTTGGGCTACAATGATGTTCAATACATGGATTTTGGGGTTTTATGGGCCAAGGAATTCATATCTGGGGTCAGTTTGATGATTAGAAAGTTTGTAAAGTTCTGAATAAATCCCAAAGTGTTTCCAAATATTGCATGGAAGAGTGTTTGTTTTCAACTTAATGGTGTGTTACCTTAAGTTGTATCTCTCAACAAACTGATGAGGGACAGATTATAATCTAATGCATTCAGATATTAGTTTAAAAGTCATCTGAGAGACCAACTCAATGGCATGAGTCAATTAGTGTAGTTGTGTTGTAGAAATGGCTTTAAGTCTTACTTTGAAGAAGTTTTCATAATTATGCAGTTCCTCACTTCTCGGTTTGATTGTTATGCCCTGTTGACCAAATGACATGGTCACAATGGCCTTGGAACCATTTATTAAACAAGCTTCAGTTTGAGTTACTGTGCTATTGATATTTCTTCAACACAAGGGATAAATTCTGAAAAATAAAAGAAGTCCTCCTGTTGGATGTCATTTAAAAAATGTGGTTGCAGGAAAAGTATTTGTAACGAATGACTGTATAAATATTGAGTAAAGATTTTCCCAAATATCATGTTGTGTAGCACATAACTCTGGACATCATCTATATCATGGTTATAACCTCAAAGTTCATGAAGTAGTTTTTTTGTCAAATTTACATTATATTGACGAGAGATTGTTTTAGATCCAATTCTGCATCTGAAACAATCGCTGGTCAACTATGTTCTCTTCCTCTAATGGTGCAGTGAGATTTTTAAAGACATAGTGACATCTAAATTATACTGAACTGGGTTGCTGGAGTGTGTGGATGGGCTACTTATTCATGGTAAATATGGAAGAATTATTTGTGTTCTTAGAAGACACACAAAAGTAAAAAAAACACCATGCCAAATGATATCAAAGCAGCAGAAACAACTGAACTCTTTAAAAAGATAATAAAAGACATTCGTATTTATTAAATTTTTAATGTCATACATTTCTCCCTGATTTCAACTATTTACATGATTTATCAATCTTATTTCTTTTATGTTCAGCGCTTCTGAAAATGATATTCAATGATGGTAGATAGTGCTATATAAAATAAATGATTTTTCAATTTTCACAGACGTTGATAGCAATAAATGAATAATATCACCAGAATGAGATTTACAGCCTTTGAAAGTTCGAAAAATAACAGTGGAAGCAGTGAACTAACCAAGGAGTAATAGGAAAATTGACTAGGGGTGGCCATGTTTTGCAAAGTTTGATACGATATGTATCGTCGATACTCATTTTTCGGTTTTCGATACGTATCTCGATACACAAATTGTGCCACAAACTAATTTTTGTGAAAATTCACAATGCAAAATTTGCTATTTTACTTCTCAATATGAGATCCAGCACAAGACAGTAGTCTAAAGTGGCAATGATCTCATGTGTTTCTCAACATTTGGGCGACATTCTCAACCTAATAACTGCAAATTAACACTTTTTCAAGCAAAATAACGTAGCAGAGGCAGTATCGATTCGATACGATATTACTTATCATTAGCTTTCGATTATCGTATCGAATGATCGATACGGTATAACCGATATATCGTGAAACGATGTCCATCCCTAAAATTGACAGTGTGACAGTGTATATATACACAGGTTAAAGTTTGGTTGTAGGAGGCAAAGTTAAAAATTCCTTAAACAGAAGAATATTGTAGCTGCTGTCACCCATGCAGTGGCCAAGAAGACAAGAGGCAGTTAGAAGGGTGGACATTTTATGTCTTTCCAAGATTTTCAAAAACTGAAATACATGTATTTTACTGACTGGTGGAAATTGGAATTTGAACCAGAAAAGTTTATAGGGATCTCAGATGTTCATCAGTACATCCATTACAGATGCACCAGTGCATTAAAATATTCATATTCACCTACCACGTTCAACTCCAATGCTTTACTATTAAATACAGACTAGAGCCAGAAATCTTTAGCCTCTCGGTAAAGATGCTGGTCAAAAATGTCAAAATTGCTCTGGAAGGCATCAGCTTTAACTTGCTGTTGGGGATCAAGTTCTCAGAGACCTGCAGGAGCATCATCACAGTCATACAACATTGAGATGAGATAGGTTAAATGGTAGACTTGATATTATTGTCATGAAAATGGTGAGACATCCTGTCAATGGGTGACCACAAAGGTTCATGACTAGTCACAAATGTGAGAAAACTTTGGTGGCTATCAATTGGCAAGCCTGCACCCAGCTTTTTTTTAGCATTAATGGTCTCTAACTCTAATCAGCAGGAAACGTAGTTAAGTATTATCTTAAAGGTTTTGAAATACAGATTATGAAATAAAAAGAATTTCTGAATGGCTACCATTGGTTTTGTTCAAGAAAAGCCGCTGAACTGTGCAATTGCAATGGGCAAGAATAATTAATAAGTTATGCTGTAGTTTACTGTAATCCTGATGAACTACAAGTAGCTTAGTAGCTCAAATAGAGGCATGTTTAATTGTTAATTCGACATGATAACCGAATAATTTAGTCAACAGAGCATGACAACCAAACAAAGAAGTGAAGAACTATATGAAAACCTTTTCGAAGTATGACATTAGCCATCTCTACATAACAACATTTATTGACTAATGTCATTCAGTTGGTCTCTCAGATGGCATTTGAAATGACATCTGAATTTGTTAGATTCTATAATCTGGCCCTGACAATCATCAGTTTGTTGATGGATACAATTTCAGGAAACGCACCGTTAAGTTGAAGAAAAACACTCTTCAATGCAATATTAGGAAACTCTTTGTGATTTATTCAGTCACAAACAATCTAATCATCAAACTAACCCCAGATATGAATTCCTTGGCCCATAAAACCCCAAAATCCATGTATTGAACATCATTGTAGCCCAAACCAATGAAAATCACATATTTTACGAAATTTGTCCGAAAACATGCCCTCGTTAACTTGTCATTATTAACCTCCTGTTCTTCTCAATGACTCAAAAGTTCATAAACATAGTCAAGCACCAAATAACTGCATAGTTCAACCTATCCAGAAGTGCTCCCATTGAAGGAATATGAGAAACATTGAAAAAATACAATATTTTCCGAAAACTGGCCGCCATCTTGGATTATTAGGTCAAATATAGGTCAAATCACCAAAATACCCCCAGATATGAATTCCTTGACCAAACAAACCCCAAATTTGATGTATTGCACATCACTGTAGCTCAAACCATTGAAAATTTAATTTCCGAAGGTGACGGTGGCGGCCATTTTGGATTTAGGCCTCTCACGGAGTTAGCCCGCACTTTTGGGAGGGTCACCCCCGCTCAATTTTTAGATAAACCTTTATAGATGACAAATCCATCATAAAACCTTACTTCGCTCTCAACGGTCACGAAATTGTGACATATGACCCAACTACTGATTGGCCAAAATCAGTCGCATGACGACATAAGAAAAACTCATATTGCATGGTTCGAGTGCAATATGAGATTTTTTACAATTTTTCTTTTTTTCAGATTTTTTCATATTGCATGGTTAGAGTGCAATATAAGTTTTTAAAAAAAAACTCCAAATTCTTTTTTTCTGGACTTTTTTTTCCGAAATATTTTTTGTTGACCTGTGCTTTTGTTTCAATTTGACTTGTCCAATAGCATATATCTTATAATCATTGGCTCAGAAAAAGAGTACTACAGAAACCACTGAGGTGACCACAGTCAATATTTCAGAATGGAACATTATTTGGAAGCATAGTGGTCATGTAATAAAACAAATACGGCACTTATTATCGTGCAATATGAAAATTTATTGGCACTCGTAAATTCATATTGAACTCAGGCTGTGCTCTCGTTCAATATGAATTTCCTCGTGCAAATAAATTTTCATATTGCACTCATATCATGCCGTATTTGTGTAATATGTTTTGCCTGATGGTCTTTTCTTTACTTGTCAACAGTATATTCAAAGGCACCATGTTCTGACGGAGCCTGATAAGTTCTGCTGGAGAGAAAATATCAAGTGAGCCAAAAACATGTCACCTGAGTGCTAAATAAAAGACCTTTGTCAGTCTTCCTTTAGAAGAGATTTAGTATTTCTACAAAGCTGTCTCAGAGATTTCCTGGTACCAAACAACGGTTATGCACTTCCTGTGGCGACTGTCAGAAGAACTTATCCTATACAGGAAGCAGGAAGCATACTGGGTTCCGGGTGTGCCACCTCTGCATCCTTAGATTTCTTTAGAGAAATATGACAGCAACATTGATTTTTAAGACATTTTGGATGGCCACAAAAATGATTTGGAATGCAAGTCGGATGTGATTGTCGAAATCTAAAGAGACACCAGCGGTTTCTTGCTCATATATATATAAACAGGAAAGTTGTAGCAATTTCGATAACCAGGATTTCTTTGAACTTGCTACGTAGCATATTACATTGGCTCTGCTTGCTTCAACAACCAATCAGCTACACCAGATTGATAATACTACATAGCAGGTTTGATAGAAAATCATGCTTATTAAAACTGCTCTAAAGACTTTTTTATTGTCTCTTTTTTTATTGCCACTTGTCATTTTTATGAGTAACTGAGTTAAGAAGGTCTGTTTTGCCATGCATATCACTTTTTAAAAATGGACTGTTGCCTTGATGATCATGTTAAATTTTTCATTGTGGTTTTTGCGACAAGAATGACATATAAATTGTCAATAACAGAAATATTCTTCTGCTATGTAACACAGCAAAAGATGTGGGTCACAGTTTTGCTCCTGCGAGTACACCTTTTCTCCTTAGAGTGCACTTACTTTTCCTTAGAGTACGCCTCTTCTCCTTGGAGTACACATATTTTTCCTTAGCGTAGACTTTTTCTCCTTGGAGTACACCTTTTTTTCCTTGGAGTACACCTTTTTCTCCTTGGAGTACACCTTTTTCTCCTTGGAGTACACCTTTTTCTCCTTGGAGTATACCTTTTCTTGTTGGAGTTCACATATTTTTCCATGGAGTACACCTTTTCTCCTTGGAGTATACATATTTTTCCTTAGAGTACACCTCTTCTCCTTGGAGTACACATATTTGTTAGAGTATACACCTTATCTCCTTGGAGTACACATATTTGCCCTTAGAGTATACACCATCGTCTCCTTGGAGTACACCTTTTTGCCTTTGAGTACACATATTTTTCCTTAGAGTGCACATATTTTTCCTTAGAGTACACCTCTTCTCCTTGGAGTATTCATATTTTTCAAAGGAGTACGCCTTTTCTATTTGCTCTACATTCTAGCTACTGAGTGAGTCATCTTACTGACAACTGCACTTGTTTCTTTGTAGGCCAAAGAGGAAGCCAAAAAACAGCACGAAGAGGCCATTGAGGGACTGCAGGTGAGCGCAGCAATTTTCTTGGCAACTTCTTCTCTAATTGCATCACAATAACACTGTTAACAGACCGTTGTGTTAAAGTGTGAGCAGCATTATAAGCAACCGCCCCAGACTATACAAGAGACTGCACCAGACTGACTGTCTTGTTTTCTGTCTGTAGTAATATCACTGGGATGGAATATTGAATAATCTGGATGTTTCTTGGCTATGCCTCCATTGTTATTATGTTTCAAAGACAATATCTGATTATCAATGATAATGATTCATCGTAAACTGGTATTGATGTTCAACATCACTTAAGTCATTTAGACTGAATATCGGGTATATCAGTAGTCGTATACTTCTTGTTGTGGCGTAGTCTGTATAAATCTCCTATTCGAACAGTGTTACGGCTGTCGAATTAATTACCAGTATAATCCTTCTCATGAGGTCACAACCCTAGATACTTGCTATGTTATTCTTCATGATTCTTATGTGGTAAGTAAAGTCATAATTATAGTCATAATTATCCCAATCTTGTCATATTACCAACTTTAGTGAGTCCTACTACTCACTAGTTATGTCCCAAGTTACCCAATGACAAATTGACTGTTCATTATAATGCGAAAGGCAGGGCTGGTAGTGACATCATTAATGCCTTCAAACTGCTGAATGTAAACACATGCAATTCCTCAGCTATAACAGAGTAATTTGATTCACAGTAATTGTTACAGCCAGTTCAAACTCATTTCTGTTGCTGGCATTTCATTTGAAACTTCTCTCAATAGTCCATTACTTAAAATACTAGGGCAACATGTATTAAAAGATGATCAAGATTGAACAACTTTAAAGGGTAAGTCCTACCCAAATAATCCATGTATATTGTCAAAATGTTGGATATATGGCTGAAAATAACACAGAAGTGCCTTGTGGAGCGGATCGAGCCTTCTCTTAGCCTTGGTTGGACCCTTTCATGCTGAAGTAATGGGCAATTGAGATTAATGCTCAGTGACACAAGTGTGACTACTTCTCATAGCTGTAATGCTTAGGAGCTGAGTGGTGGCAATGGCCATTGCTGCTCTGTCTAAGCGATTCAGTTATATGGAATATGGTATTGCACTTAGCAGTTTTTCCCCTCTGGTTGCGGATGTGGATTTGCAGTTGGTACCGTTATGTTTTGTAGGGATTTCTACCGGAAGTAATGAAAAATTGCAGCGGTATGGCTTAACCTTTTAAAAATAAAAAATCACTTCCATGTTACCCATATCGAGTGAAGAGTGTTAAAAAAATGGGTATATCCTTCCTGGCCGCCATATTATGTTTCAAATAAACATTCAGCCACTTAACTATGGTTTATTATAGCAAAGAAGGCACACATGCTGTCACTAAAACTTTAGTAAAAGCCCTATCTTTCACATTGAAATAAAATTTGTCATTGGGTAACTTGTGATGCCACTGGTGGTTACATGAAAAGTATGGGATATCACTTCACTGGTGGTAATATGACAGGTACGGGATATGACTTCACTGGTGGTAACATGACAAGTATGGGATATAACTTCACTAATGGTAACATGACAAATATAGGATATAACTTCACTGGTGGTAACATGACAAGTATGGGATATAACTTCACTTGTAACATTTGAGTCATTAAGAATAAAACAGCAAGTACAGGATGTTACTTCCCAATGAGAATTTTGGTGGTCTGTAGGAAATAGTTATCCCAATGCTGTATGTGTACTGATAACCATTTATTCAAAAGGCACTATTGCTGTGCAGCTAGAGCTCTGTAATCTATGGGTCTGAAAATTCATTCTAATTCAGAAAGGATTGATATTTTATGTTGTTTACTGTTGGCCTCTATCTTATGAAAAGTGTTTTTCCCCATATCATTTTAGCATCATTTTCTTTCCAGTCAAAACTTCGCGAACTAGAGAGGAAATACGAATTACAAGCAATCAAGCATGAGGAGTTGACCCTGGAAATGACCCAGCTGCGCCACCAAGCGGAAAGGGCAAAGACCTCTCCACCAAACAACACTTCCGGAAACAACGATAGCAACACCCCTAGCAACGCCCCTAGCAATGCCCTTAGCAATGCCCTTGGCAACAAGAGTCCGATGATGAACGGATCCCGTCCACACTCCAGGGCCTCCAATCATGGTAAGAAACATTTCTCAACAACCTTTTTTAAAGAGTCCAATGTGTATAGTGGTAGCATGCTTGGCTGCCAATCGCTGAGTCCAAAGTTCGCATCCAGCTCTTTTCGGGGCATCTTGGACTATGTTAGACGGCTGTTTCAATCGTCCTTCGCTTTATTGTCATGTCCTCCTCCTGTCCTATAATTAGCCTGCCAAGTGCATAAATGCAGGACATAAAGCCCCATCCTTCCATATTTCACTTTATTGAAGAGGCTGGAAAAAATTGTCTGAACAAGATACTACAGAGAAGCATGAATTAAGATACTTGATGATAGAGCTGGGCTTTACTTTGTGGTGTTTTTTACTTACTTTCATTTTCGAAGAGAGCGACATTCATTTTTAAAAGCTCGATCATGATGGCTATTTTTGTATGTCTTGCCACTATCAGCTAAATATATGAAGGCAATGCTTTTCCAAAATTGATTGCATGCTAGGCTTCTATGTGTATGTATGTACATCACAATTAAATGGACCCAAGTCTGTGTATAGACTTATAGTTATGATATGTTTCTTACTGACTGTGTCAAATATCCCTGAAATAATTGTGTATTGATGTACTTTTCAAGTTCTCAGTCTCCTTTTAAAGTTTTCGTAATCAGATAAATTTTGTATTTAGTTACAAATATACCCAACAACGTATTTTCATCTTTGACCGGTATGAATTTTCATAGCGGATGACATTTGAATGTTAATTGCATACATTACAAAAAAAATGTATTCCTTTTTCTGGCATAGTGGTATAAATGTCTAAGCATTTTCGTAATTCTTATAGCTATTTGCATGTTTTATTTTGCAATTCGTTTTACTTTAAATAAGTTCTGTGGGTGTCTTATTTTAAGTATCTATAGAATTTCAGCATTTATTCTTTTTTTCATTTATTCTTTGCATGGCTTTGTAGAACTAGACTCTGTTCTATCTGAGGCAATGGTCTCCGAAATCATTCCTTTTGAGGAGGAAGCAGAATTTTCACGTGATGACCTTGATGATGACCTTGAAGGTCAGGTGACTCCTCCTGAAGGTCAGGTGACTCCTCCTGAAGGTCATGTGACTCCTCCTGAAGGTCACATGACTCCCAAAGGTCAAGATCTCTATGATGACCTCCAAGAACCTGAGGAAGACATTATCATTGATTTGGAAGGTTTGTTTTTCATTTGAATGATTTAAAAGTTTTGTTTGTTAAAATTCTTTTGCATGCATGCTTGTGTACTTCTGTGTAATTGAAACATTGACTATAGCATGGGTTAACGGCATGGCGTTTGTTTTCAAATGTTTTATTTTTTAAATACCTTGTTCCCCGTATTACAACGCTGATATTTTGAAAATAATTCAAGTATTTGTGATGTAGGCCTGTACTCTGCACTGCATTTTCACATTACATGTGTTGTGACCACTGTGGCCACGATTAATTTGCACCCATGTCATGTGGATCAATTGTTACATGTTATTAACCCTTTGATGTCCACCAACAAAGTGTCTCTACCTTTTGCCCCATCAGGACCAAATAGGGTGAAAGAATCAGGTCAATGTCACAGTGAGGGTCAAATAGAGGAAACAACACCAAGTCAAGGTCAAATGGCTGCTCCCTATTCTGACCAGCATCAGAAAGAGGCTGAAGGGGTCGGTAGCCATGGCAACGATTTTGACCTGGAATTGTCAGATTTAGCTCAAAAGATCAAAGCCCTTTCCCTGGACTCAGATGATGAGGATTTGCTTGGTTCCCCAATTCCAGAAGAAGGTTTGTGACCAACAGATGTCTCCAGTGTGCTGTGTGACCTTTACTGACCTTTGACATATATATATTTGAAATGATTTTTCTTTGCAATCATTGACCTAATTAACTGAACTCTCTGTGTATCGTCTCTTCATGCTGTGTGATTCATGCTAACATTATTGATCAAATAACAAAAACATAGGCCAAAATGATATTCTGTAACTGTAAAATCTGAGAAATATTGTGTGAACAAGCATCCGAAACAATGTTTTTTTAAATACTTTTTTATTTTATCGGATATTTTAAGAAGGCTTTTGTGGTATTTTGACACATAAATCTTAATTAAAAAATGGTCTCCTTTTTCTTCCATCACTTGCCTGACTGCAATTTTAAGTATCAAAAACATTACGCAAACTCTCAAATAATAATGTTATGGTCTAGGACAGAAATTTTGTTGGTCTCAGAAGAGAAAAAAATTCTGGAAATTACTGGTGATCGAGTGAGACATAAACATGGATAATCACTTGACAACGTTGACACCAAATGCGCTTGATCATCCGTCTGGACTGTGTCGGGACCATGCTATGTTCCCGTCTTCCTGGTCTACTAATGCCTCGTTTCTATGTATATAGATATTGTCAAAGAAATTGTTACTTTTTCTGTTTGAAAGGCTCATGTTTGAATGATATGACGCTAAGGACTAAGAAATTTTGTTTTATTTTCAGGTGTTCACAAAATCCTGCCGTCTCCTCAAAGCGCTGGTATCCGAGAGCTCACTCCCTCCAAGGTAGGCAATTGTTATAATTTTCTTATTGTTTATGGTATATACAGCACATCCATCCTGATAATCTATGAAAGAAAGTATATTAAACATATGGTTTATCCTCCCAATCTTGTGAGTGGCAAAAAATTGTTTTTACCAATTTGAATATGAGGGCACGGTGCTTAGCTCAGTGTGTGGGCTATTGCTCCCGGGCTATTGCTACCTCCGGGGCACGGGTTCCATTCCTGGTGCGGGCAACGGATTTTTCATCCTGTGCCAAGAGTACAATTCCTGTTGTCTCTATCAGTGAAAAATACAGGACGTAAAACCCTCTTATCCCTTCTTGAAAGAAACCAGTGTTTCAGATCATTATAGTAGGAGTCTGTTTTGAATCAATTTCTCAGGAAGGAGGTTGAGTCATGGTCTGTTCCTTGTTATATTAGCATTTTTATTTGACTTCATAATCAATGGGCTTCATCGTAGGTCTTTGGATGAAACAAT
This sequence comes from Platynereis dumerilii, assembly GCA_026936325.1. NCBI lineage: Eukaryota > Metazoa > Annelida > Polychaeta > Phyllodocida > Nereididae > Platynereis > Platynereis dumerilii. Next base: position 49,566,528 of record JAPTHN010000002.1, read on the forward strand.
AATACATACAGTTGCATCTTAAAAACTTTAAATACATATAACATTAAACATGCAAATTTTATCATCAACTGCATTATATTGAAGATTGAAAGAAGACAGCTAAATCTCAACACCAGACAGCATGCAGAAAGAGAATTTCGAGTGAATATAAAATTTTAAAAGCTCAAAGCAGGCTTCTCTGAATTCAATCAAATACGCCAGCAGCATAGCTTTAGATAAGGTTCTTGGGTTTCTCCAGATTTTTCCTTTCGCAGAAATGAACAGAAAAGGCGTCAATAATTCAACAAGAACAACTAAGTAATTTGATTTGCCATTATCAATCTTTCTCTTGGTCTACCCATCTGTCAATCTGCATTGTATATAATTATCTATCTATACTCACTCTTCATCTATCTCTTTGTTTGTCTCTCTCTCTCTGTATATTCGTCTGTCTATATCGATATTTTAATTTATTTATCTCCTGTCTATCGATCCATCCGTCTATGTATTTATCTACCTACCAATCTGTCTATCTACCTACCAATCTGTCTGTCTATCTACCTACCTATCTGTCTATCTACATACCTATCTGTTCATGTTTCTGTCAGTCCCTCAATTATGCTGCATTCCACCAGAGACAATATACCAGGTTTGTCAGGTGTTCTCCAGGGATATCCAATTGCTCCACAAATGCATGAGTAATTTTCCCATGACAGATGATAACGGATGATTACAGATGATAACAGATGGCTTCGAGTAATTACTGGGGGACAGGAAAAGAGCTCATGCCCGTTTTATTGATTGTTGTTAACTTGTTAGTCAGTATCAACCGTGAGAGCAATGTCCTCATTGACATGTCATGTTACAAAGCCAAGCAATAAGTCAATATTATGACTATAATGAGTCCCTTATATTTGATCAATGTCATCAATGTCAGTCCTCAGACTGGCTGGTAGACAGTGTGGCCGATCCTATTAATATAGTCAACTGCTATTGATGGCCTATTAGGAGAGACCAGGGCTATTTGAAGCGCGGGGTTATTTGAATTTTCGCCGTCATTCCGTGGGGTTACATTTTTTTACCCAAGTTTCACTTCTGGTAGATTACTCATTCATCAAAGCATGACATCACCTCCTATATGAGTCATATTCCAAATCCTGTACTTCCCTAGGCTGTAAAGTTGATTTTTGTGCTCCTAAAGTAATTTTTTTTAGTTGAAATAATTTTGACCTGTGTGCTTTTCGAAATATGTAATGCAAGTTATTTGACTATAAGTTGGAAGCCTTTGGTATTACCAATCAACAGGCAAATACATTTTTTGGTAAGCCTTTGGTTAAGTTGATAAAATGGTTGTCATTAACTACATGGTGGGTGGGGTTATTTGAAGCATTCTCTGCGGGGCTATTTGAAACACTGAAGCAATGCAGCGAATAGTCTCATTACCAACAGCAAAGTAGATAATCGCTGCTACATTGTACAGTTTGATCCTATAGGTATTTTCTTGCTGAAATAACATACATCAGAAAAAAGGAAATGGAATGAGGGCCTGCCAAAAATCTCAAGCTGCACTTGAAGAAGTCTTAATTGCTTGCGACAATGGCAAAAAGTGGTCCATGAGTGTCATATTCCTCAGGCCACTCTAAATTATTATTGTCTTAAATAGAAAAAGAGGAGAATCTTTGCACTGGTCATTTCTATATAATGGAGTCATTTTGGAAGCCATTTGCTGACATGGTAATGAAGCTGTCACAAATTCATACAACGCAGGGAGGGACATCATCCATACAGCCATTTCCCCATTGATGTGTCTCCTTACAAAGCTTGTTCTTCTCAGTTAGCATCACTGTTTGAATAGTTGTATTGCTTTTCATATTGTACAACTAGGCCTATACTAATTATTTCCAAAAATTTCCAAATTTTCTTTCAAGTTTGAATTGCTGCTTTTCATATTTTTTGTAGTCGATTCTTGAACACATCATTCCTAATGTGAAACCTAATTGCTTTTAAGGAATCAGCTGTTGTATCATAAATGTTTATTGAACAAACTTTGACCAGTAAATACGATGTTTGCAAGTTAATTCTCGATGATTCAAATAACCCCATGTGGTGTTTCAACTAACCCCGGCCCCGGGGTTATTTGAAACGCTTGGTCTCGTGGTACTTTCCAGCTCATGGTGAGAACTCGCCAGTATTTTAGACAAAGTTGTTCAATGGAATGTTAAGGTGAATACTGTAGCTAGAACTTGCCAAAATTTCGTACCTGTGTCTACTACCACAAGCTCAGCAGAACGCGACAAAAAATTGGCGCTTCAAATAGCCCCGGTCTCCCCTACAGTTTGGCTAGTACCATATGAATTCCCTGATTAAATGGCTATCAACACCAGTTTATTTTGGGTGCATGGATTCAAAGTTGCCTTAATTCTGTTAATTGCAGTGATTTTAAATTGGTCCAGAACTGATACTGCATCTACTATCATTTATTGTGATTGGAGTAATAAAGTAAATATGATTAGATTGTGCCCTCTTCCCTCAATTCCAACCATCCTTTCCCTTTGTATCTTTTCTATCTATCCTCTTGATCTACCGTATCCAACCTCGCCATCTTTCTATTTGCCGAACTATAATATATCTTTCTGCCTAAAGGAAATGTTCGGTGAAGTTGCGATTTTTGACCAAGGAAGAGAGTTTTCTTTCATCCCAACTAATCCTCTTGCACAGTCTGAGACGCCTGGGAGCAAGACTTAACAGCTGACATGTGAAACTCCACAGGCTACACTGACAGCGACATAAGTGGCGTAAGAGGTCACTTTCTTCAGAAATGGAAATGACATTGTATTCTTTATTATGATTGGTGTAAATCTCTCTTCCACTCACTTCCTCCTCTCTTCCCTTTTGCTTCCTCCTCTCTTCCCTTTCACTTCCTCCTCTCCTCCCTTTCACTTCCTCCTTTCCTTTCCTGTCTTTGTCTCATTTCTCTTACCATGTCACATCTCATATTGTCTTACTTTTTCCTTGTCAGCTTATGTCATCTGAGTATTGCCACTTTTTCCCCATCATCATGCAAATGACTGTTGAAATGTGCAAATACCATATGTTCTTTTCGGTGTGTCTGGCAATTGTTTCATCTTTTATTAACTGACCATGCTGCTGGAAAAAAAAATACTGGTCATGGTAACCAATTACTGGTTGGTATGTGTCCAACTAATCCTAATGGTTAGTGGTCAACCAAGATATTGGTCATGCTTACCAAGCAATGGTCACTCCTTAACCATTATCTTGATTGCGGTAACCTATCTTTTCTCAACCAAAGTAACATCAATTGGTTGTCTGTTTTCAATCTTTTTTTAGAGAAAAGATAAACAAAAGAAAATGAAAGAAATAGTTATTTTAATGTGCTACTATTGAAAAATGGCTTAACCTTGCTTAATTGTCAGTGTTTTAAATGTAAAATGATCTTACACCTTCATATATTCTACTCATTGTCTCATCTGCTTAAAGAGACCCACATTTTTTCCCCAGAAAAGTAATTAGGAAAAAAGGTTTAAAGCAGTTCTGGGAGTGGATATATTGGTGGATATGTTGTTCTGTGGCTGTCAGGGTGTTAGCCTGAGTGACAGGGGATGAGACGAGTCAGAATGTCATCTTCATTGAGGACTCCATATGAGGTTGGTGCAAGCTGGAAACCTTTGCTTACTCTCACCGTAAAAAATTCTGATTGTAGAACTTACATAGTGCAGTATACAACTTGTTCTGCCTGAGTGACAAATGGGAAGTTCTAGTTGCAGTGGTTGTGCCACAGCAGCCACACCTGGAAATCCAGGCATGAACTTTCAACTACTCTTAGCTCATTACTCTTTGCACTTTTCAAGCAATCAAAATAAACTACAGAAAATGAACATTTCCTAGATTTGATATTTTTCCTGGTTCTCTGCCAGACAAATTGCGGTTACAAATGATAGCAAACTAACGTTTTTTAAATATTGTGCTGTGTGTACAAATGACAGCAAATGTTTCGGCGTTGTTATGCTGTTTGTATAAATGACAGCAAACATTTTTGCCAATTTATGCCATGAGTATAAATGACTGCAAACATTTTTGCAAGATTATGCAATGCCTACAAATGACAGCAAACATTTTTGCAAGATTATGCAATGCGTATAAATGACAGCAAACATTTTTTCAAGATTATGCAATGCGTACAATGACAGCAACCATTTTTGAAAGATTATGCAATGCGTACAAATGACAGCTACCATTTTTGCAAGATTATGCAATGCGTACAAATGACAGCTACCATTTTTGCAAGATTATGCAATGCGTACAAATGAGAGCAAACATTTTTGCAAGATTAAGCAGTGCGTACAAATGACAGCAAACATTTTTGCAAGATTAAGCAATGCGTACAATGACAGCAACCATTTTTGCAAGACTATGCAATGAGTACAAATGACAGCAAACATTTTTGCAGGATTATGCAATGAGTACAAATGACAGCAAACATTTTTGCAAGATTAAGCAATGCGTACAAATGACAGCAACCATTTTTGCAAGATTATGTTGTGTGTACAAATGACGGCAAATTTTTTGGCATTGTTATGCTGTGTGTATAAACGAAAGCAAACATTTTTGCAAAGTTATGCTATGCGTACAAATGACAGCAAACGTTTTTGCACGCTTGATCCACAAATATATTTGTAATTGCAGATAGTTTTGCAATGTTACACTGTGTGTACAAATGACAGCAACCGTTTTTTAGCAAGCTGTATACACAAATAATGGCAGATCTATAGTTTTGCAATGTTACACTGTGTGTGCAAATGACAGCAAATGTTTGGAGTGTCCTCTGGCCTTTCGGTGGCATTTGCGGGGGAGGACATCAATAGCCAAAGAGTGACCAATGAGCTCCGTGTGACACTGTGGACTCGGGGAGGGGAGTAGGCGCCTTGTAATCAGTCCATCGCAGCAGAAGAGAAAGAGCCACCGTCTCAGTCTGTGTGTCACCACAGACTGTCGGTATGATCAGTCACTTCGAAAGCCGCAGAGACTCAGAGCCGTCCTTTCTCAAACGAAATAATCTTTCCATGAAACTTTCAGCCTGTATCTTGATTGATATGTATCTCATTGAATCTTCTGATGAATGATGTACCCTATGTATTCTAGACTTATTTCCACACTGGTTTAACCACCCAACTTTTTCTGATTATCTTTTCCCACTCTTGCTTATACGTTCCATGTGTCAGATTGGGTCTGAACTTAAATTGGACATCAGTTTCAATCATCTTTTCTAATTGCCACAAGTAAATCCCAGTCATCCACCCATCCATTCATATGTTCAAAATGGTACTCTTTAGCTGATTCTGTCAAATATGGAGTTATTTTTGTTAGATTAATTTCAATCAAATAGAATGTCCTGTGTGTCGTTCTTCATATATAACAGTTGAAGAACTCTATAATATGCGTCAGCTTTCTGATATCCTTGAGAGTTCGTAACCATCCGTTCATATTGCTTTTACCAATTTACAATTTTAGTTTGAATTTGTAATATTACCTGCCATCCTAAATATGCACTTTGTATCTTAATACGTTTGGGCTTTGACATGTCAATACAGGACGTAAAGCCCAAAAACAGCTTTGACATGTCAACCCTCCGCAAGGCAATATGATGGAAAAGTGTTTCTGACGTTCATAATTTCATAAAAGTTCATAAAAGGAATCTCTGGAATCATGCAGAAGATTCCATTTGGATGATTCACTCACTGTGCTTCCTCACTTTGTGGCAAAAGAAATAAAATAACATTCTGTGAAACCCCAGAAGTTTGATCAGGGGGACTGTCACCAGTCTGCCTGATTGAATTCTGAGCAGCTCGCTCTGAGCTCTTCAGTTTCTGAGATAGCGATTTTTGATCTAGGAAGGCATTTGCTATCTCTGTTCTTGTAATAAATTATTTAAGTTCTTGTCTTTAACTTCAACTGCCTCCTTTTATCAAGATGCTGTGGCATTGTGACACGAAGACCGTCAGATGTAATTTTCTTTGCTTTACAGCTGTTCCACTAAGAATGAGTAGTTGCGGCCACTTGCTATGGGGTTTAGTCTGTTTACAAGTGGACCGCTGTTACATTGCCACTTCTTTTTCCAGCCTTAGCAGATCAGAACATATATGCTGTCCTGTGTTGCCACCTAGTGACTGGTGTGCTATTCCGCGAGCTACTGCGAGCGGTCCACATCATTTCAGTCTGAGGAACTCACTCAATTTTGTCTGGAAGAAACCGGGGCTCTTTCTGAGTGTGCTGATGGCCTTGGCTACTTCCTTAGAGAATGTGATTGCCGAGTCTGACTCTGGTTTACATCAATGTTGAATAGAAATTTTGTGAATATGCAATGAAATTGGAACTATTTCTTGGGACAGCAATGCTGTAGCATACAAAATCAACTTTTGTGCCAGGTGGCAGCAGCATGCAGTTCTCATATTCACCAGACTGGGGGTTAGTGATAAACGCATGTCGCCTTTCTCAGAGTGAATAACTGGCTCGTGCGGTGAGACAAATTGATGATCACTTAAACATGGGTAAACAAATGAACCATGTTAAAGGAATTTGACTACATGGAATAAGTTAATCTTGACGTGCTGTCGACTGTTTTGTTATTGTTCACTGAGGATTACCGTTAGGTTTGTTTTAGCCAAAGTTATAGCCTGGCAGTGAACAATGATGCGATGTCATATTCTCAAAGAATATATACATATATATAACGTTGTGATTTATTTAGGCGAAACTTACAAGTGGTCTGTGATTGATTGTGCATATTTATGCTAATCACAGTATTGTTTCATGAGTGTATCACATCACATTGAGACTAAAGTCACCTCCTACCATGCTCTTGGACTCAGCTGTTTAGGAAGACTAAGCTAGACTGAGTCTTAAGGGACTTCAATTTGGTTTGTGGCTCTTTTGAAGCAAAGACTAGACCTCCAAAGAAGTAAAAGCACTTTTGCCTGGATGCTTTAAAGGACTTCCTCTCTGGTCAACATCTACATTAGACTATGCAAGCACTTAGTGTGGTGACTCAAGATCATTTTGCTCACCGTCTTTCTTATCTTTTAAGCCCTAACTGTCCAAATGTTCCTATCTTTTAAGCCCTAACTGTCCAAATGTTCCTATCTTTTAAGCCCTAACTGTCCAAATGTTCCTAGAGTAAATGTACAGACTGTACAGCACTGATGAAAAATGTGTTAAATGATGTCTTGCAATTTGGGCCCCTAAACATCGTCAACCAAACTGATTGGAGCATATTCTTATCTGAAAGTGATGAAGCAGTATTTCAAGATGAAGGTGGTTATTTGCGTTATGCATGAGACAAATATGGCTCTTAATTTTCTTTGTTGTCCTCGGCAGTTACATATAAAAATCTAATATACAGTACAACCCAAAATAAACTAAGAAAATTTTCTGTCAGACGTCACCTGTTCACCTATTTTGCCCTCCTTTCTCCTGTCCACCTCAAATCTACCTTTGACTCCTCACAACTTTATTCCATGTTAAGAACTCTATTTTAAGACAGCTGGTAAAGTAATTGCAATTAGCTAGGGGCACAATGTCAAAGAAATCAAACACAATGAGTGTGATATGGAGTCTGTGTAAGTGAAATCCAGGGAAATGTAATTACAATTTGGAGGGGGAGGTCACTTACTTACTTCATAATTTATAAACGTCCACTCCAACATAGTAGTGTAAACATTAAGTGTGAATGAAACCAAAATAAATTTGAGCAACGTACATTTTGACTCAACCTATTTTGAGAAAAAGGCAAAACTTTGCAGTGGTCGAAATAGCCCATGTTATTTGGGGGGGGGGTCTCTCAAATTCCAAGGCCTGAAGAGCTGAAGGCCTTGTAGCCGGAATTCTGCGGGACGCCAGAAGCGCTTTAACGCTGAAGTGTTTCAGATGCTAAAAATGATTTCCAAGCACTTTATAGGCATGATTTATCTCAGAAAATTAGTTTTGAAAACCCTATTGGTGATGTATATAAATCACAAGTGGTTGTAGTATGCTGATTAATCTTTACTTGCTGGGTCATGCTTATTCTTCCTAACAAATTCTATTTGGGGGGTTTTTTCAGGACCCCCTCTGGGTCCTTCCAAAAGATGCATTTGAGGGGGTCCCAAGAGCATTTGGGGGGGAGGTCAAAACCCCCTTGACCCCCCTTATTTCGACCACTGGGCAAAAGCCCACAAACCAGTGCATTCTAGCAGTGCTGACTTTGTGCTCTTGTTTCATCTTGGACGGTGGATACACTTAATTCCTCAGGACGCATCAAAGTAGCTCCCTGGGAAGTAATATAAAAACGACGCAAGTGGGCTAAGACGCCAAGAGCATATGTTTCTCCACTCTGGCTGTCATGTTTCCCAATTGATTCATAAGATTAGTGGAGACACTTCCCCTCCCTGCATCACCCCTGGTCTCTTCATCATGGCCCTACAACATGGGGCAACTGAGAAAGCCCCACCTACGCTGCCAGAATACTAATTTCATGCAGTGAAAATGTCTTGTTTACGGATATAGCCATTATGCACTCAAGAGTCTCCGGCGAGTTACATCTTTGCCCTCAGAGCACTGAGAGCAGTTGAATAGGTTGTGGTGGATACTTTTATGTATTGAAGTACCTTTCATGAGCCTCCTTCGCCTCATTGTCGTGTCCTCCTCCTGTCCTAATTAGCCTACCAAGTGCATAAATACAGGACGTAAAGCCCCAAACATCCATCCATCAACCTTTCATGAGCCAAAACGGGGGAGGGTTAGCTCAGCAATAGCATGCTGGGCTGCCATTCACTGGTTCCCGGGTTCGAATCCAGCTCTTGCCAAGTCACCTGCGCCAATGTTGGATGGCCGTTCAGTCATCCTTCACCTCATTACTGTGTCCTCCTCCTGTCCTAATTACCGACCAAGTGGTTAATTACAGGATGTAAAGCCCCAATCATCTATTTGTCATGAGCTGAAACACTCTTTCTTCATCACTCCTTCAAATGCTTATTATATAGAAGAGCAGAAAAACCTTTTAAAATTGCTGGTGTTTTTGCAAGAAAATGAGTCCCCGGAAAACATTTTGCCACTCACAAGTGCCCATGGGTTTTCGCAACATTTAGCTGTTCCCTAAAGTTTTGTTTAATTACATACTTTAGCCAGAAAGGCATTTCATTTGGAGTTTCTTGTTTCTCTTTGCAGATTGAACGAAGTCCTTCCGGATTGAGCCTGAATCTAGATAAGAAGAGTCCGTTCCAGGTTTATGTAGCGAAGTACAGCTACGACCCCCTGCAGTTCTCCCCGAACGACAACCCCGAAGCTGAGCTGGTCCTCAACGCTGGGGATTACATCTTCGTCTACGGTGAAATGGACGAGGTAGGCATATACATGAGCTGGTATCTATTTATCTTTGGGCTCCTTCGTATGTGGGCTCACCCTCTGTGAATGAAAGTCATGAAATACATAATAAATTTGTCATTCGAAGGTATGAAATATGTAAAAGCCAATTCAAGTTACCGTCATGGAGGGAAATGGGTTTGGCTCATTCTTTGTGTCAGGATTTAAACGTACTAATATAACGCCAGAAGGAAAAGTAATGAAATAACACCTGGATGGGTAAAATCTGGAATTGGTCTGGGGAAGCTGAGAGGATCACATCTTTTTCGCAATGACATCGTGTCATTTAATTATAATTAAGTCAATGATACGTCAACATAATTACTCGCAGAACAGTCGAGGCAATTGGACAGATATAACGAGATTGTCAAACATCTTCTGGAAGTCATAATAGGCCCATTAGAGTGTAACATGAACTGTTATTGCATTAAGGAGTCACCATGGCATTTCCTGAGGACAATGGGAAGCAAGGCCAGAGCACTCTCATTATCTTGGTCCCTGAGTCGCCTCTATAAGTACCAACTTAGTTATCACGTTACCTCGATTCCCTAACAGGTGGTTAGTGTCCTTGCAATGGCCTTGTCCTCCTTGTGATAAAATGGAGTCATGGTGGTTTTTATTGCCCCATTTGACTGCAAACTCACCTCTTAATCAATTAAATTGTGGCTTTCAGGACGGATTCTTCGAGGGAGAAACTGTGGATGGTCGACGAGGACTTGTTCCGTCTAATTTTATTGAAAAAGTGCCTGGTAAGATTCAACTTTGCTTTTCTGTGCATCATCATAGAGTTACATTCGAGAGTTACAATCCTCCGATAAAGGAAACACTAACTCATTGGAGGCGATAAGCGGTAATATCACTTGCACGGTTTAAGTGTTCTCTCATGTGAGACATGAATTCGCAAGAAATGGCATCAGGTACAGGTTTCCAAAACTTTATAATAATATGCCTGATCTCTTCAAACAAAAAATATTTACACATAGTTTTCTAGGCTTTAAATCATATATTAAAAATTGCTTGTTGGAAAGTTATACTAGTACATGTACGAATCCTTATTGTTATGTCTGTAGTTAATTTTTCATTTTCTTCTAAATTTGAAGGTCTCCTTCTCTAGCGGTCAACCATAAGTATTAATTTTCTAATGAAGTGTTTTCTTTTTATCTTTCATTCAAAATTTTCTAATATTACCAGCCTCTGTACCAATATATTGTGAATGAGGTAAACAACAGGGCCTCCTCGGCAGCGGCATAATTTTGCCTTTGAGGAGGTCCTGTAGCTTGTTTTTATACAATTTTGATATTTCGTTATAAAGGATGTTTGATATGAGCTACGAATAAAAGATCTGAATCTGAATCTAAAAATTTGGTCACTTTGAAGTCCTGAAATATATTGTACAGATTTTGTAACCACAACTTATCACAAAATAGTATGTAGAATCATTATTCAATTTCTTAGACCTGAGGGGGGGGGGTTGGTCTAGTGGTAGCTAGGCTGCCAATCGCTGGGTCCACGGTTGAAATCGTGCTCCTGCGGGTCACCTGGACAATTGACATATGTTGGAAGGCTGTTTTAATCATTGCCTCACTGCAATGTCCTCCACCTGTCCTAATTAGCCTACCAAGTGCATAAATACAGGACATAAAGCCCCAATCATCCATCCATCCAACCTTTCTTGTCTATTTCCAGATGAGGACCTTGAGGACCTGCAGATGACCTCAGGCCAAGCTGAGGACAATTCTCTGAGTGGCAGTTTTCACCAGGACCTAGACTTCAGCAGTGGAGACGAGAGTGAAAAGATCAAGGGTAGGTACACTCTAAAAACAGAATTGTTGTGTTAACCAAAATATTGGTTGATATTGCTCAGCCAAGGTGATGGTTGAGACCACCAAATAGTGGTCACTCCTCAACCTTCATCTCCTTTAACCGAACTAATATAAGCTACAACGTATAGGTCACCAGTTACCCAATCTTTCGGTGTTTCCTAAAACATCAAGAATATATATGTTTCATGTGTCATAGAGCCATGAAGTTAATCTTTTTTAAAAAGTAGTGCCTTAGAGATACATACCGTATTTCCTTGATTACAAGCCCGGGCGTTTATTGTTTTATAGGGCCTAATTGCCCCGGCGTTAATACGAGACAGGCGTCTATTTGAGACTGGCGTTTATTGTTTTAAACTGGATAGCAATTAGTAAACGTCTGGGTATGCAAGAGTAGTCAGTGCTACGCACGCAAGTACCGTATTTCCTCGAATAGAAGCCTGGTCTCAAATAGAAGCCTGTCTCGTTTAGAGGCCGGGTCAAAGACCCCTGCTAAAATAATAAAAGCCTGGCTCAATTACACGCCGGGTCAGCCGCTATACACAGCCCTAATTGAGTGCCTTGCATGCTGCCCAGGTGTTTCCATGCAAGGTTTACTTGCGTGCGCATCACTGCCTACCCTTGCATACCTAGATGTTACTTGATTGCTATCTTGTTTAAAACAATAAACGCCTGTCTCAAATAGACGCCTGGCTCGTATAAACGCCGGGCCAATTAGGGCCTGTAAAACAATAAACGCCCGGGCTTGTAATCGAGGAAATATGGTAAACCTTGCATGGAAACACCTGGGCAGCATGCAAGGCAGTCAATTAGGGCTCGTACAGTGGCTGACCCGGCGTGTATTTGAGCCCGGCGTCTATTATTTTATTGTGGGCCCCTACCCCGGCCTCTAAACGAGACAGGCTTCTATTTGAAACCAGGCTTCTATTCGAGGAAATACGGTATAATATAATGCTCAAACATGCCTCTCGTTCTTGCCCTACGCACAGGTTAATTATTGTCAATCAAAAGTTGTTCTTATATTTACATATTGTACGTTATGAATTCCATGAGAGGAAAGAGTTTATTGTTCATTGCCAGCAGGTGATATACCTTCCATAAAATGTGATGTATATTTTATATAACCATGAATTCATAATGATATCATTACCCTGGTACTTCTTCAGATGACGTGCAGACGAAAGAGTACGATGAAGTAGACCTGGATAACCTTGATATAGCCGAAGTTGTCCCCCCAGGTAAGATCATTGAGTTCACCTGACTCTACCTGAGTCATGTTCTTGGAATCTTGGAGTGCGTTGTTTCATGAAACGCGGCTGTGGTGAAAGTTTCCGTAGTCAAGAAAGGAGAAACTCCCTGTAACTGGCATATTTTTTTGTGTATATTTTGTTTCGTTGGTGTACTTTATTGTTAGTAAAAGTATTTACACAACAGTGTACTTAGTAATGACATGAAAGAAATAAAATTGGTCCGATTACGTACTATACGTGTTGCCCTGAAATGAGCGACTCTTCTTTTGCTGACATGAGAGTAAATTCATGACCTATTATAGGGTCTATGATATGCCAGTGCCTAAGTGTGCCATTATCAAATGTGTGATTTTGGTATGTTTCTACTTGCAGGCATCCCCGCTCCCCGCAACCTCCAACTTGACAGGCAGTTGGCCAACAGCGTCGTGATCAGCTGGTCTCATCCGGAGAACCTTGGACCCGCGGATATTCAAGCATACCACATCGACGTGGATGGCGTCTTCAAGACCTCTGTCAAGGGCACGGAGAGGACGAAAGCCCTCCTGGAGGGGGTCAAGTCCACCATGGTAAGCACCTCTTGCTGAGCAAGGGCCTAATTCTGTGTGAGCTCTGACATCTGTGGCGGAAAGGTAATCTCTGGTCACTTCCTGCTGTCTCCTGCTGCTGTTGGCAGTTGGTGGCCACTGGCGGGCAACAGTCAAGGTGTTAGCTGTCACCAGATATCCAAGGTTAAATTACCTCTGTGATTTAGTGAAGGACAAATATACAGATCTGATGGTTGCTGAGGCAGATTAGAGGGGGAGGGTTGGTCTGGTGGTAGTGTGTCAGGCTACCAATCGCTGCGTCCAGGGTTCGAATCCAGCTCTTGCCGGGTCACCCAGGACCAGGTCAATGTTGGGCGGCTGTTTAAATCATCTTTGGCCTCATCGCTGTGTCCTCCTCCTATCCTAATTAGCCTACAACGGGCATTGCGGGCTGGTACCAACAAGTATGAAATTATCAAATTTGCTTATAGCTGGTGTGTTAAACTGTGTTTTGTAGGCTATGTTCCGAAAAGCCATGACACATAATTACCCAGGGAACAGGCACACATTGAACTAATTGTCCAATTAACTGATGATGACATTGTCTCTAATTGAATAATTTAGTTGCTAATGGTTGTCAGAAACCATATAAATCACTGTGACATTTTTGTGAGCATTAATCTTGACAATTAAGTTGATGCTTTTTCCAGAATAGAGTTTGAGTGTATACATCTATCTGGCCCCTAAGAAATTTCAAGAGTTTTGGAGCAAACTCAAGTGTCCAAACCAGAAAATATGGTAGGGGTTAAAGCCTCAATCATCCATCCACCCATCTATCTGTCTATCTATCTATTTGCATTAATCTGGACACGTCCATTCTGCAGGATATTTTGCTAGACTGTCTATCTCTACCAAACTATCTGTCTATCTGTGTCATTGAACTGCCTGGTTGTGGTTACTAATGAGCTATTGTTTTTCCTGCAGACCCACCGCATAGCAATACGAACCATCACGAAACGAGGACAGTCACGCGACCTTGGTGCTACCTTAATGATAGGCAAAGGTAAGCCATATTACGTGTGACTGGCAGTCATGTCACTATTGATATATGATAGAACAGTTGTAAAGAATAATGTGTAACATAAGAATAATGTGTAACATAATAGTGTAAGATATGTCTTAGGATAAGTGCATGTGCCAAAGAATGTAACTGATGTGATTAACTCAATAAGTACACCAAAGTATTGTTTAAAAATTAGGTTCCAATTAAGAATTAATTCACTAATTGTGTTTGTCCAAAAAAATTATGAGACCGTCTTAAGTGTATTGTAAGCGTCAAGCAATGTTCGCAGTCTAAAATTATATGTGTTCTTCCGCTTAGGTAATGTAAGTGAAATGTTGTATCGTAATGTATTAAAACATTCCATCTTATCATCAATGATAGCAGTATGATTAATTGTACCATTGGCACAGTCTGTGCTCTTCCTGAGTGTGACCTTTTGAAAGTCTTTTGTACCTGCACTTCTCTTCCTTCCTTCGCCAGATGCGTCCTTAGCTCCGACTGACTTGAAGGTCACTAATTTGACCTCCACGACAGCGACCTTGACCTGGTTGCCAGGCAACAGTGATTACGAACATATTGCGGCTGTGAATTCTGTAGATAAGAAAGCTGTTGCGCCTGGCTGCTGCACTATTCGTTTAGATGGTAAGAGGCTTTTTGTGTCAAGCGTTCCGTAATCCTATTAACTCGTGTAAGTAGGTTTGTTAAGAGAATTATTTGACGCCCCACTTCATCGCAATGAGGTGGAGTGGTAATTCATAACTCACCAAATCTTCCCGACGCTATAAATTATAAATTATAAAGTGTGATGTAAATTTGAAATTAGAAACTTCTTTTCGTATAGGGCCTAACAGAGCAGGAAGATTTTGGAAATCGTGCATAAATTTAATGACATAAGTTAGAAGTGCATGTATAAACTGCTAGCTAATGTGAATATCATCTATGGCGTAATGGTGTGTATTTCATTGTGTAAAAAATCATGTTTAAAACTTTGAAACTATTCCCTGAAACCTTGCGAAGATTGTAACATTATTGAATTTTAGGCTTAACCCCTGGAAAAACTCACCTGGTAACGGTACGGCCTCAAGAAAATCCCCCAGAGAAGAGTAAAAAAAATACTGCCCGTATAATTTTGACTACCCCAACTGGTGGTAAGATATTGTTTGTAACTTTCATAACAACAACCCTATCAAAGTTCATGTCACAAAAATGTCAATACTGTACATATATTTTAAGTTGTATTTAAGGAGTTTGGGTCATCTAAACTTTACCATGATGTATACAGAACTTTTCGATTGATTCATAGAATAAAATATTTTAACTTCTTTTGCCATATCTACAAGTATTCTTGCAACGCATGGCAAATATTTGCTAATTATTCAATAAAGTTAATGACTTCACTAATGCTATTAATTAACCGTAATGAGCAATGACTATTTCTGTCTATCCAGGCATACCAGATGCTCCCCTTGATCTGCAGCTGGAGTCTGGCCCGAGGGAAGGGACCCTCCTTGCGACATGGCTGCCAGTGACGATCAATCCCGCTGGAACTTCCAATGGTGCTCTGGTCTGTGGTTACGCTTTGTACGCTGACGGCCAAAAAATCAAGCAAATCATGTCCCCTACAGGTAACATTAATAGTATTTTGTCTCAAGAAGCTAGTTCCTTTAATGTTAATTGTCAGTCTCAGAGAGAAAAGTTCTACTCTCAGAAGGAGCTTGAGGAGTCTCGGCTGATAAAGATGGCACAAGAAACACTAGAATTGACATGTTTTCATTTTTTTTTTTTTCACCAATTAGAGAATTTTTCATCAGTAGATTGTCGGTATAATATAGCATTTAGATTCATAGAAAAATTACCTGTCAATGAAAAGCAAGGAATTAGGTATTTAAATATAATGTAATTTAAGAGTTTCATGGGGCATCTATAGTGTTATCATTCCTTAGATCTCTTGTTTACTTTGATAAGTCACTAAAAATGTTCCAACATGAATAAGCTGATTTCTATGCAGTGATTGATTCTAAAAAAAGGAAATGTGTTTTTAGTCTCTCATATTCTCTCATTTCATCAGATTTTTCATCCCATGCCATCTTGATGAGTCTTCACATAACTCTCAGGAGTTCAGGGGGGGGGGGGGCACCAGTCACTAATGTTAAATATACTACTGTTTTTCTTGTGTTAATTAGGACCATGTGACTAAAAAAAGTCCTCTCACAATTAAATACATCTTTCAGGTGATCACGTGGTGATAATGACAGCAGACTTCATGAACTGCAAAGTGACTCCTAAGGAGTTGACCATCCGCACTTTATCGGAGGAAAAAGAATCTCCCGACTCGAAGGCGGTGCTGTTGTCGGAACAACTCGTACAAGAGGTGGTAGTGCCGTTCAGGAAATCCGACCGACAGGTTTGTGCTCCTACTGATTTTAATCCTTCTTTAATTGATCATTACATTGTATTTTTCATAATCATATAATTGTATTTTATATACAAACTCATATATTGATCATATATCATAGATATTTTAATGTTATATTCTCAGTAGTTCAACTTATATTTTTATAAACAAGGCTTTGCTTGGTCTTTTCTTCTCTGTGTTTGGCTTTACTTTTATTTGACTGAAAAGTTTGAGACAGTTTACTCGTGACTTTCACTATTTATAAATGCTTAAATTATTATAACATATCATGCAGTTTGTATTTGGAATGCACAACTAACAAATCTGTAACAATATGTAACATTTTATAACATGCACTTGCACTGCAATAACATTTGAATCTTCGAAAAAAGATGGCAGAGAGATATTTCAGGGTAACCGTCTACTGGCGTCTAGGTTGAAAGGGTGATTGATTCTTAAACTATCCAATAGATTGTTAGTACATGTGGTTTACAGAAAGCGCTGATGGAGGAGATCCAAGACAGTGGTACAGAGCTTTCTGATATAGCTGAGGTGGAGGAGGAAGGTTCAGAAGTTGATCTTCTTGCTCATATGAATACCGTCCAGGTGAGGCGCACTAGTAGATAATAAACGCATCGTTACGCATGTGAAATTGCAATCATTTAGGTAACAATGTAAAATTCATTTAAAATTGTAAGCAGACTCATTAACTCTCAAGTTACTCCAAATCTATCATTTTTTAGTGTTGAGTATTTAGATCTAGTTCTTTCTATTATTTCCAGTAAATCTCAATTTTAGTATTAGAAATTATTACAGATGTAGACCAGAAGTGGAGGAATTTAGATTTTTCTGTTGAGTGACACCAATTTTCATTTGCACATTATGAAATACTTTGCACTTATTCTGTTTTGCACTTCAAAGAATTTTACTCACAACTTGTAATATTACTAAAAGTGTAAGCGTTGTTTGCCGCTAATCAATGCTAATGTCACAATGTAATTTAACGCACATGCCTTTGACCTGTAAATTACTAATCACTGGCACACAATGTCATTGAATGCTTTGACACCATCTCAAGAATTACTTAAAGAGTGAAAGAGTGACCAATTATTGATTTGTCGCCTGCACGTACATCACTTAGAATCTTATCACATTTTCAGAATGTTATAAATCGACCGAGTCCGCAACCTCACCCGTCATCTGCTTTCCCATTTGGTCCATCGCCCTCTCAGGGTGTTCTGAGACAAGAAGGTCCACAACACAAGCCACCCCCACAACAACCGGAACCAAACTACTCTGCCCTGTCTCACAACCAGGGGGCACCACCACGCAGTCCAGCCATCCCAGACCATGTGGTGCCTCCTAGAGGTGTGATGACTTCTACGCCCACAAAAGAAATTCAGTCTCATCCAGCGCAGACAACGGATAGACACATGCAAAGCAGGACTCCACCACGAGGAGCCGAGTCCCCTCAGCAACCCAGAAGAGACGTGCCGATCACCTCACCTGTAGAACCAACCATGAATGTACCCCACATAGGTAAGCATTACTAAGCAATTGTAGGACTAACCAGCCTGTGAACCTTGCTTGAATGAAATGCCTAAAAACTGTTTACCTTAATCATAGAATGATGCTGTTACTTGCCAATGCAATGGTATTCGATACGTTACAAAGGAGTGGCCCGTATTCACAATAAAGTGGGATTGTCCTAACATATTATTTTATTCCAGAAATGCAAGACATGCTTGTGCTCCCAATTGTTATTTTTTTTATGTCTCAACATTGCTACCTCAAGTACCATTATTTATTCAACGATATACACCTACGCATATGATATTTCAGAAATCACCAAAGACAGCAGCGGCAGTGTAAGCACGTCCGGGGGAGAGAATATGACAGACGATGACATGGAGTCAGCTGTCAGTAGCATGGCTTCCAGCAAACCCTCTCCAATCTCCCCAGACCAGAAATTTGATGCACATCAGAGAGCGGAAGTTCCTAGGAATCCTGTTGATCCTAATTGGGGTCCTGATAGTCCGAGAGGTCCACCTAGACCGGTTGTGCATGGTGGTCCTCCAGGGTCACAGTATGTCCCTCAGGAGCCACTTCATGGGCCGCAAAGACCTCCACCAGGACCACCTAACATATTTGGACCTCCCCCTCCAGGCCCGCCCCATGGCCCTCCTATACATGGCCCTCACAGAGGATCCCCTGCCTTTGCAAACCAGCATAGCCCTAATCCTGGACCATCCCCTCCTTTTGGTGCACCAGCTCAAGGTCCTCCAACAAACGCCCCAACCGGACCACCTTATGGTCCACCACATAGTCCACCACACGGTCCACCTCATGGTCCACCTCTTGGTCCCCCTCTTGGTCCCCCTCTTGGTCCAGGGTTACAAGGACCTTCAGGTGAGCCATATGGTCCAAAAGTAAACCCCACAGTTCCCATCAAGCCCCCAGCTGCCCAAAAACGAAGAGACTACATCGAACCAGAACATCGAAAGGATGTTGAGGGCAGTGACCAGCCCAACTTCCATGAAATAAGAGACAATGATGAAATCTCACCACGCAAAATCCGAGATGACATTCCAGATGCTGATTTAATAGACTATGAAGACGAGGGTGAAGGTGAATCCGTAGTTGATGATGCAGACATTTATAATGAGAGCATAGTGCGGGTGTTTATAGCGCTCTTTGACTACGACCCATCTGTGATGTCCCCGAATCCTGATGCCTTAGATGAAGAGTTGCCCTTCAAAGAGGGACAACTTATCAAGGTATGAACTTAAATTTTACAAAATACAATCCATATTTCTATTGTGTTTTGTCACTTGGATTATCAGAATGCACATACTGTTGACCGTCATAAGTGTATATATATTTTTTCCAGATTTTTGGTGACAAAGATCCTGATGGGTTCTACTTTGGTGAAGCATATGGACGCAGAGGATTGATTCCTGGCAACATGATCTCCGAAGTGCAAGTGGACGATCCTGAGGTTGCGCTTCAGTTGTTGAATGAAAGTAACCGTATGCAAACTCCTGGTCAAGGTACATCTGGTCACACTACCCCTGCTGCACAAACGCCCGGCAGAAACACGCCTGGGCGACCTCTTCCAGATGATCGACCAGGCAAACATCCTCTTGGCCCTGCAGCCGGGGAACCGCGAAGACCTGACGCTAATGTCCAACCACATCCACTTGAACAACGACGCACACCATCTGACAAATGGCGCCCGATTGATGAGGACCACGCCATGAACCGACGGCCAAGTGATGACCCTCACAGGGCTTCAGACAAACGTCGAACTCCGAACCACAATACAGACCCCCCTCAATCACCAAGCAGACTTGACCGGGATCGCAAAGAAAGAGAACGAGAACATGGGAGACATACCCCCAACAGAGACATGAAAACTCCAGAAATGAACAATCATGAAAGGCGAGACAGACATCATGATTATAGAGACAAAGAGAGAGACTTCAGAGACAGAGACATAAGTCGGGAAAGGGACCCGAGTCATAGAGACAGAGATCGTGATAGAGATCGTGACAGAGGTCGTGATAGAGATCGTGATAGAGAGTACAGAGATAGAGACAAAAACAGAGATAGAGACTATGACAGGAGTAGACAGAGAGATGTTTCAAGGGACAGGGACAGACACACACCTTCAGAAATGGGTGGCAGACACACTCCTGGAGGAGGCAGACATACCCCGAGTAATCGCCACACTCCCAATCATGAGCACCGAGAAAGGGGCCACCATGATAAGGAGCGAGAAAGTCGCAGAGACAGTGATGGGAGGAGAGAAGCGGACGGACGGAAAGACAGCGATTCAAGAGACAGACGGAGAAGGGAGAGTAGTAGTGGGCGTGATGGTGACAGGGAAAGGAGAAGCAGTCGTGACCGTAGAGGTGGTCACGAACAACGAGACCGGGACAGGAGGTCCGAGTCTGAATCGAGAAGACAGAATGGAGTGTCTCCGCGATCTCGTTGTATGTATATCTTCGTCTGATCAGGATTTATATTTTGTGTAAAAAGATGTAGCTATTATTCGTTCTGCAAGTAGTATTTTAACTTCAAACTTCACAGATATGTAACAAATCTGGTGCTTCGATTCGCTGAGATGCATAATCCTAAATAGGCTACAAGGCAGTTCATTAATTACATGATTTCAATTTAGATTACTACATATGTATGTCATCCCAAGGAAATGCATTTTTAAGGTCCAGTTTCCAAAAGATAGTAGTTGCCCTATTTCTGGCATTAAAAGTGATGGTTGTAATGAAAATCTTACTTACAGCAACCAGCCGACATGGTCGTGCAAGGTCAACAAGCCCCAACGGAGTACCTCCCATTCCTTCAGATGTTCCAGTCCAGCACATGGTTGCTATGTACGATTACGATCCGGTGCAGCTGTCTCCAAATGTTGACGCAGAGGTCTGTATGCACTAGATTTCACCTATAGTTGAAGCAACCAAGTAGGATGGCTGACTGTAACGAGCACGCTGTTGTTTATTCAATGACATGGCTTAAGTTTCAGAGAGTAGCATTGTTTCCATAGAATTCTCTTTTCTTATTACACAATACTTTATGTTGATAATGCCTGCAACTTCATTTCTTTAATTACACGATTAGCATATTATCTTCTTATTTCTATTCTGTCTGTAAGTAGTAAACTAGACATTTTTCTAGATGAGCAATTACATGTAGGTAACAGTGTTGTGTGGGTGTGTGTTATCACAGGTAGAGTTGAGTTTCAAGACGGGCGAGGTCATTGTCGTCTTTGGGGAGATGGATGACGACGGTTTCTTCGTGGGCGAGATCCAGGGCAGACGAGGCCTGGTGCCCTCCAACTTTCTGCAGCCAATGTCCGCTGCTGACCTTGAGAAGTTACAGAGTCAAGGTCAGAAGAGCAGCAGCCAGCGAGAGACAAAACACACTTCGCCCGCCAAAGCCAAAACTCCTACGTCCCCTGCAGTTGCCGCTAGTAGTGAACAGGTGCGAAAACATAACCGTCCAAGGGCATCTGCTGGTCGTCTCAGATAGTCATCTGTCTTTGTTGATCCCTCCACTGTCTCCCTGAATATTAATTGTATATATATTTGCTTGTGAGGTGGTTTTGACTGTCATCAGTTTGTCCTCCTAAGGTCCAGTAACCCATTGCCATGCCGTACGATTGAAGTGCCTTTCTTTAAATGAATATTAGCTTTTTCCCATCACTCCGCCAAGAAAGGGTCGTCCCGCTAACCGTTTCTATCCTCCTGTACTGGTCAAGTGCAAGTAATGTCTCATCAAAATAATTGGCTCTTCTTTAAGCTAAAAAATATATACAGGCCTGTTTTTGCTTGGTTTATGAAGATGGCTTTAATGTCTAAGGTCTCTAATTCCTAATACTTATTTCCTATCACCACCAATATTAAGTCTGCCATCTTGTGAAATTTATTAAGTATTGTGTATTGAGTTGAAGTTATTGTACTGAAGACTTGTGAAGTTATGATTGAATGCAGCATGCCAGATGTATTGAGCTGTCAGTATTTTAAATGCATGGGTTAAGACTTAATTGGCTGTCTCTGAGAAAACCATGCAGGTTGTACAGTAAAGTGAAACGTGGCCCGAGCCGGATTTTAACGAAATTTTCACCAAACGCCCTTTAAACACAATAATGAAGGTTGGTTAAGTCCGTTTTTCTATGATTTCAATTCTTCCTCAATTTTACCCCACTTGAAAATAGGGTGTCAAGTGTGGCGCAAAATTCCTTTAACATGGGTTTCAATGGGAAAACATGCCAACTTTAGCACTATAGGAACCAGAGCGCAGCGCATGGTTTGAAAATTTTATGATGGAGGATGATTACACATGACTTGAATATTCTAAATTCACTTTTTCTAGCGTGGAACACTCCTTCATAAGCCAGATATAAGCATTTTTAGATAGGGGAGGGTGGTAAATTTCTTTGCGTTTCATAAAAAATGAAAAAATACTAAAAATGTCATAATTCTGCTGAGATTTGTCCAAATTTGACAATTTTGGTGTCTAACTATATGTTTTGGGCAATTCCGCACCTCTTGGAATGATTTTTATTTTGATTGAAGGTCAAGGTCACTGCCTAAGGTCAAGGTCAAAGTCAATTTTTTCTGTAATTTTATGATATTTCAAGTTTTAGTCCACGATATCTATCAAAAAGTCCCATAATATCAATGCTTATTCAGCATAAACTGACTTTATAAATTTCTAGCTATATGTCAGTATCCTAAACTGTATCAAAAACCTGTTTTTTTTAACCATAGGGGGCACTTTCAAATTTTCGAAATTTCATAATGTTTTCAAATTGCACATTAAATATTTTGAAGATGTCCATCGATCATTGTGCATTAATAATTCAGAGTTCAATGGATTGCTGCTATTGCATGAGAGTCAAATAAGGGATTCTGGGCCAGAAAACAGACCTTAGAATATGATATGAATGTTTTCGGCGGCCATTATTGAAAATGTTGTCACCTCAGTTAATGTCAAAACTAATAGAGATAACAGAAAAGTTTTTGTTTCTATACCTATGTTTTCAGGGTCAAGGAATAACACAAAAACATTTTTATCATTGTATGTTATGTAATATATGTGTAATTTGGCTGCCACAACAAAAAAAAAAAGTATCTTTGCCGATATCTGCGGAATATTGGAATAATTCTTAGGTCTATACCTAAACTGAACCAAATAAAAAACGCAAAACAATTCCCAGGGCTTATTTTTCTAGATATCCTTCATATGGGCTGTTGAGTGTATGCATCTGTTTCATCAGGTGTTAAAGGACTCAGTTACATGAAATAACTCAAGTGTGACCATTTTACACTTGTCTGTGGCCAAGTTTATCACATTGGGGTACAGTGATCGGACAGGGGTATTAGGCACCCCACAGGGCTAATCTAATGATTTCATGTTAAAGCTTGAAGAAAATGATGCAAAAGGCCACACAATTCACTTAATTTACTGCCACATGACTTGTTAAAAAAATAGTTTTTTGAGAAGTCAGGTGAAAGTTTTCCACACACAATGATATTCCAATGGAACAATGCAACTACGGAAACAAGTCCTCAAACACCCCAGACAATAGCTGCGGATTCAAAAGGCTTAGGGTCAAACAAAAAGGCTTCACACAACCTGTGTATCAGGTGCAGGGTTAATCATCAGCACTTTTTGAGCCCTCGTTTTGCTATTCTCACAACCACACATCTGCCACCGTAAGAAAAGCACAAAGACGGCACACATGGTACTGCTGTTTGTCCTATGGCTGCTATACAGGTTGTTAGAGGTCTTTTTTATAGACCACAAGCCTTTTTCACTCATTTGCATGTCTTTAGGCCGTTCCTTGACCTGTTTGCATAGTTGAAGTGTTTCACTGCAATATCATTGTGTGTGACAAACTCTGACCTGACTTCGCAAACAACAAAATTTAACAAGTTTAGTAGCACCAACTGAAGCAAATTGTGTGGCCTTTTTCATAATTTTCTTCAAGCTTTCACACTGAGTCATTAGATTTGCTCTATCGCGTGCCTAATACCCCGGTACACTGACCATACCCCAATGTGATAAACCTTGCGACAGATGCTAATGAAAAATTTTAAGGAACGGAGCCCTATGACACCTGGTAGTACATATGCATAAACTCAACAGCCAATCTGAATGATATACAGAAAAATACAGCCCTGGAAATAGTTTTGCGTTTTTTATTTGGTTCAGTTTATGTTTACATGGTCAGGGAATATGATACAGTTATATTCCATGCTCTATATGCTTTCAAGTACACACATTCATGCATTGATAATTGGACAATTTCACAATAGAAAATGGGACACATAAAGTATTTTGTAGTGTGAGATTTAGGGGTGTTTTTTAACATCAGCTTTTCTCTTAAACTATAATTTTGGGGTAAGTGGTGCCATCCGCGCTTGGGCAAGTAATGCCAAGTCAAAGCTTTTGTGTCAAATAAAATCACTGGCTATTGTCAAAAATGCAAGTCACAAAACTGATTAACCTTGTTGTTCTTCACACAATATCTTTTGATTACCATTTTGCTTGCTTGATGGAATGGAAAAAAGTGATATTTGACCTCATCACAACAAGAGCAGGTACTGCCTCCACATCCCCCATGCCTGGCACAATCTACGTCAACCTCAAAAACAGTGAAGGGAAAAGTTTTCATGAGTGTGTAGTTCCATGAACACCACTAGGTGCACAATTGTGCATACCTGCATGTGGTGACACCTATGAATGGCCTGGGCTTACCAAATTTAGAAATGGTGGCAGTCCCAGTCACACTCACAAGGATAGCTGGGAAGTAAGTTAGCTTCCTACATTTGATGATTTAATTGTAGATTTGGCAAGTTAAAGGAGTTAAAAGAATTTGTGGAAAGTATGAAAACTGTGCATGGTGAGGTATTGGAGATTTTTGATGGAAACCATGACATGGATACTGAAACCATATCCTCCATGCCATAGCATGGGGAATAATTAAAGATGATGAAATTAATACAATTTTAATGTCATTGTTGACCTGCTCTACAGGAGATTTTTGTTAAAATCAGCTGAGTCTTATCCGGCAAGGGTCAAAGGGTCGCTCCTTATTCTTGCAAGCCAGTTCTGTGATCAACAACCTTCCTTATGGCTCAGTTAAGGCCCGCTGCAAAGTGGCCTGCCTACGTCACATGAACAGTTTGAAAACGATTTCAGCTACAAGTTGGGACGTTGATCTGCAAAGACCTCTAATAAAATAGTTTCTATGCACCATGTTAGCATGTAAATGAGTTTGACATCTGAAAAAAATTTCCCAACATAATATTTTCCATTTTGTCATGTTACATCCATGCTCGTTAAGTGTCTCACTGTGCCCCGTGGGCGGGGCACAGTGAGACAGGGAACCTGCTGCCATAACCGCCAATCCTCAGGACCTGCGGAATTGTTCTGCTAGAGAAACTACTGTGCTCTTATAAAAGCAGCTGGCTAAGTGAATTTTTAGGTCCTTGTTTGAGCATGTTTCGAAACCACATCGCACAGGACACATGCACGACTTATTTAACCTGCCGCACCTGTTACATACTGATCAAAATTCTTTCTGATGCTTCCCTTTAGGATGTGACTCACTAAAATCAGTAGTTTACAGCAGGAATTTTGTTTTAATAGTGAATTGTGAGCTATGCATTATATTCAGATGGTTTCAAGTGTATTTTGTGATGTCTCACTGTGCCCGCCTAAAACTGTCTCACTGTGCCCCATGCAGCTCTCTTTATAAGATTTTTGAATCCTGCTGACCGAATGCCTGTATTGTGGTTCATCATCTCACAAAACTAAGACAAATAATCACGGTTTGAATCCCTGGCAATTGATTTGCATTATACCATTTTTTTGGGAATTATAACAAAAGGCCATTTAGCAAAATTATTTAATTTTTCTGGCTAAAAACCAAAATATTGAAATTCCACTCTCGATAATGCTGTGTAAGCATTCAGGATATAGGACAGTCTTTCTATTACCTACTTTTCGTTCTATACAAGAGAGAGTAGATCTGTAAACAGTACCAGCTAGACGCTACGGGCTTTGTCTGACT
Source organism: Platynereis dumerilii (assembly GCA_026936325.1). Lineage (NCBI taxonomy): Eukaryota > Metazoa > Annelida > Polychaeta > Phyllodocida > Nereididae > Platynereis > Platynereis dumerilii. The sequence goes on from JAPTHN010000002.1 coordinate 49,592,574, forward strand.
GTGCCTGCCGTCTCACTGTGCCCCGCTCTCCCCTATGCTAATCAATTCTGTACACCTTTATACCTGCATAGTAGAAAGCAAAAGTTTTCATACTGTTTGCATTTGAAGGATGACTGCATGTGTAGGGGAGACCGGGGCACGTTGGACCTCAGGTCATATTGGACCTCCGGGCACATTGGACCTTGGGGCACTTTGGACCTCAGAGCACGTTGGACCATCCCCAATATTATTATTTTTAAACATGGGCAGTTATCCAAATCCTTAATAGTGATCTTTAGTGGTATGCCTTTTGGCCAAAATGTTTCATGAGCATTGGAGGAAAAGTGTAAATTCTATTTCAGGTTTCCTGATTTTCAGCATAAAAAGTGACTTTTTCCAAGTCTCAATGGCTGGGTTACCCTTCTTAAAATATGGGGGATCAAGTCGGACAAGTCTCGTAAATTGAAACTGTCACTACTTAAGTAAAGTTTGATATAAGTTTCCTGAGTTTAAATTCAAATTTGTTAGCAAGGCATGCACATTTTTATAAGAGGTTGGGATGGGGCAGGTTGGACGAGCATGGCCGGGGCACGTTGGACCATTGTAAACTCGATTGACTGACAAAAAATAATCTGCAAAATGCCAGCAGGATAATTTCTAACATGAATAGAGCACCTAAGCCAAATATGTACGATATGAGGGTAAAATCAATTCAGTTGACTAATCTGCTAGCCTTTCTAGCTGAAACAAGATTTATTAAAAATATCTGGGTAAATATTCCGATTCTGCAATGACACACAAGTGTGTGTTGTGATCTGTGAGAATAAAATGTGGTGTTTGCTCACTTTCTTCTACTTTTGTGGACTTTTATACCATGATCCAACCTGCCCCACATGGCGGTCCAATGTGCCCCGAGTTGGACCATAAAAAAAATATTTCAAATTTATTTTTCCCCACAACTACTGAAGGTAGATTGACTTGGTTTGGCATAAGGCTACAGTTTGTCACATCGCACATTGTAACAGAAATTTAGCATTGTTTGTACAGTCCATAAAAATCAACACCATGAGATTGGTTGTTCTGCTGATACCAACTTGACTATAACTCAGCCTGAGGTGGCGCTGCAGTGCACTTTTGTGACATATCTGCCCATTGTGTGTCACAAATGTCAACATTGTGTGAAATTGGACTAAAATTATCATCAATTGGCAAATATTGGACAAAAACAGCCCCAAAACATCACAGAAATGTGATATTCATATTACAACAGAGCTAAGCTGTACATAGGTGTATGTATTTCTCCTGTGGGGCTTCTGGTTGCTGAGATATCCGGCCAAACATCTGTCCTCTGCTTGATGTGACAAACTGTAGTGTAGATGTTCAGATCTGTGTCAGTCAGTAAAAAGATTTTTCAAATATTTAGAGATCGTTTTGATTGAGAGCCAAAAAAAAATAAAAAATCGGACCAATGTTCCCCGGTCTCCCCTACTTGAAAGCGTATCTATAGAATGGAAAATTACTGTATCATAATCCCTGACCATGTAAACATAGGTATAGACCTAAGAATTATTCCAATATTTCTGTAACCTCCGCAGATATCAGCAAAGATACTTTTTGTTGTTGTGGCAGCCAAATTACACATATATTACATAACATACAATGATAAAAATGTTTTTGTGTTATTCCTTGACCCTGAAAACATAGGTATAGAAACAAAAACTTTTCTGTTATCTCTATTAGTTTTGACATTAACTGAGGTGACAACATTTTCAATAATGGCCGCCGAAAACATTCATATCATATTCTAAGGTCTGTTTTCTGGCCAAGAATCCCTTATTTGACTCTCATGCAATAGCAGCAATCCATTGAACTCTGAATTATTAATGCACAATGATCGATGGACATCTTCAAAATAATTAACGTGCAATTTGAATAATTATGAAATTTCGAAAATTTGAAAGTGCCCCCTATGGTTAAAAAAAACAGGTTTTTGATACAGTTTAGGATACTGACATATAGCTAGAAATTTATAAAATCAGTTTATACTGAATAAGCATTGATAATATGGGACTTTTTGATAGATATCGGGGACTAAAACTTGAAATATCATAAAATTACAGAAAAAATTGACTTTGACCTTGACCTTAGGCAGTGATCTTGACCTCCAATCAAGATAAAAATCATCCCAAGAGGTGCGGAATTGCCAAAAACATATAGTTAGACACCAAAATTGTCAAATTTGGACAAATCTTAGCAGAATTATGACATTTTTAGTATTTTTTCATTTTTTATGAAACGCATAGAAATTTACCATCCTCCGCAATCGAAAAATGCTTATATCTGGCTTATGAAGGAGTGTTCCACGCTAGAAAAAGTGAATTTAGAATATTCAAGTCATGTGTAATCATCCTCCATCATAAAATTTTCAAACCATGCGCTGCGCTCTGGTTCCTATAGTGCTAAAGTTGGCATGTTTTCCCATTGAAACCCATGTTAAAGGAATTTTGCGGCACACTTGACGCCCTATTTTCAAGTGGGTTAAAATCAAGGAAGAATTTAAATCACAGAAAAACGGACTTCACCAACCTTCATTACTGTGTCTAAAGGGTGTTTGGTGAAAATTTCGTTAAGATCCGGCTCGGGCCACGTTTCACCCCCTGCATGGTTTTCTCAGAGACAGCCAATTAAGTTACAGGACCCAAAATATTGTAAGGGAAAGTAAATGAAGTATAGAGTTGAAATTGTGAATATATATAGCCATCAACATCTTCGTATGTGTAAAACATTATCGACTTGTTGTTCTGCTGGGTGTCATCTGTCTCCCCTCTCTTCTGCAACCATGTTATGTACTAACAGTCATAAATGTAGTAATTGTTGATTACTTATTACTAACACACTAATTATTGCATGACTATTTAGTTTGTGTTTGTGATGCACAATAGTTTAATTTTGTGTTTGTTTTTATGTTTAACAGAGAAGAGGTAGGCTACTCTAATTGTTGTGTTTTTTTGCTTGCTGGTTTTGGTAGTGGATGTTTTAATATAGTATTTATTACCATTTTTATAGTTATATTATAGTTCTATTATAAGTTTGATCTTATGACATGAATTGGCTTTAATAAAATATATCTTTTTCTTCTTAATCTAACACAATTTTAACCTTGTTAAAAAAAAGATGGTTTTTTGGCTCCTTTAAAAGTTTCAGAAATTTGATCAAATTTCAATCGCTTAACAACTTAACATTTCACTTTAAAAAAATGTTTTTACTTACCTGAAGTGTTGACAATAATAATTGATCAATGTGCTTTGAATTAGATGTCACCTGTAGTTGATAGTTGTGTGAGAATTAACACATTTTAACTCTTCTTTACTAACAGCCAAGCCAAAGCAGTAACTCTCCCAGCAAGAAACAGGGAGAATCTACTACAGTTCCACCAGGGGGCAGCAGCAGTAGTGCAAGTGCTGCCACGAAGGGGACAGTGGCAGGAGTAACAGACTCTGACCAGATCCAGGAAGCCCCAGAGTCAGATGGCAGAATGCCAAGTCCCACAAACATGATAACTTTTGAAGATTTTGGTCCAGCAAAAGACAAAGAAAGAAAAAAGAGTATATTTTCAAAGGGCAAAAGTATTTTCAAGAAATTTTCTAAAAGCTGATCAATATTGTTAACGATACGTCAATTATAGGTTTTGTAAATTGTTCCAAACGAACTAGTGCAGCTGATGATTTGTATGTAATTCTAATGTAATTTTGTTACTAGGGAAGGAAATGTATGAATGTATATTTTGCTGTCAGTCTTTATGATATACTTGAAAGGTTTGATATCAACCAGTATAAACACAATTGTTGTATGTCCAAAGAAGTTTATATTGCTTTGTGTAATACTGTATTGTAAACGCTTCCGATTTATACATAAACGAATAGACTTATTTAATGATATCTTACGACACAGTATTTTTATTTAATACACATAAAGCATATGATGTTGCGTATGAGTAATAAAACGAAAGGATTTGTTTCTAAGAATTGGCTGATGAGCACTGTTGTTACTTTGGAACTTATATGGTGCTTTCAATTGTGGTGTGATAGACCCACAACTTGGTCTATTATTTAATACCTTGTCAGATTTTCATTTTGACAACGCTAGAACTCTGCTTATAAACGAAGGATGTTGCATATCAAATTTTCAATTAATAATTGTGACTACTACTTAACACAGGACAATATAAAGGGATTTTGTTGCTGTTTATCCCCTCTTTGTTACTGATATTCCTGTTATGAGTCTTATGACATTGTTTAATAGCCATGTTAAAGTTCTACACAATTTTTAAATTAAGAAAATCAAATGTATAGTGTTAAATGCTGTTAATGAATATGGTTTACCTTAGAAATTGCAATCATAGATATAGTACACTCTATTGCAGGAACTGGTCAAACAGTTAATTTGCAATATGGTGTTTATTAAAAGAACTATGTTATATTCAGTTAAAGGACAGTTCTTATTTGCATGTAAACATTGACAAAACTTTCGCAAAACAAAATCATGTCTTACTTTAATCATTCCAGTTTAAAGGCAAGTTGATTCACAATTTGCTTGAACATTTTTACTGTCTCAAAATATGCTATTGTTTTATACACTCAGAATAATATCATAGTAATATTATATATTTTTCAAATCAAAATACTGATTGTTACTTCAGTTATTATCACAATAACAAACAAATGTTGCTGTTATTGAAATTCTATTGCTTATCTTTATGTTAATCATAATAATGGCAGTATGTCTGTACTGTAAATATAATTTATTTTTGCACAATTTTGAAACAATATGAATGATATTTTCTTTGGTGAATCTGCTTGGAATAGCACATAATTGTAACATAATGATTATTTTTGTAAATTTTGACGATTTTAGTATGAATTTCTTTGTAATTAAAATGGTGATGATTACTTGTAAGAAGTACATTGCTTGGTGTATATATGTGATCATATGTTGATATATTGTGGTCCCTGCACATCATGGTCCATAGATTTGAATGAATGATTTGCTGCTCCTGAGAGCAGATGATGGTTGCAATTGTGTTGTACATTGTAAAAATGATAAATTATATATTTTATTACATGAAGCTTGTCTCTTTGTTTTATTTTGAAATATTATGAATATAGCCCTTAATTTGACGCCATGAGCCTCTATTAGGCCAACCTTGATATATCTTGGTATATTCTCCACTTGGATCGCATCAGCCAATCACAATCGCTTATTTTTGTCCACTATTACCACTATATTAGGCAAAGAAAAAGTTATATTGGGCAGTGAAATGTTATATTGAGCAGTGAGAAGTAGTAGTTCAATTATATTGGGCAGTGAAGAGTTTGATTGCCATATTATAGGGCTGTGGGGGAGGACCTGAGAGGAAACATCGTCTGACGTGCGCTGCTGAAGCGACAGCAAGCAAAAATGTTGTGTTTTTCTCTTTTATTAAAAAGTTAAAGGGAAGACCTAGAAAAACTATTGATGTTAAAAGTTACGTATTGATCAGGAAGACAACATTAGGTAAATATAACATTGCTTACATAGGTTATGGGACCATGGTATGACATAGCGGGCGTTAGTAGAACTCTCCTTTTTCCAGCTCTCCTGTGTTGATGAGCAGAATAAAACTACTTCCGGAAACATCAGCCTGGGAATTTACAATGGAGCCAGGGTTTCTAAGGTCCGTAACAAAGTCTAATCAGCCTGACAGTGCTGGAATATGGTGGCAATCCATGCTAAACATTCCATTTAAGACTCGGCAATGCAAATCCGTAATGTTTTCAATGGATTAAAAGTGCCCTGGGGCCTGGAATGCCAGCTCCACTGACTCAGCAATGGTACAAAATGGCAGCTTGTTCCCGAAATAGTTTTATTCTGCTCGTCAACACAGGAGAGCTGGAAAAAGGAGAGTTCCACTATCACAGCCTATTGAGCAACAAAAATGCACTTATGGCGTACAATGCCGTACATGCCTATGTTTAAAGGTAAGCATTGTGCTATGAAATAGAAATAAAAAATAACAATTATAAAACAGCTTCTTAGTTATGGAATAAAGATTTAGAATACGTCAATTTTATATCTGTGTGGCTACCCATTGCTGAAGTATGACCAGATACATTTTTTAAAGACAAATCTACATTTTAACCAAAAGAAACAGACTTTCCTGCACAGTCAAATGGTTTTAAAATGTGGTTTCATTTATGGAGAATATAACAAATATTAGATGGTAAGTCGTCCAATATCTATAGAGTATAATTGGACTCAGAAAAACTATTTTGGACTCGATCGGTACAAGAAACGGTACCACGGGGGGTTTTGCCTCACTTTTTCACTCGTTTTTACCATCCTCACTATCCAATTGTCTTATTCCTTCGTCACTGGTTTGTAATCTTAAGCTAAAAATCATGTAGATAGGGTGCATCGAATGATATTTTAATCGCACACACACATATAAATGTATCAAATAATTACTTAAAGTCAGTGTGCAAAAACCAGGAAAAAAAGCAGGTCCCCCAAGAAATCTTAGGCCAATCATCTTATTATCAATACTGAGGAAAATTCTTGCGATATGTATGTTGAAGAGATGTCTGAACAAGTTTCTAGAGAAAATAACCGTCAACACAAGCAGCTTACCACAAAGGACGAAGCACCACAGAACTAGTTTTCAGTTTCAAAATACTAGCAGACATGTCAAAAGCGTTTGATACAGTAAGGAGAACTGAACTGATGAAAACTTTGAAAGAAATATTAAGTGAAGATGAATTGCACATGATAAAGATTTTGATTGAAGACGTCAAACTGAGAGTCAGAATAGGGAAAACTTTAGGAGAAGAGATTGTCATGAATGTGGGTGTACCGCAAGGTGATCGTCTGAGTCCAATCTTCTTCGTCATATATTTAGCCGAAGCTCTGAAATCAATGCAAGGAATCATGATACCACCTCATATTGAAGATCACAGATATACAAAATACAGCAGTAGACTATTGGTGATTGATCAACAATACGCAGATGATACAGCACGGATAATGAATGATAAAGAATTGAAGATATCAGAAAAACAGTCCCAGCCATTCTAAAAGAGAAAAATTTACAAGTGAATGATGGTAAAACAGAAGAATATGAAGTTAAAAGGGGAGAGGATGAAAACTGGAAAAAAAGTAAATATTTAGGAAGTCTTCTAGACACAAGAAATGACATCAACAGAAGAAAATGTTTAGCCATAGCAGCGTATAACCAGCTGAAGAAAATCTTGGAAAGCAAGAAAGTGTCGAAAAAGGTTAAAATCAGACTTTTCCGTAGTCAAGTAGAAAGTATAAACAAATAGACTAAACAAATAGAGAATGACATTGACATATTTCAAAGAAAAATGCTGCGAAAGATCTTAGAAATAACATGGCAAGATAGGATATCAAACAGAGAATTATACAGAAGAACCAAGTTAAATCCATGGAGTAAGAGTGTTAAAGAAAGAAGATTACAGTGGTATGGACATTTATTGAGACTACCGGAAGACACCCCAGCAAAGGGAGCGCTAAGGGTAGCTAGAAAATATGTTCAAAAACGAAGGGGAGGGCAGAAACAGACCTGGCTGAAATTAGTGGACAAAGATCTTGATAAGCTAAGTATAAATGTTACAGTTGTAAATGGTAATGGTAGGAATAATTACACATATGAATGTTTTGATCATGAACAGTTAGCTAAAAATAGAAGTGTTTGGCAGGTTGTGGTGCACCGCGCTATGTCGAAAGACGGAAGAGCGTAACAGAAGAAGAAGAAGTGTTTCCCCTTTATATGAATTATGACAAACATATTTAATCTCTCTATCCGCTGCAGGGTTACATACCAAATATATTATTTCTGCCAAGTGAAGTGACCTCAGGTCAATGGTATCTCTTCTAATCCAACTTGAAAAGTTTTGTCAATCGAACACTGCTGAAAATATCGGTTACGACACAACAGCAGCATCCCAGCTGACAATGCACGTGAACTTCACGTGATAAACACTGGGGGAAACTGGTGAACATGACATAACTGAGAGTTATCACATGTTTTTGTTCACGTGAGAAAAACCCCCACAATTTCACGGGATAACCACGTAATGAATGTCACCAGATTAACTCTTGACCATCTTCACCACATAACTGAGAGTTATCACCTGTTTTTCTTCATGTGAAAAAACTCTCCAACTAGACCCCGAAGTCAGTCAGAGTTAAAACTCTGACTTGCTTTACAAGAACTTCAACTGACTAGTCAGCTAAGTTGTTGAACCCTGACTTCACTTGACTTCAACAAACTTCAGCTGACTTTGTGCAATATCCCAGGGCCCATCTGTTAAATATTTTTCTACAGTACTTTTAACTTCGAAATTTCAAAATTTTCGGACACGGATTATTGTGTAATACACAAATGTGTAAATTTTTAGGGAGTTTTTATGTTTTATACACTTTACAAAAGTACTATAATAGTTAGAAATACTTGTGCTCTTTATGCCCTTTTGAATGGTACCAAAACCATATCTGTGAGATGAAAATTGGCTAAGTTATGCAACTATGGCTTGACTTTAGCTGACTCAAGTCTGACTTGACCAGACCCCAGGCAGCAAATTTACGTTGTTACAACGTTGTGACCACGTCATACTTCGGTTGTTACCACGTGAAAATTCTACGTGTAACAACCTGGAAATGTATGGTTGAAATTATGTTGTCACAACGTAGAAAGGCAACGTCTAAATATTATGTGGTCACCACGTGGCCACAACGTGAAAGGCAACGTCTAAATATTATGTGGTCACCACGTGGCCACAACGTGAAAAGCAACGTCTAAATATTATGTGGTCACCACGTGGCCACAACGTGAAAGTTTCACCTATGAGCAACTTGGGCACGACGTGGTCACAACGTGGTCACAAGGTGAAAGTTTCACTTCTCCACAACCCCATTAATTGCTTAAATATTTGAGTTCATTTCTGAATAACAACAGAAGCTGGAATTAAGAAACATTTACACTTTATTTTAAATTATACACAAAAATTTAATTCAATCAAGTTCGTATTGATCTTGGCCTATTCGGAGTCTGATCCGTCAACCAGCTGGATTCCAACAGTCGTTCTCGGTGTTTTTTGTTGCTGCAAAACACAAGTAAACAAATTGTAAAAATAGGGAATAAAGAGATCACAGGTATATGGAACTGAACAATTCAATAGAATTTTCCTGGGCCCAAAATTGAAATAGGAAAGATGAGGGAAACATTGTCCACATGTACAGGATCGAGCACCTGGTAATTTACCTGAATTTATATTCAATAGATAAACAAAAAGGCACTATGAAGAATATAAGGCTTTTTACCTTGTACCTAGATCCTCCTTTCTTCTTGGGGCAATGCTTCAACGGTTTTGCGATGAGTTGCTCAACTTCACTGGCAGTTGACCCCGGATGGACTTTCAAGCATGCTCCTGAAAATATAATCAGCCTCACTGTTCAAACAAAATCTCATTCAGTTGAAATCCTCACAGACTTTCAACTCAAGAAGCAACAAAAAAAATTTCTATAATCAATAAGCACTACTACATACAATAAAAGCACTAATATATGTACAAATGTCTATATTTTTAACAGTATTAAAAAAATTAGAAGTACTAAAAACATAGGCTGCGCAGCAGCAAACCTTCAGCGAAAGACATCTTTAAAAGTCATAAAAACGATGTTGACAAAATTGGTATAATGTCAAATAAAACTTCTCTGCACAGCTTGTGCAGTCTTAATTGCAAAAAATTCAATATATCGGTACTTACGAATGATAGTCCTTGAAACAGGGAGTTCAATGAAGGAACGCTTCTCCAGAGGCCCCTGGCCCTTCAAACTAGCCCCTCGCCCTTCAAACTAAACACTGACCAAAGTCGGTTTATGAATTCCCAGCAGCCTGCGTACGATATCATCCTGATTCCTGGTTCAACAGTGGCCCTTGAGTGATGAAAAGTATAACTTCTAAAAGAGAATAAAAATGAAACATTTATATATATTTATAAGTAACCTATCAAATTATCTTTCGTTTAATGGATTCACATGCCACATATCAGCAGCATATAGGCCTGTACGTATAAGTCTCAACTAATCTTGACAGAGTCCAATTTTTAAAAAAATGGACGATGTGGGGGGACAGGACTTTTTACAAGTTTATGCTCCTGTATCTTTGCTACAGGTCTTTGAGATTCATAAACAATTAACGTTCCTTTGAAAATTTACAATGAATGATACAAGACAAGTATTTGCATGCACGGAAATATCAATATTTACCAATTGCTTCTTGAAGACTGGATCTTCAAGTCTGTCTTGAAACTCATCCAGCTCCTCCATGGTGTCAAGGGGCCATGGCAGCATATCCTCAGCCTCTTTCACAGGACACACTGCCACCGTCAGGGTCCTCAGCATTGTCAGCATTTCCCTCTGGTTTTACTCCAGGATGTGGAGACCCATGAGTAGCTAAGGCAAGACTGTAATGAAACAAATGGTTTAATTTGAGCAAGTAATCGTTTCTATTAAATTATCCTTAGCAATAACAAGAGTTAAATGGCTCAATCAAGACACTGATAATTTATACCAAACGACTCAAACAACGTTACATCATTTACCTAAGAGATCATGACATTAATATCGCCATTGTCACTGAACACAGGATATTCCACTCTGCCCCTGGGTGTAGTGAAACCAGCTAGTTCTGAAAGAAAAAAGAGACTACATTATATAAACTTTATTAAAATTTTGCCAGACTAGAGGCTATTTTATGATTATGTAATTAGGGTGCTCTGATGATAGAGCTTATTCAATGAAGACTATGGATCCAGGTTGTTGTAAATCCAAGTATTGTAGATATACTGATACATACATGTTCACTGTTTCCTAGCCAAAGCTCAACTGCCCAGGACTGGCCAGTAACCAGCCTTTAGGTAGCTGTTGGGGGTTTAGATCCCATACCCTATTATGGGGATCAACCTGAGAATCAATTTATAGTTTTCATCTTCCTATTCAAACAAATGCTATTAATGAAATAAAATTTTCATATGATACTTGATTTCTTGCGATTCAGCTTAGATTACATATTACATTAGATGCTTTAGGTTAAAATTTGTGAAAATTTAGAATGGATAACAACTTTTTCATAAATTTTACACATCGCACAAACTAAAAAATAAGTTTAAAACTATAAAATAACAATATCACAATTTAAAAATACATGAAATTAGCTGTACAAAAAAAAGGAGGACTGTTTAAGTCTTTCATCTTCCTATTCAAACAAATGCTATTACTGAAATACTCTTTTAAATAATTAATAATGAATAAATAATTACTAGATAAAAAATACATTACAGTATTTCCCTCTGTAGTCTTAGGGGCTCAATCAGCAAGATTTATCATTTATATAGTTTACTTTATTTACCTGACAGATGGCGTTTCTTTTGGCCGTTCGAAGACCCTTAGCATGATGTATCTTGCTTCCTCGACCTGCAACTTTCTGAGGGAGGACTTCATGGATCTAACGAAATATGAAAACAAAACATGATGAAAAGACGTCAAGTTTTGCAGGACAATTAGAGATGATAATATAAAACGTAGTGCAGTTGACTTAACGCAATGAATTATTAAGTTTTACAGTTGAAGCAATGTTTCATTATTACTCCACACATACGATTTCTTTGTGATTTTCATCAAATTTATTGCCTATTTATCTGAGAGGTTTTCCATCGTAATACTCTCATCATCACTGCAGGCAGGGTTTTCCGTTCTTCTCCTCAGTGTAGTGGAACCAGCTAGCTCTATAAAAATGAAGATTGTATTATATAATGTGCAATATAATTTTTTTTTACTAAAGCTTGTTTTATTTCACAACACAACCAAAAGGTGCTAAGTAGCTCAATTATAATGCATAATTTATATACAGTTGTAAGGATACCATCTCCGCAAGACTACTTCAGAGCAGTGAAAGTATGCAAATGGGCCAAAAATGCGGAGTGACACAATAGTCAACCATACAAGTAACAAACAAAACATTATGTAGATTCAAACTTTATTACCTGACACTGTACTACTTCCATTGGAAGGAGGGTTTGGCAGAAAGGCCTCTTCTTCATCGCTTGCTTCATTCCGGTCTGAAGTGCTGTCCTCCACTAAAACAACGGAATTTTGTCACTTGAAGGGTAATACTATAAATAATTAATGAAATCATTTTTTAAAAAAGGGAGCACGAAGCAATTAAAAACAATTGCATATCATCTGAATGCTCTGGAGCGCATGGGCCAGAAACGCATGCAACCTATTTATTTCAACTGTTGCAGCTCTATATTACATCTTCTAGAAATAAAGGACGAAATCATGCGATTTGTCAGAAAAATTGCTTGAGTGATAATATGGGACATTCACAGACTCAAGTCTATTTGGTTCCCATGAAATACTAGTAGGAAAAACAACCAGTGAACAGTGCATAATACAACCACAAACACCAATCCTTCATAGTCATGGAATTGAATCAATAAGTGACTGATATATATATATATGAAAAATGCATTTACACTTTCCAGTTCAGAAATCCTTGCAGCTCTTTGTCACATGTGCGCCAATGAAAGATAATCCAGTAATCGCCAGGTGGCATGGTGTGAAGCGACTTAAACCACCTATGGAAAATTTGTAACACTAATATCATCCCCTAACAGTGTGAGGTGAAAACACGACGTCGTGACAACGTGAAAATGACGTAGTATGCAACGCAACGGGATTTCTACCAATTTACAACGTAGAAAAACACGTCGTGACAACGTGAATATGACGTAGTACGCAACGCAACGGGATTTCTACCAATTTACAACGTAGAAATCACGTTGTGTGCTGCCTGGGACTGAACATTAACTTGCTGCTTGGAAACCTAACTATGACTTCACTAGTTGACTTTATAGAGTCGACTTCGGGGTCTATCCCCAACATTTACACGGGATAACCACGTGATGAATGTCACCAGATTAACGCTTGACCATCTTCATGACATAACTGAGAGTTATCACGTGTTTTTCTTCACGTGGTTAACTGGTGAAGATTGCCCCCAAGAAATATGGATGGAGCCACCTGTACTAGAAACACAGCTGTGCACCAAGTTCCGCACTAAGTTTACTTTAACTGAGTTTAAACTAATTAAACAAATGATTATGATTTCTAAATCTGGATTAATACACAGTATATGGTGGAATGATGCTTATTAGCTCAAAAAGGAGCACATATTGGATATTATCACTAAAGAATAGTCATCCAAAATGTGAATCAAGTATGACTACAATCCTTGATTCTGGTAACCCTTAAGAAGACTGAAAAGAGCCTCACTGCATCACACTGGTTGTGACAAATTTTCAGCAAGTTCTTGTGGCTTTTACTTCAGCCCCACAGCTATTGAAAGCCCAAGATAGTCACGAACTTAGTGAATCACTCCCTAAGCATGACCTCACGTAAATCAGATTTACCATGTTCATCTGTGATTCTCGATTATTTTCAAATTCTTTCGGAGAAGAGATAGCTAGGTCACATGTCCATGCCAAATTTCAATAAAAAATATTGATGTTCTAAGGTCCCTCAAGAGCTCTGAAGATAACAGGGTTAAAATTAAGCGTTTTTAGCAATTTTTGTCAGGTGTACATGTTTCTATTGATAATGTTATCATTGTGAGGGTACATATCAAGCAAAATGGCCATGTTTGTAAATCTGGAAGCATAAAAGATGCATTTTCCAACCCCAAAATAATTTTTATGATAATATTACCTGTATTGAAGTATTTTACAATGGTTTTAATTGAAAATTGCTCATTTTAAATGGCAATATCACTGATATACAGTACAAATTGGAACATTTCTACTTAATTCCTACCCTTAGGAGTCTGGGAGGCTTAATTATAGATACCAGGCCTCAAGGTGATTCATTAGTGTCCACCCTCGCATCTGTTTGACAGCTTGACCTGCGTTGGCCAAAAATGAAAATATGACTGAAGTCATATCCAACTCATTTCTGTTTCAAGTAAAACAAATTCTGTCTGAACTTTCTGAATCACTGAGGCGATTTGAAATAATTTCATTAAGTACCTAATGTCCGTACAAATCCACTAAATTTTCAGATTGCAAAACATTGCATACACCTGACTCCTGTACCAATATAATACTGAGGCATCAGACTCAAAATTCAGGCAATGACAGAATTAGTCAGAGGCCTCGTTGTCTGACTGGCTCTGCAACACTTAAATATTCAATCTGTAGTTGGCTTTATTAAAATTTCAATAAAATAGTTGCAAACTGAATCAAAAAAGTGACAAAAATAAAACAATACAAGTTTGTGGAACTCATTGCAGTCACTAATGTGTCTAAATATCAACAGATAGATAGATAGATAGATAGATAGATAGATAGATAGATAGATAGATAGATAGATAGATAGATAGATCTGTCTATACTGTCTATCACTAACGTGTCTGAATATCAACACTGACTCATCAGGAGTGCAAAAAAAATCTTTTTAAATTCATAGAAATCAACTACAATGTTCAAAAGTCTTAAAACCCTCCTTTTCTCCTTCCTGCCTACTCATCTTCCTAGACCTGACAAGTAACCACAATTTTTTGTAAATTTTCTTATTGAAAATCAAGTAGTGTTTATCCGTTACAGTAGCTTTGTATTTTATTTCAACACAAACATTAATTATGTTAAAAAACAAGCCTTTCTGTCATTTCACAATTGTTCTGTGTGTGTGTGTCCTGCAGACAGTATAATAGGAAGATAACAGCATCTTAAGCATGTCCATCTCAGAATAACAAGGAACGACAATATTCTAGGCAGGAAGCGCAATGCGGAACTTACAACTCATTCATATTTGTTTTGGGCATCCATTAATTTGTAGCCAGTACTTTGCAAACATATATGCTTTAAGTCAAATATTTCATGGCTTTCATGGCAACTTGCCTGTAGTCATATTCAGTGTGACCAAGCAACCTTAGTACATGCATGCCCAACTGCACATGTATGGTACCAAAGTATTAGTAATCCATGCAAGACATGACATATTCAAGTCATCCAATGGCTATTTGACAAAATCTTTATTTCTTATTCAGAAAAGTTTGTAATAATGAATTAAGAGAAACTTCAAATAGTGTCCAGCATGTGTTCTTAATTCATTCCATTAAAGGTATCGTCATCATTTTGAACAGATGATTTTTGTGTGGCGGACAACTGACTGTTCAATGCCTGCAATAAGATCAGTTTAACATCTTAAATCAAAGTAGGCTTTTTAATACAGACTGAGAACCTTTAACACTAAATTCATCTGTTCTGATACAATGGTTTCAATCATTATGACCACTTTGTCTTGCAAACATTTTCCTCCATTTCTAAAGAAACCAATAAAAAAATCCAAGAGTTTTGCAACCTTTGAATTTCTGTTAACCTGGTAATTGTACCTTGAAGTATCAACATGGAAGATTACAGCCTGTCTCGGAAGTTGTTATATGTTATTACTTGTGTTGCCGATAGGTTCATTACGGGTTAAAGGAAACCAAAGTCGTACATTCGTTCCATTATTTATTTCACGAAGAAAGTTCACAGGAGAACCAACCCATTCAGTTCCATACCATATGGAAACCATACGAAAAACACCTGAAACATTGTACAAATAGTTAACAAGCGGTTCATCACTACTTTTCCTAAATGTACTAAGTTCATAAAGAATAATCACATAAATAACATTCAATAAACTGATTCTATTAATCAACATACCCTGTTTGGATGTTTAAGTTGAAGCATTAGAGCATTGAACCAGCATAGAACCCGGATAAAGGGACAAGTTCCTTATCCATTCCAGAATACCTAAATAGATACCCAGAGTTACAATTGTGCCTAATTATGCTAAATGTGGCATATATTCCACAGAAATAAATGTGAAGAGTTGCATAATATACATAGGAAATACAGTAATAAATATACTAAGTGTGTCTATTAATTAATTCCAAATGGAAGCATTGAATTAACAAAATGAGTAATTAAAGTAAACTTACATTTTAACCTGGAGTGTGTTGCATGTTAAACAGCACTGGGGACTCAAGAGAGCTCCAACCCCTTTGGCTGACCGATGTTCAATGATATCAGAAGATTTTGAAACTGAGTTGTTAGCAAAATGACCACAAGGTGGCAGTTATTGCATTTTGTGAAAAGCAATGCCTCACTGTGGCCTAAACTGTGGGAAAGCTATTTTTATGCCATCTGGTGGATGGACAGATAGTCAAACCTTTCCTAATTCACATAATTAGATTCTAACAGAATTCTATAGAAACTACGTAACTTTACGGCAACACACTCCCTTGTTAATAAATGACGTCCTCGTCATTACCTTAGAGAACACAAATTAATACAAAAATTTATAACAAAACATTTTCAATCAACAGAACAATAAACATACAAAATAAAAGTTAATTAAATGAAAACCAACTGATAGAACCGTAATTCTTATCAAAACTCAAAATTCAAAATTAAACCACCTCATATATTCAATAACCACACATTTCAAATACAATTAATTTGGCATCACATGACTCAATAGCATTTTGATCAGCAACATTTGCTGATTGCAAGTTAAAGAAAGATCAGGTCCAGCAGTGTCATTAGTTTGCTGAAAATTTGTAACATAATCTCCTGAGGTCATCCAGGCAGGAGCCTTTCTTTCTCTTTGAGACCTTCTTGGAGCATTTACAGGATCTTTAATTAAAGGAGAATCAACTTCTGCAGAGGCATCAGTATCCTGTCCTATACCACTAGCTTGGGCTTGGGGTTGTGGCCCTGGGCCAGCTACCTGAGGAACTTGAACATGAGGAATTTGAACCGGCTCTTGCCGAACACCCTCCCCCTGACGACCATTGCCTACTAGCTCCCTTACATTGGTATTGATGCAAGGAGGCAAATATTCATTATCAGACTCACCATCTGACTCTAGGTCAGATTCTAACTCAAGAACTGCTTCCTCGTCCTTCTTACTCAAGACAAAAGGATGCAGTAAGTTGCGGTGCAACCTTCGAACCTTGCCAACTCCAATTTCTGGTTGGACTTCAAACACAGGGATACTCTTGTCAGGTTGACTTAAGACAACATGAACATCTTTTTCCCATTTATCCACCAATTTATGTGTACCTTCAAACCTCACTTTCCTTACCAACACTCGATCACCAACTCGGACGGTAGCTGCTCTTGCCTTTTTGTCATAGAAACGCTTACCTTGAGTTTGATGTCTCGTAATGTGGTCGGAAGCCAGTTTGTATGCATGCTCCAGCCGTTCTTGCATTTTCTTCACATATTCGGTGTAACTTCGCTGATCTTCATCAGACTCAATGCCAAATTCAACATCAATGGGAAGTCTTGGTTCTCTTCCGAACATTAAATAGAATGGCGAATACCCAGTTGCATCATTGACTGTGCAATTGTATGCATGAACCATAGGGCCAATGTATTCACGCCATCTGGACTTCTTGTCTTCAGGCAGGGTGGACAGTAGATTAATGAGTGACTGATTAAAACGTTCTACCTGCCCATTGCCCATTGGGTGATAAGGAGTTGTATGCGTTTTATGGACACCCAACATCTTGCAGAGTTCTTTGATCACACGGCTTTCGAACGCGGGACCTTGATCGCTGTGTAGCTTCTCTGGTACCCCATAATCATTGATCATTAAATCAAATAAATGACGAGCTGTTGTAGTTGCTGTCTGATTTCTAGTTGGAATGGCTTTTGCGTAGCGAGTGTAATGATCTGTCATTACCAGCACATTCTCATATCCACCAACTGACCTTTCCAGAGACAGATAATCAATGCACATAATTTGCATAGGTTGCGAAGATTCAATGTTGACTAATGGAGCAACCTGCTTTGTTGAAGCTTTTCTCCTGTAACACACTTCACAATTCTTCAGCCACAACGAAATTTGATTCTGCATTCTTGGGAAGAAAAATCTGCCACTGAATAGTTCGTAGACACGGTCCCTACCCAGGTGACCCATTTCATCATGGAGCTTATGGAAAGCTTTTTCTTTCCATTTTTCAGGCAAAACCAACTGCTTGACGTCACCCTTGTCAGTACATTTCTTCCTGTACAGCACTCCCTCTTCCAGCATAAGGCCCTTAGTCTTCAGCAGGATCCTGGTGTCTCCGCACTGCTGTTTTCTAGAAACCTGTTTACCCAGAAGCTTGTCGATTGCTGCACTGACCACTGGATCTTCTTGCTGTGCAGTCTTCCACTCTGCCTTCGTCATCACAGCGGTCACATTTCCAAGATCATCCGGAACATTGGTACTACACAAAGAAGCAACATCAGGACTACTTGAACCTTGAAGAAGAGCTCTTACCGTATCTGCTTGAATAGCTTCACCAGATCTTTCATGGCGACGAGACAAACTATCTGCATCTGCATTCTTGGAACCAGGCCTATACACAATATCAAAATTATAGTTGGCCAATTCTGCGACCCACCTATGCCCTGTGGCATCTAACTTCAAACTAGAGGTCAAATACGTTAAAGGATTATTATCCGTCACGATCCGCACACTTGAGTGATACAGATAGTCCTTGAACTTTTCTGTCACTGCCCATTTCAGTGCACAAAACTCTAGTTTGTGAGCTGGATAATTCACCTCTGATGGCCTAAGACCACGACTACCGAAAGCGATGGGACGTAACTTCCCTTGCTGGTCAGCTTGATACAATATGGCACCGAGTCCATTTAGGCTCGCATCTACATGGAGCTCAAAAGGTTTACTGAAATCTGCGAATGCCAGAACCGGAGCTGAAGTAATTGCAGCTTTCAACGTTTCAAAACAATTTTGATGTACAGCTGTCCAACAAAATTCAGGAAGATCAACACGTCGCTTACCTTTCTTTTTGAAGCATTCTCCTCTGAGCAACGCATGCAGCGGAGCAGAGATCGAAGAGAAATTCTTGATAAATCTTCGATAATATCCAGAAAATCCTAAGAATCGTCTCAGTTCTTGCTGACTACTGGGGACCTCCCAATCTACTACTGCCGACACTTTTTCTGGGTCAACATGCAATCCCTCTGCAGAGACTACATGGCCAAGAAATTTAGCTTCAGTACAAAAGAAAGAACACTTACTTGGATTCACCTTGAGTCCAAAATTACGCAACCGTTCTAGAATGTGACGCACATGTTCCAAATGCTCCTCAAATGACTTACTGAACACGATAATGTCTTCCAAATACAGTAGACACATTTCTAAATAATCATTACCCATGCATCTTTCAATCATACGCTGAAAACTACTTCCGGAATTAGAGAGACCGAATGGCATTCTTTCGAACTCGAAAAAGCCGAGAGGGCCTACAGTAAAGGCAGTGAGATGTTTATGCCTTGGATCCATTTCAATTTGCCAGTACCCACTCTTTAAATCTAGGGTGCTGAACCAACAGGCACCAGAAAGTCTGTCAAACAAATCCTCAGCCCTTGGAAGACCATAAGAATCACGGAGAGTTGTCGCATTAAGCTTGCGAAAATCAATACAAAATCGAAGAGCGCCCGACTTCTTCCTGACTAGTACTACTGGAGAAGCGTATGGGCTCTGGCTGGGTCTAATTACTCCACAGTCCAGCATCATAGAAATGTGATCTCTTACCTCTTGTAGCATAGAAGGCGGAATCCTCCTGTAACGTTCCCTGAAGGGCTTTTGATCTGTTAGATTAATCTCATGGTAAATGCCCTTAGCCTTACCAATGTCAAAATCGTGAAGAGAAAAGGTACTTTTGTGCTCACATAACAATTCTTTCACTTTCTGAAGCTGGACATCATCACAATTTTGATGCATTTGTTTTAGATCAAATAACTCAAAGAATTGTTTTTGCGAGTCCAAACATTCACTACTCACCTGAGTCATTGTCTGTACTGCCTCAGCATGGCATACCTCTGTGCCCGGCGGAATCACAACAGACTTATCAGACATGTTATTAATGGTAACAGTAATTGGATCTGTCTGATCTCCAGAAACAAGAATTGGAGTAACCACCACCCCACCAGGAAGTGCTAAGTCATCATCACTCACCAACCATTTTTCACCTTTCTGAGGCCTAATGCTCCAGACATGAAAGTCGGCCATTCCCCTTGGTGGCACTTCAATAGCGGACTGACACTTAACCACTGTATCCACTGGTGACTGCATTCCTGACATTTCTAAGCACAGGAATGTACAATGCCAACCAACAGGAAGTTGTTGTCGCCACTCCTCACCTTGTTCCTTACATACATCATAACAATATCTAAGAACGTTTGTTCCAAGTAACATTGGGACCTCAACATTGACAGCTGAGTCCTCAACAACAAGAAACAATGCAGTAAGTGTTTTATCACCCACTGTACATGGTAAAACAATGTCCATAGTAACAACACCAAGATACGGCAAAGTATGACCACTCCCCACAATAATTTCTAGGGATTCAATACCTTGTAATTGTACCTTATCAGACACTTGATCATACAAAGACTTACTAATAGTTGAAACCTGAGAACCTGTGTCCAACAGAGTTTTCACTGCGAAATCTCCCAATTCCCGGACACATATTTCAACAATCGTGGATTCTCCAACAAGAGAATCCCGATTAACAACAGGGCAGGATTCTTTTGGATCCACCATACGCCCACTCACAGGGACCCTACCTAGTTTTCCTGACAACTGTATTTTAAGTGTCCCATCTTGCCACATTTATGACAAGGTCCTAGTTTTCTTGGAGGAGGTTTGTTTACTTTGGCACTAAGATCATTTAACAGTTTTGACATTTCAGTGATTTTTCCCTCCAAATCTTTTAAACTAGAAGATTTTGCTTCCACTGCCTCATTTAACCTTGCTTTCACATTGGCAGGTTTCTCTAAGTTTCTGGCCGCAGCCAACAATGCATCAAAACCTTCATTGTTATCATATCGATGTCTAATGGCGTTTTTAATGCCACTGTCTCTTAACCCATCCCAAAATTTGGAGCGAAGTTGGTTAGTCTTCTGTACTTGGGTGAAAGTTGTGCTATCAGCCAATAATCCTTCCAGCCTACACCCCCAAGCAGTAACACTTTCATTGGGCTCTTGGACAGCTGAATGAAATTGAGCAAGAACACTTTGCTCATCCGCAACATTGCCAAACATGGTATCAAATTTGCTGACAATTTCACTTGGGGTTGCTTTCTCCCCCATGTTACACAAAATTTTGGCTGCTGTTCCCCTAACAGACTTATGAATTGCCCTTTGAATAACATTATCAGGATACTGATTACTCATAAGATAGCTGACTTCAAATTTCCATAATTGATACGGGACCTCTGGACCTTTTTCAATACCAAAAAACAAGGGCAATTTTGGCACCTTGGCATCATCAAACTTAGACAGTGCTGCACCTTGGTCATTTTGACCACCTTGACCACCATTCTGACCTGCACCACCTCCTCCACCACCACCCCCTTCTCCAGGTGGAGGATTTAACAAACGAAGGGCTTCCGCCTTTTGTGCGGCATCTAGCCCATTAATAAAGTCCTCTACTGATGTCATTGTGATACCAAATTGGAATTCTTAACAGGTTAAGCTATCTTAATGTAAGAACAATTCTTATCAAAACAGGGCACAACCAAACAAATTGTAACACAAACAAAACATTTAACTTAAAACAGAACATCAAACAGTGAATTCTTAAAAGTTCATGAAGTTGTAATTTAGAATTCACAAAGTTCATTAATGTTGTGAATAAAAAATTCACAAAGTTCACAATGAATTTCTAAAAATTCACGAAGTTCACGAAGACTTAAGTTTTAATCTAGTTGAACTTGAAGTTGCACTTAAGTCAAGTCATAAGTCAGATTAGGAAACTGTAAGGCTTAATCAATCCAATAAGTCCTTGTAAGTTTTCACACTTAGCATGCTGAATGCTTAATCCACTTAGTGTTGAGCTGTAGGTGTTAAGTCTGTAAGTCACTTGTCTTAACTTTAAGAAAATTTTCTTAATATTGTCTTAACTTGAAGCAAATGTCTTAAAAATAGTCTTAACAATAGTCTCCAAACGAGTCATACACTATAACTTGCCTCGATTTTCTTGAAGATGAAGTGATGATCTCGATTTTCTTGAAGATGAAGTGAACGAAAGTTGAAGTCGAACTGCGCCATTTGTTGCCGATAGGTTCATTACGGGTTAAAGGAAACCAAAGTCGTACATTCGTTCCATTATTTATTTCACGAAGAAAG
Organism: Platynereis dumerilii; assembly: GCA_026936325.1. Taxonomy (NCBI): domain Eukaryota; kingdom Metazoa; phylum Annelida; class Polychaeta; order Phyllodocida; family Nereididae; genus Platynereis; species Platynereis dumerilii. The sequence continues at coordinate 49,614,866 of JAPTHN010000002.1, forward strand.
TTCACAGGAGAACCAACCCATTCAGTTCCATACCATATGGAAACCATACGAAAAACACCTGAAACATTGTACAAATAGTTAACAAGCGGTTCATCACTACTTTTCCTAAATGTACTAAGTTCATAAAGAATAATCACATAAATAACATTCAATAAACTGATTCTATTAATTAACATACCCTGTTTGGATGTTTAAGTTGAAGCATTAGAGCATTGAACCAGCATAGAACCCGGATAAAGGGACAAGTTCCTTATCCATTCCAGAATACCTAAATAGATACCCAGAGTTACAATTGTGCCTAATTATGCTAAATGTGGCATATATTCCACAGAAATAAATGTGAAGAGTTGCATAATATACATAGGAAATACAGTAATAAATATACTAAGTGTGTCTATTAATTAATTCCAAATGGAAGCATTGAATTAACAAAATGAGTAATTAAAGTAAACTTACATTTTAACCTGGAGTGTGTTGCATGTTAAACAGCACTGGGGACTCAAGAGAGCTCCAACCCCTTTGGCTGACCGATGTTCAATGATATCAGAAGATTTTGAAACTGAGTTGTTAGCAAAATGACCACAAGGTGGCAGTTATTGCATTTTGTGAAAAGCAATGCCTCACTGTGGCCTAAACTGTGGGAAAGCTATTTTTATGCCATCTGGTGGATGGACAGATAGTCAAACCTTTCCTAATTCACATAATTAGATTCTAACAGAATTCTATAGAAACTACGTAACTTTACGGCAACACTTGCATTGTACACAAAACGTGTTAGTCTATGCACTCAATCTACACAGGACAAATAAATTGTGGCATAATCCTGTGAAATGGCTGATTTTACAGTACTTATTTTTGACCCACTGCATTAAATGCTCCTGAGAAACCTGAAACACAAACATTAGCAATTTCAGGAAAAATGTTACAACGGGGGAAGAACAAAACCATTTACTTAGTTAATTAGTTGTGAAGGACTTATTCATTCATGACTCTACAGACAGCAAATGAGCATGACATTGTGAAGCTTTGTCCGTACTTCTTGGCTATGTAATAAATAGTCTGATTGACATTTGAGATAATTTGCCCCACTGGAGAATTGAACCCCCCCAGACTGTTTGTCGAGGTGAGACACTAATATTAGTGAAATTTAGCAATGTTCAATCTTACTGTATATCAGTGATATTGCCATTAAAGTGGGCGGTTTTCGCTTCAAATCACATTAAAATTTCTTAAATATTGGTTATATTACCATAAAAATTAATTTGGGGTTGGAAAATGCCTCTTTTATTTTTCCAGATTTACAAACATGGATATTTTGCATGATGTGTGCTCTCACAATGATAACATTATGAGTAGAAACATGTATACCTGACGAAAATTGCTAAAAATGCTTAATTTTAACCCTGTTATCTTCAGAGCTCTTGAGGGACCTTAGAACATCAATATTTTTTCTTGAAATTTGGCATGGACTTGTATTCTGACATAAGTAACACCATGAAATACTAGGTAGTGGGATATTTTAAACTTTTTCTGAAATGAGGCACCCTAGGGGACATGTTTCTAAGAACTGCGACACATTTTGTTTTCACCCAAAAAAGCGGGGGTGGTTGCATTGCCTATTATGTCCCCAAGAACAATGGATTTAATGAAATACCTAAAGGTTTCTAGGTGTTAGAAGTTGCTGTGACAAAGGTCAAGCAGAAAAGTCATTATTTTGTCTTATAATCAGAAGCTGACCATTTAAATCATACACACTACACAGTGTAACTTAAATCATGGTTAAATTTGTGATTGTTTGTATACATATACTAGTAACTAATGTAACGCCATATTGAAATAATTATCCAGTGAAGTCTTTTTTTCCTTATCAATATGCATTCAGAAATATTTTTTTTAACCATTTATGGTAAATCTTTGCCATCATACTTTTCCTCAGTTGTTCTCTACCAATAATTTTACTTAATATGCTGTTGCCATATTCTATGCACATTATTAACCTCAGATCCAAGAGACATTTGGCAGTCTCCAGTGTCCAATGGATGCCATCACCTGTGGTCCTGATGACAGGAATAGAAGGAATACAGTGTTGAATTTGTGCCAGGTCCCTTTAAGTCCTCTAAATTTTGCGTCTCTCGAGTGGAGGAAATAGGTGTACCAATGTGTGGGTAGCAAATTTTTGCATTTGCAAATCTTTTGTACCTTATTCTGACGGCTCTCTTGCCTAGTTGTGCTGATGACACGAAAAGTACAGAGAACAGATGTTTGTTGGCAGTGGCAGTGGCACACAGTTGTTTGCTGTTGATGTCAACACTTAGAATGAGATGTTTCCTTTCACAAAGGTTTTGCTGTGATTTCTAAGTATGTCATAAAGATTGTTAAATTTTGCTCCTGGATAGGACATAATCTGAAGTTTGATTGCCATTGACTTTTTGATTACTTCTATCTTTGATAAATTTGAATCACCAGTGATCATAATAGGTTTGTGAATTTTGGGAAAATTATGCCAAAGTTCTTTGTTGCCATTAGGTGGCAAAAGCCTGGTTACTTGGCGCTAAACGCAATGCTCATCATGTTTGGTTGACTTTGTTAAAGTTGCAAGTTTTGATGTTTTTGGGCCAAGGAACTGTGTAAAGGATGGCTGAGATAAAGAAATTGGTTTAGGAGTAAAAGAAGCTACTTGACAATAAGTTAGATTGAGAGGAGGATGCTGTACCAAGTGGTTCAGCAGCTAAGGAGGTTAGTGCCTTACCATGAATGGAAAAAGGCTTCTTAGAGGAATAAGCTGCCTCCCCAGTAGCTTTCACCAGAGCAGAAGTTGGAAAAGTTGTCTCCACTGTAGATTCAGTAGGAGGAGGGGAAGTTTGAGGAGGTTAGCGTCAGAGAAGAAGTAGAAGGCATTGCCTCCCCCTGAGGTTTGGCATGAGATGGAGATTCAGTAGAGGTGGAGAAGGATTGAGGATTAGTTGCTTCACCAGATGGATCAGCAGAGGAGGAAGACTCACTAGGGGTAGGTGGAGGTAGAGATGAGGTTACCTGGCCGAGTGGTTCAGGTGCAGAGGAGGTTTGTGTCAGAGAAGAAGTTGAAGACATTGCCTCCCCCGCAGGTTTAGCAGGAGGTAGAGGTTTAGTAGAAGTGGAAGAAGATTGAGGGTTAGTTGCTTCCGCAGATGGGTCAGCAGAGGAGGAGGAGAGTTGTGCTGCACCTGAAGGTTTGGCCAGAGAAGCAGAAGTGTTGGAAGAATATGCCTTGCCAGATGGGTTGGCCGGAGAAAGAGAAGGCATGGTCAAGAGTATGGACTGTAGCAGTCTGATAGCCACAAGACTGTTTACCAAGTGTTGTCTTGGGATGTTTGGGAGACCTTTGCTGGGCACAATTGTACCTCTGATCATATGCATTCTTCTTATGGAAATAATTAGAGGTTATTACATGGCTGAATTAGTAACGTTCACTGCTCTCAACCGAGACCTGTATCCTCCCGAGGTTAGGGTTAGGGATAGAGGGATACAGATATAGGTTGAAGATGCAGTACAGAGAAAGATAAAAATTTAGCCTTATTATAACGCTTTTATCCTACGTCAACTTTTTTCTTTCACTTTTCATATTTTAATTAGTGCCATTATTATGTAGCAACACAAGCATCATGTTCAGACAATTTGTTTACTGTTGCAGTATTGGACACGCATGACTGATTTTGCTACATGTAATGTGAGACAGGGAAGGATATCACAGCTGAGTACTTGATTGGGCAAAGACTGGCGAGGACATCGTAATCCATATTTCTGATTGGTTGGACCTGGTATTATCAGTTTTAGGTATCCTATACTGCTTGAGTGTTAAACTATTAGATCAAAGTAACCAGTTTGTGAAATGAAAGATGGAGAAGGAACATTATTATTTTGTAAGTGTGCGGCTCTGTTGAGTTCTTGCAAAGTAGGGAGACATTTAAAATGTCACATTTTGTCTAAAAAAGGTCATGGAAAGAGTTGATACTCACTCTTGAAATTATTGTAATAGTTCAATGTTTATCAGATATTACACAGTCCCTTGTCTCAGGATGGTTATTTTACACCTGTACTTGGTAAAATGGTTCATATGATACATTCATGTGAATTTCATTAAATCTGTCTGTGATATTGGCAAAAAGAAACCAAGGTGCAAATCAGGAGTTTTAGGTGCACCATGTTATTTAGTACTCCAGCAATTAAGGAAATTTTGACAAAAACTTGAAATCTCCAAAGGCACTTACTTCATGCAGATGTCCCTTCCCCGAACACATGTATATCTTTTTCCTCATTGGCATGTACACAAATTCATGGAGGTGTAAAAACGAGCATGTACGAGTTTTTGGATATGCCGAAACGAAGATTGGTGCTCGTGTACATGTAATAACTAACAGTCTTGAATGTGCTTTATTATTCATTCATGGACCAACCAATTCTGACATTTGTAGAGGTTTTAAAAGTCTCAGGTTTATGTCAGAATTAGGAGGAATATATTTTTCACTACTTGACATACATGTACACGAATTTGTAAACCTGCAAAAATGAACATAAGCACGAATTTAGCATTTGTTTAAGTGTGAAATATTGCAATTTACGAATTTGTGTAGGTGTAATTACCAACATTGCAACGTTAAACTTGGCTAAAACTAACTCTAAACCTAATTTTGACCCTAAAACTGAAAGATATATCACCTCCACTAACGTTACTAATTACAGGTACACAAATGAATAATAAAACATATACACGAGTGTTAGTTATTACATATTCATGTCCACAAATTCGTACATGCCCGTTTGTACACCTCCACAAATTTCGGGTATAGATCTATGTAAAATAATGGAAAATATATACATGGAATTAGGTTTAGGGTTAGTTTTAGGAAAGTTCAGGATTAGAATGTTTGTAATTGTACCTGTACAAATTTGTGAAAAACAATATCTGGCACTCACACGAATACCAAATTTGTGTGTATGTTCGTTTTTACAGGTTTAAAAATTCGTCCACATGCAAAATATTGAAAAATATACACCTCCCCCAATAGCAACCAATTTTAGCAACAGTTGCTGCAAACACTCTAAGGGCAAGGCACATCATTAGTTTATCTTCGCGGGCACTGAGTTTGGTCACAAAAAATATTATTACTGGTCCAAAACCTGACTGATTTTGACTATTTCAAAATTTGATTATACTAGTTACAAACACATGTAAAGAAACAGTCACAAATTTAAGAATAATTATAATGATACTGTGTATGATTTACACGGCCAGCTTCTGGTTATAAAATGCAAAAAAGTTATTTTGCCATCTGATGCTTCGGAACAGCAACTTCTGACACAAAGAAACTGTTAGGTATTTCATTAAATTCATTGTTCTCGTTGAATTAACGACCAAATAAACGCAAGCACAATTAGATCAAAATAATTATCTTTGTTGAATACAAATCTTTAACAAAAAGCATCACTCCTACATCAATTTACACTTAGATTGCCAAAATATTGCATTTTTCGGCAAAAAACATGGAACAATCCTTTATCAGTATCTTTGTTCAGGAGAACTTTCAACCAATGTATTTCATACCAAATTAATACTGACTATATGGGCTCACTTAATATAGCATTTTTCCTGAATTGAAGCCCAGTCAATTCATTCAAAAACCTTTTTTTTTTGAAAATTGTACTACTACATTCTTGATCAAAATGCTGGAATAATTAGGATTTATAAAGTGTCAGGACTTCTAAGTTCTAAAATTGGTGATTGAATATGTGGAATTGCAAAGATTTTGTCCTCAGACATTAGATTTATGCATAAATGATATTATAAACCATTTGTAGTGGCTGAGAATTATTTGGAAACTTTCTTTTGGTGACCCGGAAAAATTTATCATTTTTAGTGAAAAATCATTAAAATTGCATCATGGCTCAACAACACAGACTGAAAATTTCAACACATGCAAAAAATGCCAACTTAATCTATATGTGTACAACCAAAAAACATAACAATATCATGTTGAATGCCACATGCAGCCTTCACTTGACTTGACTTGGATTCCGCCTACCTGTTTTTTGCTTCTTTTTGACCTATATGGCTATTCTCCAGTAAATGGCATTTTCACATATGTCAGATCAGTTGGCTGAACCTCCTTCTTGTGTGCAGAATGGTCTGGACCAAGTGAAAGTGACTTTCACTGAAGAATGGCTATATTGGTTTAAAAAAAAGCAAAAACAGGTAGACGGAATCCGTGTCAAGTCAAATGAAGGCTGAGGTTAATGCATGTGATATTCAACATGATATTGTTATGTTTTTTAGTTGTACACAAAAGGATTAAGTTGGCACTTTTTGCATATATGTTGAAATTTTGTGTTTGTGTTGTTGAGCCATGATGCCATTCTTAAGGTGGCTCGCTACTCATGTGAAATGGTTGTTAACGCACATTCACGCACAGCCAGGCAGGCCCTATCTATCATAACGTCATCACAGCAGGTCTGCTCTGCTGTCATCTTTTTTTAATTCTGAGAATTTCAAGTGTCGGCCGCTTCGTTTGCAAATTGCGCCACTTCTATTGGGGTTAGGGGCCGACCAGACGATAGTTGGGGGGGGGGGGCTATGGACTTACCCGCGGGACGAACTGTTTTTTTCGTTCGTGACGCGTCAACGAACAATTTTTTCGCTTGCGCACTCGCACCAAACTTTTTTATCGGAATTTTAACATTACGGTACCCTAGCTACAGTTGGAAACAAACTTTTTTTTTTTTTCCATGTGCTGAACAAACTTTTTTTTTCAGTGTCAAGTGGGAAACAATCTTTTTTTTTCACCAAATATCCATAGCCCCCCCCCCAAAGATCATCTGGTCGGCCCCTTAGAGACTTCCCGTTTGGAGCACTAGATGCGCTATGATGAGTCCTACAAGCAGCCGGGGTTTCAACTTGATACTCAGAATAGAACATTTTTACAGGCGATTTTACTCAAGCCGGTCTAATTTCTCAAAAATGACTTGGTAATAAAAAATTAATTTTATATCAATTTCAAGTGTGGTAGGAAGGGTTGTCTGTATTATCATATTGTTCCCCACTATTTTTGGAAGTAAATGGCAAAGAATTACAAAATCCTATCTAGTCAATTTTTTTTAGCACTATGGTTTATAAAAAAAGTTAAAATTGTCAAAATCAAAACTTTTATTCCGAGACCCATGGAAAGTCCTTTAAACTAAATATATCTCTTTAAAATTGCAATCAGCCTTTTCCTTCAAGTGTCTTCTTTAATTTCGTGCTTCATTGCATAATATGGGATGCATGACCACGGAATAACAGGGAAAACTTCACGGTAAAAAATTTAAGAAAAAAATTCAGTTTTTCAGGTTTGGGTGAACTGACTTTCTCGTGCATAATCTCAAATATTTTTTTTAAAAGGCTGGTAACGACCATTTTTTTTTTGCATATCTTTGCTATAAATTATATTTTGGATCATTCTAAACTATCTGTGGGAAATCCTATCTCGGAAAGTTCACGAGTATCGAGCCACCTTAATGATTTTTCACTAAAAATTATCAATTTTTCCGGGTCACCAAAAAAAAAAATTCAAATAATTCTCAGCAACTAAAAGTGGTTTATGATATCATTTGAACATAAATGTAATGTCTGAGGACAAAATCTTTGAAATTCTAGACTTTCAATCACCAATTTTAAAAATTTGAAATCCTGACACTTCAAAATCCAAATTATTCCAGCATTTTGATCAAGAGTGTATTAATTCTCGGAAAAAAAACCCCTGAAATTAATCTTTTGTTTAGTAGGTATTTATGCTGTGTATCAAGCTGTATGACATTGTAGTACAGTATAGTTATCTTCAATTCGACACCATATAGGTAAAACTTGGATGAGCCATCATGGAGTTACAGCCTTTTGAATGTTGAGTTAAATGAAATTTTTGTAATTTTTTTGACGCTCGGACGTCCATGACGACACTTCATTAATTGGCCTATGCAAGCCAAAGGCAAGATTGTTCAGCCGAGTATACAGCAGTTCCCAAAACCAGAGAATTTGGGGATTCCAGCAAGGTATAGCACAAAATGATATCTTGCCGGTCACCCCCTTCCAGATTTTTGGTCCTCTGGATCCATGACTATAGAATATAATTGGACTCAGAAAAACTATTTTGAACTCGATCGGTTCAAGAAACAGTACCACGGGGGGTTTTGTCTCGCTCTTTCACTCGTTTTAACCATCCAATTGTCTTATTCCTTCGTCACTGGTTCATTGCACTGATTGTGACGAGTTTGTAATCTTAAGCTAAAATTCATGTAGATAGGGTGCATCGAATGATATTTTAATCGCACACACACATATACATGTATCAAATAATTACTTAATGTAAAGCAGGTCGGCACAGATTTCTTGTTAGTCACGAACTAAGTGAATCACTCCCTAAGCATGACTTCACGTAAATCAGATTTACCATGTTCATCTGTCATTCTCGATTATTTTCAAATTTTTTCGGAGAAGAGATAGGTCACATGTCCGGTCATCCTTTGTGTTATCACAATATATTAGGCTTAATCCTCACCATTGGCAACAAAATTATTGGAAGTGCGATTTAAATAAAATTTATGTTGATCAAGTAAAGGCAAAAACATTTTGGAAAAAAAGTAGAATTTATTGGCAATGTGTTACATCCTTTAATAATTCTATAACAATTTCTATATACAACATCAATATCATATACAATCATCTGTGTCTTTTATTTTTATTGTAATACATTCTGATTCTGGACCTTCTTCTTCTTTGTATTTGTAATTCTGCAGGAAACAGAAGTGAGGAATCATAACGATGGAACTGACGAGGAATGCGCAACCGCCAAGGTAGAAAGATGCTTGGTACACATGGGATAAGTCATATACAACACCTACAAAGAATAGAAATAGAGCAAGTGAGACATGAATGCTTATTTATTTGTATGGGATCATTAAGAACTTGATTGATGAATATTTTATACTTTTTGAAAAATTGAGAAAAAAATATTTAAAATTATAATTTTTCTTTCCGGACCATGGCTCAACCACTATTGCATGTTCATGAATTAAATTTTCGAAAACGTATATCCCATAAGGTCTAGTTGTGCCTTCTGACGGTCTGATTGATGATAATTTTATACTTTTTGAAATATTCATATAAATATAAAAAATAATTTAATTATTTGGGCCTAAGATTCGGTCACTATTGCATGCAGTTGTGGCTATCGGTGCCCTGATTGATTGATATTCTACTATTTTTCAAACATTGATAAAAAAATATCAAAAATTATTATTTTTATTTCTGGTCAAAACTTGACTATTATTTCATATACAAAATGTGTACATAGATGAAATCTGATGCAAATTTTACCTTTATAATGTAGTAGTGCCATTTAATGGTCTAATTGATATGTATTTAGGTATTTAACTCTTTTAGAAATATTACAAATATATATAGTGAAAGAATATTGATGAATATATTTTTTGGCTTCCGACCCACGGCCTACGACCTATACCTTTTACGTGCATGAAACTGCTCTATAACATGTGTTAATTTGTATAGTTCGGCCTTTCCACATATCGTTTTTATGGTGTAATTGTCCTTTTGTAAGTGCTGTTCACTGAAGGTTTGCTGCTATGCAGCCTATTTTTTAATTACTTGTCTGTGATTTTTCACTTATGAAAATCATTGACATAACTAACAGAAAATAGTGAAACTTTCAAACACTCATTGAATTTCTATGGGTGGTCTTAAAGTGTGCGTTGTGTTTATTATCATGTCGAAAAGGAGATTAGCTCTAATGCAGTATGCACATTTGTTATGCAAAAAGAGTGAAAAATGCACCTTGTGATTCATGATAGTTCATTCAAGCCAGATTTAAATGAGAGTGTGTTATGCTCAATGTATTCATCTAAAGGAGTTTTCGTGCAAAGAAGACAACCATGCATTGAGTCTCCAATGAATTTCTTGCCTAGTGCTGGTGGGTGTATATTTCTTAACATGGTGTTGTTTAACTTAAAAATAAAATTTGAGGATGTCGCGTCCTCAAAATAAATAATTAGGCCCTACTGATACCGTTAATGTGAAATAAATAATTTCCCTTCGAGGAAAACTCCAAGCTGCCTTATCACTCACTATAGCAGGTTTGAAATCTACAGAAAAATGAAATACTTACCCGCGATTGGGGGTCCCAAGACTGTGCCCAATCCCTGGTAAATTAAGAGGTAGCCATAGGCATGGTTGAAGTCTCTTGGCCCCGCTATGAGAAAGGTCACTTCTCCTAGCAAAGGTCCATACGCCGCAGCAAAAACACCACAGATGAATATGCTTATAGTCAATCCAAGGACACTGTGCAACAGGCCTAGGGCAATTGTGGCTAGTCCAGCCAAAGCATAGCACACTACAAACAACATGGGCACATTCACTCGCTGCAGCTGCCCGACGGCCCCCAAGCTGACTCTTCCTACGAGGGATGCGATGCCGAGCATGGAGATGAGAGAGTCCGCGACCCTCTGTCCCAACCCAAGGGATAGGGTGTAAGCCGAGATGTGGGTGTATATGAGCAACAGGGCGAAGTTGAAGAACACACAGTTTACGGAAAGGAGGTTGAATACCAACGACTTAAACAGATGCAATCGAAACTTTTCTTTCCAGTGTTCTTGCGATTTGCCGACCTTCTTGGGGTGGCTGTATTTTGGATCTAGCGGTGATTTGTTCGGCAACAGGAAAGCAAGAACTGCTAAATGTAAGTTGATTCCAGAAGACATAACTAGGGCACCCCTCCATGCATAGGCCTGAATTAGGGCCCTGGATATCCACGGGTATGCCATTGTGCCGATCCCTCCGCCTGCGAGGGAGACGCCTAGCATGAGAGATCGATATCGCTGGAAATGGAAGCTGATTGATATGACTGCTGTTGTAAAGATGAGTCCAAAACCAAAACCTGAAATTTAAATTGAGAAGTCAGTCACCTGATAAAAGGTCTGAAATAGTTTTGAAATAAAAGGTCCTTAATCCTTATCTCATACTCTCATACTTGAACGTCTGGATCTGTTCCTGAGACAGACATTTTACAGTCGCCACTTTTTCCTGAATACGATTGTGATTATGATTAGAGTATAATGTGTAATCCCTGAAAATAAATCACAAATTGATGAATTTATAACTTGTCTTGAAAAGAAATCAACCAGTTATGCCTGAAAAAATCATTCATCCATGCACTATCTTTCTTCAGAGACTTTATACATACACTGACGGACTTTAAAAAACTTATCACCAAAACTAGCAATTTCCATTTTGACAGGGATGAATTAATGGGTTTTACGTCCAGTATTTATGCACTTGAAGGTTGATTTGGACAGGAGGAGACAAAAAGAAGAAACAATTCTGTAACCAGGATTTCATTTTGGCTAAAAATACCTGGAGGACTGAAAAAGTGAACAGTAGGGTGTTTAAGGGCCCCCAATATTTTCCGATCCTGCTTGACCTAGGTCTGGTATTGCAGTTTATATAGTAGAAGTCACATGTAAAAATTTGGCCCATTGTATAAATACTTACCTTTACCAGAATTCACTTGAAGTTTATATTGTAATTCCCCATTGGCGAACTTGCAAATCCTGACAATATTTCAAAAATCAGTGAAGGAATAAATATTTTTTCCTCAATCCATAGTTTCTGAGTAAGTTTTGGGAGGGCAATTCAAATCTGGCATCAGCTATTTTACAGCAGGTCTTCCATATGAGCTAGGAAGTGTTGAATTTCCTAAAATTCTGCCATTTTATGGAGATTTTCACAAATTTGACAGCTTCTGGCAGCTTGGCAAGTGGGGTTATACAAAAATAACGCCAGATTTGAATTTACCTCCCAAAACTTACTCAGGAACTGTGGATTGAGAAAAAAATATTGATTTCTTCATTGGTTTTTGAAATATCTTGAGAATTTGCATGTTCGCCAATGGGGAATTACACTATAAACTTCAAGTGAATTCTGGTAAAGGTAGGTATTTATAGAATGGGCTAAAATTTTACATGTGACTTTTACTATAATATTATATAAACTGCAATACCAGACCAAGGTCAAGCTGGATCGGAAAATATTGGGGGCACCTGAAACACCCTAGTGAACAGGATAATTATATATTTCCATTGATGATTGGGAGAACTATCGCAGGTCATAGCTCCCCCTGTTTTTATCAAGGGAGCACAGTTCCCCTGAGCTCCCCCCAAATTCCATCACTGCTGCAGTGACCGCACACAATTCTACAGCTATCATAAATTGAGAGGGAAAAGCTTTTGGGATGTAGTATATCACAAATTACAAGTTCTTAGAATCAGACAAATAGCTACATCATAACTTCTGAGATAATATTATCAAGTCTCAGAGACAGGGTAACCAAATGATCTTTTTCAGTGAGGCCAGCCAAGGGTGACGACTCCAGTTAAGGACATCTACCTGTTTTGACTCTTTTTGGTGACCCCAGTTAAGGACAACCACATGTCTTCACTCTTTTCGGTGATGAGCCTTTAAAAGTTCATCAGTTAGTTACATTTCATCAATATGGTACAGATAAAAATAATTTATTTGAAATTTTGAAAACTGAGTTTTTGGAAGGTAGAAAATCTCAAATAATGCAAAAAAAACAACAACAAAAAACAACTAGTATCAAGTTTCCTTTCAAGACAAAGTAATATATATTCAAATTACAAATGTATACAGTCTCAACATACCTGTGGTAATACCCAGTGTGAAGAAAACTACGTAGATCTTATGGGCAAAGATTGTAGCTATCATTCCAGCACTGGATATCAAGGTCCCACATAGAAGTACCCATCTGCAGCCCCACACACAGATTAGGATGCTGGCCACAGGACCTGAAATAAAATTGACAAAACATGGTACATTTTATTCAGGGTAAAACACAGAACTTTATTTTGGACTCATCAGAGTTCATTGGGGGGAGGGTTGGTCTAGTGGTAGCGTGCTGGACTGCCAATCCCTGGGTCCAGGGTTCGAATCCAGCTCTGGCCGGGTCACCTGGGCCTATGTTGGACTGCTGTTTCAATCATCCTTTGCCTCTTTGTCGTGTCCTCCTCCTGTCCTAATTAGCCTACCAAGTGCATAAATACAAGACGTAAAGGCCCAATCATCCATCCATCGTCAGAGTTCGTAGAGGGTTAGCTGGCTCAGTTGGTTGGACACTCGCCTGCTGAATTGCTCATAGCTGTGCCTCGGGTTCAAATCAAGCTCTTGCGGGGTTGTCTGGATCTGCAGCTGTTTCAATCATCCTTTGCCTCGTTCCTGTATCCTCCTCCTGTGTCAATTAGCCTATCAGACATATAAATTCAGGACATAAACCCCATTCATCCATCATAAAGAGGTGCTTTGAATCTAAGATATATTTATTGAATTAACCAACAATAATAAAAATACAGCAGTCTGTGCACAGTGATGTTTCTCTTCATAACGTGTCCCCAAGATCATCATGTGGTATATATTATAATACATGTACAGACAAATAAGAAAAAATAGGGAAAATAAGAAGGAGGAAAGGAGGAGATAAATTTTGGTATGACACCACCAAGCACACTGGTAACAAGATGAACTGGAAAAAATAGTTAAAAGACTTACATCACATGAAGTAAGTCGAATAAAGAAACCTGTCTATCATGAGAACACACAGAAAACACAATTGAATGACAGAGACAGATTAGTATAGGTTATTCAGATTGTTCCCACAAGAAATTGACATTTTGAAGGTAGGGATATACAGAGTGGTAGTAATTAAGTCATTCTTTATCATCACTTCCTATCTCCCCCACTATGATTCTTATTCATGCTGAAATCAATCAGACTGCTCGCACAGCTTGCAAAATATTCTAAGGGTGCTTCTTCTTCTTCCCATTGGACTTACTTCTGTTTTAGGAGCACCCCAAATGATGGAACCTTATGATGTGGTGCTTTTCGTTCAAGCAAGGGGCAGAAGGAAGCAGTCTGGCCTCAGACTTAGTAAACACTGAGAGGTGAGGACGGTCATTGCCTTCCTTCACATGGTTAACCAGGTGCTGAGATTGTCCTAGAAGTGACGTGACACGTATAACCAACTTTCAAATATTTGCGATACGTTCAACAGGTTCGTGGGATCAAAGTTCTCAAATTTGCAAAATTCTGAGAAGTGATTTGTTGTTTAGGTTGAACCTGAACAACAAATAACTTCTCAGAATTTTGAACAACAAATAACTTCTCAGAATTTTGAACAACAAATAACTTCTCAGAGTTTTGAACAACAAATAACTTCTCAGAATTTTGAACAACAAATAACTTCTCAGGATTTTTCAAGGTTTCATAAACACCTTAATTTGAGTCAAGGTTCTCATTTATCTTTTGAGGACAAAGAAAACATGGTAATGGTTGTTCACCTCCACTTTTCAGGGTGACTTCATGTACATAATATGTACCTTCCTACATACTGAGAAGTGGCTAAATTACATTTACAACTGGATGCGCCTATATTTGGCACAAAATGGCTTACTCTCAAATCAAAAACAATTAATGCAATAATCCAGGGCCACATCCAGAAATGTACTTGGACACTTACATTCATTCTGCCATATAAAGTGCTTCCCAATGTGCCCCGTTTTCAGTGTCCCAATGAGCGCCGACATGACTGTTACCCCTAAATGCTAATTTCTCGGGCCCAAGTGAGTGTTTTTATCAGAACAGCAATTCATAACTGTTTGCTACGATGTATATAACTCATACAAGCACTGAGAAAGCTTGCTTGTTCATGGTTTGTCCAGAGAGTGGTTCGAATTGAACCCCTTTGAATTTAGTTGAGTAGTAGGAAAATAAACTTTTTCTCACCAAACCAGATACAAATCTTTATTTAAACTCGGAGGTAAATTACAGAAAACATTGGCACCAGGGCTATTTTGTCCGAGTATGACAGCATAACAAGATTATTAAAAGATATATGACAATAAAGTTTGGGTAATTAAAATCGGACGTAATAAATGTAAAATGTAAAATTGTCTTTGGTAAAATGTGTATATACATGTTTGTAAATTAAATTAAATTGAAATGTTAAAAACGTCTTTAAAAGCACAACTTCCGGACAGGATTTAGACTCTGCAGGCGGCGCATCTACAGTTTGGGCCGTACCAAGTTTTTATTAGAGTCTTGAACACTTTTAGATCTGGGCTGATCGTGTTTCTGCTTGCAAGTCATTCCATATGACTGCACCAAAATGTTTTGAGTCTTTACACAAGCTGATGATCAACCTCTGCATGTGGCTGTAATTTGCCGATATCATATGAGGATAGAAACATAAGGTTGGTAATATACAAGATCTGGCCAATAACCCCCCCCCCCCCCAAAGGCCATACCGGTATGATAAGTCTTCTATATACTTACAAAATAACTCATTGCAGTGTTTCGTGAATCATGCGCAAAAAGGTAATGGGTTTTGCATGACCACCAGAATTGCTTTTCACTTTTCAGCTGATCTAATCCTGCAGTCATGATTCCATGTAAAATTTATGTTGTATTGTCAAGTGATTCAATTTCACATCGACTACAGCATGCAGAGAGTTGTTTTGACTTGCCTATCTAAAATACTTCACTTGTCTAAAAAAAGTTGCATGTAAAAGTTTGCAACACACAAATAGACAGTTTTGAATCTTTACACAAGCTGATGATTGAGGTCTTTTAATTGGATTGAAAACATTTATATCTATCTAGGCCTAAGTTAACTATGGTTCAAAGATATTTTCATAATTATAATACAGCGCATTGCTCAGTGAGCAAGCCATCTCTTGTGGAGGCCAATCAGGGGGGTAATTTTCGCAGAAAATTTGGGGGGACACGTGGTGACATGGTCGGAATCGGCCGTCGGGTCGATGAATGAATACTGAACAGTCAGTCAGGATTCTACATGTTGAAGAATTCCAAATTTTGTACGGTATTGCAACCTGCCCAAGCAGAAAGGTGCAGGACATGTCCCTCAGAACTACCCTACCAAATTTACCCCAACAGCTGTACCACAAGACATTTTGTTATCACCAAAAAAAGGGGGGGGGAATTTCATATTATGTCCCCCGGGGTCAAATATGTGGGAGGGACATGTTCCCCTCGTCCCCCACCAAATTACGCCCATGAGGCCATGATCAGATACCGCCGTGTTCAAAAGAGTTCGGGAACCACTGAAAATTTGAGGATGGGCATGCTCATCACACATCATCAGTAGAGAAGCTAGACCCTTCTCGTGGATGGGGGTGATGGGTGGCCATTGGGAGAGGCAAAACTTTTTGATGGAGGGCAAGGTACTGGCCCATTTCCAACGATAGTATTTCACGGTAACGGCAGCAGTAATCATTCATCCCCGAATATCCTTAAATCAAGCAACACCTTGTTAAGAAAAACCCGTACCAGAAATTATTTGTTTTAAGACTGCCCCCCCCCCTTTGATATTAAATGTTCATCCCCTCAAATCCCAAAGTTTAAATGCAAAACTGATGACCAAATATTATTTTAAAATTAAGTGAAACATTCAAAATTACATCGCATTTGTGATTGTTTCTGTTTAAAAAGACATTGTCCAAGAAGTGATAACTAACCTGTTGCGCAAAGCATTCCGTAGAGCAAAGAACTGATCCAGGCTGTAGTTCCGCGACTTTCCTTGAATACTTCCAGGAATTCAACATAAAACACTCCTGTGGTGTAGGCAAATCCTCCCATGATAAAATGCGAAGCAAATGCCACAAACGCAACGACCCAGGCGTATCCACAGTCCACATCTTGGCTTCTACTGCAGGAACTGCCATCACCTTTCTTTCTGGAATAATACGACAAACTAGACAAATAAGCAAAAATTATAGTATGTTTAATCATCTACTGTATTTTAACAATGCTAAGAATGCCAATTCAATTAGCAAACTTGTATTTGGTGACACTGCCAAGAATGTCAGTTAAATTGGCAAGTATATGGTAGCAATGATAAGAATGGCAATTTCATCTGCAAGTATATGGTAGCAATACTAAGAATGCCAATATAATCAGCAAGTATATGGTAACAATGCTAAGAATGCCAATTTAATCAGCAAGTATATTGATATTGAGAGTGCAAATTTCATTTGCAAGTGTCTGGTAAATATGGTGAGAATGTCATTTCAACCGTTCATTTATACAATGTCATACATGTAAGTAACACAACATAAATACCTTGTCATGTTCATTCACTGTGGTAGAGTAGCCCTGTCACATGGGGTAGGTGCGATGGAAGTTACTCATCTGTGCTCCTACTCTGGCCTGGGCACTGCAACAAATGTAGTGTAACTATATATATATTGTCAATATACTTCAGTTGTTTTCAATGACAGGCTGATAGAGGTAGCCATGCATTGCTGTCGTAAGTGCTCTTGTAATAGACTTATATGTATGAAGATACTCAAGTTTTCATGAGGTTGGATTTTGTCATGATCACTGTTTTTGGCATTGTACCTGTTATTGTGTCACATTCAAATGTTCACCGTCTGTGTGACACTGTTTATTTCAGTGTACACCAACTCATGCAAAGTTGAAATTGATAGTTTATTTCAGTGTACACTGACACTCGCAAAGTAGAACTTGATAGTTTATTTCAGTGTACACCAAAGTTGAGACTGATAGTCTATTTCAGTGTACACCAAAGTTGAGCTTGATAGTTTATTTCAGTGTACACCGATACACGCAAAGTAGAGCTTGATAGTTTATTTCAGTGTCCACCAAAGTTGAGACTGATAGTCTATTTCAGTGTACACCAAAGTTGAAATTGATAGTTTATTTCAGTGTATACCAACACACGCAAAGTAGAGCTTGATAGTTTATTTCAGTGTACACCGACACACGCAAAGTAGAGCTTGATAGTTTATTTCAGTGTACACCAAAGTTGAGACTGATAGTCTATTTCAGTGTACACCAAAGTTGAAATTGATAGTTTATTTCAGTGTATACCAACACACGCAAAGTAGAGCTTGATAGTTTATTTCAGTGTACACCAAATTTGAGAGTGATAGTCTATTTCAGTGTGCACCAAAGTTGAAATTGATAGTTTATTTCAGTGTACACCAACACACGCAAAGTTGAGCTTGACAGTTTATTTCAGTGTACACTGACACACGCAAAGTAGAGCTTGATAGTTTATTTCAGTGTACACCGAAGTTGAGACTGATAGTCTATTTCTGTGTACATCAAAGTTGAAATTGATAGTTTATTTCAGTGTACACCAACAAATACAAAGTTGAGCTTGATAGTTTATTTCAGTGTACACCAACACACGCAAAGTTGAGCTTGATAGTTTATTTCCATGTACACCAAAGTTGAGATTGACAGTTTATTTCAGAGTACACCGAAGTCGAGCCTATTAAAGAAGGGAACATCAGGGCGCAACGTTTAGATATCACGAGGAGGGAGGGGTCAGACGTTTTGGTTTTTTTAAAGAAATAATTTATTGCCTAGTTTTGATGGCCATTCTTTTGTGGCAGTCTCGAAATAAATAATTACTGTTGATTGATTTCTTTACTGTTTGGTTTGGAAACAAATATTTGACATCACATTCAGGTTCGAAATAAAAGTAATAACTTTGGTTTTCCCATGAAGTTAATAATTCAAGATTGAGGAAAACCCAATCCCTCGTCTCTGAATATCTATGATTATCAGACAGTGGTAGTACAATATATGTTCAGTCTTTTGAATGTTCCATTTTATCTATTGTCAGGTTTAGACAATTAATAATTTGTTTGGCATTTTGAACAATATATAAATTTTATCTGATTTAGACAATCAAAAGATTTAATATATATATTACACAATTACTGACTAATATCAGACAGACCTTTTTCCATTGCATGTTAGTTACTATGGTTACAAAAGGTGCTCTCTGTGAAATATGGGCTTTTTCATTTTGGTGTTTTTACTGAAGGCCAAAAAAGTGATTATTTTATTTGTACTATATACTAACAATCTGAATATGTTTGCATGACTTCGTATCTGTATCCTGTGTTAATGAAGAGTATATTGAGCATGTATATATATGAAAACTAAATTGAGCATGCATTTATATAGGGGAGATCGGTGCACAGAGAAATTCCTCTTTATTTTCAAGTTTTACTCAACGTCAGCAGT